>OW052245.1:4314955-5574910 GCA_932526585.2 Philonthus cognatus
GGCCTTTTAAGAGATTTAACCTCTTCTTTTCAAAAATCTAATGAAACCCCTCGAAACTATGTCCAAAGAATCGAAGATTTATTAACAAAATTAAGATCATCTGTTTCATTAGATGAAGATTTAAATTTACGAGAAAAAGAAATTATAATAAATTCACATAAAAAACTTGCATTAAAAATATTTTTAGCGGGACTAAGTGACCCATTAGGATCAATTATTAGATCACAAAAACCTGAAAGCTTAAACGAAGCAGAAAATTTATAAATTGAGGAAGAAAATATCTCTTATCTTAAAAACTTCCGAATTTCCGGCAAGATTGCCGAAACTCAGAAACCTAACGTAAATAAAACTTATAATCAAAGAAAATTTTATCCCCGAGAAAATTACGGAAATCCCCAACAACCAAAGGATGAAAAATTTTGTAATTACTGCAAAAAGGCAGGTCATTTAATCGAAAGTTGCTTCTCGAGACAGAAAAATAACCAAAGTCAGGGTAATGCTTTCAATCATAATTATCCTAATTATAATAAAAATAAAATAAAGAGTGAACCACACTCTTCATCTCAATATAGAGTTAACCATTTAAACTCGAATCAGGAACGGAAAAAGGTCGCCTTCGTTCCTCAAGCGGGAACTTCCAAAGACCAAGAGTATTCGTTGGCACAATTTTAAATCCGCACAACAATAGCTTTTATATTTTTGATAAAGCAAATAAAAGAAAATACTTAATTGATACAGGTTCTCCCATAAATTTGATTAAGCCTAGTACCTTATTAAAAGAAAAACACGTATTGTCAACAAATAAAGAAAACTTCCTAATTGAAGGAATAATCCCTTCAGGACATACCATTACTCAAAGTGTAAATTTAAATTTAAATCCCAACGTTTTAGATAAATTCTACCTATTTGAGTTAAATCAAAATTTCGATGGAATTCTTGGTTTAGACTTTCTAGAAAAACACAATTGTATCTTAGATATTCCTAATAAAAGGTTAATTTCAAATTTTAATAATAATATTCCTTTATATTCATCTTCTTTAGACCATAATGTCCAATTTGAAAATTTTAATTCAATAAAAACGTGTGAAAAAGAAAAAATGTACGTTCCTTCGAGAACAATTCCAACTATTCAAGTTATGGCAAAAGATACCTCTATAAAAGAAGGTCTTTGCAACGAAATAATAATAAATAAAAATTTAAAAATTCCTTGTGCATTTGTAAAAGTACAAAATGGAAAAGTAATAACGACGATCCTGAATAACTCTTCAGAGGATCAAGTTGTCGAAATAGAACCGTTGAATATAGAAGCTTTAGAAAATGATAATTCTGATAATATAAAAATATTTAGAAACTCGATTCAAAATACGAATAAACAGTGTAGGAAGGAAAATATAATAAATTCCCTGAGAGTTGATCATCTTAATGATGAAGAAAAAAATAAAATAGTAAAACTATGTACGGATTATGAAGACATTTTCTATCTCGATGGAGATAAACTATCATTCATAAATCAAATAAAACACTCTATTGATACCGAAAATTCTAAACCAATTTATACCAAAACATACAGATTTCCTAATATTCACAAACAGGAAGTGAAAAATCAAATCAATGAAATGCTTGAACAAAATATAATTCAACACTCAGTTAGCCCCTGGTCTAGCCCAGTTTGGGTAGTACCGAAGAAAATTGATTCTTCAGGAAAACAGAAATGGGGCGTTGTCATCGACTACCGCAAATTAAATGAAGTTACAATCGGAGATAAATATCCTCTCCCAAATATCGAAAATTTACTTGATCAATTAGGCAAATGTCAATATTTTTCCACATTGGATTTTGCCTCTGGTTTTAATCAAATTGAAGTTGAAAAAGCTGATATTCCAAAAACAGCGTTCTCCGTCGAAAATGGCCATTTCGAATACTTACGAATGCCATTTGGGTTGAAAAATGCACCGTCCACCTTTCAGAAAGTAATGGACAACGTTTTAACAGGTTTACAAAACGAAATGTGTATGGTATACATGGATGATATAATTGTTTACTCGATTACCTTGGAGGAACATATCAAAAAATTAGAAACTGTTTTCGATAGGTTAAGAAAATGTAATTTTAAAATTCAACCTTGCAAATGCGAGTTCTTTAGAAAAGAAGTGGCATACCTTGGCCACATGGTAACATCCGAAGGTGTCAAACCGAACCCAAATAAAATAGAATGTATTCTTAAATTTCCCTATCCGAAAAATCAAAAAGATGTAAAATCATATTTAGGAATGACGGGCTATTACCGAAGATTTATTCGAGATTACTCGAAACTCGTAAAACCACTAACCTCACTATTAAAGAAAAATTAAATATTCGAGTTCAATGAAACTTGCCAAAAGGCATTTGATGAACTAAAACGGTTATTAATAACCACCCCTATCTTACAATATCCTGATTTCAAAAAGGAATTTCTCTTAACTACAGATGCGAGTAACTTCGCTATTGGATCAGTCTTATCGCAAGGACTGATAGGACAAGATAAACCTATCGCCTTCGCATCCAGAGTTTTGAATGGAGCAGAAACTCGCTACTCCACTATAGAAAAAGAATTATTAGCTATTATCTGGTCTGTAAACCACTTTAGGCCTTATCTATTAGGAAACAAATTCAAAATAATAACCGATCATAAACCTTTAAAATGGTTAATGAATGTAAAAGATCCAAGTTCGCGTCTTGTTAGATGGCGCTTAAGGTTAGAGGAGTATGATTTCGAAATAGATTATAAACCTGGGAAGATGAACAAAGTAGCCGATGCTTTGAGTAGAATAAAAATAAATAATATTAAACAAAATTTAAGGAATTGTAAGGAAAAAGCAAAGAACCGTTTTGATAAACATGTAAAAGGAAATAGACCAAAATATAAAGAAGGCGAACAATTCTATGTAAGAGAATCTCAATTTGGAAATAAAATGAAAAATAAATATAATGGACCGTATAAGATAATTAAGTTGATTAATCAAAACACTTCTGAAATACAATTATCTGAAAATAAAACCTCAAATATAAATTTCGATAGGCTGAAGCCGTGTTTTAAAATTACAGGGCCCTCCTTGGAGCCAGTGCCCGAATCGAGCGATTTAACACCGCTTTAGGAATCTTTTATCAAAAAGAAGGCGTTATAAAGCTGTCCAACGACAATTGGAAACTAATAACGTTTAAAAATATTACTCTAATTAGGAAAGCGCACGAAGGAAGTGTAAATGCCGTCAAGCATCTTACACAAATGTTAAACAACGACGGAGTAAATCCATCCTTTAAAATACCTTTTTTATCACAAATTGCTATCATTAATACTATAAATAACGAGATTCAAGAGAAACTAAAAGAAGTCACTTTAAATGTACCTAATAGGTCTAAGAGAGGAATAATAAACGGATTAGGTTCCATATGGAAAATAATTACAGGAAATCTAGACGCGTCAGACGGAGATTTCTATAATAATTGCATTAATCAATTACAGGGCGATGATAAACAACTCCAGTTGCTTATGAAAAACCAAATTCAGATAGTGTCAGAAACAATAAAAAATTTCAATTTAACGATTAATAAATTAAATATTGATGAAAACGTATTTAATGAAAACTTAAAGATAATCAAGGGAGAATTAATGGAACATAGGGAAACTAAACACTTTTATGAATTACAAATAAAGGCTATTTTAATTACGGAGGAAATTATGCAAACAAATACTATTATTTTAGATCAACTCAATAATATAATTGAGAGCATTACTTTTGCCCGATTGAAAATTCTTCATCCTTCCGTTATCCATCCTGACATATTATTAAGAGAATTGTCAAAAATCCCCTTGAAATTAACTCATGGAAATTTAGCTTTTACCCCTACGAATGACCATCTCTCGAGTATAATTGAATTAATAAAACTTGATGCATTTCAAACAGATGAACGTATTGTGTTCGTCTTAAATATCCCTATAATTGAAGATTTTGAATTTGAATATTACCATGTTTTCGCCGCACCAACTAGGGATGAAAAAACTCATCTTTTTCATTATATCGTTCCCTCTTATAAGTATGTAGCAATTTCAAGAAATAACAAACAATATATCACGCTAAATAAAAATGACTGTGTACAAATTAAAAGTGAAGTGCGCGTGTGTTTTAATCATATTCCAAAGACAATGTCAATGGACTCTCCCTGTGAGATCGTAATTTTATTCGATTCGGAAATTTCAGAAAACTGTAACAAAATAGTTACCGATATTGAAGATTACAATGTTCAAAAACTGACGAATAACAAATGGTTAATCACTGTTTCTAATAATCTGCCTATTACCACGGTTTGTCCTAATGAAAATTCACAAACCAAAATTATTAAAGAAAACTCATTATTAACTCTAAATTTTAAATGCAATGCTTTTATTGGCACCACACGAGTGTACGCCAATATCGACGAGAACAGTACTGTTCCATTCGATTTATTTATTCCTAGCATTAATTACGATTGTTGTGAACATTTGCCTCCGAAAAATGAAATTGTTGGCTTGAAACCAATTAAAATCAATCACTTAAATTTAGATGAATTAAACATAGCAGATGAAAAATTAAAAGAATACGATAATAATTTAAATAAAATGATTAACGAGCCATTTGTTACGCGTCATTGGAGTACCTTTACGTACATTATTATTATTAGTATTGTTCTATTAGTTGTATTTTATATTTGTAAATGTTGTTTTAAACGCAAATTAATTGGATATTTTGTTGGTCCCTCAAACTCAGACGATGGGCATAACTCACGCTCATGCTGTCCTAAAATATATAATTTTTGCAATGTCAAATCAAACAATGAAAGGAATTTACCTTTACAAACATTTGTTAATTACACTAGAGAAAGTGATGAAATCAGCTTTCAGAGATCTGGTATTCCGACAATGGAAGCAAGACGGACCACCAAGAAATTATAATTATTATTATTTGTATTTGTTAATTTTTTCATTAAACTTACTTAAATGAAAAAATTAATATAATGGGGGGAGATGTTATATCCTATAACCCTTATATTTAATATTTTATTATATTATTTTATTATATTATTCTATTATATTACGCATTCATTTGTAAGAGCGTAATTCCTAATCGAGTATGATGTAATCTCAAGTGTACCATCGATTACATCACACTTCGTATTATTATTATTGACGTTTTATCACGTATTCGCGTTCTGCAACAAAGTATCTAAAACGTGCTCGGACGAGTTCGATCCTGTCCTGGGAACCTGGATGAAAACGCCATCGTCCCAGATGACATCACCAGCCTGTACGCCGAAACAAAGGAAGTGCTGACCAAGTGGAAACCACCACCATCGCACCACCCGGAGGAGCTTCGAAGAGGACCACACGAAAAAACTCTTGTCGTAAACTTCAACGCGTTAACATCTATTTCTCTCGACTTAATTATAAAGCGTTATTACTCTTATAATTTTTGTAATCACACACAAACTTTAATTTAAATAAATAAAATTAATTAAACATTTTTTTTAAACTTATTTTTACGCGGCCACGACGTAAAATGTATATCTATCAATACAGTATTAATAAATGTACCTAATGTACAGTCAAAGAGGATACTAAAAAGAATATGCACGTGAGTCAACCTTAGCATCTGGTTCTAAAATTAGAATTACCAGTAGATATTCGTAAGCTTTAAGTTCCAATCATGTTAGTAGTTATTTAACCCATTAACGGCCTAACAATTATAGAGTTAATTCTAAAAGTTGATTGTAGGTCAAATTCTGCACTTCCTTTTATGATTTCTCTGGATGACTTATTGTATTACATACTGTGATTTTTTTCTATTAAATATACATAATGTATACGCTGTACATTTTCAGGCATTCGTCGATTTTATATAAAAACGTGCAATATAAAGTTTAAAACGAGTGTTTCGACTCCCAGACTAAGCATGAAGTAAAATTTCGAGTTTAGAAAAGCCTGAAAATTTGGTTTAGTCGCTCCGTGAAGCGGAAATACACTGACATTCTTTTTTTTTAATGAGTAATAATCAAAATATTCAAATAACAGAAATTAACATTTTTCTTCATACATTTTCAAATCAGATCAAATAATATAATATATCAAATTATAAGTTAATTCAGTAATTTAACTAACAAAAAATTAATGGGTTAACTTAGTGCGCTTCTCTAATACGAGTATCTATTATAAGGTAATAAACGTTTTATTTCTTACAAATTTTACTTACGTTTCTCACTGGAACATTTGCGACCAATTCCAAATGCTCCGCAAACTTTTGCAAATAAGTAAAGTTCTTATCAACTTTAGCAGAAATTTTAAAAATTTCAATCGCTTCGTTCAGTGTGACATTTGCTCCAAGAACTAGTTCATTATTATTCAATGAATGCAATTTTAATTCAGCTACGGCACTGATGTCAACACATATTTTACCTTGAGCCATATCTCTATAGACACCTAAAAAAATACTCATTCTGTTTTTGTTGGATATATTTATTTTTAATATAAGACAGCTGTATATTTTCATATATACAGGGTGTCTACGCTAAACCGTTCGTTAAAAGTTTATAGGGTTACCGTCGCACAAAAAATTTGAAAAAAATCCTTGTCATACAGTTAAATCAGTTCTCCTCATATGAAATATTTTCAACTTTATATCACTTCCGGCTCCACCGGAAGAAGCATCAAATTTGTTATTTTAAATGGAACGCCTTATATATTAGTAATTTTTTGGATTCCTCGTTTAAATTGCAACATATTTTATTCGAAAATATGCACACTTATCTCTTATAGTTTTAAAGAAAATTATTTTTCTAAAATGTTGACCTGAAAAAGGCACCTTGAAATCTATCTGTAAGTTCTCTTAAGAATAAGGTACAAATATGATTTATATCTGTACTTGTACCTAGAGGATGCCTCTATGAGTAAATTGATTGGAAGCTGTCAATTTTGACAATAAGTGTTCTTAAAATGTCAGTATCTAAGTAATTTATTTTTTTAAATTTTGTATCACGCGGTACGATTGGGGGGAAAGTTTCCCACAAAAAAGTATTATACAACTATACTCGTAAAGCAAGTAGTTTTCGAATTATATCGAAAGCCATAGTCGGTGAGTTGTTGAATTTTTCGATTCGGTCGATAATAACGCTACAGTTGGTGAGTGAGATTACTAAAGGAATAAATCTGGGCTAGACTTTCTCGTTGCTTGATCAAAAACAAAATAGCTAAGGTAAAAATTGTTTATAAAAAAATTGTGTTTTTTCGTTGGCTACAACTTTTATTTGAGACATTTTTTTATTAAGTTAATATGTTTCTATATTTTTTACTTCACTTGAAATCAGTGGTTTATATGCGTGGCGCATGAAGTAAAATTTCTAGTTTAGAAAATCCCCGTGAAAATTTGTCTCGGGTCGCTGCGCGACCCGAGACAAATTTTCTACGCGGGGCTTTTCTAAACTCGAAATTTTACTTCATGCTTAGTCTGGGAGTGGAAGACACTCGTTCGTAAATTTTCGAAATATCATAAAGTTGTGTGTTTTTCGTTGTCTGCAACTTTTGTTTGGAGCTTTGTTTGATTAAATCGATAATAAAGCTACAATTGATGAGTGAACAAAAACAAAAGAGCTGAGGTGAAAAGTGTTTAGGTAAAAGTGGTTTATTTTTTCGTTGGCTACAACTTTTGTTTAAAACTTTTTTGGTAATACTAAATTGTCGTGTAATTGGGAATGTTTCCTGTTGGGCAATGACCATTATTATTACTATCAAAACAGTAAACAGTGTTACTAACTCTAAACCATCAAATGCAGTCTAAAAAGTCTTCTGTTGAAAATCACCATAAATCATTAAATTATTCGGTTTTTTATTAAACGAATTACAAACATGTTAACAACGAAAAACTCGAAAATAATTAAGAACTATCCCGAGACTGAAGAATTTTTAAAAATATTTTCATACTATTTTTCTTTTTTGACATATATTTGCTGATTTAAAACTTTTTTATAAACATTTTCAAGCAATATCTTTTTGAAATGTTATAAATTTAATGCTTACTTATTCCTCGATGAATTACATTACTTTATAGTTTTTCAAAAAATGTTTTGAACAAAAGTTGTAGGTAATGAAAAAACACACAGCTTTTACCTAAACACTTTTCACCTTAATTCTTTTGTTTATGATCAGTATAAGATAAAGCCTAGGGGAGATATTTATTTGATAATCACTCACAAATTACTGCTTTATTAGTTACCTAATCAAAAAGAGTTTCACACAAAAGATAATTAAAAAACCCAACACAAAATTTTATATAATAACTTCTCACCTCAGTTCTTCTGTTTATAAACTAGAAACTAAAAAAACTAGTTTAGATCAACAATTCACCGACTATGGCTTTCGACGTCTCAATCGAAAAATGTTTCAAACAGAAGTTGTAGCCAACGAGAAAATAAACCACTTTTACCTTAACACTTTTTACCTCAGCTCTTTTGTTTTTGTTCAATAAACCGAGAAAGATTTTTTTGATATATTTTGCTAATCACTCATTAACTGTAGCTATTTTATCGATTCAATCAAACAAACAGTGCTGACTACGAAAAAAATACACAACCTAATGATAATTCGAAAATTTACGAAAGAGTGTCTTCCACTCTCAGGCGCATGAAGTAAAATTTCGAGTTTAGAAAAGCCCCGCGTAGAAAATTTGTCGAGAAAATTTTTCATGGGGCTTTTCTAAACTAGAAATTTTACTTCATGCGCCACGCGTATTAAACACTAATTTCAAGTGAAGTTAAAAATATAGAAACACATTAACTTAATCAAAAAATATCTCAAATAAAAGTTGTAGCCAACGAAAAAATCCACAAATTTTATATAAACAATTTTTACCTTAGCTATTTTGTTTTTGATCAAGAAACAAGAAACTCTAGCCCAGATTTATTCCTTTAGTAATCTCACTTACCAACTGTAGCGTTATTATCGACCGAATTGAAAATTCAACAACAATAATTCGTTTTTTTGTCGCATTTATGCAGGGTATAATGCGCGCATAAGTCGCAATTGAATTTTAGTAGGAAGTAGTATGCTTTTGTTTTGTCGCGATTGTATTGCGAAATGTCAAATAATAAAAAGAGAAAGTACAAAGTTTTACAGAAATCAACAAAATGAGTAATTACATAAATCAACAAATTATCAATTTATTCTTTATACATGGCAACTGTCAATTAAACAAAATTTGATTCCAATTTTCTAAATCTTGTTTTATTCATCGGCGGCAAATGTGGATAAATCTCATTAAATACTCTACATGTTTGAGTAACATTGCTATCGCCATTGCCATGTATCGTATGTTCAATAAAAAAAAAAACCTCTAGAGTGTCATGATTTTATCTTTTGTTTAATTTAAGTTGGCTACACGCTTTAGGAATTGACATATAAAACGTCAGACATAATAATTATAATGTATAATTTCAGAGTTGCCAAACCTACAATATTTTTCATGGCACACTAGAGGTTTTATTTTATTGAACATACGATATAAAGAATAAATTGATAATTTGTTTATTTGTGTAATTATTTATTTTGTTGATTTCTGTATAACTTTTTACTAATTGTTTTTATTATTTGACATTTCACATTACAATCCCGACAAAACAAAAGCATACTACTTGTCTACTAAAATTTAATTGCGACTTATGCGCGCATTATACCCTGCATAAATGCGACGAAAAACGAATCTTCGAAATAATTCGAAAACTACTTGCTTTAGGAGTATGGTTGTATAATACTTTTTTTGTAGGAAATTTTCCTCCCAATCGTACCATGTGATAAAAAATGGGCCATTCCATTTAAAAAATTGAATTACGAGATATTACAGAGCGCACTTCGATATTGACATTTTAAGAGCACTTATTGTCAAAATTGACAGTTTCTAATTACTTTACTCATAGAGGCATTCTCTAGGTACAAGTAGAGATATGTCATATTTTCATCTTATTCTTAAGAGAAGTTACAGACAGATTTCAAGATGCCTTTTAGAGACCAACATTTTAGAAATATTTTGTTTTTTCTTGAAAACTATAAGAGATAAGTGTGCATTTGAATAAAACACCCTGTATATTGAAAGAATAATAATGGCACTCGGATGTTAAAAATACATATTTTAACTTCGTGAAATCAAGACCGTTGTCGGGATCTTGGTTCAGCTCTATTTTCTTCTAAAACATTAAAAACTGCATAAAATCAGTGGCTGTGTGAAGGCCAGCTCAGACGAAGTTCTGAGTCGACGCTGAGAATTTTAGTTCAGCTAAATCGAGCTTGAATTGGAATTAAAGGCACTTGGTTTGTTTTACCTTTTTATGATTTCTCCAACTTGTTTCAACTTACTCCCATCACTACCTAATAATGTATATTCTTTGAGAATGACGATAAGTTGAAACTAGTTAGAGAAATAACGAAATAAGTGAAACAAACCAAGTGCCTTTAATTTAAATTCAATATTAGTTAAAATGTTTCATGAAGTGATCAACAAGAACCAAATTAAAGTTGACATGTAAAATCACATTTATGCATTTTCCAGCTCTCCCGATATTTTTTCAGAAAAACTATCAGAGTAACCAAAAATTAGGGAGCAGGAAAATACATAAATGTCATTTTACATATTAAATTTCTTTGTGTCCCTAATCGATTCAACACCACAGGGCCTATTCACAGCACCAATGCAATTTGTCATTGGTGACAAGTTGCACTGAAATGACGTCATTTTACTTCATACGCTTTGATAAATTCTTCCCGAAATGACGTCATTTTATTGCAACTTTTCACCGATGACAAATTGCATCAGTACTGTAAATACGGGCCCAGGTCGTCAATTTTCATTAGTATTCAATTAAAACAATATTAAATAAACCTTGAGCAGTATTTCCAGCAACCAATCTCACATTCTCTAAAGGATACATCTTGTAAATTTCCTTTAACTCATTCAACTTAAAAACCTTATACCACTTAATTTCCGCAGCACCAGTGGAATACATAATAGGCTTATCCTCAAAATCATCCAGTTTACATTGCCCAGTACATCCAACCTCTGAATTATCTTTACATTTCAAAGAGCATTTCGGTATATCTTCAATATCAACAAGTTCATGGTCATCCTCATCACTGGCTAATGTTCTAAAGGCGCTTATAATTGATCTGTATCCAGTGCATCTACACATGTTTCCCCCAAACGAATTTTCTATATCTGCTTTGGATATTTTCTTCTCCTTTTGCAGTGCAAACATGTTCATTATCATGCCAGGTGTGCAATAACCGCATTGGGTGCTGTTGTTTTTAACCATAGATTCTTGAATGTCGTTGTAGCCAGCAGATTCCATTCCTTCAACAGTGGCTATTTGCCAATCGCTGCAAGAAAAAATGGACACTAAACACTGAAATATAAGGATATCATTAATTAGATAAATCAACATAGCTTGACAATTACAGAAACTAATTTTGGCAGATGATGGTACTAAATCCAAGAGTTCTTGGGCAAACTAAATAATATTTATTGTATCTTTAAAACATCAATAAATCGCGTTAAAACAAACACACATTATTAAATATTACAGTTAGTACAGTGTTTAACTATTGTTCTAAGATAAATGTTAAAACCACTTACAGAATTCACTGCTAAAGACGTTCCCTTCTTAGTTACTGGATGAGTGAACGTTACAGTAACAACACAAGCTCCACATCCGCCTTCTCTGCACATTACTTTAGTGCCAGTTAAGTTAAGAACATTTCTCAAGTAATCGGCAAGCGACATCGTGTGAGGGAAATCTTTCGCAACAACTTAAATAAACAGTAAGATATATAATCAGCAGTGGTGCAAACAAACACACAAATTAAATATTTACAGGGTGAGTTTATTTTCATGTTCTCTACAGGAAACTATAAGAGATAGAGAAATGGTTAAATGGGAAAAATAGTGCAGTTTTAAATCAAACTGCTAGAGCTGTCCTCTGCTAATTATAGCGAAATAACAACAAAAATTTCATTGAGCTAGGTCAATTTTGACACGAAATATAAATATTTTTTAGAGTTTTCTACTTTCAGAAATTTACGATTTTTAAAGGTGGGAAATACGAAAGTGGTAGAGAGATAGACTTATACAGGCTTTAATTTGATTATGGCCCTTTCGACTTTTGGTCAAAAAATAAGTGTTTTTTTTAAGCGTCAAAGTTGTAATGGGTCAGTAGGGGTCATGTGCAAATATTATTTTTGACGAAATTAAATTAAAATATTAATACAAAAATCACCTAAGAAAATATTAAAGAAAAATCAACATTCAGTAAATACGAGAATAACATTAGTCGATCAAAATTTTTTAACTTTAAATAACAAATGCAGCATCGCCTTAAAATAATAAACAAGTACCGGCGCGTGGAGAAATGCTAAGACATACAGAAAGATTCAGTTCAAGGTTTAACCAAGCGCAAACACAACGAATTTGCGAAGTCGGGGGAATTGCGTGACGTCAGGGATGGGTGGTATTTTATAACCATATATGGTATGCGCGAAATCTTCCATCTCCACGATCGGGTGGGAAATAGAGTTATAAAAGCTGTGCGGAGCGGAAAACATGAAGGGAGTCGGGGAGGAGTCAAGAGGAAGTTCGGGAAGTCAAGCGACAGTTCGGAAGATGAACATCACGAAAAGCACCACAAGTTCCAAATCACAGAGGGAAATAAGAATAACACAACAAAAATCAAATTATACAACAAATATAAAAAAATATACAACAAAAAAGAATACAAAACAATTGACGGGTGTGGTCGAGCTGTGCGTGGAAAACGGAGGAGTGTTCCCGCTAGTTAATTGCTGATCACAATTAACGGGTGTGGTCGTCCCGAGTTAGTACTGCAGAGTTATGTTCCCGCTAGTTAAATGCACAAAAACAATTGACGGGTGTGGTCGAGCTGTGCGTGGAAAACGGAGGAGTGTTCCCGCTAGTTAATTGCCTGAAAACAATTAACGGGTGTGGTCGTCCCGAGTTAGTACTGCAGAGTTATGTTCCCGCTAGTTAAATGCACAAAAACAATTGACGGGTGTGGTCGAGCTGTGCGTGGAAAAAGGAGAAGTGTTCCCGCTAGTTAATTGCCTGAAAACAATTAACGGGTGTGGTCGTCCCGAGTTAGTACTGCAAAGTTATGTTCCCGCTAGTTAAATGCACAAAAACAATTGACGGGTGTGGTCGAGCTGTGCGTGGAAAACGGAGGAGTGTTCCCGCTAGTTAATTGCTGATCACAATTAACGGGTGTGGTCGTCCCGAGTTAGTACTGCAGAGTTATGTTCCCGCTAGTTAATGATACAAAACAATCAACGGATGACGTCGGGATCTGCTTGCTAATCAGAGGAGTGTTCCCGCTAGTTGGTTGTTTGGTAAGCTCCGAGATGGTTTTTGTGGGTTTCCCATCTCATAATGCAAATGCAGGGGTTATTTAATTTTGCTCACACAAGTAGAGTCATATACTTTTTGAGTTTAACTAAAATGCACATGGCTTCTAAGTACAAACGAAAATAAAGTATTTCGAGAATATAAATAATTTAAGAAACACAAATTAAGGGGATTATCGCAGTGTAACACGCCGATCGTGTTGGAAAGACCCACATAGTTTAGAGTAGCTCATCCGATGCCAAATTTACAGGACAAGTGGGGCGAATACAGTCAGAGAGAAAGGCGGCAGCTCGCTGTGCATTTGTGCATTGCTCCTTGGCATGAACGGATGGGGTCTCGCGTCGCGTGGAATAGACGAAAAAAAAAAGCGTATAAAAAAACGGATCGAAGGAAAGTGTCGATTCGTATTATTTAAACACGCTGATAATACATACAAGCTATGTATTGTTGTCAATTCGTTAGAAAGCGTTATCGGATCCTGTGTTATGTTTCGGTATTTACAAAACTGATGATTCTAATTTTTGTCATTATAACACATTATTTTTACTTTTAAGACTCCAGTTTCGACAGCCGAACAAACTATGTGTTTTATTTTATTAAATTATAGATTATATCTTAAAAATATAATAATAATGTAATTCATGTTCATAAGCTCATTGGGAATATTTATATGCCGGACATATATGAAAAAAAAAACGGAACATAGGATTTTCAATGATATTTTTTAAATGGGAATATTATCTTCCCTAACTGCTATCGCCATGAAAATAATGTGTATTAATTTGGCCTCTGCCAAATTGGGTAAATACCCCAAATTTTGGGGAGAATTTCAATTTATATTCGGTCAAATATTTTAGTTTTTATGAATGCAACAAATAAATAATAGATTGAAAAAAATTAAACGGAAAGCTGCCCTGTTTTTTTTATGTTTAGTACAGGGTTTACAAAATGATGACGTGTATAAATAGGCTCAGTCAACTTAGCCCCCCGAAGTTCGACTTCTTTGAAAATAGCGATTGCGCTAGACCGGCCTTAGCTAGCGCCAGCTAGAGCCACAAAAATTAGAGCTAGCGCCATTTAGACAAGAAAACTACGGGGATTTGAACTTTCGGGGGGCTAGGTTGATGCTAGCCCCCCGAGTTTGGATTTTTTAAGCTTTTTTACACTATTCGGATTCCTCAGAGCTAGCGCCAGCTAGCGCTACCAATTTAAAAGCCAACGCCACTCCCACAACCCCAAAAAATGATAAAACATTTTTAACCCCGGCCCCCTAAAATGAGATGTGTTTAATCAAATTGGGTGGAAAATATAACTTAGAGCTAGCGCCAACAGAATATGACAAAAATATTCTCTCAAAAATATCAGGTAAAAAAAAGTTCACATCCAAATTTTGATGCGAGAGCTTTCAGATCCTGTATGCGTATTACCATTTACTTCCTGAATTTTAATACAAAATGATGTTTGGCATATAATATACCGCTTCAAACAAATATTTCGGCGTTGTAATTACTTTATTTATGTTCATAGACACCAGAGCTGGGCAGGATTCGAATCATTCAGGATTCGATTCCTGGATTCGAATCCTTTTAGAGGATTCAAAAGAGGTATTCGAATACTTTAGTGAAAACGGATTCGTGATCCGGATTCGTTACATTTTTTTAAAAGGATTCGTATTCGAATCCAGACGTAGATGATTCGAATCCTTATAATAGGATTCGAATCCTTATAAAAGGATTCGAATCCTTATAAAAGGATTCGAATCCTCATACACGGATTCAAATCCTCCCAAATAATTCGAATCATCGCTATTAAGGCTGGGATTCGAATTCGATTAATTCAAATAGTTAAATATTCTAATATGAATATTTAAATCACTAAATTATTCATATTTGAATATAAATATTTACATTTTCAATAATTAAAATATTTGTAAATGCATATTTGGTTATTTAATCATATAAAATGTCCAACCTTAATAGTATATTTTTAACTTCACTTGAAATCAGTGTTTTATACGCGTGGCGCATGAAGTAAAATTTCGAGTTTAGAAAAGCCCCGTGAAAATTTGTCTCGGGTCGCTGCGCGACCCTCGACAAATTTTCTACGCGGGGCTTTTCTAAACTCGAAATTTTACTTCATGCTTAGTCTGGGAGTGGACAACACTCGTTTGAACTTTAAATTTAACAGTTTATTAAAATCTACGTATGTAATATAATAAATCATTCATTGAAATCATAGAAAAGATGCAAAATTTTACCTAAAAAGAACTTTTAGAGTTAACTTTATAATTTGCTCGGCTCTTAATGGGTAAATATTCTATTCCTAAGAAAAACGATATTTATTTAATATTAAAGTTGCATTTAATATAATAACAAACTGTGAATAAATCGACAATAATCTAGAAATATTGAAAATCTCGACATGTAGAAAATCTTGACGGTCCACTCCCAAACTAAGCATGAAGTAAAATTTCGAGTTTAGAAAAGCCCCGCGTAGAAAATTTATCGAGGGTCGCGCAGCGACCCGAGACAAATTTTTACGGGCCTTTTCTAAACTCGAAATTTTACTTCATGCGCCACGCGTATAAAACACTGACTTAAAATGAAGTTAAAAACGCACTGAAAACCAACTCAACTTCGATAATTTTTTCAAAAGTGGATGTTTTCTTTCCTATCCATGCCCTAAACCTTCAGATATTCATTGTTTTCTTGTAAAAAAAACTTCAATTATTTTATTACGCCACGCGTATAAAACACTGATTTAAAGTTAAGAACGCACTTCAAACCAACCCAATTTCGATATTTTTTCAAAATTGGATGTTTTCTTTCCTATCCATGCTATAAACCTTCAGTTATTCGTTGTTTTCTTGTAAAGAAACTTCGATTCCCTGTAGTCCTTCGGTCCCCGAAGACCATGATTGGTGCTTCGAGCTGCATCCTTTGTAAAATGGTAATAAACTTAGTATTCTAGAGTGAATTTTAAACTTCTAAGAACGAGTGTTGTCCACTCCCAGACTAAGCATGAAGTAAAATTTCGAGTTTAGAAAAGCCCCGCGTAGAAAATTTGTCGAGGGTCGCGCAGCGACCCGAGACAAATTTTCACGGGGCTTTTATAAACTCGAAATTTTACTTCATGCGCCACGCGTATAAAACACTGATTTAGAATAAAGTTCAATAACACATAATAATTAATTAAAATCATTATTTAATCAGATATTTAGTCGGTATATGAACATTTTTCTTAATAGAAACTGATGGAATAAAATGTTACTGGTTGCAAATGATAGATTCAAATTTATTTTTAAAGGATTTGTATCCGTGATTCAAAAATGAGGATTCGAATCTTTGATTCGAATCATATTTTTCACTTACGAATCCTTTATTCGAGTATTCGCGGTTCGAATCATATTAGGTGATTCGGATTCGTGATTCGGATCCTGTTTTTGAGGATTCATCCCAGCTCTGATAGACACTGGCTATTATAAACATGATGCCTAGAAGACAGTAGCGTAACTGACAATTGTGTTTTCACTCCTAGCTAATTTAAATCGTTATAACTCAAGAACTTACCGTACGATTTAAAAAACTCTTTCGGCATTGTAATTACTATACTAATGTTTATAAACACTGGCAACGAGATAGCTTGCACTAGTAAGACAGTGGCGTAACTGACGATTGTTTTTGATAATTGAAATCGTTATAACTCGGAAACTAACCGTACGATTTCAAATTTTTTTTGGCATTGTAATTGCTATACTGAAGTCTATAAACACTAACAACGACATAGCTAGTAATATTAAAGGATAAATTGAAATCACTTGGTTTGTTTCACTATTTGTTTCTATTTACTCGACTAGTTTCGCTTTTTACGGCATTATCAAAGTTCACTCTTGATAATGCCGTAAAAAGCGAAACTAGTCAAGTAAATAGAAACAAATAGTGAAACAAACCAAGTGTTTTTAATTTATCCTTTATTATTATTTCAAAATGTTTCACCAAGTGATAAATGAGAAAGTTATTCAAGAGATAGCTAGTGCTAGCAAGACAGTGGCGTACCTCACGGTTGTTTTTTTTTACTACGTGATAACTTAAATCGTTATTACTTGGTGGAAAACACTCGTTGGGAGTTTCAAACTGAACGCTTTTCAAAAACATGAATGCCTGAAAATTTACCTAGTACACATCGGGTTATGTATGCACCTAATCAAAACATGGGTATCTTTTCGATGCTACAAAATTGTGATTAAGCTCCTTTCGTTGCTATTCAATTGACCTTATTTTCATTCTAACACAATCTATCTCAATATCCTAATTCTACAATATGTATACAAGGAGTTTTTCTTTAAAGTATACGTATTCCAGATTCACTTTATTTTCATTAAATCTTTAGATATATGTTGTTTTTACAGGAATTCAATTTGAAGCTTTAAGCGAGTGTTTTCCACTCCCAGGCTAAGCAAGAAGTAAAATTTCGAGTTTAGAAAAGCCCCGTGAAAATTTGTCGAGGGTCGCGCAGCGACCCGAGACAAATTTTCTGGGCTTTTCTAAACTCGAAATTTTACTTCATGCTTAGTCTGGGAGTGGAAAACACTCGTTTAAAGCCTTGAATTGAACTTTTTTAAAAAACAAGGAATATCTAAAGATTTAAAGAAAATAAGCTAAATTTGGAAAACGTATACTTTAAAGAAAAACTCCCTGTATGTTATTATGTTGTATTCAACTTAAATATTATTAGGTTATTACTCATATTAAGTTTAAGATTCATTTCTTGCCTGATAAAGGAGCAACTCTCTAAGCAAACCTAAATATCTAATCCATGTTACATATCAAATATTTAGCTTAAATGTTTTGATAGTTGTTGCTTACATTATACGGCTCAGTCAACTTAGCCCCCCGAAGTACGACTTTGTTGAAAAAAACTTGTCAGTTAGGCTACTGTTTTCTAGGCATCATCTTTGTAATAGCCAGTGTCTTTGAACATACATAAAGTAATTACAACGCCAACATATTTCTTGGAAGCGGTATTTTATATGCCAATCATGATTTTGTATTGAAATTCAGCAAGTAAATGGTAATACGCATACAGGAGCTGAAAGCTCTCACATCAAAGTTTGGATGTGAATTATTTTTTACCTGATATTTTTGAGAGAATATTTTTTTCATATTCTGCACCCAATTTGATTAAAAAAATCTCATTTCGGGGGGCTAGGGTTTAAAATGTTTTAAAATCTTTTGGGGTTGTGGGGGTGGCGCTAGCTTTTAAATTGGTAGCGCTAGCTCTGAGGAATCCGAATACTGTAAGAAAACTTGAAAAATCCAAACTCGGGGGGCTAGCATCAACCTAGCCCCCCGAAAGTTCAAACCCCCGTAACTTTCTTGTCTAAACGGCGCTAGCTCTAATTTTTGTGGCGCCAGCTAAGGCCCGTCTAGCGCAACAGTTATTTTTTAAAAAGTCGAACTTCGGGGGGCTAAGTTGACTGAACCGTATAAATAGAGGATTACAATAACATTCAATTACAATTCATTTATTCCTTATTTACTTACTATCAAAATATGACTCATCAAAAATCAGCCAAATTTGAAAAAAATATATTGGGCTCGGTGCAATGTTGAGCGAGAAGCTTGTTATTTGAAATGCATTATAATAACTACCTTATTATTATTATAGTTCTAATTTTGCTAAAATAATTAACAATGAATATGCACGCAGTTAAACCCTACATTTTTTTAAACATTCGTGAAACAAATATTACCTGTGCTCAGTAAAAAATAGTTGATTTATAACATTAATCTACGACGTCATATTGGTGTTATTCTTACTATTCTTATAGTTTTGATATCATTGATTCGTTGATGAAGTCGCAGTTGGTTCAAATAGGTCCGATTGCTAGAAACTTTACAATTTACTTTAATAGTTTTATTGCGAGAAGTTTAATGGCATTTAACAACTGCTTTAACAACGAAAGATTTAAGACGAAATAATGATTTGAACAAGACTGATTGTTATTCGATTGCTTCTGGCTTATTAATCAGCTTAAAAAACTTTAAAAATAATTTAATAATACCGACACTGTCAAATAATAAGGAAAGCCAATATTAAAGGTATATTACACATCTTTATTTAAATTAGTGAAACATTTCGTGTTTTCTATATTAGTGAACATGCAGTATAAAAAAATACTTATTCCATTAGCAGTCAGAAAGCATGAAAATAAAACACTAGTACAATAAAATATCGATTATAATTGCGAAATATTTATTTTACGAGAATAAATGCTAACGACGCGAGCCGTTTTTGTTAACTATGATTGAAAAAAGAAAAGAAAAACAAACGCGAAGCCGCACAGCGTTCACCGGCCCAGAGATAAACGCTGGCCGCATGCTGCTCGCCCCTCCAATAATTGTGCAGATGAGTGTACAACGCGTTCAACTAAGAGAAGATCCGCAAGGCGGCGGTATTTTACGGTCTTATTTTTCAAGATTTTTATTTTAACCTGACTCGGGCATGAGCTATCGCATCCTTATGAAATGTTGACATTATATTCCTTATAGTACAAACTAGTAAGATATGGGAATATTTTTTTTAATTTTGAAAAATTTAACATAATTTTTTTCATACCTCTGAAAGCAAATTGTTTAAAAAAAAAGTACTTCGATATTTTACTAGATAATTAGGCTTAATATACGCTGTCAAAATTTCAACTTTCTAGGACCTTTAGTTTTTAAATAAACCTAACATTAAATTTCAGACCACTGTTATATTCCCCTTAATTAGAAATGTCATAATTGAGGTAAATAAACTTTGCATCCGTTAAACTCACATCCTGTTTTATTTATTGTCCACACATACTCCTGGTCATTAAAAGGGAAGAAAGACACAGTATTTCCGATAATGCATATTGACACAAACAACGAATCTGTTAAATAAATTAAAAGGGTTACTACATACACAACACAACGTAAATAAAATAGAAATTATAAATTTGTACAATACCTAGGGTCGAATCATTACATTGGTGCCGTGACCAGGATGTTTGTGATGACAATAAATATGTATTACACAATTTTTAAGTGCTGTGTCCACTTGTGGACAAGAATACTTCAGGTAAAATTGTTTAAAAATGGGCGACAGCAAAGTTTTAGAAGGTACAGACGTAATTAATATTTAATAAACAACAACAAAAAAAAATCATAATAGCGATTTCAAGTTCATACGTGTTAGTATTTCAAGTTCAAACGCTGACCTATATTCAGAAGATAGGCGCGTATACAAAAAGAGCTAGAATAAGCATAAAGAAGCGCAAACAGAAATTCCATATACGAATAAAAACAAACGCAAGTAATTCAAAAATCAAAACAAACGTGTTGGTATTTCAAGTTCAATCATTGACCTACTTTTAAGGATAAACACACTCTAGAAAAGGAAGAATATGCAACAAAAAAAAAACGACGATTGGGAAACGAATTTTTTTAATGCACAAAATGCGCAATATAAGTTCACGTAATAGAGAAAGGAAAACATTCGAAATTCAGGAATACTAGCAAAATGCACAGAAACAATTAATATCAAAGTTACAAATAAATAATAATTAAAACAAAATATTAATTAAAAAATATCTATTAGGAATGCAATACTTATAAGAAAAATAAACATGCGTATCCAGAAATCGTAACCATAAAATAAATGTTACAAACGTGTAGCGTTCAAGAGCGGTAATCAAAACATACAAAGAATTATTTCAAGAAGAGGTAATAATAAATAATAAATAAATAATAATAAAATAGAGGTAATAATAAATACCAAAATAAGGGGCGCTTAGAGTAGACCCATAAGCTAGTAGAAAATACAATTTTAAATTATTTGCATAAACAGACGAATCAAGGGTACCTAGGTCAAATAAGAAAGTGACTCAAGTTCATAAAATAATTCAATTATCTTACGAGATGCAGTTTAAGTTAATATAAAACCTAAGAATAAAAAAAAAAACACACACACACACACATCAAATGACATTAAAGCCACATCAACATAAAATAAAACTCATCCAACAAGGAACAACAAAAAAAAAATTTAAAAAAAAGTATATATATAGACTTAAATCAGAGATACAATTCAGAGGCGATGATAAAAAGTACAACAAAATAAAATATCTTATGCATTACTGAATTAAAGGTGTGGGCCTTTAACAAAAACAAAAATTAATTGAGTTTCAATTTATATTTCATGTAGCAGGTGCTTTGTTTGAGTATGATTACAGCAACCACGATGACCAGGCAAAATCAATCATTAAATGGAGAACAGAAAGGTGTTTGAAGCGGGGGCGAAAAGTTTAAAAAAAAAATATGAAAGCAACAAAGCATTGGCAACACCGAAACCGGCGCAAAGAAGCAGCTAAGTCATCAATGGGCGAAGAGAAGGCCGGATAATCAAGAGTACCGAGATGGGAGAAATCAACCTATGGGGAAGATTTACAAAAATGCAAGAGGTTCCAAATGATATCCAAAATCGAAGGCGGAGAAAAAAAAAGATGATTTATTCCACAACATCTGTCCGTCAAGAAGAATCAAGTCAACAGAGTCACATTCTACAAGAACGGACAAATTGATTACATATCCAAATTTGAGCAACAAGAAGGCCGTGGACGTAACGACAAAGTTACAACAGAGGCCGGGAAGGCCGAGAGACTCACAACAACGGCAGGAAAACCACCAAGTACTAGACTCTTTCGAACGGACTTTTTAACTACGAGCGTATCAAAACTGGGAGCGATAGGTCATCTAAATGAAGTTTTGGATCAAAAATAAAGAAACAGCTGCTACTTTAGCTGCCAGTAACACCATCACGACATCTCAACGGCATCCATAACAAACGTAATTCACAAGAAAGCTCGAATTAAGCAGAAACAACGCAACAAAATTTAACATCAATCGAAATATGTTTTAGAATTGATTACATATCCGAATTTAAGAAGAACGACAAAATTGGGAGCGTTACAACAGAGGCCGGGTAGGCCGAGAGACTCACAACAACGGCAGGAAAACCACTAAATACGCTACTCTTTCAAACGGACTTTTTAACTACGAGCGTATCAAAACTGGGGGCGATAGGTCATCTAAATGAAGTTTTGGATCCAGAAAAAAAATACTGCTACTTTAGCTGCCAGTGACACCATCACGACATCTCACCGGCATCCATAACAAAAGCAATTCACAAGAAAGCTTCAATTCAGCAGAAACAACGCAACAAAATTTAACATCAATCGAAACATGTTTTAGAATTGATTACATATCCGAATTTCAGCACCAAGAAGCCCGGAAGCGTCACAACAACGGCATAAAAACCACTAAGTACGCCACTCCTTTGGACTGACTTTTTGACTACAAGCATATTAAATTGGGGGGCGATGCGTTATCTTAATGAAGTCTTAATTAAAAAAAAAAAAAAAAAAACACTGACGCTTCAAATTTAAGTGACTCCACCACGACATCCCAACAGCAACGTATTCATAACAAAAACAATGCACAAGAGAGCTCCAACTCAGCAGAAACAACGCAACAGAATTTAAATTTTAATCAACCGTAATATGTTTTGGAATTTGTTACGGATTCAAAGTTGAGCATCAAGAAAGTTGGGAGCGTTACAACAGAGGCCGGGAAGGCTTAGAGCGTCACAACAGCGGCGTGAAAACCGCCAAGTACTTCACTCCTACAAACGGGCTTTCCGACTAAGTATCAAAATTGGGGGGCAATGGGTCATCCAAATGAAGTTTTGGATCCAGAAACATCGTCAACATCGTCATCTAAATAAAGTATTAAAAAGAGAACACTGCCGCTTCAGCTCCAACTGACTCCACGACATCTCAACAGGCATATCAAAATGGGGGGGCGATGGGTCATCTAAATGAAGTTTTGCATCCGTTAAACTTATATATATAAAAAAAAAACACTACCGCTTTAGCTCCATGTGACTCCATCACGTCATCTCAACAGCAACGAATTCATAACGAATACAATCCACAAGAAAGCTCCAACTCGACAGAAACAAAACAACAAAATTTTAAATTAAATCAATCAAAATATGTTCTAGAATTTGTTACAGACTTGAATTTAAGCATTAAAGAGGCCGGGGGAGTAACAAAAAAGTTGGGGTCACGACAAAGGCATGAAAACCACTAAGTGCCACTCTCGGCCGGACGGACAATTCAATCGACATCAATAATCAGGGATGAGGGTTTGCCGCATTTCAACAACACCAGTCCAAGCTGCTACCAAATCTTCGTCTACAGAGGCATGAGAACCACTAGGTGCCACTCTCGACCGGACGGACAATTCAATCGACATCAGTAATCAGGGATGCTGGTTTGCCGCATTTCAACAACACCAGTCCTTTATCAGGAGCTCACAAGGAAGTCAAGGTCACCAAGGTCTTCATACTTCAAGCTGCCACCGAATCTACGTTTTCATGCCATCGACGAGAAAAAAAAGGGGAGTATCTGATAAAATTATAACCATTTAAATACTCGTAATTTACACTTCTTCATTAGTAAAAAAAAAAAAAAACAACAACAACATCAGGAACAGCTTTTTAGGCAAAGTATCGGCATTCTACATTAATGTGGGTACTCAGATTTGTTTCTCAATTTCAGACTCAAACCAGGTGATTGGGGCTGCAGCGTTGAGAATAATGAACACTACGAACGAGGGAAAGTCAACACTTACTAGAAGAGGATTCCTGACATGACGCCAAAAATAATAATATCGTAAAATAAGGGAATTTTAAAAATCTTAACATTCTAAAAGTTCATATTTTTAAAAGGGGGCGAATGTAATAGGTCAGTAGGGGTCATGTGCAAATATTATTTTTGACGAAATTAAATTAAAATATTAATACAAAAATCACCTAAGAAAATATTAAAGAAAAATCAACATTCAGTAAATACGAGAATAACATTAGTCGATCAAAATTTTTTAACTTTAAATAACAAATGCAGCATCGCCTTAAAATAATAAACAAGTACCGGCGCGTGGAGAAATGCTAAGACATTTATTTATTTATTTATTTATTAACGGAATCTCCATTTTATTACATAAGTGTACATATACATATTGTAATATATGATAAAAATAACAAAAAACATAAAAATCATATAAAGAATTACATTGATTACAACCGACTAAGATTACTGAACAAAAATAACAAAAACCATATAAAGAGTTACAATGATTACAGCCAACTAAATTATTACTGAACTAGAGATCTAACAGTCAATCACATTGGATAGCCTAATACGACGTAATTGGACCTTAAACTGATGAATTGATGGTGTAAATAAAACAAAGTTGGGATTATTGCTAATACCATTGGCATACCCCATCATACGATCGATGGGATTAGACAGCCTATATCTGGTCGAATGAAAACGTAAACGGAATATAGGCCTATGTCTAGCTTGAAGACCACGAGGTGGTCTACAGAAAGATTCAGTTCAAGGTTTAACCAAGCGCAAACACAACGAATTTGCAAAGTCGGGGGAATTGCGTGACGTCAGGGATGGGTGGTATTTTATAACCATATATGGTCTGCGCGAAATCTTCCATCTCCACGATCGGGTGGGAAATAGAGTTATAAAAGCTGTGCGGAGCGGAAAACATGAAGGGAGTCGGGGGGGAGTCAAGAGGAAGTTCGGGAAGTCAAGCGACAGTTCGGAAGATGAACATCACGAAAAGCACCACAAGTTCCAAATCACAGAGGGAAATAAGAATAACACAACAAAAATCAAATTATACAACAAATATAAAAAACTATACAACAAAAAAGAATACAAAACAATTGACGGGTGTGGTCGAGCTGTGCGTGGAAAACGGAGGAGTGTTCCCGCTAGTTAATTGCTGATCACAATTAACGGGTGTGGTCGTCCCGAGTTAGTACTGCAGAGTTATGTTCCCGCTAGTTAAATGCACAAAAACAATTGACGGGTGTGGTCGAGCTGTGCGTGGAAAACGGAGGAGTGTTCCCGCTAGTTAATTGCCTGAAAACAATTAACGGGTGTGGTCGTCCCGAGTTAGTACTGCAGAGTTATGTTCCCGCTAGTTAAATGCACAAAAACAATTGACGGGTGTGGTCGAGCTGTGCGTGGAAAAAGGAGGAGTGTTCCCGCTAGTTAATTGCCTGAAAACAATTAACGGGTGTGGTCGTCCCGAGTTAGTACTGCAAAGTTATGTTCCCGCTAGTTAAATGCACAAAAACAATTGACGGGTGTGGTCGAGCTGTGCGTGGAAAACGGAGGAGTGTTCCCGCTAGTTAATTGCTGATCACAATTAACGGGTGTGGTCGTCCCGAGTTAGTACTGCAGAGTTATGTTCCCGCTAGTAAATGATACAAAACAATCAACGGATGACGTCGGGATCTGCTTGCTAATCAGAGGAGTGTTCCCGCTAGTTGGTTGTCTGGTAAGCTCCGATATGGTTTTTGTGGGTTTCCCATCTCATAATGCAAATGCAGGGGTTATTTAATTTTGCTCCCACAAGTAGAGTCATATACTTTTTGAGTTTAACTAAAATGCACATGGCTTCGAAGTACAAACGAAAATAAAGTATTTCGAGAATATAAATAATTTAAGAAACACAAATTAATTAGAAATGTCATAATTGAGGTAAATAAACTTTGCATCCGTTAAACTCACATCCTGTTTTATTTATTGTCCACACATACTCCTGGTCATTAAAAGGGAAGAAAGACACAGTATTTCCGATAATGCATATTGACACAAACAACGAATCTGTTAAATAAATTAAAAGGGTTACTACATACACAACACAACGTAAATAAAATACAAATTATAAATTTGTACAATACCTAGGGTCGAATCATTACAAAGTTGAAAAAAAAATTACCAGTAGCGGAGGAGTGGGGAATTTTTATTTGATACAATGGCCACCGTTTTGGCATTAAAAAAGGGTTAAACGATGTTTAATAAATAATATTTACCATATTCAAGAAAACTAAAAGATTTATAATGATTTACAAGATACGAAGAAAACGCTAAGAGTAAACATCCACTTCGGGTTTCCAGTCTTCACCTACTTTCAACTGGGCACGAGATATTATGGAATAGAACAGAAATACAAAATTTGATGATAATCCCATGAGCCATTTTCGCTGAAATCGTGCCACAGACCGAACGACCGACCGGCATCATTGAGATAACCCTTGATTCGAATTTCTGCGACCCCAAACCGTTTGATATATAAGTATAAAAATAGGTGGTCAATTTTTGGCCGATCAATCCCTTACACAGTAGTGCGATCGGTAAAAACAGGTAAATTAAAATTTAAAAAAAATTAAATAAATTATTTACTTACATAATCGCTTTTTTCCATGTACATATAGTTCAACATATTTCTTCTTTAAAGTCCTAGAACAAATTTGATCAGAAACTATTTCACATTTTTAATTTAAAAATTATTATTACATTATTAATAATCAAATAATGTATTATTAATTTTGATAATGATTAAATAATGTAACACTTTGTAAACAGCAGTGTTATTTGTTTGAAGTCAGCATAAGGAATGATCAATTATAAGCGAACTTTGACTTTTGTATGCAATTTTTACAGTTTTCATTTGATAATACGGTTTTATAGTTAATATTGTTTCAGCAAATAAACAGACTGCGCATTAAAGCAATATAATCATAAATCAAATCAACATATGTATTGTAGAATAGTTGTAACAATTGTGTTTATGTAGCAAAGTACTAAATAAAGTTCTTCTTATTATTTTAAGTAATACTGGACATTTAACACAAGGCGTATATTCTTAACTCCTTAATAAATTTCAGGAAAAAGAACTTTTTATTTTTAACATTAAATTAAAATTATTAATGTGCGTTTGCGCCGATTCTTGTAAAGGTCATTTATATTGTAGTTAAATGACAAAATACCTAGCAAGGCTACGTATGTAATAGTTAAAGGTGCAATCTGGCACATAACTTAATCTAAGAATATTTCAAATATAAAACAATTTAAATTTCAGAAAATAAGCTTACGATCTCTCGTTTTCATTTTCAAAACATTAAATATAATATATAAAATTACGAAAATGTTTTTCTAAACTCCAAGTTTACTTCATTCTTAATCTGGGAGTGGAAAATATCTGTTTAAAGCTATAAATTGAATTTAAAAAAAAACAACGAATTTCGAAAATGTATACTTATAAATGAATACTACATGTATACTACAAATTAGCTGTAACGGGTGGGCCATCTAGTGGTTTCTTTTTAAAAATGCAATAAAATGAACAAAATCTATTTTTTTTTTTCATGTATTATGGCTTTATTAGTAAGAGAAAACATTCCCATTAATTATGGAATACAACTTCGCTCAAGTGGCTGCCTCGGCTGGCTTCACAGTAGCGCATTCTGTCACTCCAATTTTCCAAGACCTTGTTGATGGTTTCGAGCTGTAGCTCACGTATTGCTTGGATGGTATTGGCCTGAAGTGCTTGAATCGTTTCGGGATTGTTGGCATAACATCGGTCCTTCACGGTTCTTTTCAAAAAAAAATCCAAAGGGGTTAAATCGCAGCTCCGAGGCGGCCAATTGACATCGCCAAGGCGGCTGATAATACGATTTGGGAATTTGGTGCGCAAAAGATCGATTGTGGCATGGGCTGTGTGGTGTGGCGCGCCATCCTGCATGAACCAGAGGTCGTCCTAATCCATGTCTTCAATTTCATTAAAAAATGTCGGATAACATGGCTCTGTAACGCTCGCCGTTGACCGAAACGTTGTTTCCAGCTTCATTTTCCAAGAAAAATGGTCCAATGATGCCACCACTCCACAATCCGCACCAAACTGTCACTCTCCGGGGATGCATTGGCTTCTCGACAATAACGTGCGGGTTTTCCGAGCCCCAGATGCGGCAATTTTGATTGTTAACGTAGCCGCCAAGATGAAAATGAGCCTCGTCAGAAAAGATGATTTTTCGCCCAAAATCATTGTCCAATTTAATCTGCTCTAAGGCCCAAACTGCGAAGCGATAATGAAGCGGATGGTCATGCGCCTTCAATTGCTGGGTCAATTGGACCTTGAAAGCGAATAATCCGAGATCTTTGTGCAGAATTCTCCTCAGGCTAGTGAGTGCAATGTTGAGCTGTTGAGATCGACGGCGAGTTGATGTTCGTGGATTGAGCCTCTGTGCGCACCGTACGAGAACGAGGACTATGAGTGTTGTCCACTAGCATGCCAGTCTTACGAAGTTTTTGCACAAACTTACGTACAGCAGGCGCGGTGGGTGATCATTTCGACCAAAACTTATTTTCAACAAACGTACTGTTTGGGCTACACAGTACTCACTTTGAAAATAAATTTGCAATATTTTCCAAAACGTTGTTCAAGCGTAAAGCGACTCATTATGTATGTATATACCTAAAACAATAAATGTTAAAAAATATACGAAAAAACATTGAAATAATAAATGATTTCTAAAAAATTAAATTGTTTCTATTGGGTTAAAATTTTGTATTTAGACTTAATTCTCGATTACAAATTCTCTCTTCTCTATTATCATACCCTTTCTTTTTCTTAATTTTTGAACGCCCTCTGTGATTAAATTAAGATTTGGTATTGAAAATGTTGTTTATATGTCATCAAAAACTTTTTGTAAAGAATTACGTTTTGTCAAAAAATGAATAATAAAAAAGTGTTTCCTATCCGGGCAGTAATCCGTGGACAGACGGTATATTTTTGCAGTGATCATTTTTGTTTTATTTTTATTTAAATAGCTTAGAAACCCGATATACCGAACACTAAAATCATGATTCAAGTACCTATGCCAACCATTCTTTAGATTGTAAACAAAAATTACCTGAAATAAAACATGTTAAATTTCTTCATAACTGTACTAAAGGCACAAAACTATTAGAAGCAGAAAAAAAATTAAAAAACCCCGATATTAATCTCCTAAACGAGGAAACAGATATTTTGTTTTCACCTATCTTTAATACCCTTAATCCATAATCCTGTACCCATAATTAGTGAATCTGAAAATTAAGCTACCTGTAAAAAACCCGCAACCCCCACGTTAGTTTGTAATCCTCAAAAACGCTATATATTGATCTGCATGTCCGAAAATTGTTATACTTGATGATGACACTCACACTGTCAAAACTTCAGATCCATTTTAATGTATCCACTGGAATATCTCGACAAATATGCATTGTACAAAAAATTTTTCAAACAAAAGTTTAGTGGTTTCGAGGGGGCCATCCGATCCTATGAAATTTTCTTCACCCCCGCCCCCTGGAAAGTGGGAGTGATAGAAAGTGGAGGGCAACTTTGAAATCTTAAATAGAAACCCCTATTTTTTTAATTTTAGATTCGGATTCTACACCAAAAATTAAGTGGGTTTAATCCGAAAAAAAATCGTGATAGATGGCGCTGAAGTCTTAAAATTAAAACGTTCCCCATTAATCTAAAAAAATGGCCTTTACGTATGTAAAGTTTACTTCCAGGGTTTTTTTTAACTCCTGACAGATGGCGGTAGAATCGCCAAAATTAGATTTTTTCAAAAATGGTGCATATAATCCGTAAATATTTTTTAGATGACCATTCAGCTGTAGTAAAATGAAAACACTCTAGCCCCCGTAGGGTGGGATGGGAAATATGTGTAAAACCGTTCATGGATACCCGACCAGTTTATTTATTTCATGTTTTAATTGGTATTGGAGTTCATATTATTTAGGGATTCCGATGAATATATGTTGGTCTTTTGTCAAAGAGCAGACGGATTACAACACAAAATATATATAATTTGTTCACTATTGACATAAAGAGCGTCAACTTACCGCCGGCATTAGCTTTACCCGATGTACACCACAAGGAGGTTGCACAGCCGGATTGACTACATCATGTAGCCCTAAAAAGAGCTGATATTTTAGCAGACATTGAGGCAATTAAATGCTTAAAAGTCGCACCGTTCCCCTATACAAACAGTCTGACAAAAATCAAAGCAAATAATCCGACTATGCTTGCTTAGGTTTTTATCGAAGAGCTGCGGCATTATACCAAAGACGATTTTCCCAACGGCAGCATCCAAATCATTAGGCGATTCGTCAGATTGAATCAAGATGTTGGTTAGGATACGTTAGGTTTCAATGGTAGCAGTTAGACCGCTAACTTAGGTCCAAAGGGCCCCTTGTGATACCATAAGGGTAAACAGGAGTCAGATCTTCTGCCCACCTATACAAACCAATCCGAGCACCTAATGAACCCGATCAGATTTCTCAGATCTAGAGGTGCGAGGTCCGCTAGTTCATTCGCGCAGTGCATACCAAGGTACTTGATTCTTTTCCCTTCAAGAGCAGGGCATTGTCCCAGATAGTGGAGTTACCGCCTCTTCCTCCTCCATATCCAGGAATCCTCTGCAAAAGTCGTTGTGCTCAAGACCCATCTTTTGTGCATGTCTGCCTAGGAGGCAGTAGCCCGTGAGGATGCCTACCGCCTCCTTTATGTCGATTCTGCTAAGTACAATTAATCTGTTGCTGTTTATAGTGTTATGTTGGAGTCGCCGTTCAATAAATACGAAGCAGGAAGATCTTTTAATCGTTTATTGGTCTCTTGCACAAAAACGACTTTTATATTATCTCTACTGATTTATAATAATTATTTTTATTATCCCATTTTCATGGCTACGCCTGGCGGGCCACCGCCTATCCGATTTATCTAGCTGTGCACCACACAACCCCCGACCTAGAAAAAGGAAGAAGAAAGAGAAACAGAGGGAGAGAACATTACACGTTTAGAGCGTTTATAAGATCGGTTCGGTTCAGAGTATTTAAGGATTGATTTAAGAGGTGTGGTGTGTGAAAAAGGAGAATCAGAGTGTTGTTTTGTAAAAGTGGTAACCGAAACTTGTGAAGTATGGAAACATAATCGATTCTGCCATTAACATTTAACGTACAAAATTTAGAATTTCGACTAATGACCTTGAATGGTCCATCGTACGAATTCTGTAACGGTCGTTTTGCATAATCCTTCCTTACGAAAACATGAAAACATTTTTTTAAATCGGAGTGTATAAAAAATTTTCGGTGGTTTAAGCGAGCAATTGCGGGACTAAGCGTCTTCATCCTATCTCTCAGTCCGTCGATAAAAATTGAGCCGGAAGGGATGATTTTAGAAACTGATTTCGAAAACAAAAAATCGCCTGGTAAACGAAATGTTTTACCATAGACATATTCGGCTGCAGTGACCGAAAGTGAGGTTTTAAAAACGGTACGTAACCCTAGTAAAATTAAAGGGAGTTGGGATACCCAGTTACTCGGATCGTTACTCATTTTGATAGAGTCTTTAACTTGTCGATTGAGTTGCTCTACCAAACCATTACATTGCGGATGGTAGGCGGTGGTGGTCTTATGTGTGAAACCGAAAATGTTGCAAAATTGCCTCCAAACGTGAGATTGAAATTGACGTCCGCGGTCAGTGATGACTGTGGATGGAATCCCGAAACGCGAGATCCAACAATTTAAAAATGCTTCAGAAACTGAGTCCGCAGAAATTTCGACAAGTGGTTGGACTTTAGGCCAACGTGTAAAACGGTTGATGCAAACTAAAAGGTATCTGTATGTGTGGCAAACTGACAAAGAGCCGATGATATCGATGTGTATGTCGGTGAAACGGTCGTCAGGATCCGGAAAAGTAGCTATTGGTGATACAGTGTGACGATGAATTTTGATTTGTTGGCATTTTAAGCAAGATTTAACGAATTGAGCAATATCGTGGTTCATCCGCGGCTACACGTAGCGAGGTGTTACGAGGCGTTTCATTTCTCGAACCCCAGGATGAGTTAACCGGTGTAACGATTGTAAAATGTTAAGGCGTAATGCCCCGGGAATATAAGGGCGTTTGGTGCCAGCGTCAACGTAAATAGGTGTGCTGGTGCCAGGTGGAATAAATTTCTCGAGTTTGAGTGAAGTGGTGCCGTTAGTTAAAATGAATTTTAGCTCATCGTCTTCGGATTGTAATTTAGTGAGGTTAGGTATACCAAAAGAGTTAATTTCGACTTGCGATAATGTATCAGCAACTCTGTTCTCGGTACCTGGAACGAACCTGATGTCAGTTGTGAATTGCGCGATGAAGGTGATGTGTCTGTGTTCTCGTCCTAAAAAACGATCCGAGTTCGAATTGATAGAGGAGATCAAAGGTTTATGATCTGTAAAGATTATAAATTCGCGACCTTCAAGGTAATATTTAAACTTTTTAATAGTTAAATAAACTGCAAGCAATTCACGGCCGAAAGTACTGTATTTTCGTTCTGTTTGTGAAAAAGATTTTGAAAAGAAAGCGAGCGGTCTCAGAAAGCCAGAATTATCTTTCTGCTGCAAAACTGCGCCAGCAGCGGAGTCCGATGCGTCTACCATAATGCTTAACTCCGCAATAGAGTTTGGTAAACCAAGCATAGCACAGTCGGCGAGTGCAGCCTTAACTGTTGTAAATGCTCGAAGAGCGGCTTGTGACCAGATAAGTGGTTTGTTGCGTGGAGTTGTAGCGGCAAGCTGGTTAAGCGGTGCTATAATATCCGAGCATGACTTAATGAAAGGGTGGTAAAAGTTTACCATACCGAGAAAACGTTGCAATGATTTTTGGTCAGCGGGTTGTGGGAAAGACAAAATCGCATCGACTTTGGACTTGAGAGGTTTGATTCCCGAACCACTAATGCTGTGTCCCAAAAAATCTAAGTTTGTTTCGCCGAAAACACATATGTTGCTGTTTATTTTGATCCCAAAAGAAGTTAATCGTTCAAAAATTAGCTGCAAGTGGCGAAAGTGTTCGCGTTCATCCTTGCTGAAAACGAGGATATCGTCTATGTACGCGAAGCAAAATGGTAGTCCGCGTAATATCGAGTTCATAAACCTTTGAAATGTTTGAGCGGCGTTTCTTAAACCAAAACTCATCCTGGTGTATTCGTATAAGCCGAAAGGTGTTGTGATTGCAGTTTTGGGAATATCTTCAGGATGAATAGGAATTTGATGGTATGCCTTGACTAAATCAATTTTAGAAAATAACGTGCAACCACAACAGTTATAAGTAAAATCGTGAAGGAGAGGCAAGGGATACCGGTCTGGAATCGTTATCCTGTTAAGTCCTCGATAATCACCGCATGGGCGCCAAGAACCATCTGATTTCACTACCAGATGTAACGGCGTCGCCCATGGGCTTGAGGATCGTCTGATGAAGCCGAGTTGTAACAATTTGTTGAACTCGTTTTGAGCGATTTGGAATTTATGAGGCGGCAAGCGTCGTGGTTTGGCAAAAACAGGTGGTCCAGAAGTGGCAATGTGATGTCGTACATCATGTTTGACTATTTTAGTGAGATCGAAAGGGGTTGTTAGATCGGGAAATTGTTGTAATAATTTCGAATAAGTAGGATTTTGAGTTGATAATGAATTTAGTTCGAGTGTTCCCGATGGGCAGAATGCGTTCCTTAAAAGACGTTCGTGAGCAATGTCAACAATGATGTTGAAATGCTTAAGGAAATCAGCGCCCAGGTTAACGTGTGCTAGCACGAAATTCCATGCAAATGTAACGTCCAGACCGATGTTTACTGTTAATTTGGAAAAACCAAATGTGGGAATTAAACTACCGTTAACGATGGTTGATGAAAGTTTTGACCGGGGATGAGTGTTGGCGAAGAGTTGGTCCACCGCCAAAATGCTAACCTGGGCTCCCGTATCTACCAAAAATTTTGACCCAGAGTTAGTATCTCGCACAAAAAATAATTGACCCGGAGAGACAGCGAAGGAATAGGCCGACATTAACCCCGCTGTTGGTCGTTTCCCCACTGACATGGTGGAGTGCATTTTTGTACTTTGCCGCTAAAATTGTGGTGATACCAGCACAGTTTGTTTTGCGGGTCATCATCCAATTGTTTGCGGTTTTGTGATGTTGACCGACTTCTGCTTCGATTCCCTGATTGTTTCGTCAAAGAAGTTGTTAAAGAAAGTACAGTTTGTGCCAGCTCGGAAATTTGGGACTAAAGTTGCGAAATTCTAGTGTCGTATGAAGGATCATCAATATCAGGTGTGCGAGAAACATTTGTATTGTTGATAATGGTTGGTGCCGAAATTTCTAAAATTTGGTCTGCCATTTCAGCCAAATTTACTAAAGAGGTAGTTTTCGCCGACACTAGAAGTTTTTGCACGTCCGCTGGTAATCGATTTAAAAAAAATTCGCGGAGAAGATTGTCATCTATCGGCGTTGTTCCCAGCAATTGTTGCAATTTTCGCAATAATTGCGAAGGCATTTGGTCGCCGAGCACTTCCCGCGACAACAATTGCTGTAAACGTTTTCTCTCCGATATGGTTGTCCGTTTGATTATTTCCCCTTTGAGGGTTTCGTAAGGAAGTTCATCGGGAGGTTCCGTTAGCAAATCCCTAACTTCGACGGCAATGTTTGGGGGTAAGGCAACCACGACCCGATAAAACTTTTATTTAGAATTTGAAACGCGCGAGTTAAAAAATTCCGCCATAATCTGCATAATCCAGATTGCTTGGTCGACGCAAAAAAACGGGGGCAAACTACACCTGACGTTCTCAACGGCAGGGTCGAATTGTGCTTCTTCCATGACGTAGGGAATGAAAAAGTAAGGGAAGCAAGCAAAGTAGAATAAAGAATAGGTCAGAAGAAGGTGAAAGGTCCTTGAAATACTTGGGGGTAAATGTCACCTGAGATAAATCGGAAAAAAAGCATTTTTTAAATCTCTGACCACCTTAGAGGTCCAGTACGGACTATTCAGTATCGTAATGGCAGCTTGGCTATCAGTAATGAACCTGATGCGGTTCCCCTGAAAGTCATTTTTTATGGATCCAATCTACTGCCACTCGGGTGGCCCTGACCTCTGCCTGAAAAATGTTACAGTAAATTGGGAGTCTAAAAGACTTTTTGAGGTTGAAATCTTGTGATAAGATTCCTCCCCCTACTCTGTTTTTAGACTTAAAACCATCCGTAAAGAGCCATACGACTGCCTTGAACTATCTTGCCCTCTAACCATTTGGATTTGTCCGGGATGGAAGTGGAGAACTTTTTTTTAAAATTAAGTTCTGGAGTGCAGCCAGTCTTTAGGGGGATATCGACAAGTTCATTTAGGATCCTTCCATGGCCCTGTTTGCTAGTGCTCCATATCCCAACTGAGTTGATTCTGATCGCTGTGGTAGCTGGAGCATATCTGCAATGGAGGTCGACTGGAGCTATATTTAGTATTATATATAGCGCCTTGGAGGGGGTGGACCTGACCGCCCCCGTTATGAGCAATTCGGCGGCTCTCTGAGCCTTGCCCAGTGCATTTTGGTGGATCCTTTAGTTCAGGGCAGTCCACCAGACTACCGCTCCTTAGAACATAATGGGTCCTTGCCCACTGCTCTTTCACAGGAGTACAGCGCGACGAGCCCTTTCCGTGCTCTTACCTGAATATTGGGCTTCCAACTAAGCTTTCTTTCAATTAGAATGCCCAAATATTAAACTTGCTCTTTTACCACCGTTTAGAGTAGGAACTTTAAAGTTCGGTACTTTATGCATTCTGGTGAAGAGTACAACTCAGTTTTGAAAACACTTCTCACACCAGCGGGTTACCTTGCGGAGTGCCTGCTCCATAAGTTCGCATAGGATACTTAAGTGTTTGCCAGAGACTGTAAGGGTCACATCGTCATCGTAGGCAATTGCTCAGTATGTCATTTATGATTACGTTCTCTATTAACCTCTCTTTTTGAGTGTGAGCCATTCAGCGAGGAGACAACGTGCCTCCCCGTCAGCAGCTCCCCTATGAAGAGGCATATCGACTCGTCCATGTGCATGTTTCTGAGGGCAGACAGAATTGCTTCTGGCTGCACAAAGCTGAAGGCTCCTTCGATATTAAGAAATTCCGCCAACGTAAACTCCTTATTGCACATGGACTTATCAACCTGGCTAATGAGGGCGTGCAGCGCTGTGTCCACTGATCTATCTGCCTTTAGTATAACCGTGTTGGCTAGTTGACCAAAGGTTTGGATTGATGCGTTCCTTTATGTACGCTTCAACTAGTCTCTCCAACGTTTTGAGTACGAAGGACGATAAGCTGATTGGCCTATAGTCCTTTGGTGTTGAGTGGGTTATTTTCCCTGCTTTCGGTATGAACACCGAATTTTTCTCTTTCCATCTCTAGGGGATGTACGATAGAGTTAGGCAGGCTTCAAATAATACTTACAATCAGAGATTTATAATATCTGAGACTATCTGTAATTCAGCAGGAATGATCCCGTCCGAGACTAATGTTATGTCCAGAATCTCGCGCCTGTTGGAAGTAATAAATGTGGGTTTGGAACCAGTATTACATATGGGAAGGTTAGTTGCCAGAATAAAATCAAGTAGTGACTCACCTTTGTTGTTTGTGTCGGAGCTCCCCCATATGTTGTTGTGGGCATTCGCATCAGCGCCGATAAAGATGTAAACCCTCTTCTGGTTTGCCTCTCCCACTGCATTTACCAGGTCTTCTGGGGGTATTTCCCTGTCATGGGCCATGTAGGAGGAGGCCACTCAAAGTTGGTGGAAGCCACTCTCCATGGAGACGACAGTTATGTTATTTTTACTGAAACAGGGAAGCAGGAAAGCAGGGTCCTTTTTGTTAATTAAGATGCAAGATCTTGGTTTACCTCCTCCTTGCTTGTAATAGACATTGAAGTCAATTGAGCCTAGTCCGCAAACCCGATCCCCAACGATCCATGGTTTTTGGACCAGGGCGACATCGTACCTCTATCTTGTTAGGGTGAGGATTAGCGCAGCCGAGGCTGCCTTGCAGTGATGCAGATTAATCTGAATGACCTTCGCCATTTTTGCCGCTTAAGGGTTGACGACCGTGGTGTTCAGGCCGTCGTCTTCGGAGCTGGAAGAGAGAGTAAGGTCTTCGTCTCTCTCACTCTCTTTCGTCTTCTCCAAGTGCGCGCGCAGCCGGCTTAAAGCCTCAAGAACTGGTTCGCTTTCCATATCGGAATGCGGACACGGTTCCATCGGCTCTTCGGGCCTTCTTATTAGTTTTGACGGTCTTCCGGTCTTTTTTATAAATTTTAAGGGTGATCGACCTAAACCGTAGCTAATCACTCCCCCCCCCCCTTACAAGTCTGCAAAAGATCGACGGACTCCTCATTGACGATGATTATCACCGGTCTGTTGTTGCCCTTTGCCTCCCCTACGCTGATTATGATCCAATTATCCGTCGGCAACTCTGGGTTGGTCATGCGGATGAACTGTTCTATCGTCGGCGGGTCCGCGGGCTCGATCGGGATCCAGGCCCTACACCGAGGTCTGTTTGGGATCTTATCCCTAGTGGCAGCCTCTATCCTAGCACCTCGCCAGACTTCACCCACATTCCCTATGGCTAACCTGAACAGATCGGCGGATCTCTGATCTGCACAGGCCACCAGTTTGACGTGACCCTGGTGGCAACCTGCGTCTCGGCACTTAGGAGCCGTACCTGGATTTGCAGATAGGACCTCCATATAGACCTTGAGGAGGGCCACCTCTACCAGCTGCCAGTTCGCTGGTGAGATTAAGCCCTCCCTGTGGCTTCTATGAATTAAAACCCACACTGTGTGCTCCTTAAGGATGTCACTGTAAGTGCGGCCGGGCGTGGTTTTTGGAAACGGCCCAGTCTTTGCCTTTTTAGGGCACGGTGGAGTATCCCCCTGCGATCGCTGCCTCTTAAGCGCCTCGGTCGGAACAGGCTTCTCCCCGTATTCCCTGATTACTTTCCGAGCCCATTCTAGAGCCTCCTTATGCTTGTCGGAAAGTTCTGTCTCCGGAGTGGACTCGAATCTTAGGCGTCCTTTTAGAGGGCTTCAGGCTTTTGTTGTAGATAGTTCGGTTCGTGCCAACCTTAGCCGTAGCCTTCTCCGACCTTTTGGAGTCCTTTCCGGACTGACCGTGTTTGCCTTTAAGGCCGGACACGGATGGACAGTTGCCCCCTCCAGATCCGACGAGGCAGCCCGCTGCGCGGGGTGAGATTTTTGCGTACCAACCTGGAGACCTCGTTTTTGTTATCCATTATTTTTGTTTTGTTTTTTGGTTTGAAGAGGGATAGAAAGATAGAAAGGTGGTGTGACTCCCCCTTTAGTTTCAATTAGTTCGAAGAACTGAAGGGGACCCAGAAAAGCTAGAGAGTTCGCCAAGGGTGGCAGTATAGAAGTGAAGTGATTCTACAAAGGAGGCTGTAACAGCAAAGAGGTTGTTTGAGCCTCGGAACGTTAAGGGGTCGGGTAACGCGTCACAGACCCGTGTCTTCGCTCTTCGTTCATTGGCCTTCACTCTTTCTTGCTCCCACACCGCGTCAAGGTTCTTTCCTACCGTGGGAGGAATCGAGATGTAGGAAAGGAAATATTCGAGTTTAACAACAGCGAAACGATGATCATCGTATAAATCCGTGCGTTCTAATCATTTTGGCGATGGTTCATTCAAACCCCCACATATCACTTCGCGAAATCCAGCATTAAACTGGCATCCCAAGAGAGACTGCGAGAAGAGATTTAAAATACGCGAAGTACCACTCGTACCACGTCTCCTTGAACCAGGCATTGAGTGAGCAGGATCATGAAAAACGGCAAATATTTTGTCACTGGGCAATACAGCAGTTGTAGAATGATGAAAACTTTTTCAAATTCCTGATGTTTTCTGACAAGGCTACATTCCGTAGTGACGAGTTATTAAATCAACATAACAGTCACTATTGGTTGCCAGAAAACCCTCAGTGGAAGCAGCAAGTGGATCACCAATACCGCTAGACTGTAAATGTTTGGTGCGGTATAGTCAACGGGTACTTAATCGATCCAGTTTGAGTTACTTGAATTTTATTCGAGAAGTTCTTCCCGGTTTACTTGAAAATGTAGACTTAGAGGCAAGGATGAGGCTGTGGTTTCAGCAAAAATTTGCTCCTCCACACTTCGCAAATATCGTAAAGAGAGGGAGATGGGGTCCAATTAGATGGCCCGCAAGGTCACCAGATCCGACACCTTCCGAGTTCTACTTATGGGGGTTCCTGAAAGATACTGTCTATCGAGAAAAGCAACCACTAGGACCGATATGATTCAGAAGATCCAAGCAACGTGCATGATGTACAAAATTCGACCGCGCAACCTCCTCGTGGTGTACCTTGGGTAAAGCTAATGCCGGCGGTAAGTCGACGCTCCTCATGTCAATGGTGAACAACTTATCAATATTTTGTGTTGGAATGAGGGATGTTATGTTTAAAACACTTTGTTTTAAAACAGTGTTTTTAACATGTTTAAAAACAGCTGTCGTGTTTTAAACAGTTTTGTTTTAAACATGTTTTAAATCTTAAATTTGTTTATAACATGTTTTCAATGTTAAATTTGTTTAAAACGTTTTTTTTTAATTTGCAAAATTATATTTTATACTACTTCATTAGAATTTTCTGTTTAGGTTTTTAAATTTTAGCTAAATTATTGAAGATATTTCAAATTACATTATTAAACATACCATTTTATTACAATAAAATATCACAACTGAGTGCATAAATGTGATTTTTAAATACAGGGGATTTTTCTTTCAAGTATACATATGCATACACTGTTAATTTTACGACATTTGTTGTATTTTTAAAAGATTTTGTTTAAATCCTTAAACAAGGGGTTTCTACTCCCAGACTAAGCATGATGTAAAATTTCGAGTTTAGAAAAGCCTGAATATTTGAATTGGCCGCGTAGCGAAGCGGAGCGGCCAATCCAAATTAGGCTTTTCTAACCTCGAAATTTTACTGTATGCGTTACACGTGTAAAACACTGAAATATCGTAAAGTTTAAAATATACGGCTTTAGCAGTTTAATATGTAGATGTAAATAAAACGTGAGTTAAATTCTGCGCTGAACAAATTGCTTAAAACAGTTATTATAGGCAACCCAATAACTCTAACGTATATTAGCTTGCCTATAATCGTTGCGTGTTTTTAGCTTTACTGTAAATCAATGTTTTTAAGCGTGGCGCATGAAGTAAAATTTTGAGTTTAGAAAAGCCTAATTTGGATTTGCCGAAACTCGAAATTTTACTTCATTCTTAGTCTGGAAGTGGAAAACACTCGTTAATAATCTCAAAACAACCGCTTTCAAACAACGAATTCCCGCAAATTTAAAAAAACGCTGTAATTGTCGGGATATGTATACTGTAATAGGTCAGTAGGGGTCATGTGCAAATATTATTTTTGACGAAATTAAATTAAAATAATAATACAAAAATCACCCAAGAAAATATTAAAGAAAAATCAACATTCAGTAAATACGAGAATAACATTAGTCGATCAAATTTTTTTTATCTGAAAGAAATAACAAATGCAGCATCGCCTTAAAATAATAAACAAGTACCGGTGCGTGGAGAAATGCTAAGACATACAGAAAGATTCAGTTCAAGGTTTAACCAAGCGCAAACACAACGAATTTGCGAAGTCGGGGGAATTGCGTGACGTCAGGGATGGGTGGTATTTTATAACCATATATGGTCTGTGCGAAGGCTTCCATCTCCACGATCGGGTGGGAAATCGAGTTATAAAAGCTGTGCGGAGCGGAAAACATGGAGAGAGGCAGGGGGCGTCAAGAGGCAGTTCGGGGAGTCAAGCGACAGTTCGGAAGAAGAACATCACGAAAAGCACCACAAGTTCCAAATCACAGAGGGAAATAAGAATAACACAACAAAAATCAAAATTATACAACAAATATAAAAACTATACAACAAAAAAGAATACAAAACAGTTAACGGGTGTGGTCGAGCTGTGCGTGGAAAACGGAGGAGTGTTCCCGCTAGTTAATTGCCTGAAAACAATTAACAGGTGTGGTCGTCCCGAGTTAGTACTGCAGAGTTATGTTCCCGCTAGTTAAATGCACAAAAACAATTGACGGGTGTGGTCGAGCTGTGCGTGGAAAACGGAGGAGTGTTCCCGCTAGTTAATTGCTGATCACAATTAACGGGTATGGTCGTCCCGAGTTAGTACTGCAGAGTTATGTTCCCGCTAGTTATATGCACAAAAAAACAATTGACGGGTGTGGTCGAGCTGTGCGTGGAAAACGGAGGAGTGTTCCCGCTAGTTAATTGCCTGAAAACAATTAATGGGTGTGGTCGTCCCGAGTTAGTACTGCAGAGTTATGTTCCCGCTAGTTAACAGCACAAAAAAGCAATTGACGGGTGTGGTCGAGCTGTGCGTGGAAAACGGAGGAGTGTTCCCGCTAGTTAATTGCCTGAAAACAATTAACGGGTGTGGTCGTCCCGAGTTAGTACTGCAGAGTTATGTTCCCGCTAGTTATATGCACAAAAAACAATTGACGGGTGTGGTCGAGCTGTGCGTGGAAAACGGAGGAGTGTTCCCGCTAGTTAATTGCCTGAAAACAATTAACGGGTGTAGTCGTCCCGAGTTAGTACTGCAGAGTTATGTTCCCGCTAGTTATATGCACAAAAAACAATTGACGGGTGTGGTCGAGCTGTGCGTGGAAAACGGAGGAGTGTTCCCGCTAGTTAATTGCCTGAAAACAATTAACGGGTGTGGTCGTCCCGAGTTAGTACTGCAGAGTTATGTTCCCGCTAGTTAAATGCACAAAAACAATTGACGGGTGTGGTCGAGCTGTGCGTGGAAAACGGAGGAGTGTTCCCGCTAGTTAATTGCCTGAAAACAATTAACGGGTGTGGTCGTCCCGAGTTAGTACTGCAGAGTTATGTTCCCGCTAGTTATATGCACAAAAAACAATTGACGGGTGTGGTCGAGCTGTGCGTGGAAAACGGAGGAGTGTTCCCGCTAGTTAATTGCCTGAAAACAATTAACGGGTGTGGTCGTCCCGAGTTAGTACTGCAGAGTTATGTTCCCGCTAGTTATATGCACAAAAAACAATTGACGGGTGTGGTCGAGCTGTGCGTGGAAAACGGAGGAGTGTTCCCGCTAGTTAATTGCCTGAAAACAATTAACGGGTGTGGTCGTCCCGAGTTAGTACTGCAGAGTTATGTTCCCGCTAGTTATATGCACAAAAAACAATTGACGGGTGTGGTCGAGCTGTGCGTGGAAAACGGAGGAGTGTTCCCGCTAGTTAATTGCCTGAAAACAATTAACGGGTGTGGTCGTCCCGAGTTAGTACTGCAGAGTTATGTTCCCGCTAGTTAACAGCACAAAAAAGCAATTGACGGGTGTGGTCGAGCTGTGCGTGGAAAACGGAGGAGTGTTCCCGCTAGTTAATTGCCTGAAAACAATTAACGGGTGTGGTCGTCCCGAGTTAGTACTGCAGAGTTATGTTCCCGCTAGTTAATGATACAAAACAATCAACGGATGACGTCGGAATCTGCTTGCTAATCAGAGGAGTGTTCCCGCTAGTTGGTTGTCTGGTAAGCTCCGAGATGGTTTTTGTGGGTTTCCCATCTCATAATGCAAATGCAGGGGTTATTTAATTTTGCTCCTACAAGTAGAGTCATATACTTTTTGAGTTTAACTAAAATGCACATGGCTTCTAAGTACAAACGAAAATAACATATTTCGAGAATATAAATAATTTAAGAAACACAAATTAATTAGAAATGTCATAATTGAGATCAATAAACTTTGCATCCGTTAAACTCACATCCTGTTTTATTTATTGTCCACACATACTCCTGGTCATTAAAAGGGAAGAAAGACACAGTATTTCCGATAATGCATATTGACACAAACAACGAATCTGTTAAATAAATTAAAAGGGTTACTACATACACAACACAACGTAAATAAAATACAAATTATAAATTTGTATAATACCTAGGGTCGAATCATTACAATACTTAAAAGAAAAATGATATGTTCTGTTTTAAACACGTTTAAAACGTGTTTCAAACATGTTTTAAACTCGTTTTAAACATGTTTTTAATTGTCAATGATTTAAACGCTGTTTTGATGAAAAAAAAAACACGGTTTGTAAAAAAACTGTTTGTTTTAATTAAAATGAAAAAAAAAATACGTTTTTCTTAACAACCCTGGTTGTAATCCGTCTGTCCTTTGACAAAAGACCAAAATTTATTCATCGAAATCTTCGAATAATATGAATTCCAATACCAATACCAACTGGACGGGTATCCATTAACGGGTCACCACACATTTCCCATCCCACCCCACGGGGGTAGAGTGTTTTCATTTTACTATAGCTGAATGATTAAAATATTCACCGATTGTATGCGCTATTTTTGAAAAAAATCTAATTTTAGCGATTTTACCGCCATCTGTTAGGAGTTAACAAAAAAACCGGGAAGTAAACTTTACAAACTCTTTTACATATGTGTCCACGTAAAGCCCGTTTTTTTAGGTTTATAGGAAAGGTTTTCATTTTGCGACTACAGCGCCATCTATCACGAATAACATTTTTTTTCGCATAAAACTTACATAATTGTTGGTGTAGAATCCGAATCTGAAATAAAAAATAGGGGTTCCCATTTAAGATTTCAAAGTTGCCCTCCACTTTCTTTCACACCCACCCCCTAGAAGGGCGGGCGATGTGGAGTATTTGATGAGCTATGTCAAACCTGAATAGTTAGACATAACCTTACAATAAATAACATTTGTCACTTTTCTTCCAAGGCACACTAATTATAATTTTTGAGAAATATAATTTCAAACAGAAGGTTTGTTTTAATTTTATTTCGACAAAAATATTTTTGAAAAACAACATATTGCGCATTATTGGGTTGAGAAAAATAATGTCTAACGATGAAACGAGTGATTTCCACTTCCAGACTAAGCATGAAGTAAAATTTCGAGTTTAGAAAAGCCCCGCGTAGAAAATTTGTCGAGGGTCGCGCCAGCGACCTGAGACAAATTTTCACGGGGTTTTTCTAAACTCGAAATTTTACTTCATGCGCCACGGGCATTAAACATTGATTCAAAGATAAATCCGAACTTTTAAAATTGATGTATTCGAATATTCTTTTCAAGGCAAACTAATTTTAATTTAAAAAAATAGGAGATTTATTTTAATTTATTTACGACGACAGGGTCGGATGGCCCCCTCGAAACCATTAAACTATTGGTTAATTTTTTTTTCTACGATGCATATTCGTCGATATAATACAGTGGATAAATTAAAATAGGTCACCCTGTATATAAATTAATAAAAGTAGTAAAAAACATAGTAATAGTTTCATTTAATTTACCAATTTTTATAAACTAGAAATTTTATTTTAAATGCCTCGCGTATAAAACAATGATTTATTCTAAAATCCAAAAACAACTATTTTATCTGTTATTACTAGAAATAGCCAAAAGTGAAATTGCAGTTGTAAATTGAAAGTAAAGGTAAAAAGGCCTACTTGTTTTCCGAATAAAATAATGTGCTTGAATAACATTTACAACGGCCTCGAAAACATTAGTTTCCCCTGAAAGGCTCCGATGATAAATAATTCCTCTCAAACGATAACACGATACTTTTGAAACAAATTAGATGATAAATAATAGATCCGCAGTAAGCGTTAGATAACTCTTTTTAAAAGTGAACAGGTTTTGCTAGCGCTCAATTGCGACACACGAATTTTCTGGCCCAAACTGGTCAGTCTAAAACATGGAATCGTAAGTGACGGTCATGTTTAGTTTTCGCAGTTTGTAATTTTGATTTCTATTTTTTAGGACTAGTACCAAGGATATTGAATTTTACCTGCACGGTAATCTTCATTCTGGTAAGTGAAGTTTAAGACCCATTATTATTATTTTAATTATGTTGTACACTACTAAAATAATGATTGATTTTCAATATAATTTAATAAAAATAACCTAAACATTTGTTAAACATATATGATTATTGGAGTCCTATAGCCCTATACTAATGTCTATTAGATAATTCGATTAATCGGCGTTAGTAGAGAGTTATTTAATTTAATTTATCAACAGAATCTCCAATTTAATTACACATTTATACAGTGTGGAACTAAATTCAGTTTCTCAATTATTTTACGTATTTGTGAAAAAATTTCAAAACATGTCAGTCTTAGATTATGAAATGACATCGGGCAATGTGAAAATTTAAACCCTATATAATATTCAACTTCCTGCGAGTGACATCTGCACCTTCCATTTTTTTAAATTGGAAATAGAGGCTTGTGATACCTCATTTGAAAGGTCTTTGCATTTTCTATTCAAAAATACTTTGGTTTTAAAATGTATTTCAAAAATTAGCAAAAAAATAAAAATTCATCGTAGAGACGAAATTCGCTTTATTAAGAAAAAAAAATATAGATGTTTTATATGAAGTAGAAATCTACGTCCCACACAAAATGAGGGTCATGATTTCAAGCGGAATTAACCTGTGTTCAGGGTTGCCAAACCAGTGATTTTGTCATCAAATCTGGTGTTTTCCACTTTTGGTTTTAGACACATTTTTTGTAATTGAGACATGGCTAAATTTTGGTGTTCGTTGGAAGTTTTTAGTGACAATCTAGTGATTTACAGTTATCTATTTAAATTAGGTGAGTTAAAACAGTCGAATTTGAAAATGTTGAAAAAACTTGACCGAACCTAAATACTTGTCACGTATAATATATGAAATTACGAAAATGTTATTCTTAAAAATGCAAAGAATGTCCTAATTATTAAGACAACTTAAGACAATAAATATCCATTGAAACAACTACTTCCCGTGCAAATACACCTCCGGATATTGAATTATACAATGAAATATTTAAAATCTTATTTGATTAGATTTCTTACAACGCTCTATCAAATTATATGTGACATTTAGGTCAAATTCTCTTCAAACCAACTAACAAATAAAAATTAAATGAAACGAGAAATAACAAGAAATTAGAAATGGTTTAATAATAATAATAATAATAATAATATTTATTTATTACCCAACAGGAAAAATCCTAATTACAAGGCAATATGTACAATAATATAGTAGAATAATAATAAACAAAATAAATGATATGCCTAAACAATAAAATGTTAACTTTTATGTTACATATTAAATTAACAATTAAACACTAATGTCTTAGGCCAGTGATGGGGAAACTACGGCCCGCGGGCCAAGTTTAATCCGGCCCGTTTAGGAGTGCCGTCATGAGAATGTTTGAACGCGTTCTTACTTCGTAATGTGACGACCCGCATAAAAACTACCTACCTACGATTAAGCATTATTCTTTGGCCCGCTGCGATTGTCTGGTTTTTACAAATGGCCCGTCTTAAAAAATTTTCCCCACCACTGTCTTAGGCCATCTATAGACGCGTTTTGAGATTTATCTCTCTTTAGTATAGCTTTGCTTATGACGTTTAAAAAAAATCTTGAATTCAAATAGTTTTGAATTTGAATTATTCTTACTTATCATGTAATCTAACTGCACAACTACTACCTATTCCACTTGTCATAGAAACCTAAACCATTTTATTGAGTATACGCACCTGGAATGCCAGTTAAAATATTTGGGTTAGCTGTTGCAAAAATTACACTGGTTTAGATAGCCGTAAGTTGATCTAAACTTTTTTGACTATCATTTAAACTAACCTAACTTTAGTTTGTGTTATCAAATGGAACCTTATCTATGTAAAAGTTATTGGCCGTTCCAAATGTTATCCATCATTACCTTAGTTTAAAATAACTTTTATTAAAACTTAATAATTACGTAAGCTGTTATGTAACCCAGATTTACAGCGTACACAAATGTATACTTAAAAGGAAACATTCCTTGTATGTATGTACTAAACATACAATGTCTCATTTAAATATACATATGTGTACGCTGTCAATTTATTGACATTCGTTGTTATTTTTAGAGTTCAAATTGAAGCTTAAACGCGTATTTTCCTCTTCCAGATTATGCATGAAGTAAAATTTCGAGTTTCCTAAAGCCTGCAAATTTGGTTTGGTCGCGTAGCGAAGCGAAGCGACCAAAGCAAGTTTTCGAAATTTTACTTCATGTGCCACGCCATGCGTATTAGACACTGAAAGTACTGAAATAATGTTAGCGAGCGAACTTCACTTGAATACAGTGTCTTATACGCGTGGCGCATGAAGTAAAATTTCGAGTTTAGAAAAGCCTGCAAATTTTGTTTGGTCGCGTAGCGAAGCGAAGCGACCAAAGCAAGTTTTCGAAATTTTACTTCATGTGCCACGCCACGCGTATTAGACACTGAAAGTACTGAAATAATGTAAGCGAGCGAACTTCACTTGAAGACAGTGTCTTATACGCGTGGCGCATGAAGTAAAATTTCGAGTTTAGAAAAGCCTGAAAATTTGGTTTGGTCGCTTCGCTTCGCTACGCGACCAAACCAAATTTTCAGGCTTTTCTAAACTCGAAATTTTACTTCATGCTTAATCTAGGAGTGGAAAACCCTCGTTTAAAGCTTTAATTTTAACTAAAACAAAAAATATGTGAAGATTAGATAAAAAATACATAAGTAATGAATACTCAGAAAGAGGTCTTTAAAAAAAAAACAAGAATATTTTCAATCAATATTCATGAATTCTGTCCCTTCAGTAAATCTCGAGGCTTCGATATAAAATAAAAACGATTAAATTTAACTTTCGTATAAATTTTGAAAATGTTGCCGAATTTTAAGATTTTTATCAAAAATTGACGAATTTTCTCAATTTTATCATATTTGTAATTTTTACAATTTAAAATTATGAAATGTTAATATTTTAAGTAAACTTATTGATTATGTTTGAAACTAAAAATTAGCCCTACGATTAATCAGAGTTTAAAATGATATAAGCACAAAATTAAATACAGAAATTAAAAATCCATCATTACCTTAGTTCAAAATAACTTTTATTCAAACCTAATAATTACGTAAGCTGTTATGTAACCCAAATTTACAGCTTACACAAATGTATACTTAAAAGGAAAAATTCCTTGTATGTATGTACTAAACATGCAATGTCTCATTTAAATATACATATGTGTACGCTGTCAATTTCTTGACATTCGTTGTTATTTTTAGAGTTCAAATTGAAGCTTAAACGCGTATTTTCCACTTCCAGATTATGCATGAAGTAAAATTTCGAGTTTCCAAGAGCCTGCAAATTTGGTTTGGTCGCGTAGCGAAGCGAAGCGATCAAAGCAAGTTTTCGAATTTTACTGTGCCACGCCACGCGTATTAGACACTGAAAGTACTGAAATAATGTAAGCGAGCGAACTTCACTTGAAGACAGTGTCTTATACGCGTGGCGCATGAAGTAAAATTTCGAGTTTAGAAAAGCCTGAAAATTTGGTTTGGTCGCTTCGCTTCGCTACGCGACCAAACAAAATTTCAAGCTTTTCTAAACTCGAAATTTTACTTCATGCTTAATCTAGGAGTGGAAAACCCTCGTTTAAAGCTTTAATTTTAACTAAAAAAAATATGTGAAGATTAGATAAAAAATACATAAGTAATGAATACTCAGAAAAAGGTCTTTAAAAAAATAAAACAAGAATATTTTCAATCAATATTCATGAATTCTGTCCCTTCAGTAAATCTCGAGGCTTCGATATAAAATAAAAACGATTAAATTTAACTTTCGTATAAATTTTGAAAATGTTGCCAAATTTTAAGATTTTTATCAAAAATTGACGAATTTTCTCAATTTTATCATATTTGTAATTTTTACAATTTAAAATTATGAAATGTTAATATTTTAAGTAAACTTATTGATTATGTTTGAAACTAAAAATTAGCCCTACGATTAATCAGAGTTTAAAATGATATAAGCACAAAATTAAATACAGAAATTAAAAATCCATCATTACCTTAGTTCAAAATAACTTTTATTCAAACTTAATAATTACGTAAGCTGTTATGTAACCCAAATTTACAGCTTACACAAATGTATATTTAAAAGGAAAAATTCCTTGTATGTATGTACTAAACATGCAATGTCTCATTTAAATATACATATGTGTACGCTGTCAATTTCTTGACATTCGTTGTTATTTTTAGAGTTCAAATTGAAGCTTAAACGCGTATTTTCCACTTCCAGATTATGCATGAAGTAAAATTTCGAGTTTCCAAGAGCCTGCAAATTTGGTTTGGTCGCGTAGCGAAGCGAAGCGACCAAACCAAGTTTTCGAAATTTTACTTCATGTGCCACGCCACACGTATTAGACACTGAAAGTACTGAAATAATGTAAGCGAGCGAACTTCACTTGAAGACAGTGTCTTATACGCGTGGCGCATGAAGTAAAATTTCGAGTTTAGAAAAGCCTGAAAATTTGGTTTGGTCGCTTCGCTTCGCTACGCGACCAAACCAAATTTTCAAGCTTTTCTAAACTCGAAATTTTACTTCATGCTTAATCTAGGAGTGGAAAACCCTCGTTTAAAGCTTTAATTTTAACTAAAACAAAAAAATATGTGAAGATTAGATAAAAAATACATAAGTAATGAATACTCAGATAGAGGTCTTTAAAAAAAAAACAAGAATATTTTCAATCAATATTCATTAATTCTGTCCCTTCAATAAATCTCGAGGCGTCGATATAAAATAAAAACGATTAAATTTAACTTTCGTATAAATTTGGAAAATGTTGCCAAATTTTAAGATTTTTATCAAAAATTGACGAATTTTCTCAATTTTATCATATTTGTAATTTTTACGATTTAAAATTATGAAATGTTAATATTTTAAGTAAACTTATTGATTATGTTTCAAACTAAAAATTAGCCTTACGATTAATCAGAGTTTAAAATGATATAAGCACAAAATTAAATACAGAAATTAAAAATGCATTCAAATCCGTTCACATTGAGATGTTAAGACTTTACTACACGATTTTTTTAATGTTAACAAAAAAAATGTTTTGATGTTAAAACGGTCAGGGAATACAAGAAAAATCATTAAAAAATTCTATATTATTACGTGTATTTATTATTAACAAAAATATTTATGTAACATATATGATACATTGCGTAAATATGCATCAATGATAAATATAGCGTGCGTTTTATTTAAATATGGCCATAGGGATTTACACGGTAAATTGTACCCCATGTTACCTTTCGTTAAGACAATTTTTTGTTTTTATTAATATACTCAATGACATTAGAAGCGTAACACCAAGAAAGAATGATTTTATGGAATTCATATTTTAGCAACAGAGTGACTATATTTAAAGCATACATTGATAACAATTTCAACCTTGTGCCATTTATATTTATTGTGAAAAAAAAATATTTCACTTTTTCTTTTTTGATAAAACTATTTATATGAGCTGTTTAGTACAGATGTTTTTAGTTTTCGTGTTTCTGTTGAGTGTGTTAAGCTTAAATAAAATGCCTCGAGTCCGAAGACGTCCGCAATATCACCATTTGAGCGATTTTGACCGGGGTCGAGTTGTTGCTTATCGAGATGTCGGTATGTCCTATCGCGAAATTGCCCGCCGTATTGATTCCACTGCAGCAACTGTAATACGTGTGTATCAGGTATGGACAGAAGAAGGTAGAGGAGCAAGAAGAAGACCAATTGGTCAACCAAGGCGTACCACAGAACGTCAAGATCGGCGCTTAAGACAAATAGCCCTGCGAGACCGTTTCGCTACTACGCGTCAAATCGGTGATCAATGGATTGGAGAAGAAGGTAGGCCCGTTAGTATGCAAACCTTATATCGCCGCATTCAATCCTTTGGGCTTCTTTCGTACCGTCCAAGATTAGTGCTTCCTTTAACAGCGAGACACTGTCGCCAAAGGTTGGACTGGTGCAGAGAACGGCAGCATTGGGAGGCAGAATGGCACGATGTCGTATTCAGCGATGAATCACGATTTTGTCTAGGCACGCATGATGGCCGTAGAAGGGTACGACGCTACCGTGGAGAACGACCTGATCTTAGGTTTGCTATTGAGAGGCATGTACACAGGACTGCTGGAGTAATGGTTTGGGGGGCTATTGCTTATGGTAGTCGATCACCTCTTGTATTCATTCGAGGCAGTATGACAGCTGCGCGTTATGTTGAAGACGTCATACGGCCGACTTTGTTGCCTTATTTAGATGGCCGCCCAGACGTACTTTTTCAACAAGATAACGCACGTCCCTATATTGCTCGTCGGACTATGAACTTTCTTAATGAAGCTGGTGTTAATGTTTTGGCGTGGCCGCCCCGTTCGCCGGATTTAAATCCCATTGAACATGTGTGGGATATCATGGGAAGAAGAATATTCTCTTTGCACCATCCTCCACAGACTCTAGCACAGTTGATCGATGAAATTCAAGTTGCTTGGAACGAGATGCCTCAAGAAGACTTCGACCATCTCATTTTGTCGATGCCCAGACGTCTACAGGAGTGTATACAGCAAAGGGGTCGCCAAACACATTATTAATTTTTTTTTAGATTGTTTTTCAATAAAATTTATTGAAAATGTAATCATTTTATTCTTGATGTAAGACTACCATACTGGCAAAAAATTAAGTTAAAATAATAACTCCTTCTGGGTGTTACGCTTCTAATGTCATTGAGTATAAATATTATCTATGAAATGTTCATTGCTAGAAGGCAGTGGCATAGATAGTTAGTTTCCTAAATTATTTTTTCTAAAGTTATACAGAAACAGGTACAAAAAATGATAATGTGCCCATCGTAGTACTTTCTCCGTCATTTAAACAATTGATGATTGGCATACTAAACGTATTTCACTTGTTAATTGGCTAAAGACCATTTCACATTGAATCAGCGTTTCATACGCGTGGCGCATGAAGTAAAATTTCTAGTTTAGAAAAGCCTAATTTGGCTCGGTCGCTCCGCTTCGCTACGCGCCCAAGCCAAATTTTCAGGCTTTTCTAAACTCGAAATTTTACTTCATGCTTAATCTGGGATAGGAAACACTCGTTACACGATCAATCGTAAACTTATTTCGCAGTTTTTTTTTATTGTAAAATTTATAGCTAAAATAAACAGAGTTGATCTTTTAGTCAACTTTTGCCGTATAGGATTTTCTAGTTTGACCAATTTTCAATTTGATAACATTCAATTTTTATAATTTTTATACAAGTAAATCTAAAGATTATTTCTTTTTTTTCAGAATAAGGTAGTTTAGTTTTACATACTGTGACTGAAAATCATTTTTTTTTAAAATGACCATTTTTAATTATTCAATCCAGTATACGATGATATTGTATCGTAAATTCAAGTTTTAAGACCCCTAAATTTCCTAAATTGAACTTTATTTCAAAGGCTAACCGAAAACGTATCGATAGTCGAGTTTATTTAAAATTCTCAAGATCCACTAAGGCTACTCGACTTGCTCGATCAAATTCTTTGAGGTTTGCCGCCTCACGGGCGACACATCAAAAGATTTATTGCTTCTCAATTATTCTAAACTAGTTTATTCCAGATTATTCGTTCATTTTGCCTATATAAGCGGGTGGATGGCCCGAACGTTAGTTCAGTTCTATTTGAGCTACCGAGGTGATAACTTGGACAAGCGATATCCTAGCGAACTGCTCGAGCCGTCAACTTGCTTTGTGACTTTGTGTGAATCTCGAGTGGTTACTAACTATAGTTTGTTATTAAGTAAACAAAAATGATGTCTGGTGGAAAGAAACGAAAAGTAGATACAGAGGGTCGCCATTTTCAAGAAAAATGGACTGAAGAATTCTTTTTTATCTTGCACAATGGTAAGCCTATTTGTTTGCTGTGTAATGAATCCATTTTAGTAATGAAAGAATTCAATATAAAGAGGCATTACTCAACTAAGCATGCTACACTGCACTCACTGACAGGACAATTAAGAACAGACAAAATCCAGAAGCTTACCGCAAATTTGGAAAAACAGCAACAAATGTTTCATAAACAAAGAACACAACTTGATAATGTTGTGAAAGCTAGTTTTATAGTTACCTCAAAATTGGCAAAGGCATTAAAACCATTTGCCGAAGGAGAATTTATCAAGGAGTGTATGTTAAAAGTTTGCGGTATTATGTGTCCTGAAAAGAAAAAAGAATTTGAAAAAATTAGTTTGTCAAGACGAACTGTTGTTCGACGTATAGAAATGGCTGGTTTTGAATCATTTTCCATAGCATTAGACGAGAGCACCGATTTGTCTGACACAGCTCAACTGGCTATATTTATTCGAGGTGTTGATAAGGAGTTCACTGTTACTGAGGAATTGCTTGCTTTACAGCCTCTAAAAGGAACCACTACAGGAGAGGATATTTTTATTGAAGTTCAAAAGGTATTCACAAGTTTTGGCTTGCCATGGTCAAAATTAATTGGAGTATGCACTGATGGTGCACCTTCTATGGTCGACTTACGTAAAGGTTTCATCAGAATTTTGAATGAAAAAGCAACAGAATTAAATGTGCAAAAAGATGATTTGATAGTCCTTCATTGCATTATCCACCAACAGAACTTGTGTTCTAAGTCCATTCGACTCCAGAATGTTATGAATGTGGTAGTAAAAACCACCAACTTTATTCGATCCCGAGGGCTTAACCATCGTCAGTTCAAGGCGTTTTTGGATGGAATATCAGCTGAATATATCGACGTAACATATTATTGTGAAGTCAGATGGCTGAGCAAAGGAAAAATGTTGAAACGGCTTTACGAGCTTAGAAATTAGATAGCAGACTTTATGAAAATAAAAGATAAACCACTATCTAAATTAAGTTACCCAAAATGGATATGTGACTTAGCATTTTTGGTCGATCTTACAGGCTATTTGAATGATTTAAATTTGAAACTTCAAAAACAAGGACAGTTAGTAAATGATTTGTACAGCCATTTAAAAGCGTTTCAGATCAAACTACGCTTGTGAGAGTCACAGATGCTGTCTGGTAACAGTTACCAATTTAACACGCTCTCTGCGTATGAAAATATTGCTTATGCTCAATATGCTGAAGAACTCAAGTTACTGTCGGAACAATTTTCGAACAGATTTTGCGACTTCAAAAACATGGAAGACTGTTTCAGTTTATTTGCTACTCCTACAACATATATTGTACAAAATGCTCCAATACACTTACAAATGGAGTTGATCGAGATTCAAGAAAACTCACTCCTAAAATCCAAATTTGAAGACGTAGAGTTGTGCAATTTCTACAAAAAATACCTAGAAGAAGACAATTTTCTGCAGCTTAGAAAATTCGCAAGAAGATTGATTTGTGCGTTTGGCAGTACTTATAAACGCGAACAGTTCTTTTCATTGATAAAAGTTAATAAATCAACACATCTTACAAGACTGACTGACGATAATTTCGAAAATTCTTTACGTCTTTGTGTCAGTGGAATTAATCGAAATATCGATAGATTAGTTTCCCAAATGCAAGCTCAAGTGTCTCATTGATTTCGGTGTATTAACCTTTCGTAGTTTGTAACAATTGCAAATTTAACGATTTAATTATAATGTACCATTTTTTTAAATTTCATTTTGTTATTTTAATAAATTGTATTATAATAACATTGTCGTATTATTTCATGTCTAATATCTATCGCAAAAAATATTATCACTACTTTAAAATGCACTAAGTACTTTTAAACGCAGCCCGCGAACGAATTTGCACGCTAAAGTTTGGCCCTTAACATGTCAAAGGTTGCCCATACCTGCACTAAGAAATAAGCATATTTTGATATTCGACACAAAACAATACACAATTCTTTCACGTCTTAAAGTTACGAAACCCTAAAGTAGATTTGCATACATGAAAATAGTAGATTTTCTTTTAGACATATTTGTATTTGTATTTGTTTATTTATTATGGAATCTTCAAATGAATACTATACATTAAAAAACGCGAACAGATCAGGATAACGTGTTAAAATTAAATACGGGAAATGTCTTATTTGTGTAAATATATTTTATTAATTTACACACTAAAACAGCTGGAATTAACTGATTGAGTGTTTTGAATAATAAAAGTCAATTTGAATCTTATAGCAAGTGTTTAGAATCCTTGATTAAGCATGAAGTAAAATTTCGAGTTTAGAAAAGCCTGAAAATTTGGATTTGCCAGGGCGCGCGAGCGAAGCGAGTCGCGCCCTGGCAAATCCAAATTTTCAGGCTTTTCTAAACTCGAAATTTTACTTCATGCGCCACGCGTAAGAAACACTGATTCATTGTGAAATTTATAAATATTTTGAATTTCACTCAAAATCAGTGTTTTGTACGCGTGGCGCATGAAGTAAAATTTCGAGTTTAGAAAAGCCCAGAAAATTTATCTCGGGTCGCTGCGCGACCCTCGCCAAATTTTCACGGGGCTTTTCTAAACTCGAAATTTTACTTTATGCTTAGTCTGGGAGTGGAAAACACTCGTTAATAATTTCAAATTGAACCTAAAAAAAAAAACAATGAATATCTAAAGATTTACAGCATATACTTGGGATGTGAATACTTAAAAGAAAATCTATCTGTATATTTAGGTACATGTTATTTAAAACCAGGATTCTTTGAACATTTTTAAAAATTTTGTACTAATTTAATACATTCTGTTAATAAAACAGAATTACACTTAGTTATACAAACAAAGTATAAGTGCCTTTTTGAATTGTGGAGGCTTCTACTTTGTTATACATGTTAATTTAACACAATAAAGCACTTTTAACTTTGTTTGTATACAAACAAAGTTAAAAGTGTTTTATTGTGTTATAAGTGTCTTATTTTTGTAAATATATTTTATTAATTCACCCACTAAATCAGTTAACATTAACTGATTGAGTGTTTTGAATAATAAAACTCAATTTAAGCCTTATAACAAGTGTTCCCAATCCTTGATTAAGCATGATGTAAAATTTCGAGTTTAGAAAAGCCTGAAAATTTGGATTTGCCAGGGCGCGCGAGCGAAGCGAGTCGCGCCCTCGCAAATCCAAATTTTCAGGCTTTTCTAAACTCGAAATTTTACTTTATGCGCCACGCGTATAAAAAGCTGATTCATTGTGAAATTTATATACATTTTGAATTTCACTCGAAATCAATGTTTTATACGCGTTGAAGCTAAAAACGAGTGTTTTCCACTTCCAGATTAAGCATGAAGTAAAATTTCGAGTTTAGAAAAGCCTGAAAATTTGGTTTGGTCGCGTAGCGCGGAGCGACCAAACCAAATTTTCAGGCTTTTCTAAACTCGAAATTTTACTTCATGCGCCACGCGTATTAAACACTGAAAACACTGAAATATTGTAAACAAGTAAACTGCATTTGAAATTAATGTCTTATACGCGTAGCGAATAAAGTAAAATTATAACAAAATAAATCGCTAACAGAAAAATATCTTTCACTATGTTCTCAATAATCACTTGGTGAAACATGATTAAATATATAAGAGTGAATATTATTAAATAATATAATAATAATATAATATAATATATTAATTTTCAAGACTCTCGGGGGGCGGGGATTGATCCCTTATTCCTCTATCTACGCCACTAATAGAAGGACATAAACATGTCAAAATAATAAACGCATAAAACTTATCTTGAATCCTGTCCCGTAATCAGTCCTCTGCGCTAATTCCGAACGGAACCCCCGAGTGAAGTATTTTTCCTCAATCCGATTAGAAAACATCAGCCTCCAACCAATCAGGAAAATAACCACAGAAACCGGAAACCTCGAAATGCGTATGATGAAAATCTGCTAACCCCCTTAGGTTTTAGAGTTTTTGAATTCAAACAAAAAAAACCAACGTAATAAAAAAACCTTAAAGTATTGAAATTTCGTATAAGCATTTTTGTTTATGAGAACAAATAAACAGGACTAACACAACAGAAGCACAAAGATAATCAAAGATGAATTAATTAAAATAAACCTTACCTCTTTCAGAGGGTTTTTATCTCCACAAAATAGATAATGAATTATTTCCACGGCAACGATTAGAAGGGAAACAAATCCTCCTCAGAGTGTTTCCGCAATTAACTCCAAAATTCTTCAGAATAATACAAATATCTCCAAAATAATTGCAGAACAAAGTGGTACACGTAAATCCAGAAATTTGATGAATAAAATTCACTAACGCGTCAGCCACAGCACACCTCTCCGTGTCCGTGCGAATGATAATCCAATAACCCCGAAGGGGATTAAAAAACCCAAAGACGATTATTTCTCGCCGGCGCGAGCGCCGAGTGAACTCAGACAATAGGAAAATCATTTGGCGCACGCGCGCAGCGCTATTTAAATTAAAATAAAAGAAGAGCGTATAAAATTTAACAATTAAGTTAAATACAAATTCATCTCCCACGTAATTAAATCTCTACTCAGCCAACTAATATTAGCAAATAATATTAATTAATTGAAAAGTGGATACCAATTTCTTATAAATGTAAGTAATACCGATTATATAAAAAAATAAATCGTAATGATAAATTGAACCGTTACAAACCTATAAATCACGTTAGTTTGACTTTGTCATGATCAATATTTTATGAAAAAGTGAACACATAAGTGAGACTTACAAACAAAGTTTAACAAGAATAAGAAACATTTGTTGAAAATTAAAATAGGTGAAAGCTATTGATTACAAGTATCTAACAAAAGTTAATCAAACCCTGCTGATTATGACTGGACGTTTAATGGGGAAAGTACTATGATGGACACATTAAAATATTGTTTGTCTCAAAAATTAGTATTCTATCACGACTGGTAAATTTAGCAATCTTGACGGTTGACTTCATTGGTCAGAGTCTTCAATTGCGTAAGGTCGACTACATTGAATCAAGTCGACCTTATAAGACCTTGACTGTTGACGTTATATTAAGAGATCTATGCGTGATGTCATCGGCCAACGTTTTAAATCGCGTAAGATCGACTACAATGACCTTATAAGTTAATAACCTTGACTATTGACGCCACATGAAGAACTCCACGCGTAACGTCATCGGCCAACGTCTTCAATCGCGTAAGGTCAACTACATCGACCTTATAAATTAATAACCTTGACTTTTGACGTACAATGAAGAATTCCACGCGTGACGTCATCGGTTTTATTCACTAAGTAAAATGTACATGTTGCGCACGAGACGCGCAGCGGCGAGTGCAGTATTCCGCGAGTATGTAATTGCCATACCACTCGAAAAATGAACGATAATTTACCTACGCCCTAACAAAATAAACAATGAGCATAAAAGAACAACCTATTTAGTGTAATAATTTTAATGGTACCATGACAATGATGAAAACTAAATTACTACTTGATCAATAAACAAGGAATAAAGCTGTACATTTTCCGACATTCGTTGTTTTTTTTTAAAAGAGTTCAATTTGAAGCTTCAAACGAGTGTTTTCCACTCCCAGACTAAGCATGAAGTAAAATTTCGAGTTTAGAAAAGCCCCGTGAAAATTTGTCGAGGGTCGCGCAGCGACCCGAGACAAATTTTCTGGGCTTTTCTAAACTCGAAATTTTACTTCATGCGCCACGCGTATAAAACACTGATTTCAAGTGAGGTTCAAATATACATAGAGTTCACAATATTTTAGTGTTTTATACGCGTGGCGCATGAAGTAAAATTTCGAGTTTAGAAAAGCCCAGAAAATTTGTCTCGGGTCGCTGCGCGACCCTCGACAAATTTTCACGGGGCTTTTCTAAACTCGAAATTTTACTTCATGCTTAGTCTGGGAGTGGAAAACACTCGTTTGAAGCTTCAAATTGAACTCTTTTAAAAAAAAACAACGAATGTCGGAAAATGTACAGCTTTATTCCTTGTTTATTGATCAAGTAGTAATTTAGTTTTCATCATTGTCATGGTACCATTAAAATTATCTCTATAATCTCGGGTCGCTGCGCGACCCTCGCAAATTTTCACGGGGCTTTTCTAAACTCGAAATTTTACTTCATGCTTAGTCTGGGAGTGAAAAACACTCGTTTAAAGTTTCAAATTGAACTTAAAAAAAGACAAGGAACATTAAAAGATTTATAGAAAATAAGCTGAATTGAAAATTCGCATACTTCAATTTTTCTTTTAGGTAAATTTTCAGACATCCGTTGTTTTTTAAAAGAGTTCAATTTGAAGCTTGAAACGAGTGTTTTCTACTCCCAGACTAAGCATGAAGTAAAATTTCGAGTTTAGAAAAGCCCCGTGAAAATTTGTCGAGGGTCGCGCAGCGACCCGAGACAAATTTTCTGGGCTTTTCTAAACTCGAAATTTTACTTCATGCGCCACGCGTATACAACACTAAAATATTGTGAACTCTATGTATATTTGAAACTTTAAAATCAGTGTTTCATACGCGTGGCGCATGGAGTAAAATTTCGAGTTTAGAAAAGCCCAGAAAATTTGTCTCGGGCCGCTAAGCGACCCTCGACAAATTTTCACGGGGCTTTTCTAAACTCGAAATTTTACTTCATGCTTAGTCTGGGAGTGGAAAACACTCGTTTGAAGCTTCAAATTGAACTCTTTTAAAAAAAAACAACGAATGTCGGAAAATGTACAGCTTTATTCCTTGTTTATTGATCAAGTAGTAATTTAGTTTTCATCATTGTCATGGTACCATTAAAATTATCTCTATAATCTCGGGTCGCTGCGCGACCCTCGCAAATTTTCACGGGGCTTTTCTAAACTCGAAATTTTACTTCATGCTTAGTCTGGGAGTGAAAAACACTCGTTTAAAGTTTCAAATTGAACTTAAAAAAAGACAAGGAACATTAAAAGATTTATAGAAAATAAGCTGAATTGAAAATTCGCATACTTCAATTTTTCTTTTAGGTAAATTTTCAGACATCCGTTGTTTTTTAAAAGAGTTCAATTTGAAGCTTGAAACGAGTGTTTTCTACTCCCAGACTAAGCATGAAGTAAAATTTCGAGTTTAGAAAAGCCCTGTGAAAATTTGTCGAGGGTCGCGCAGCGACCCGAGACAAATTTTCTGGGCTTTTCTAAACTCGAAATTTTACTTCATGCGCCACGCGTATACAACACTAAAATATTGTGAACTCTATGTATATTTGAAACTTTAAAATCAGAGTTTCATACGCGTGGCGCATGGAGTAAAATTTCGAGTTTAGAAAAGCCCAGAAAATTTGTCTCGGGCCGCTAAGCGACCCTCGACAAATTTTCACGGGGCTTTTCTAAACTCGAAATTTTACTTCATGCTTAGTCTGGGAGTGGAAAACACTCGTTTAAAGTTTCAAATTGAACTTAAAAAAGAACAAGGAATATCAATAGATTTAAAGAAAATAAGCTGAATTTGAAATTCGTATACTTTAATATTTCATTTAGGTAAATTTTCAGACATCCGTTGTTTTTTTAAAGAGTTCAATTTGAAGCTTGAAATGAGTGTTTGACTAAGCATGAAGTAAAATTTCGAGTTTAGAAAAGCCCCGTGAAAATTTGTCTCGGGTCGCTGCGCGACCCGAGACAAATTTTCTGGGCTTTTCTAAACTCGAAATTTTACTTCATGCGCCACGCGTATACAACACTTAAATATTGTGAACTCTATGTATATTTGAAACTCACTTGAAATCAGTGTTTCATACTCGTGGCGCATGAAGTAAAATTTCGAGTTTAGAATTCTTGATTTTAGCCTTCAAGTTTAGCCAAAGAAAAACTTACACATTGATATCTGCGCCAAGTTGATTTTTGGGCTTAATTATTTGTATTAATAATTACAACTTTGAATACGAAAATAAAGAAATCTAATATGTTTATGTCCTTCTAGCATTGTACATTTCGTTGATAAATTTTTATTTGTAAATAACACTAAAAAATTGTTTCACATTTGTACGACAACAAAATTTAACATTGAGTACATTTTTTACCATGTAAATCCCTATGGCCCTACTTAAATAAAACGCACTGTATAATATTTACAGTTAGCGCACAATGTAACACATATGCAACAGTAATGCAGTGCCTATGGTCATTTGTGAAATGCAACAACAGAATTTAATTTATTTATACATAAATGATCCTGTATTTGTCGCAGATTATGCAGGAGAAACCTCTACAATATTTAGTATTTTGCATCGGAGTCTAAAATCTTGTATTGACGACAAAAGGTGGATGTTATCAATGCCGGTAATATATTAATAAGATTAACCACGGTTCACATTTTAAATGATATATTTAGTCGGTTAAGTACAGTTAAGAATTCTCTCTGTTCTGCCTATACCAATGCAATGTTTTAACAATAGCAAACTCGTTACGCACTAGTTTTTTTTTAAAATATTGAGGATAAATATTATTCGAAGTAATACCTGCGAAATCACTAAAAATATTCGCAATTTCTTATAGTTTTTCTTGCGTTTTCTTGCCGTTCCTCACAAAAAAGTGATACTAGGTGCGCACTGTAGCATATATGTTACATATATTTTAAACGTTTCTTGATTTAATTTACGAGATAATTTTACCACTGCAAATGAATTAAATCAAAGCAAACATCTTTTGATACAGTACAGTATTGAAACATGTAATGTATATCCAACGTAACTACTTTTTTAAAAGCAGTGTACCGGAGAAAGCAACAGAATCTGAATGTTAGAATCGAACCTGCTTGAGTAACCGGCCAGAACAGGGATTCCAGGTAACTTAGTAACTTTAAATATGTATACATACGGCTCTGATACGTAGTTGATATGCAAAACGTCCTGCCTACACAAATATAAAATTCTACATACTACTACTTATTTTCTAAAGTGTATCATATATGTTACTTCGTGCAGTAAAGAGTTAAAAAATTATTGCATTTTTGTTGATCTTATGCTTGAAAATTTATAAAAATTCAAATTTTCTTCTAGAACTCTCAAAACTTGGAATTACGCGTAGAATTAATTAATGTATTAAAGTATTGAGGTTTTAAGTGAAATTATTATTTATGTTTGAAAATTGGCAAAAAATAAAAGCTTCAGAACTATGAAATTAGACGTTGAATTAATCAGAGCTAAGGATATTGTTTACGCGAGAGACGCGATTTTATTTTTCATAATTAAATAGACACGATAATTCGTAATAAAAAGGTTTACTCAACAAACACCGTGCATCGGAATATTTACAAATTATTATATACAAAAATGAATAAAACACTATTAAATAAAGATGAAAAGCACAAATGATTGATTATAAAACTCAAAATTACAGAAAAGGAAAGTGATAGAAAAACAGTTTGAAGCAAAGACAAAGTTTAAGATGAAGTTTCACGTTATAGACAAAAATGTAAGAACTTACTCGGTTGCTGTTCGTTGCAAGACTCTCAGAGTTCCTACATTTTTGGAAAGATGAAAATAAGCAATAGTTTTGATTGGTGGAAAATAAAGAGTAGGAGAAAATTCAGATAAAGATAAATGATCGAAGGGCATGCAAAAAAGAGAGAAGAAAGTGGAAAGTACATTTTTGGAATTTCTCGAAGTGGGGTGCATTTTTGACCTTGGGCGAAAAACGCGCTTCAGCGGATTATCTCCTATTGCCTATTGTTAGGCACGTAGAGCCTAGAATCCATTGTTACACCAGAAAAATATACACAAAAGATTTTCTGGAACTCGGCTGGTTCGGTCGTCATAAAATGCACCCACTTCGAAAACACAGACAAAAAAGTCGTTAAAATGTCTTTCCCGCTATTTCACATTTTCGCGGTCAGTTTGTCGCGAACAGATATTAAAGGCAGAATTTAAATCCAAGTAGTAAAAATACATTTACAGCAATTCACATAGAGATTTTAAGTGGAATTATTATATTTTTGTCGGATTTATGTTTAAAAATTAGCAAAAAACCCAATTATTGCTCTAGAGATTCCAGCATTTCAAATTAAACCACGTAATTTAATTTACATGCAGATTTTTAGTGTAATTATTACATTTTTTTGTTGGTTTTGTTTAAAAATTAGTAGACATTTATTGTTTACTCTACAGCTTTTAAAATTTGGAATTAGGCGTAGAATTAATTAAAGTTTGAGACACTACAAGTAGTAATTAAATTCTGGAGTTCAAAATGCAATGCTAGAAATGGTTAAAAATGCAATGTTTGATCTGAAACTTCAAAAACTTGGATTTAGGTGTAATTTCACACCTAATTCCAAGTATTTGAAGCTTCAGACCAAAAATTGCGATCTTAAAATCTCAATAATCTTAATCTAAGACTAAGATGATGTGCGCAGAAATAAATGTAAACATTTTAGAATAAATTTACAGCTAATTGCTTGAAGATGCCACAATTTGGTAGTTTTTCTCTTAAATGTTGACGATTTTTTGCGAATTTTCAATTTTGTATTGTATAGATTTAATCCATAAACGGCCGAGCAAATAGGTAACTCTAAATGTTTATTTTAGGTAAAACTCTGCACTTTTTTTATGATTTTATTAATGACTTATTATATTACATACTGGGAATTTTTCCATTAATATAAATGCTGAATATAAGCTGTAAATGTTCAGGCATTCGTTGATTTTATAAAAGCGTTTAATTTGAAATTTCGAACGAGTGTTTCCGCTCCCAGATTAAGCATGAAGTAAAATTTTGAGTTTAGAAAAGCCTGAAACTTTGGTTTGGTCGCTCCGCGAAGCGGAGCGGCTAAACCAAAGTTTCAGGCTTTTCTAAACTCGAAATTTTACTTCATGCGCCACGCGTATAAAACAATGAAATATTGTGATTTTAGAAATACACTTAGAAAAAACTTTTTTATAATAAGTAATATAAAAAATATTTAAATAACAAAATATTTACGATTTTCAAATGTATCAAATTTACTTATTTAGTAATTTAATTAACAAAAAGTAAAAATGTTGCGTTTTTCTTAAGAAAAATCAACTAAATGTAATTTATTATGAAAATCATAACAAAATTATTGATAAATTGACAAATTTTCTTTTAAATGTAGACGCTAAAAGTTGATTTGTGTTTCTTCTAATATGAACATAAATGTTATTTAATTTGTTTTTTAACTCCCACTTTTATAATAAATAAAACTACAAAATGACATCTCGATTAATGTTTAATAATTGTCTAGTATTTAAGAGTATCAATATTTTAAATATCGATACTTTTCATTGTGATATTTTGCGGTATCGATACCATGCTATACGATATAATCGATACTTAATATTGATATTTTTTAGGGATCAGGACATGCCTACTGCTAACACGTTCGAGGCAATCATTTTGAACATCTCCTAGATCAATTAAATGTTTAGTGTGTTGAAGCAAATTTCGTCATTTAGATGAATTTATTTTTTTGTCCATTAATTTTTTGTAATAAACTTAAAAAATATAGCACTTTTAAATAGAGAATGCAAACACCTTTTAAACGAGGTGCTCCTACTTCCAATTTTAAAAAATGGCGGTTGCAACTGTCGCTCCCCAGGGGGTGAATTTATGGATAAAATGTTCATATTGCACGATGTTATTTCATAATCTACAGTCGAAATATCTCGGAATTTTTCACAAATACACACAATGATTGAGATACTGAATTTATTTCATTTGGCTGTTCCACACCGTATATTATAATATATTTATTTGACAAAAAATACAGAACCAAATTTAAACTCATATCACTACAGAAGTATTTTCAAATATATTGGATTTTAATTCCAAATAGTTCAAAAACGTAACAATATAAAATATGCTTATTTCCAACGAAAAGTTACAATAAATAATTATAATATGAATAAATTTAAAATAAATACAAATCAAATAAACATTACGCCTAATAAAATATAATAGAAAACTATACCGGGAATATAGACAGTTATTGGACGAACAAATCAAAATGACATTCAAAAAAATAAACAAGGACATAAAAAAAACTTTTAATTGAATATAAAACACAAAATTGGCTTGAAGCATGCAATAATTTTTATATCATACAAGGAAAAAGATACTGGGCGGAAATACGGAAACCGAGCAAATACAAAACATACAACGCTATTTCAAAAATTATTGACCCAACAACAAATGACACAGACATCTCAGAAATATTTGCAAAAAATTTTAAAAACATTTATAAAATGACAAACGACACAACTTCTGACAATGACTTTTTCGAAACAGCAAACAGTTGGTATGAAAACCGCATCCTTCCGAACCAGCACCTCCCCCTCCCCCCGATGACAAACTGGACGAAGAAACGTACTTTAAAATTCTAAATAACTTCAAAAATACGGCACCCGAATACGACAAAATACACCGACGAATACTAAAAGCCCTTCCCTCTACCATTCATACATCCTGAAAATCCTTAATTTTAATTATATCCATCAACTTTTTCCCTCCGAATGGAAACATGGAGTTATAACCTGCACCCACAAACCTAAAACTGACCCTCTACAATCAAATAACTACCGTCCTATCACCCTCCTCCCCGTGCTCGGAAAATTGTACGAATCCCTTATCAAAGAAAAAATACTTGAGCATACATTACTTCATATCCCAATCTACCAATATGGCTTCCTTCCAAATCGCTCCACAACAATCCCTTTAACTATCATTACCTCCAACTGCTAAACAGCTCATTTAGAAAGCAAGAAATTGACTACGCTACTTCTCGATATATCTAAACCATTCGATTCCGTTTGGCACCGAGGCCTTTTATATAAATGCAGCATCTTTAATCTACCCCATCATCTTATGAACCTAATCCAAAACTTCCCTCTCAACCAGAAACTACAAATCCGTTTACGTCAAACTTTATCTTCCAAATTCCATACTGAACAAGGTGTTGCTCAAGGCTCCCCTTTATCTCCTCTATTATACAACATTTATTGCTCCGACTTATACCATCCCAATCCAAACTTTATAAACCCAATCTGTTATCCTCTGCAGTTTGTAGACGATACTGCCTTAATCTCCCATTCAACAACCCTACCCTCAGCTCTTAACTCCCTCCAAGACTTTGTCAACCAAACAGCCACTTGGTTTTCCAAGTGGAGGCTCAAAATTAATCCCAACAAATTCCAACACTTCCTACCCTACCACCGCATTCCACCTAATCCTCTTTCCATAACCATTAACGGGTCCACTATATACTCCACCCTATCTAAAAGGATTCCTAGGTATTTACCTAGGAATCCTTTTAGACCCAAAACTATCTTTCAAAAAACACAAACATCGTAAAAAAAAGCTAACATCGTAAAGCGAGCGAAATATTTTCGTTGCTTGACTTACGAAAACCTAGGAATTAGTACTAAGACCTGTTGCAAAATTTATAAAATGATTTGCCCTCCCATCCTAGACTACAGCTCCATCCTTTATATAAATCCATGTAATGCCACCATAAACAACCTCGAAGTAGCCGAATGATCCTCCCTCCGTACTCTTACCAAACTTCGACACCCTCAAAATCCCCTCCACAACCCATCCAATATAGTCTACCAAACAACACAAATTACCCCAATAAGAGAGAGACTTCGATTTCTTGCTGAACGATTCGCATGTAAAGAGTCGAATTATGAACACCTTGAAAAAATATGCATCCCCAGAAACCCCGACATAATCCCAAAATACAAAAACCCACATATAACCCTATACTAATACATCTCTTCCTTTTATTCTACTTTCCCATCTTGAAATCGAAAAAAAAACTTCAACCAGTTATATATATATATATATATATATATATATATATATTATTTATATATATATACATATATATATATATATATATATATATTATTTATATATATTCTTTGAATAAAGATGTTATAGTAGTAGTAAAATAAACAAATAAAATGAAATGTCTTCAACTGACAAAAGGGTATATTTGCAAATGAGAGTTATTGGATCATTAAAGTTATGTTAAAATATAAGTAAATATGGCAATAATATTTTAAATAGCATCCCTCAATATTTAACAAAAATAAAATACTGAACTTCAAGTTATTAAAATAGGAAGTTCAGCAAATAATTGTCCAATTTAAAATAATTTATGCAGCAAACAGGTTGTGAGGCATTTATTTAATAGTGCTATTGTTGTTCATATTACGTTTGAATAAACATGTGATGTATTGCTATTATATAATTGAAATTAATTGTCTTCATTCTAAATATGTATTCCATTTAATCAGTTAAAGTATTTATTCACATTTAATGCAACAGAATTTCGACTTTTACAATTCTGTTAAATTCTTGAAATATTTTTATTTAAATAATTAACACTGATTACTTTTTTGTATTTAATTTTTATTTTAAACTGTGACTAGTTTTGACTCAACAGCGAACCATTAATAAACTAACTACATAAACTAACATTAGGATCTTATATATACTTAAAATTATTTATCAGGTAAAAAGGTGTCAAAAAGAGGAGTATACATAAGTCTCGTCTGGTTATTTAGTAGTGGGATTCCCGGATTCAGTTTTGCTTTGTGAATCTCTAATGACACCAGAAGGTTCATTTTACGGCCCTTCTCCACACAATGCAAGATTGAAAGTACATCTTCACCAAAAGTATGTCCTTCTTCCATGAAGTGGTTAGAAAACGTAGACTTATCATCTTGTTTTAATTTATGCGTTCTAAGATGTTCTTTCAGCCTAACATTGACATTTCGACCAGATTGTCCTATATATACCCCTTTACAAGACTGACATGTTAGCTTATATATCCCGGATTTATTGTCAATGTTGGCCCCGTCGACCCTGCCGTCCCTGACGAGCCGTCACTGCCTACTTGAGTCCCTCAATGTCTACACCTCTTGCGTAGTTTACAATAACTTGAGGGTTAATGTGTACCATGTCATCAGGCTTAAAGTGACTGATGACAGGTAGTTCCCTTTCTGAAGGGACAGAGTAGAGCATTCACAAAGTAGGTGCTCTGCTGTTTCTTGTGCCTCGTTGCAGAATCTGCAATTGGCATCAGTTGTCTGACCCATCTTAGTGAGGTGGTGTTTCAAAAGACAGTGTCCGGTTAGAAGGCCGGTTATGAGCCTTAGGTTGCTCTTGCTTAGCCTGAGAAACTGTTTGGCTCTTACAGTAGAGAAGGCGATAAACCTTTTCGCCTGCCTCAAGCCAGGTGTGTTTCTGAGGTGAGCACTTTTGGCAGTACCTTTCTACTCCTGGATCATTCCTTTCATACGGACTTTAGTTATTCCACTATAGGGTTCTGGCCCAACAAATGGAGTTTTGAAACCTTCTTTGGCAAGTTTATCGGCAATTTCATTACTTTTGATCCCTACATGACCTGGAACCCAGAGCAGTTTAACTCTGTTGTTCCTGGCCAGCTGCTTTAGGGATAGTTTGCACTCTCAGACAGATTTAGACTTACATGTAGGTGATATGCTGAGCATATGCATATCTTCTTCTGCAAACACCATGTTGTTACTTTTCGAGGAGCTATCTCCATGCGGTTAGTACCTATGGATTCATAGGAGGTGTTGTCAAAAGCACCTTCAATATCCACATAGAGTTACTTCTTTGCTTACGATGCTCTTCTCTATTACACCTGTTAGGGTATGAAGGGCATTTGTTGTTGTTTTGCCTGTTTGATAGGCAAATTGGAGTTTGTGAAGGGGAAATAACCGGAGTGCTATTCCCCTAATCTTTCTATCAATTATTTTCTCCATCGATTTTAGGAGAAAAGAGGTGAGGCTTATGCGGCGATATGACTTAGGCTAGCCTTTGGTATAAACATCACCGCCAACTCCCTCCATTGCTTGGAGATATACGCAAGCAAGTATCTAGCTCTGAATATTTGAATGAGGTGTGGTATTAATTGCCTCCCTCCCTTTTGCAGGAGGGCCGGAAAAATGCGATCTACACCCGCGGATTTGAACGTTCCTGCTAGTTCTGACGTGAGGCGCTCTTGGTTGGCCTCCCAGTATTGTTGGGATTTCTGAAGCTATTAATGTGGTTACTACCACTATCAATATCCAACCGTATATGCTGATGGTCTGATAGTGATACATAATCTGAGACGTGCAAGTTTGTTATAAACTGGCTTATGTAATTGTCAACTAGGGACCTTTATTGATTATATCTAAGTTTTTACTTAAAACATAGTCTAACAGGAACTAACCTCTTGTGTTGGTATCCGTACTGCCCCATACAATGTGATACGCGTTGGCGTCGCAGCCTAGAATAAGGTGCTTTTGCCCTCCTTGCACCAGGTAATGAGGCGTTTGACCTCTTCTGGTGGTAGAGATGTGGAGTCACCCGGGAAGTAAGCCGATGTTATGATCATAGTTAGTGCCGCCTTTGAATAGCAAAGCGGCCCTAACGTTATCATGTAAGGTACTATAAATCAATTTACAGTGTTTGGCTTGGAGTCCCATAATTTGCCTCTTCTGGTCCCAGGGCTTTTGAATAAGCCCTATATATTATTGCTCCTTGAAAAACTTCCTTGACAGTTTGCTTGAAGCCGCTTTGAATGGTGAAGGTTTTTCTGGACAAAAGTTAGTTTAGTAGGTGATCGGGTCACTGTAGTTTCTCGGGGACACCACTCAGTGTTCCTGTTCAGCTGGGGCCAGTTTTTCCGATACCATTGCCTTCTGGAAGCCGGTGAGTGGGGCATCTCATCTGTCCCTTTCTCGAGCTCCATGGTTTCTAGAGTGTTCGCCTTGGATTCTTCTCCGGACTTCTGATATCGCAGCTTTATCCGCACCTGTGGTCCTTTTTAGCCTAAGTTGGATGTGGCCGAACTTATAGCTCACCCTTTAAGCAGCCTCTTTGGGGTGTTGTCCACTGCCAGGGCGAGTTCTACTGTGGGGCCATTGTATGTTATCCTTAGCACCTTCCAGTGTATAGCTGACTGTTTTGGCCCTCTAAGAGCTGTAGGATCCTTTCATTGGGATACCCAGCGCGGAAAATATTTTTCTTCCACATACTTTAGCTCGGCTTCTTTCCATAGTTTAAGTGTTGGCACTGTGGACTTTAACCATTCTGCTGTGGCCTTATCCACACATACCAACATAAGCCATCCTGGCCTGTTGTTAGAGGTTAGGAATTTTAGGCGAATTTCAGCTTCCTTTAGCTCTTCAACTTTGTCCATCAACTAAAGTGTCTGGGAAATTACTAGGCATTATCCCCACCCTTATACTTCCTGCTGCCTGACTGAAGGAAGGTTTCAGAACTTCGCCTTTAGCGGATTTACGGAGCCTTATTACCCTCCGCTCGTTTGTTAGCTGCTCCAGATGAGGACGTAGCAGAGGGGGAAGTACGAGGTTTGGAGCCTTCTGCCTCAGCTTTTGCGGTCTGATTGCTTAAAGGTCTTCCCTTCTCCTTTACCCTCTTAGCAGGAGCTTTTTTCTCCGTGGTATTGCCATCGGAACAATGCCTTTTTTGCGACCCGCTCCAGTGGAGCTGAAAGGATTAAGGGGGCTTACGGCTTGTGCTCAGGCTTCCTCCGCGGTAATTCTTTGCTTTAGAAGAAATCTATATCTTTTCTTTGCCGCCCCATTTAACTTGTAATATTGGAATCCCTTAGTTGAGGTGTGATCCTCTGAGTTCTGGCCAGGCCTCTTAGTCTGCTCCAGATCTTTTGGGATGTCGGTGACATCGATTGTTGTGTGGGGGAGGGGGGTAGTATTCCCTACTATTTCTTTATATTTTTTCGTACTCAGATTGGTTTCCACGAGTAGCTAGGGAAGTAACCTATGACAGAGCCCCGTATGTTACGGGAATACTACTTGCAACCAGGGTTCGCCATCTCCCTGGAGGTTGAGACTAGTAAAGACTAGTCTTCTATCTAGCCACGCATCTCATCGTTCCAGTCCTCTGCCTTAAGATTTACGTTCTCTTAGTCCAGGCGGTTAAGCCAAGACCCCCCTCAATCTGTGCCCGCGAGACATGACTACGACAGCAGAGATTGAATGGTATTACGAGGGCACACTGCTAGGCAGTGTGTAGACTTCGGCATCACAAACCTCAGTGCAATCCCTTAGCAACGACACGACAGCCGGGATGAGGGGAGATGGTCAGCGGCGATAGCCTTCGATACCATCACGCAGGGTTTTAGACCTGGAATGATACCTGTAGCTACCACTAGCCACTTCAACTGGGTGGTACCCAGTGTCGACATAGCCGACCCCCTATCCGCTACCTGGGGACGCGTTTGATAGCTATCCACGTCACAAGACTTCATGCTTAATCAAGAACTAGAAACACTCGTATGAATCTTAACCAACAATTATTTTATAAGAAGGTACAAATGGTTAATTTTAATATTGAATTATTTTCAAAGTGCATCATGTTTTTATATTACATCTAAACTTTGGAGGATTACGTTACTTTGTAAATAAGATCTATTAATCATAGTTTATAATTATAAAATATATAAAATTAAATTAAATTAAATAAACATCAAGTAATATTTAAAATATTTTTTTTATTGATTTTTAGTAAGTCGTAAAAACTAGGCATTTATCTTCATTTTCACAATGAAATGATTGTGATAGAAGTTTACATAAACGCAAATATTTGCTTTTACAAAAGAAAAATCCGATTGTTGAAATAAGAAAGCCACAAGATTGAAATTATGTCAGAGAAAACGCGCATAAAACGTGTTTTATTTAACAAGGAAGCAGTTTAAATGACCAATAGCAGACAACAAGTTAAACTCAATAGATGGTGAGCCATAAAATGTTGTATCCTAATTGACCAAAAAACAAAATAACAAAATTGTGCATTACATTGAAACTAAATTGCAAAAACACGCAATAATATATCTTGAATTTAGTTTTCATTTTCACTTAACAAAATAGTCGTGCAAAAATAAAAAATAATACACTAAAATATATTTATAAACATTTATTATTATAGGAGTATATTTTACCTAGTGAGAATAGAAACAAAATTCTAGTTATTAACGGCGGAGACTTCTTCTTAATGGTGTATAAAAAAGTAGAAGTCTCCCACCGTTAATAACTTAAATTTAGTCACGAAATTAAACAGTTTCTATCAAAAAATTCAAGTTATGTAGAATTTTAAAAACGAAACACTTTTTAACTTTGTATACAGGGAATTTTTCATATTTTTTACATATGTCGATGTACCATATACGCTGTGAAATTTCAGGAATTCATTATTTTTGTAAAGCGTTTAACAATTATTTTCCACTCCCAGATTAAGCATGAAGTAAAATTTCGAGTTTAGTAAAGTCTGAAAATTTGGCTACGCGCTACGCGACCAAACCAAATTTTCAGGCTTTCTAAACTCGAAATTTTACTTCATGCGCCACGCATATAAAACACTTAAATATTTTGAAGTACAAAGTACACTGCTAATGCAGTATGCTGAAGCAGTATATGTTCATCTTCGCATTAAATCAGTGTTTAATACGCCTGGCGCATGAAAATTTGGTTAGGTTGATCCGCTTCGCTACGCAACATAACCAAATTTTCAGGCTTTTCTAAACTCGAAATTTTACTTCATGCTTAATCCAGGCTGGGAAACACTAGTTAGAAGTTTCAAATTAAGCTTTTATAAAAAAACAACAACAAATGCTTAAAAAACTTCAGCCTATACATTGGGATATGTATACTTCAAAGAAAAATTCCCTGTATGTATTTGGTTTGAGTTATGTAAAAAAGTTCAATATAATTAAAAGCGTAATAAAACCACTCACACTTTCTTTAATAAAAACTTTTATTTAAGCGAAATATACATTTCGAGCGCTGCTCATTATCAATAGCTTACTTATTTAGCCTAAACAAACGTTTTTAGCAAAGATAGTGTTTGTGTTTTATTAGGTTTGTATTGATTTTATTTGTATAACTAAGACTATATTTGGTGACAATAACTTTGACAACTTGAACTTTTAATTAGCAAACTATATATTTTTCACCCGAAACTTGATTAAGAAATACGTGAGCACAATAAATGACACGTTAAAGTTGTCGAAACTACAAGCACTTTATAAACTTTCATTTATGCAAACACAGTTAAAAAGTTTTACATTTAATAAATTTTAGTTATATAATTGATTGCATTTTGTTGAGTTTATTTTAGGTAACGCGTGATAACCACTATTATTAGAGATAGATAACCATCTATAAAAATACTATTTCTTTTAATAAATTAATATTTGTTACTAATACATAATTTGTATTAAATTATTAATCCCTAATTGAGATTTTATCTAGATGATAACTTTCATGCACTTATGTATTATCAATATAAGTAAAAAATTATTAAATAATAAACAGTCTACTTGTATTCGTTCCTCACAAATATGGATTGTAAATTTACCGACTTTTTTTAAATACCGGTATTTTGATAAGGATGTTAATCAAAACCGATTTATTGTTTTTAGGGCAAAAACTCATGAAATACATAAAGTAATAATTAGCAATCAATAACTTTACTTTAACGAGGGTTTACATTCCTTGATTGAGCATGATGTAAATATTTTGAATTTAGGAAAGCCTAAAAATTTGAATTTGGGTGCAGAATTCAACCGTTTAACTGGTATTACAATCACTATTTACAAACCTCGAATTTCTGTGATTATTTTGGAATTTAATTAACCCTTAATCCTCATCATTATCGAGGATTTGTAGTAAAATTTGTAGATTTGTAGTCTTTCATTTTTAATATTCTGCTGTCTTTGTATATTTTGTTTGAAATCAAAAAAATCCAAAATCCTCATTCTTTCTGGATGGATTAATAGTCCAAATTCTTTCTTCTTTTATATTCTGCTGTTTTGTTCATTTTGTTCGAAATCCAAAACTTAATTTCTTGTAAGATCATTGATTATAAATCTCTTATTATTTAAAATCTGTGATTAATTTATTTGTATCTTTTATTTTCTTTATGAAATCTCTGTTACAACTTATTATTTTTAATACTGATTTAGAATTATATTTGTTTAATTTCGCAATATTTTAGTGTTTTATACGCGTGACGCATGAATTAAAATTTTGAGTTTAGAAAAGTCTGAAAATTTGGTTCAGTCCAAACCACATTTTCGGGCTTTTCTTAATCTCGAATGGAAAACCCTCGTTAGAAGGAAGGTTCAAATTGCTAAGAAAATAAATTATCTCAACGAATCTTCTAAAAATATTAAGCCAAAGTTAAAATTATGAAACAAAATCAACGATTTTAGGAGAACGAAAAATTAAATTCCATTAATTTTGAATAATTTCTACTTTAATAAATTTCTGATTGATTGTTTAACGAAACCTAGATTGAGTATAAAGTCAAACTGCTAGTTAAGAAAAGCCTGAAAATTTGGATTTGGCGGGGCGCGCGAGCGAAGCTGAATTTTAGTTGATTTTACTAATTTTTACGTGTTTTATAATTTGTATGATGTTTGTTGATTTTGACAAAATTATTAATTTATACAGTTTTAAGATTTTTGATATTTGATGTCATACATTTTAAGGAATTTTGGTTTTTCTTAAGTTTAAAGACATTTATGTTGTTTCTTGGTTTGAAATATGTTATGTAACATATATTATTAACTAAAATATAGGTTTTTTTGTCACATTTGTTTTTTAATTTTTATTAAAATCAACATTTAACTATTTATTTGTCAATAAACATTTGTTGACTTGTACGATTTTTATTAGTTTAGAGTACACTTGTTGTCTTATTATTATTTTTTAAAATGTTGACGATATTCACGGTTTTTACAACTTTGATATTTTCCACTATTTTTATACATATCGTAATTTTTTTTGACTTTATTTATTTTACTGATTTCTATAATTGAATTATTATTGTAATAACATGATAAGCCGCAAACAAAAAATTCTGTATTATTTTTGGATTCGATTAAGCAGTTATATAATAAGCCACGGTAAATAAATTGTGGTCACCGTCCAACAGATATCGTCACTATACCTAAAATCATATTATTTAATTATAGAGGTTTTGTATAAATATAACTTTAAAAGATGATAAGCCACATCAAAATGGCAACAGGTATTATTACACCTTCCGCAAAAAAATCGGTTAAGTGTGAGTTCAAGTGATAAAACGCATGGCACAATTGACGAGAGTGTTATTGATTAACACTTTGTACTACCAAACGATGGTGGGCCTTCGTATAAAAGTAAGCTATGTATTTTTTTTTGTTTTTTTGTGGCATATCAAGTATTACAAAAAAAATAATCAAAATTTTTAACATGGCTTACTATGTTACTGCAGTAATAACCTGATGATATTAACCAGAGTAACAGAAACAGCACCTGAAAAAACCCCGCCATTTCTTTGGAGACAAAGAAGAGAAGAAAGTTATAAACAAGTCATATGAAAAAGAAGGAGCAAATTAGAAAAAAAATTCAACAGCAAAAAGCAAGAAAAGTATTAAACCTCGTGAGTTGGGTTCACCATGCAGATGCACGAACAATTGCAGAGAGAAACTCAGTAATACCATTGATTAACTAATAATATTTTCTTTATTGATTAGTAATACCCATGAATTAATTTCTACAAATTGAGAGTAATCAATATTAAATTGGGAATAAGCAATATTAAATTGGGACTTCAAGAATAGCTACCAGTTTAATCTTAATCAAATTGGGATTTAACAACATTAAATTGGGAATCAGCAATTTCAAATTGGGATTGAACTAATATTATTCAAGAAATAACTAGTTTAAATAATTTAGCAAAACAAATCAGAAACTATATTGTAATGATTCGACCCTAGGTATTATACAAATTTATAATTTGTATTATTGTTTACGTTGTGTTGTGTATGTAGTAACCCTATTATTTATTTACCAGGTTCGTTGTTTGTGTCAATATGCATTATCGTAAATACTGTGTCTTTATTCCCTTTTAATTTGACTAGGAGGATGTGTAGACAATAAATAAAACAGGATATAAGCTTAACGTATGCAAAGTTTATTGACCTTTCATGACAATTCTAATGAATTGGTATGTCTTATATTATTTATATTCACAAAATATATTACCCAACGTTTCTGCTTAGAAGTCATGTGCATTTCGTTAAACTCAAAAAAATGTATGACTCTACTTGTGGGAGCAAAATTAACTAGCCCCTGCATTTGCATTACGAGATGGGAAACCCACAAAAACCATCTCGGAGCTAGCATCACACACTCGCCACACTTGCGATTAGTTAGTGGGACAATCTTTCACATCGGCCCTACACATCAATCGCCATTCATTTTCGATTAATGAGTAGAACGACATATCACCTCGTTCCACTCATAATCGAATTATTTTTTATTGTGATTAGTTAGTAGGACACTTAGAGAAATAGTAACTCGGATTGGCCTAACACATCAATCGACTGTTTCGATTAGTTAGTAGGACATACCTTTTTTTTCTCGCTTAATTCGGCCTTACACATCAACCACCATACATCCCTCATTCGTGTGGTTAGTTAGTAGGACACTTAGTGCAATACTAACTCAGATTGGCCTAACACATCAATCGACTGTTTCGATTAGTTAGTAGGACATACCTCGTTTTCTCGCTCAATTCGGCCTTACACATTAACCACCATACATCCCTCACTCGTGTGGTTAGTTATTAGGACACTTAGTGCAATACTGACTCGGATTGGCCTAACACATCAATCGACTGTTTCGATTAGTTAATAGGACATACCTCGTTTTCTCGCTCAATTCGGCCTTACACATCAACCACCATACATCCCATATTCGTGTGGTTAGTTAGTAGGACACTTAGTGCAATACTAACTCGGATTGGCCTAACACATCAATCGACTATTTCGATTAGTTAGTAGGACATACCTCGTTTTCTCGCTCAATTCGGCCTTACACATCAACCACCATACATCCCTCATTCTCACCCTCCACCCCCCCATCTTCCCCCTTTATCAGATGTTTAAATTATTTCGCTGGTTTTGTTTGTTTGATTTTAACTTAGTCGGTTTGATGTAGAATTAATTTTACTCTTACGTGATAGTCTCTCCAACGTTGTTATCCCTAACTCCATTCTCCATTCTCTAACTCTCAATACTTAACTCTTTTCATCAACATTACTTCACTAACTCACATCCCACTGAAACTTCCCATTCTCAACTGTCCCCATTTACATTCAGATACTGACTGTCCCCGTCCCGGTCCCAAAACTAACTGATTTTTAGAATCGTTTCTTTGCTGCTCTCAAAGTTCTCCCCTCCCCAAATTTTGTTGCTTAAATTTTATCTACTACCATATATGGTCACAAAACCCTTCCCTCTCTGACGTCAACTTCATTTCCCTGACTTTGCACACTTGTTGTGTTTGCGTTCGTTAAACCCTGAACTGAATCTTTCTGTATGTCTTAGCATTTCTCCACTCGCCGGTACTTGTTTATTATTTTAAGGCGATGCTGCATTTGTTATTTCTTTCACATAAAAAATTTTGATCGACTAATGTTATTCCTGTATTTACTGGATGTTGATTTTTCTATCTTATTTTCTTGGGTGATTTTTGTATTAATATTTTAATTTAATTTCGTCAAAAATAATATTTGCATATGACCCCTAGTGACCTATTACAATTTAGAGTTTCGTAGAATGTGAGCAATATGTAACAGTTTTTCTTTAAAATATACATTTTCCTACTACAGCGTATATGCTGTATATCTTGAGATATTTGTTGTTTCATTTTTTTAATTCAATTTGAAGCTTTAAATGAGTGTTTTTTACTCATAGGTGAAGCATGAAGCTCCACGTAGAAAATTTTCTCAGGGCTTCTCTAACCCCGAAATTTTACTTCATGCGCCACGCATATAAAACACTAAAATATTGTGAAATTCACAATATGCTACTAAAGTAGAATGTTAAAGATGTATATTTTTAACTTCAATTTAAAACCAGTCTTTCCATTTTTTAAGAGTTAATGCAGATTTGTGTGGTGGCAAATGTTAACAATATAGAATTACATATTTTCTTGTAAAAATATTTACACTTGTTTTTGTAGGCAATAACATGATAAACCACAATATTTTAAAATAAAATTGTTTTTCAGAAGACAATTACATTTTTGTGTCCCCTTTCTAAGCATATTTATCAGAAAGATACCTAATAAACTTATTAAAAATGCTTTAATTCTAAATTTCATAGTAATATATTTTACAATTTTTTTTTTAAATTTCAAACTCCAATAACTCTTTTTTGTTTACTTGTGGGATATCACGTTATTACAGTAAGCCATTCAATTGTATTTTTTTCTCAATTTATTGAAATTCACATGAAACAACAAAACTTCTTTATGAGTTGGGTTATTTTTCGGTTTAGTTCCGGTTTAAAGCCCAGCAAATGGGTCTCAGAGTTGTAAAAGAGATTTTATAAAGAAAATATAAGGTATAAATAAATTATTCACAGATTTTAAACAATAAGAGAGTTGCAATCAATGAACTTGGTTTTTAGAAGAAATGTATTTATTTATTAACGAATAACACCTTTTTTTACAAAATATTAGCATTATAAATTTTCTTACAAAAATTAAGATACATATTTATTTTACTTATAAATATACAAGTTAGTAAACTTAAATTAAATAAATTAACCTAAATGTATTCTATCAAGTCAATTACAATTAGACAGTGAACTGCTCGTGATCTGAATTTTATTTACAATTTTCTTAAATATAAAATGGGATGTAACAAATGAATCAAATATATCATGACCATTCATTTGATTAGCCAATCTCATGCAGCGGTATATAGGACTGTTGTAATTATAAATCAAAGACACAATCTGTAATCTGGAAATTGGTTTTTGTCTTGATGATCTAGTTGGAATATGAAAGTTTAAACATTGGATCAAATTAGTTGAAGTATGGCCGGAAATAATGTTGTGCAAAAAAAAACAGATCAAACTTTGTTCTACGCACTTCCAAACGTTCTATATTTAGATAGCTACATACTAATTCATAATTTGTAAATGGTAAATTTAATTTAAATTAAATGCATCTACAAAATTTCTTTTGCGCAGATTCAACCTTGTACGAGTATTTTTTTAAAATAGGGTGACCATATAGAAATACAATATTCCAAATTATATCTCATTAATCTACAATAAATTGCTCTCAATGTCTTAACATGTCTTAATAAAAATCCTAGCAATTTTATGGCTTTATTACCTTAAATGTGCGCTGCAAATGACACTTTTGTATCCATTAAGCCACAAAAATCACGCATAACCGACACTTTCCAAACTCTCACAATAACTATTATGGGTGAAATTTTTCCTTCATTTAGTGAATTTAATGGATATAATTTCTTAATGTTAAGAAATAGCTGATTTTGTACACACCAATCCGATAAATTGTTTAGGTCCACTTGCATATCGAAACAATTCTATACATCATCAATACAATTATACAATTTGAGGTTATTAGCAAATAGTAAACAATTAGAGTGCGAAAAACAACTGCCGATATTATCAATATTGTTTAGGTCCACTTGCAAATCGAAACAATTCCATACATCATCAATACAATTATACAATTTGAGGTTATTAGCAAATAGTAAACAATTAGAGTGCGAAAAACAACTGCCGATATTATCAATAAAAAAAATAATAATAACGGTCCAATATGTGATCCCTGGGGCACCCCGGATGTCACCAGAATAGTAGAAAATATGAAGTTATTGACCTTGACTACTTGATGACATTCAAACAAAAAACGAATAATCTATTTAACTGTTGAATCATGAAATCCATATGCATGCAACTTGGTAAAAAGTATAGCGTGTTGTACCCTATCAAATGCCTTCGCATAATAAGTTTAAACCGCATCTACTCGGATATGTGATTCAGAGGGATTGTGTAAAAAATATTTTAATTCTAATAAATTTGTTGTAGTAGACTTACCTTTGTACAGGGTTGTTAAAAAAACGTTTCATTTTTTTATTTTAATTAAAACAAACGTTTTTTTTTTAAATAAAACGTGTTTTTTTTTCATTGAAACAGCGATTAAAACATTAACAATTAAAAACATGTTTAAAACACGTTTAAAACGTGTTTAAAACGTATTTAAAACAGAACATACAGGGCATTTTTTTAGTATACATATCCCGATAATTACAGCGTTTTTTAAATTTGCGGGAATTCGTTATTTAAAAGCGGTTAATTTGAGGCTTTTAATGTGTGTTTTCCACTCCCAGACTAAGCATTCGAGTTTAGAAAAGTTTAAGAATTTGGATTGGCCGCGTAGCGAAGCCAATGTGATTTTTAAATACAGGGAATGTGCATACACTGTAAATTTTACGACATTTGTTGTTTTTTAAAAAGATATTAGTTTGAATTTTTAGACGAGGGTTTTCCACTCCCAGACTAAGCATAAAGTAAAATTTCGAGTTTAGAAAAGCCTGAAAATTTGGATTGGCCGCGTAGCGAAGCGGAGCGGCCAATCTAAATTAGGCTTTTCTAAACTCGAAATTTTACTTTATGCGCCACGTTTAAAAACTCTGATTTACAGTGAAGTTAAAAAACACACACCTACAACAACGATTATAGGCAACCTAATATATGTTAGAGTTATTGGATTGCCTATAATCACTTTTTTAAACAATTTTTTCTCCGCAGAATTTGACTCACGTTTTATTCACATCTACATATTGGATTGCTAAAGTAGTATATTTTAAACTTTGTAATATTTCAGTGTTTTATACGTGTGGCGCATGAAGTAAAATTTCGAGTTTAGAAAAGCCTAATTTGGATTGGCTGCTCCGCTTCGCTACGCGACCCATCCAAATTTTCAGGCTTTTCTAAACTCAAAATTTTACTTTATGCTTAGTCTGGGAGTGGAAAACCCTCGTCTAAAAATTCAAATTGAAATCTTTTTAAAAAGCAACGAATGTAGTAAAATTTACAGTGTATGCATATTCCCTGTATTTAAAAATCACATTTATGCACACATATTTGATATTTTCTGGTAATAAAATGTTGTGTTTAATACTGTAATTTGAAATGTCTTCAACAATTTAGCTAAAATTTAAAAATGTAAACAAAAAATATTAATTAAGTAGTATAAAATATAATTTAGGACATTTAAAATAATTAAAAAAAAAACGTTTTAAACAAATTTAACGTTTAAAACATGTTTAAAACAAAACCGTTTAAAACACGACGGCTGTTTTTAAACATGTTTAATACACTGTTTTAAAACAAAGTGTTTTAAACATAACATAACAATGCCTTTAATACAACCATATTGTTCAACGTTAAATAAGTGTTTAGTCGTATGTATGATTTCTCTGGTAATCAACTTATCAAACATTTTTGGGATTGCAGATTGTATTTCAATGAAGTAAAATTTCGAGTTTAGAAATGCCCCGTGAAAATTTGTCGAGGGTCGCGCAGTGATCCGAGAGAGACTTTCTGGGCTTTTCTAAACTCGAAATTTTACTTCATGCGCCACGCGTATAAAACAGTGATTTAACGAGAAATTTAAAAACACACAAAAGACATTTTTCATGTTAATCCTCAAAATTAATTCAAATTATTGTTGACGATAGTTTTTAAGTTTATTTCTATCGCCGTTCTTAAAAATTGGAAACACAGCCAAGTTTAAAAGATGCAGAATACAATAAGTGTAAAGGTTTTGATATTGAACAAACACAGTTATACAGGAAGTCACCAGGGATACCATCAGGTCCACATTTGAAATTTCTATCAAGTGAAACAAGTGCGCTGAGGACTTCTTTTAATGAAATCTGCAGCTTGCCAGGAAATACGGGTTTGGATGTCCTAAATTTATGAATTTGGTTATTAGTCGGGCACGTATAAACATTAGCAAAATATTCAGCAAATGCATTAAAGATATCATTGCCTTTAACGAATACGGTGTCCTTAAAATATACAGTAGAAGGGATGCCCTGCACTCCTTTAGCATAATTGATAAATTATCAAACATCTCGGTAATTTCGACGTATATTACCTTGCATACAGAAATGCGACAATTTGAGTGTGCGAGTGTTGCTCTTAACCTAAATACAAAAACCGTTCTCATAATTTGTGCATACAGACCCCCCATCTGGTAATATTGATTTATTTCTGGATTATTTCGAAAATTTACTTCTTTGTCTCTCATCCACAAATAAAACTTTTTTCATAACCGGTGACTTAAACATAGACTTTTTAAAACCTTCAAATACATTAAATAATTTGTTATATTTGTTGAAATCATTTAACTTATGCTACCTTATAAAGGAACCCACTCGTATTTCCAAAACGACTAAATCTTGCATTGATAACATCATCACTAATGAAACATCAAACGTAATATCAGAGGTGCTGCAAACCCCAATATCAGATCATACTGGGCAGTTACTCACGTATAAAAACAGTATTGAAATTAAAAAAACTGTCATCAACATTAGACATTTTTCGGAACAAAATATCTCTAATTTTTTAGAAAAAATATCAAGGGAATCATTTAGTAATATCATCAAAGTAGATTTCCAGACATGCAATATGATTTATTTATACACATGTTTTGAAACCATTTTCAAAGCTGTTTTCCATTTATAAAAAAATGCAAAGAGAAATCAAAAAAAGTATTTCAAACAGAAGCGCTCAAACTTAGTAAAAATAACCTTCTCTTACATAAAACAATCTCCAATTATAGACCAGAATTCATTCACCTGTATAAAAAAGAGCAAAAAAACTATAACAATTTATTAATTAAAGAAAAGCATAAACAAATGGAAACAATTTTAAATAAATCAACTAATAAATCAAAGGCCTCCTGGAACTGTATTAGAGATGTCGTTGGTGGGAAAAAGACTCAAACAATGCCTCATAGCAACGACTTAAACAAATTAGTAGATGATTTTAACATATTTTTCAATGAAATAGCTAATAACTTAACAAATAACAACTCAAACAACATTGCCAATAAAACTAACATTTCATTCAACGAAAATTGTATCTTTCTTTATCCTACAGACGATTTAGAAATAATTACAATAACATTGAGTATATCAAATAACACCGCAACTGGGTTGATGAAGTACTCATGCACATAATCAAAAAATCAATACATCAAATAGCGTTACCTTTAAGCATTATTTTAAATTCATCAATGAAAACTGGAATATTCCCAAGTAAGCTTAAAACATCTTTATTAATGCCTATATATAAAAAAGGTGATAAAAATAATTTAGGAAACTATAGGCCTATCAGTCTCCTAAACTCTTTATCAAAAATATTTGAAAAAATCATACAAAATCGTTTGCTCACATTTTTTAATAAACACAACTTATTCTCATCTGCACAACATGGATTTCTAAAGGGTAAAAGCATAGAAACAGGTCTTTTCGATTATATAAACGAAATATTGGAAAATATGGAAAATCATCAACTATCCTGTGGAATTTTTGTGGATCTGTCGAAAGCATTCGATACCATCAACCATAAAATACTGATGGACAAGCTTTTTATGTATGGTGTTCGAGGCGTTGCGTATGACCTAATTCAATCATACTTAATCGACAGAATCCATTTTACAGAAATCACAGACACTAAAAATAATATCGTTTCTTTATCACAGCCCTTAACTATATATAAATGAATTCCGCAAGGGAGCATCCTAGCCCCTTTGCTGTTTGTTATATACATTAACGATATCTCTAAAACAGTTCCAGCGTATTGTAAAATCTTAAATTACGCTGATGATACTAATCTACTAATCAGCGGAAAATCTATTTCTGACATCGAACATTTGAGCAACGACTGTATTAACAACCTAGAAATATGGTTTAAAACAAACGATCTAATACTAAATGAGTCTAAAACCAATATTGTATTATTTAAGACAACTGAAGCCATAAACACGCCCCCACACATCACTATAAATAATAAATTATATCCAATTACAAATAGTGTCAAATGTCTTGGAATTATATTAGATAACACCTTAAAATATAATCATCATATTGACTATATCTGTAATAAACTAATCGGAGCGTGTTATAGACTTAGGGTATTAATCAAAAATACAAACCATCGCATTGCTAAACTATTCTACTCTTCAAACATTGAATCCCAATTAAGATATGGTCTGATATTTTGGGGTGGCAGTATTTCTGCAGGGAAAGTGTTTACACTGCAAAAAAAGGCAACAAGAATATTACTTAAACAAAAAATAAATGCAAGCTGTAGAGGTTTGTTTAGAAATCAAAAGATATTGTCCTTTTATGGTCTCTACATTTACGACGGTTTAAAATTCTTTTTAAAAAAACAGGTCGCTATTCGGACGTGTTTTACTCAACTAGATACCCTAGCAGATACGGTCAAGTATACAACTTACCACATCATTCACTCAATAAATTTAAGCAAGGTTGTTTTTACTCATCCCTTAAAATGTTTAACCATCTTCCATTGTCAATTAAAGTAATAAATGATTACAACAAAGCCAAAAGAAAAATATTTTATAATTTTAAATTTTAATTACGTGAACTTTCCATGTTATTATTTATTTATTTATTTTATCGATATTTCACATTGAATTTATCTATCTAACATTTATATATATATATATATATATATATATATATATATATATATACCTATCTGACGATTTACATGTACAAGTATTATTTTGTATGTATTTGTGGAATGTAAATAAATTATTAAATAAAAAAAAATAAATAAATATGTTGACAATATGAAGTGTACAATGATTTGCTTAAGTGAGAGCACCTTTCCCGAAGTTGCTTCTAAACAATATAATCATTAGAATTATTGCTGTTCTTATAAGTGGCATGTGCGTTTTTATTTTGTTTAACTAAACTTATTAAGGTTTTATTGAACCTTTTTAGATACATTGGTAATTTGATTTGTATCAAAGGAACGTATCAATTATTTACATCATATATGATATCAAAAAAGAAGTCTACTATAGTACCAATATTAGTACCAATCAGAGCTGGGCAGGATTCGAATCCTTTTGGTTGATTCAAAAGAGGCATTCGAATACTTTAGTTCAACTGGATTCGTGATCCGGATTCGTTACATTTTTTTAAGAGGATTCGTATTCGAATCTAAATACGGGTGATTCGAATCCCTATAAAAGAATTCGAATCCTTATAAAATGATTCAAATATTTATAAAATGATTTGAATACTTACAAAAGGATTCGATACTTACAAACGGATTTGAATCGTCAAAAATAATTCGAATTAATTGTGAGGATTAACATGAAAACTGTCTTTTGTGTGATTTTAAATTTCTTGTTTAATCAGTGTTTTATACGCGTGGCGCATGAAGTAAAATTTCGAGTTTAGAAAAGCCCAGAAAATTTGTCTCGGGTCGCTGCGCGACCCTCGACAAATTTTCACGGGGCTTTTCTAAACTCGAAATTTTACTTCATGCTTAGTCTAGGAGTGGAAACGCTGGTTCGAAACTTCAAACTGAATGCATTTACAAGAACATTAAATGACTGAAAATGTTTTATAGATAATAATCTAGTTTGCAAAATGTTGTTTAATATTATTTGAAGTAAAACTGATATAGTAGCTACAATCTGAAATGTTAAATTTTTCAGACATTTCCCTGACTCAAGGTTTTTTTCAGTGGCCTTTTAATATAACTTTCTTCTGTGGAAAACCCCCATTTTGGTAAATTGTTTTCATTGTTTTTGTCAATATTTAAGTTATTTTATAAATTTTTACGTGTATTGTGAGTTGCCTGCTGATTTTGACAAATTTAATAATATCATATGGCTAATTTGTTAGTGTTTTGGTCAATTTGAATATAATTCCATGACTTTTATTTGGCTTTCCCGGTTTTAATGATATTCAGTGAATTTTTTATTTACGTAATTGTCAGGCATTCGTCGATTTTATAATAGAGTTCAATTTAAAGTTTTGAACGGGTGTTTCCACTCCCAGGCTAAGCATGAAGTAAAATTTCGAGTTTAGAAAAGCCCCGTGAAAATTTGTCGGGGGTCGCGCAGCGACCCGAGACAAATTTTCGGGCTTTTCTAAACTCGAAATTTTACTTCATGCGCCACGCGTACAAAACACTGATTTGAAGTGAAGTTCAGACACACACAAATACTTCTTTAATTAGAGTAACAGGGAATCAGATATTTAGTCTGTTATCAACGATGTTCAGTGTTAATAATAAACAATTAGGTTTTGAATATTTTTGTAAAAACAACTGGTAACGATATTTATATATTAATATTAAAAGTGCGATTCTTTTCGCAACCTACAACAAGTTAGTCTTACAAAGACTATATCAAACACTCATTGAAACAACTACTTCCCGAGCTAATACCCCGACGGACATTGAATTATACATCAAGTGTTTGCTGTTACATACAGTAACCTACAGCAAATGCAACAATTTGAGTCAAATTATTCAGGCCATCTATAGACGCGTTTCGAGATTTATCTCTTATCAGTATAGCTTTGCCATTCCCTACTTAGAGGGAATGGCAACAATTTAAGTCAAATTATTCAGGCCGTCTATAGACGCGTTTCGAGATTTATCTCTCATCAGTATAGCTTTGCCATTCCCTCTAGGTAATTTGACACCTTAGACTGGCGGTCACGTTACCGTTCAAACATAAGTATAAATGAAATTGCCAATTCTTGGTTGCAGAATACTTCAAACATTAAAAGTGCGATTCTTTTCGCAATCTACAACAAGTTAGTCTTACAAAGACTATATCAATTTCATTTATACTTATGTTTGAACGGTAACGTGACCGTCAGTCTAAGGTGTCAAATTACTTAGAGGGAATGGCAAAGCTATACTGATAAGAGATAAATCTCGAAACGCGTCTATAGACGGCCTGAATAATTTGACTCAAATTGTTGCATTTGCAGTAGGTTACTGTATGTAACAGCAAACACTTGTTGTATAATTCAATGTCCGTCGGGGTATTAGCTCGGGAAGTAGTTGTTTCAATGAGTGTTTGATATAATCTTTGTAAGACTAACTTGTTGTAGATTGCGAAAAGAATCGCACTTCTAATGTTTGAAGTATTCTGCAACCAAGATTTGGCAATTTCAGTTATACTTATATATTAATGGTTGCAAAACAATTATAAAATCAAATTTATTATTAAAGGATTTGTATTCGTGAAGCGAGAAAACAGGATTCGAATCTTTGATTCTAATCATATTTATCTCTAATGAATCCTTTATTCGAGTATTCGCGATTCGAATCATATTAGGTGACTTTTTACGAGGATTCGTCCCAGCTCTGTACCAATTAATAAGTTATTCTAATCTACTGAACATAATACTTAATTAATTTAATAGTGGTTAGCGTTATTAAAATTAAATACTGTCTCAATGTACTTTAAATAACATATCTGATTCAAATTTAATGCCATTTTATAACCATTATGGTGAATAGAATTGCTACAAAGATTGTCAGATGCCAATTGAATGTTCACCTTAGATATGGAAGTAAAACACAGGTCTTAAAGTATTCCCCTGCTGTTCGGTATATTATTAAACTGTGTCATGTTTAAAAAGATAAATGATTCAATTAAAATGTTAGCAGATAAATTATTTGTACTACTTGATTGATTCATATAATTTAGTTTTGGATTTCAAACAAAATAAACAAAAGCAGCAGAATATAAAAGATGAAAAAGTTTGGACTGCTAATCCTTAGTTATGGTAAGGAATTAAATTCTAAACTAATCACAAAAATTCTAGGTTTGTGAATAGCGGTTATAATACCGGTAAACCTGCTAAATTGTAAAAAAGACTGCTCTAAAATATACAGATTTATTGATAATAAATAAGTGCATGAAAGTTATCAATAATATACATCTAGATAAAATCTCAATTAGCGATTTATAAATTGAAACAAATAGTGTAATGTGTAATACAGATAATAATTTATTAAAAGCAATAGTATTTTTATAGGTGGTTATCTATCTCTAATAATAGTAGTTATCGCGCGTTACATAAACCAACTTAATAATAATAATAATAATAATAATAATAATAATAATAATATTCTTTATTCCAATATAAATGAGCTAATACAATATGTACAAATATTGACAGACACTTAATATTAGAAAATCGTCGAAGATGTGTGTGACTAATAACTAGTTAATCTTATAAGTCAAATATTCTTCAATGCTATATGGTTCTATTTGACATAGTAAATTATAAACATACTTTTTATATTTTACAAAATTATTTTCCGTTTTTATAAAAATAGGAAGTTTATTGTATAGGCGTAGACACGAATAATGCACTCCTTTCTCAGTAATGGAAAATTTGTGTATAGGATATGTTAACAGTTCTGTGTTTCTGGTTCCATATCTATGAACGCCTCTGCTATCATTGAAATAGGTATTTTGCTTACGTATAAATAGTAGGTACTCCATTATATACACAGCTGTTGCTGTTAGTAAGCCACAACTCGAAAACATTGATCTACATGAATCAGATTGTTTCAAATTTAAAATTATTCTCAATGCTCGTTTCTGGATTAAGCATATTTTATTAAAATTAGTAGAACTACCCCAATACATAACACCAAAACGGACTATGGACATAAAATTTGAATTGTAGACTAGTTTTAATATTGAAAATGACATATTCGCTTTAAGAATTCTCAGCATATAACACATTGAACATAGTCGTGTAGATATGTACTCAATATGCTGCCGCCATTTTAACATATTGTCAATGTATACTCCTAAAAACTTAGCATGGGTGGTTAGACCGTCACTTACGTTATTAATTAATAAATATTGAGGATACATTGTAGCCTCACTTTTCTTAAATAACATGTATTTTGTTTTGTTTTCGTTTAGTATGACTTTGTTATCCGTAAACCACACGATCATGTTTTCCAACAGTATCTCTGATTTATTTGATACATCTAGAATATTCTCCCCTCGAACACATATATTGGTATCGTCAGCGTAGTTTACAATTTGTATCGTTTCATCATCAATGATTTTGAACATGTCATTAATATATATGTTAAATAAAAATGGACCTAGCACACTACCCTGTGGCACCCCCATCGTTATCCCCAATTCAGAGGACCTAACTGCATCACCACCACACGGCACCTCCACTATTTGTTTCCTTTCGGTTAAATAAGTAGCGAACCAATTTTACGCTATTCCGCGGATTCCATAGTTATATAATTTTGATAGTAGCATCTGGTGATCGATGCAGTCGAAAGCTTTAGAGAGATCCAAAAAGATACCACAGGGCACATCGCCGGATTCCATTCCCATTAGAACTGATTGTGTAAAGTCATACATGGCTGTGTTTATGTTTTTACCTTCCATGAATCCATGTTGGTGTTTAGAAAATATTCTAAATTTTTTGAAAAACACTTTACATTGTTGGGCAACTACTGTTTCGAGAATTTTTGAAAACGTAGACAGTAGGCTGATTGGCCTAAAATTGTCAATATTGGTACAATCGCCGCCCTTAAGCAATGGCTTAACAACAGCAACTTTAAGTATTTTTGGAAATATTCCATTCGACAAAGAACTGTTTATGATGAAACAAAGAGGATCACATATTTCATTTAGACACTTTTTTATAACATACATCGAGATCCCATCAATTCCAAAAGATTTTTTATTTGGCATAGTTGAAATTAGCATTGTTACTTCCAGAAGCATGATTGGATTTAGAAATATTGAGTGCAAATTCATGTCCACACCCACACTACTTCTATTGTCAGTACCCGTAGTTGTGATAAGTTTTTTTGCCGCATTTACAAAATGATTATTCAACTTGTCAGCGTCACAGTTAAAATTTACGCTGTCTAAATGAGTCTTCTTTTTCCTAACCGTTATATCTTTTACAACTGCCCATGCAGTTTTTGTAGTATTATCTGACTCGAAGATTTTTTTGCTGTAATACTGCTTCCGGTTGTTTTCGAGAAGTCTATTATATTCCTGTTTACATTGTTTTAGTTTGGGTTTAAAATCTTCGCTAAATTTAGATAGAGTGTCGTATAAAAGAAGATCATTTTTACATTTTGTTGTATCTTCTGACAGTATTAGTGATTGTTTTCTATAGCTATTTTGAACAGTCCGCAGTGGACATATACTATTGAAATATTTTAAAAATATATTTATGAACATCTCAAATTGATAATCAACGTTTTTTTCACTGTATACATTGTTCCAAGATTCTCCACTTAATGATTCACTTAGTAATTGTAAGTTATGATTTGATATATTTCTAGTTTTCTTAAGAGAAGGTGCTTCTGTTACTTTTATTATAAAAGAAACTATCTGCGCGCAGTGATCTGAGAACCCTGTATTCAGGACATTTGAAGATGATATATGTTCATAATTTGAAATGATATTATCAATATCATTATGGCAAGGAATTAAATTCTAAACTAATCACAAAAATTCTAGGTTTGTGAATAGCGGTTATAATACCGGTAAACCTGCTAAATTGTAAAAAAGACTGCTCTAAAATATACAGATTTATTGATAATAAATAAGTGCATGAAAGTTATCAATAATATACATCTAGATAAAATCTCAATTAGCGATTTATAAATTGAAACAAATAGTGTAATGTGTAATACAGATAATAATTTATTAAAAGAAATAGTATTTTTATAGGTGGTTATCTATCTATTTAAATTTATTTAGAGAGAGAGAGAGAGAGAGAGAGAGAGAAATTATTACAGATAAAAACATGCAGTGTACATTACGTAGACTTACATTGAATTAACAAACAACAAAGATACATATACTATATAAAATTATTAACGAATAAATAAAATCAATAAATAATAAAAATAAAATGCATTCCATTTATGTAATATGAATGAGATAGGATATATCAATATGGCGTAAATGGGCTTTGAAAACTGCAAATGAAGACGTGAAGAGCATAAAGTTAGAATTATTGGACAAATGGTTTGCATGTCTCATCATACGATCAATAGAGTTATACATACTACTTTGTGGTATGAAAACAAATTCTAAATATTGATCGTTGTATCGAATTAATACACCGAGGTATAATAAAATCCAGCGCTCCCACTAATTCACTGCAATTCACAAACCCATTCACCAGCTTATATAAAAATGAAAGATCTAAAAATATTCTTCTTTCGCCCAAAGAATGCAATTTGAGTGTTGAAAGCATTCCACTATGGCTGAAGTCTAACAAATCATGCGAAAAGCCTTCAACTTTAGAAACCTTCCCTGTATCATTTCAATCTGATGAATGGTACAGTTTGTAAAGAGAGACCAGATTACTGATGCATACTCTACATGGGGCCGTACCAGAGACAAATATAATTTATTTAGAGTTGAGTCTTTAAACTGTTCACCATATCGATTTATAAAACCCAACACTTTTAAAGATTTATTGCACACATGAGAGATATGTTCTTTAAAATCAAGTTTTGGGGTAAATATAACCCCCAAATCCTTTATTTTTGTTACTTGTGCCAATTGTTGATCATACAAGGAGAAAGCATAGTGTTTACTACCGCGGTTATAACTTATCTGAGAGCACTTGTTTAAATTCAACTCCAAATTATTCTGTATACACCACATTGAAATGTTATTTAGATCCCTCGGGAGCAGGTGCTGGTCTGACATAGTGGAAACCTTTTTGAAGAGTTTCAAATCATCAGCAAAAAGAAGAACCTTACTATCCTTTATAGTTGAAACAATATCATTTATAAAAAGTAAAAATAATAGAGGCCCACAGTGCGAGCCCTGAGGCACCCCTCAACTTATTGTTATAGTATCTGATACCATCTGACGAATGCGAACACGCTGAGATCTACCTATTAAATAACTCTCTATCCATTTTATGAGACTACCAAAGAAGCCCATACAACGAAGTTTGTGTAATAGACAACATTCTATTACACAAACTTCGTTGTATGGGCTTCTTTGGTAGTCTCATAAAATGGATCAAATGCTTTCGAGAAATCAGTGTAGATTGAATCATTTGCAGGTTGATCCTCAAAAGCATTCGATATGTATCTTTGATAAATCATCAAATTAGTGCTAGTTGATTTGCTTTTAAGAAATTCATATTGCTCTTCAACTATGTCTTGTGAACATTTCACATTTAATTGATCAGATACAAGTTTATCTAAAAGTTTTGGTAAAGCTGATTGGATGCACACACCACGATAATTTGTTATAGTAAATCTGCATCCGCTTTTAAAAATAGGCACAACATAGCTATTTTTCCAATACATGGGAAAAACTCCTGTTAATAATGAATCCTCAAATAAACTGTGTATGGGACCGGTTAACGTATAAACGCATTGTTTTAAAAAATATGGGGGAATGCCATCAGGGCCTGAACTGCAAAATTCGGGAAGAGCACATAAATGACTAAATACATCCTGAAGACTCAGACTAAGCTGATTCAAATCTAAAATTGATTCTACGTTGAAATCAACTGGCATGGAACTGTTACGATCATTATATGATTGGGAAAAATGAGATGCAAATAAATTTGCACAACCCGCTGTTGTATTACTGGACCTATTATTATAATACATTTCTTCTGGAAATCCATTAGATTTTCTGGACACATTTACAAATGTCTAGAATGATCTAGAATCAATATCAATTTTATTCTCGCTGGAATCAATAAATCTATTATACAGCAGTTCGTTTAGTGCATTGCATTGTTTCCTTAACTTTTTAAAGGACTCGTAATGACATGTTTCGCTAGAAGGCTTATACATAGCGTGAGCATGTTTTTTCTCTCGCATTAATTTTATCAATTCACTACTGAACCATTTTGGATATTTTGAAACATTTATAAATTTCGTTGGAATAAAAGTTTCCATCGCCAAATACAAAATGTTTTAAACGTGGAACATTATCACCAACAGAATCATTTTACAAACAAAATGAATGCAAACTTAATAAAAACACTCTGTCTTCACTGTTTAAGCTAAATAAGTAAGCAATTGATAATGCGCAGTCCTTGAAATGTATATTCAGCGTTAGTAAAAGTGTTTTTATAAAAGAAAGTGTGAGTGTATTTTAAAGTTTTTAATTGTATTGAACTCATCACGTAACTCAAACCAAATACATATACACTTACGTGCAAACAAAACGGCCCACCCATTATTTATTTTAAATTTTTTTTAGAATAGCATTACTCTTGCAATACTGCAAATAAATATTTTGCTATTTTACGATAAAATAGACCAGTGGTCTCCAAAGTGGGGTGCGACCACCCTTAGGCCCAATTCACACCGAAATGACGGGGGCGAGGCGTAAGCGACTTAAGGCACAGGCGCAGGCGAGCTCAATGCACACAGAAAAGGCGGCGACGATGTACGGTTATCGCGAGAAACGCTTTAACAGATCATATGATATTTGTCAAAATGATTTCAGACAACGAAAAAGACGAGGACGTTTTAGACCTCTTAATTTTATTACATTTGAACAACCAGAGAAGGTTTTGGGTTGATCTTTTGTGGTTGGAAAATCGAAAAAAGACAAGTTTTATGTCGTAAGAGAGCTAGAAATGTATCCGGATAGGTTTCAAAATTATTACAAAATATCCCACGAGGTGAGCCTTACAGAAGAGATACTAATTACAGGAAAGCTGTTAGTCCAGAATTAAGGCTGTAAAATCATTAAAAACAACAAAGATAAAACTGTAAAAACTCAGCAAAATGGTGTCTACTTACTAACTTGTAAATGCTGCCCGAAAATGTACGTAGGACAAACCGGAAGATCGAAAATAGAATAGGGCCCGTTACACATACATTTTTGCGTCGACGATTAAATGCCACATGCCGGGAGTTGACGCAAAAGTGTACGTGTAAATGCAATGTTTGTGCGGGAACAATAATGACAAAATTCATCGACTAAAGAACGCGGTCCAGCATGCAGTTAAAACTGCACGTGTAAATAGCACTTCTGAGTCGAGAAAATAATGGAGAGAAATTTCTAACAATAATTTCTAACAAGTTAAAACCATTTCTCTGTCTGAAGAAGCCACAGTATGGCGAAACAGTTGTAGCGTCTTTTACAATACGAGTACAATTTCAAATTATCTATTCCTCTTAAGCCCACTTGTACCGCAGATACTTAATCGTGGTTAAGATGTTAATCACGATTAACCTTCTGACTAAGTCAAAATTCTACAATATAAAAATGTTTTAAATTTGTAAGATTCCAAACACGCTTCTATTATCAAAATGCAAATGTTTAAACAATGTGCTAATAAAATTATTGTGTTTTTAAAAAGTACTAATTACTGGTTAAAGTTAATTAGCTGTGGTGCAATTGGGCATAAAGTTCATTAAACTTCACCCTTTGTGGATCTCGCATATTATCCAAACTAGACACAAAATAGCTATATAATATTAAGAGGCGTACGAGAGGTGCGCTTCTCCAAACCAACTTAAAAGGCGTGAAAACGGTGAGGCGCCTCGCCTGCGCCACGTCTCTGCCCGACGCCTGTTTGGTGTGGATTGAGCCTTAGAGGTGCTCGATATATTTTTTTGGGTGCGTGAGAAAATTTAGTGAAAAAAAATATTTTCCACTAACAAGGTTTAAAATCATTAACCTACGCCCTATCTAGCAACCGCATCATACCACACTGTCATCTTGACAAGTATGATTAATATTACGTACACATGCACTATTACGTGCTTGTGTACGTAATGTCAATCATACATACTTTGACAAGTACATTACGTGCTGTCAGCTAAACAGCTGATTGCTTACCGTACAACCAAATAACATTTCTTTAATGTACAGGAAGTGTTTTCCACTCCCAGACTAAGCATGAAGTAAAATTTCGAGTTTAGAAAAACCCCGTGAAAATTTTGTCGAGACAAATTTTCTGGGTTTTTCTAAACTCGCAATTTTACTTCATGCGCCACGCGTATAAAACACTAAAATATTGTGAACTCTATGTATATTTAAACCTCACTTGAAATCAGTGTTTTATACGCGTGGCGCATGAAGTAAAATTTCGAGTTTAGAAAAGCCCAGAAAATTTGTCTCGACAAAATTTTCACGGGGTTTTATACGCGTGGCGCATGAAGTAAAATTTCGAGTTTAGAAAAGCCCAGAAAATTTGTCTCGACAAAATTTTCACGGGGTTTTTCTAAACTCGAAATTTTACTTCATGCTTAGTCTGGGAGTGGAAAACACTCGTTTAAAGCTTCAAATTGAACTCTTTTAAAAAACAACCAATGTCGGAAAATGTACAGCTTTATTACTTGTATATTGATCAAGTAGTAATTTAGTTTTCATCATTGTTATGGTACTATTAAAAATTATTACAATAAATAAGTTGTTCTTTCATACTAATTGTTTATTTTGTTAAGGCGTTATTAAAGTATCGTACGTTTCTCGAGTGGTATGGCAATTACATACTCGCGGAATACTGCACTAGCCGTTGCGCGGCTCGTGCGCAACATGTCCGCTCATATGTAATATGCTGCACACCACTCTCGTTACGTAATATAATATTAATCTCTGACAAAAATGTATAACTCAGTTGAATGAAAATACAGCTTATAGTATTTGCAAGGTTCTACTCGAATAAATTCAAGAATAATTATTATTTTGCGAGGAAAGGTGTACTAGAGAAGATATATTTTAATTTTATACATTTTACAATCATAAACTATGATAAATAGATCTTATTTACAAAGTAGCTTAATCCTTTAGAGTTAAGATAAAGTATAAAAACATAATGCACAAATAATTCATTATTAAAATTAAGTTTACCAATTTGGACATTTTAATTTTCTCATCAAATAATTGCTGTTAAGATTCTAACAAGTGTTTCTACTTATTTATTAGGCATGAAGTCAAATTTCAAGTTTAGAAAAGCCTACAAATTTGTATTGCCTCGCAAAGCTTCGCTCGCACGGTCTGGCAAATCCAAATTTTCAGGCTTTTCTAAACTCGAAATTTTACTTCATGCGCATACGCGTGGAGCATGAAGTAAAATTTCGAGTTTAGAAAAGCCTGAAAGTTTGGATTTGCCAGAGCGCGCGAGCGAAACGTTGCGAGGCAAATCCAAATTTTTAGGCTTTTCTAAACTTGAAATTTGACTTCATGCTTAACCCATTAAGCGCCGTTGGTGCATACACGCAACATCATTAATTTTTTGTTAATTAAATTACTAAATACGTTAATTTGATATATTATATTATTTGACCTGACTTGAAAAGATATGAAGTAAAATGTAAATATTTTGTTATTGAAATATTTTGAATATTACTCATTTAAAAAAAATAATAATATCCGTGTAATTCTAACATATTTCAGTGTTTTATACGCGTGGCGCATGAAGTAAAATTTCGAGTTTAGAAAAGCCTGAAAATTTGGTTTTGCCGCTCCGCTTCGCGGAGCGACCAAACCAAATTTTCAGGCTTTTCTAAACTCGAAATTTTACTTCATGCTTAGTCTGGGAGTGGAAACACTCGTTCTAAACCTAATATTGCACGTTTTTATATAAAATCGACGAATGCCTGAACATTTATAGCGTATTCATTATCTATATTTAATAGAAAATTTCATAGTATCTAATACAATAAGTCATCCATAGAAATCATAAGAAGTGCAGAATTTGATATAAAATCAACTTTTATAGTTAACGTTATAACTGCTCGGCCGTTAATGGGTAAATTCACTGATTTCAAGTGAAGATCAAAATGTTTTGTATGTAATTATACTTAAAAGGAAAAATCCTATTAAATTTGTTACATTTTAAACACAAGTAGAGTAGCTTATTTATTCGTTTGATTTACGATTACCATTGAATTTAACATGAATACATATTTCATTTAAAAATAATATATTTATATAATGTTTAAATCATAAAACGTCAAATAATACTTAAATATATATTATTGACAATATTATAATTTAAAATGTTTCGAAATCTTAGAAAAGAATCAATTAATAATAATATTAACACTTTGTATGGTGCGTATTGCTCATCCCTGTTCTACATTATAATAGAAAATAAATTTAAAATACAATTAAACAGACTTACAAAATTTATAAATTAATTTATTTGGACGTGAACCAAAGACTGAAAAAAGAAAAACTGGTATTTTAACCGGAACGAAAACCAGAACCGAACCGATATATTTATGTTTAATTGAACCGGAATAAAAACTAAACAAAAAAATAACGGGTCAAAGCCCTGCCTATTTCCACCGTAATTAATTAACTTTAATCATCTACTAATCATTGATTATACCTTTGATAGAGTCAAAATGTTATAATATAAGAATATTATTAATTTGTCAGATATTCTAACCAAGTCCCTTTCATCAAAATGCAATTCTGTAAATAATTTGTGAATAAAATTATGTTATTAGGAAGTACTAATCACTGATTATGTTATTAGACATGGGTGTAAACGGGCATTTAAGATATTATTAATATTTGGCTACTTCTTCTTTATTAGTTAAAGCAGCTGATGTACCACCAACAACATCACTATGCGATTACTTGAGGAACCATATGAACCTCACCGGAACAAAGGCAATGTGTCGGGAAGGCGGATGTGGGGCTTGTGTCGTTGCTGCCACTTATCATCACCCTGTAACTGGAGCTGAAGTCACAATGGCTATAAATTCGGTGAGTCTTGCAAAATCTATAAATCTAATTACATGAAAAAAAAAATCTCAGCAAGGACAGACTCTTTGTAAAGAAGATACTTCACTTATTTGTTCATCTTTTTTTAATTGAGCTGTAATAAAATAATATAAATAACCTTTAATAATGGCCGAAAAGAAATAGAATCGCAAATTGCTTACTTTATTATTATTCTATATTATATTTATATCAGTAGCAGAACATAATATACCGCGTGTGCCCGGATTACTGCGGATCGTAAACATTTTTTAATTATCAATTTGTTCCACAAAAACTAATTTCTTACAAAAAGTTTTGATTGACTAAAGAACAATATTTTTATTATCAAATCTTAAATTAACTACAAAGGGCGTTCAATTTTTAAGAAAAACAAAAGGTATTGTAGGAGAAAAGTTCCTTTAAGGTGGGAAATGTACATGTTATTTGGCCATAAGGGTTTCCCCAACGTTTCCCCAATATATAATTTTCCCAATAACCACATTTCCCAATCGCCATTGTTCCCAATCTATTCATTTCCCAATCGCTGTCTATTCCACACACTTCTGTGTTAGGTTAGAATAGTAGAAAGATTTGGAATAGAAGGGATTGTGTAAGTCTCTTTGCGCACGCTGCCTATTCCACACATTTCTGTGTTAGGTTAGAATAGTAGAACGGTTTGGAATAGAAGGGATTGTGTAAGTCTGTTTGCGCACGCTGCCTATTCCACACACTTCTGCGTTAGGTTAGAATAGTAGAAAGGTTTGGAATAGAAGGGATTGTGTAAGTCTTTTTGCGCACGCTGCCTATTCCACACACTTCTGTGTTAGGTTAGAATAGTAGAAAGGTTTGGAATAGAAGTATGCGACAGAGATGGCAATTTTTTTATTGTCACGAAAACGTGAAAACACAGTTCATGAAAAATAAACGTTGTGTCCAACTGCTCGGAGATATTCCAGTGCTCTATTTCCTTCTTCCGAAAAATCGTTGTATTTGCTGACGATGTTGAAGATCCTTTGCTCTGCAACTACTCTTGACGTTGTGTTTTGTCGTCGGATTGCCTGACCCAAATTCAGCTGACGTATCATGGTTTCCGTGTCGGCCTGCTCTTTCTGGAGTTCCAGAAATAACGTGTATGTGCTCGGGTGATTACGTCCGACTACGACCTGAAATTCAACACACATTATATATATAACATTGAATTAATTGAAATTTAATTAATGATCCAAACTGTGTGTGCCTACTTGGAATCTATTATGCCACCCTTCCGAAGCATTATTTGTCCTAGCCTGGTGTTGCAGAACAGCGGCGTACTGATTCCACAGTGCTGGTTTATAACGAGGTTCCACAGCCTTCCTCCGCCCTCTAGCTTTCCTTCCGCGAACGTAGGTAACCTGTTAATCATATCGCAACATATTAATTCATAAATATAGTGACATTTAAATACAACTCACTTCAAAACACTCTGCTATCGGGACAAAAGGCTCAGGGACACTATCCATCAGATCGTCGAACGATGACTCAACGTCGTCAACGGGGACGAAGGCTAAAGCAGCAAGCATATGCGATGCCTCTTTGATGCTTCTGTCATCGGGGTTCCGGTATGCTTGTTGTAAGCCTTCTTGTTGCAGATGTCGATAAATAGATGGGCATAGGTGGAAAAAGCATGCAGAAACATGACTCAGATCCATCGCAGATTTCGTAGCATTTATGATGGCCAATTCAAAATCGGTCATTACCGTTTGTGGAATAGTTATTGGAATGCCATCTCTGTCGCATACTTCTTTTATAACTTCGTAAATTTTTCTGTAAGTAGCTTCGCTTTTGTCTTCCAATACTGCGTAGACTAGAGGGATTGCTACCATCTGCTCCCTCCCATGAACGGCCTGAGCAACGGATGCAAGAATCGCAAACATTTGATAAAAAATAGTCGGGACAATCTTGAATGTCCCGTCCACAAACCATACATGACTACGCATCAGTCTTTTGAGGTTCTCCTTGGTAGCAAACATGATTAGTCTTCCCCCTTCGTATTCATCGTCTTCACCAGAGTCATACAGTAGAAACCGTTCACCCGATAGCGATATTTGATACTGGTCAGGAACGCGTTGAAGTTGCTCCAATGATTGCGGATTCGCTGGCATATCCTTGGTCCGCTGACGTTGGACGGCTTTTCTCAGGTTTTCTCGATCCGGAAGCTGCTATAGAATACCGGAAGGAACGTTCTGCAACTGTGTTCGGAGAAGTTGAGCTGGAGGGGTTTCAGGAGCATCAGCGGCTTTCCTCTTCAATGTTGCGATGAGCCTGCAGGCCTCCACTTCCTCATTGTTTGGTGCATGGAGATGCTCTGATTCATCCGGCCCTTTGATTACTTCAATTCCACTGCCAGAACTTTTAGTGATAGCGCGGGCCGAACATTCTTTCTTCTTGCGGAAATTCCAAAATACATGACCTCCACTTTCCGAATGCTTGTAGTAGAGAAATCCTTCCACGTGTAAAAAGAAGCCTTTACCGCGAGATTTAATTAATTCGGCCATCATGAGGAATTTTAATGATGTAGTAATGTCAATAAGTAATGTGTCAACCGAAATAACCTGAACGAACAAATGACATTCCAATTTGAATCTCCAATTTGAAATATTCGATTGGGAAATGAATAGATTGGGAACAATGGCGATTGGGAAATGAATAGATTGGGAAAATGGCGATTGGGAAAAACGGATTGGGAAATGTGACCCCCCAACGATTAATCTTCAACAATAATGAAAATAGAGCATTCAAACCTATACATATTATACATTAAAGCTTTGCGAATAAATTGACAGTATTTTTTCTTTAAAAAAAATATTCTTAGATTAAATATAAATTAAATAATAGAACACTGTCAAATTATTACATAAATCCGTGTATTACTTCCATTATTTCTTCTTCATATTGCCTTAATTTATTAAGGTAATTATTATAGAGATGTTGTATTAAATAGATTGATCTAAAATAAATGATAAATAAAATTCATCGTTGCTTAGAAATCCCCATAAGAGCAATGTAAATTTTGATTATATTTTCCATAAATAGGGGCAGCATCGTGCCTTTTCAGTAATATTTTGAAAATATACTGTGATTTCTAAAAACATGTGACACGGGCTCCTGGCTCCCGGCTTCCGACCTTGAATTGCGAATGTATTTTTGCTGACGTGGACCGTTCATTCATTTATTATGTTATTGATACACAACAAAGAAAGACATTAATAAAATATTTCTCAATACATTTATATAAATATAATTATATTTTTGGATTCCTGTCTTGAATAGTAATGTGGAATTCCAGTAAATGTTAATTCAAGTGCTGACTGGCAAACATTATTTTTGCATTTATAATTTACCAAATTAAATGTGCGGCTCTCCGTGAATTGATCACCGAGGCGCCGAGTCAGCTTAGCGTTTTTTAGGTCCCGTGAATATTTAGTAGACATTCTTCGCGTACTAGCTATTTCTGACTTCTTTTGTATCAATCAATAATCATTATGATCATGTGGGCGTCCGCACATATTGATTATATATTCTGATTTTTCAATTATTTATTACAGTACGCTGAAAATCGACCAAATATTTGTATTTATGGTATGATTTGCAAATGTACATACATAATCAATATATTTTCAGAATTTTCTAAACTCGAAATTTTACTTTATGCTTAATCTAGGAGTGAAAAACACTTGTTTAAGCCTAAAATTGAAAGTTTTTAAAAATTACGAATGCTTGAAAATTTACAGTATACATATTTCAATATATCTTAAAATCTAATATTTAGGTATTCATTTGTAATAATCTAATTTTCTAAAACCGACATTAGATTTTTATATTCTTAATTTATCTTAATTTTGAAAATGTTGATATATTTCGTCAATTTTAAAGTTTTTGTGAATTACTCCAAGATTTTTATTAATTTTAAAAATGTTGACGCGTGTTATGAAATTCCAAGATTTTTGTTGATTTCTAAAATTTTTACAGTTTTTGTGAATTTTGTGTTAGCAAATTTCGTGAATTTCCTAAACTTTTTTTTCATGAATTTCCATGATGTAGTTTTATTTTTCGTGAATTTTCAACGTTTTAGTCAATTTTAAAAATCTAACCGCTTTTCGTAAATTTGAAAGGTTTCCGATAATTTTCAAAATACCTAGATTGCCGTTAATCTTCCAAATGTTCATATAAGTGTAAATTTGCAAGACGTTTTCAAAATTTATTATGAATTTTTAATATTTTTCAAAATTTATCATAAAATTTTCAGCATCGATTAATTTATTTAGACGTTATATTAATCGTTAACGATTATTGAACGTTTTAAAGAAAGGCCTCATATTTTTTGTCAAATACATTTCTTTTAAATTTGTGCACCCGAAATTTAATCAGGGATTCGAACCGTTATTTTTTTTGTTCCGGTTTTCGTTCCAAAAAAATAACGGTTTTTGCGATTTTCGGTTTTAGTTTCAGCTCCAAGTAAGTGATTGTTTTAGATTTTCAAATGTTTTTATTTCATAATAAAAAAAAATTGATGTGTCTATCATAGCATTGTCCTGTTTATAGATATGATGATTTAAATATTAAGAATACGGAAAAGTGTCCTAAACCAAATTTCTTCTACTTTTATTAATATTATCGCCTTTACAAAATATATTTTTTTAATATTCTTTCATTATATCTTAGTAAATATCTATCACATCGCAATAGTATATATTTTCAACATTACTTCTAATCAGTGGTTAATACGCGTGGTGCATGAAGTAAAATTTCGAGTTTAGAAAAGCCCCGTGAAAATTTGTCGAGGGTCGCGCAGCGACCCGAGACAAATTTTCCACGCGGGGCTTTTCTAAACTCGAAATTTTACTTCATGCTTAGTCTGGGAGTGGACGAAACTTATTTAATTTTTGCTAGATTTTCAACATATCGAGATTTTAGTTAATTTTCTAGACCTAGGAATTACATGAAACGTGTCCAAGTTTTAAAATGCAACGAAAGGAGTCAAGAATTTGAAAATCAGCAATAATCTTGGAAAATGCATGATTTTTGTCTAAATTACAAAAATTGTTATAAATCTTGGAAATAAAAAAAAAATAGAAAATTAACAAACGTATTGAAAATTTATGGGTCGTCAAAATTTTGAAAATTAATTAATATCTTGGAAATTCACGAAAATTGACAAGATTTTAAAAATTGTACAAAAACTTAAAAACCCTCAAGATTTTGTAAACTAATGAAAATATTGTAAAAAGCCATTGATTCTTTTTTAACGAATATTTTCCACTCCCAGACTAAGCATGAAGTAAAATTTCAAGTTGAGAAAAGCCCTAAAAAGCCCCAAATTCTGGCTTTTCTCAACTCGAAATTTTACTTCATGCATCACGCACATAAAAACACTGATTCATTGTCAAGTTTAAAATATTTAAAACATTTTTTTATTATAGATCACCACATTTCACATACTTCAAATTGTTGTCAAATTTCAATATTTCTTGACATTTCGCCTTTTGACATTGTTCTCAAATTTAAACATTTTATCTATTTTCGACAGTTTTCGATTTTTTTGAAATTCTGACAATTTAAACATTTGTACCATGACCTTTCATCACTTTTCCATGGTTTTCGCACCACGGATAGATCATAAAATTCTAGATAAAGACATTAAACTCTATTAATATTATTTGACGCTAGCGTTCCTAAAATTAAATCTACTCCCAAGAAAAAATATCTTACTTGGTCGTCAAAAAACACAATAAAGCTTATCGTATCTAAAACTCAATACATACAACTTTAAAAGCGATCAAAAACCCAAAGTTATACTTACATAATCAGAAACGAGCGAAGGCAGATTAGAAATCTCTAAGGACTATAGCGAATATGTTTCATGTGTTGAGCAGTCTATAAAAAATGATCCCGATAAATTTGTTGAGTTTGTGAACAATAAAAAATCTTCATCTAGGATCCCAGGAATTATGAACTATAAAAACGAAGTTCTAGAAACTGAACAGGAAATTGTTAATAGTTTTGCGGATTTTTTTAATAGTGTATTTAGACCTAACATTATTTCCGTCGACAATCAATGGTTACCCTCCCTATACCACCTAGTGTTTAACATCCACAAACTGAAGGATAAGTTATTGCCGGGTCCAAGATTCTGAAACCGAAGTTCACCGCTGGCCCAGATAAAATACCGTCCTTTTTAGTCAAAGACTGCATGCCATCTGTTGCAACTCCGCTGACCCACATTTTTAACTTAATTTTAAAATCATCATTGTTCCCAGATTTGTGGAAAAGAGCTCGGATATGCCCGGTACACAAATCCGGAGACAAAAATTTAATAGATAACTATCGGCCAATAGCTTTATTAAATAACTTCTCTAAGATATTTGAAGCTGTGTTAATGTCAAAAATCATTGCACACCCTTCCAACACGGCTTCATTCGTGGGCGCTCTACAGCCACAAACCTATTTAACTTTGTACAGTTCGTGTACGAAGTAATAGATAGGCGTGGTCAAGTAGATGCCATATATTTAGATTTAAAAAAGGTTTTTCAACCACAACGTAATAATCAGTAAACTCAATAATTTCGGCTTTTCTCCATCGTTATGTCTTCTAATGAACTCCTACCTAGTTAATCGCAGTTAGTATGTAGAGTATAATGAGTTCGTATCCCCCGTTTTTGTCCCTGGAAGTGTCGTACCACAAGGGTCAAATTTGGGCCCATTAATATTTATTTGTTTTATCAACGACATAGTCGATGGCATCGAATCAAATATAGTCGAACAGTGAATGATCTTGGAGTTTTACTAGACAGCAAATTAACATTCCAGGAGCACATTAGCAAGATGTGTAATGCTAGCTATACAATTTTAGGATTGATTGCTCGTAACACTAAGGATTTTAAAAGCACCGAAGCATTAATAAAAATGTATAACACGTTTGTGCGAACCAAACTTGAATACTGCTTTATAATCTAGGAACTGTATAGTCATTGTTATATTGCTCAAATTAAAAATATTCAGCAAAAATTCTTAAAGATACTGTTCTTTAAAAAACACCGTGCTTATCCAATCCGAAATTACGACCACAACGAGCTACTTCAAGAGTTCGATATACCAACTTTAGAATCGCGTAGGCAGCTATCTTCTTTACTATTTCTATTTAAATTATTATAAAAGGTGGCCAGAAAAGGTGTGATAATCTTCAGGTAGTGTGAATCGTTGATTAATTTTGGATAAAAAATCTAAATAAAAAAATATTGTATTCTTTCTCGTAACATCTCACGAGGTCGTAAAAATATTAAACGTATCTCTGGAAATTAGTGTTATTTTTTATTATTTTGGAAAAAATCAATAGAACTTACAATCAATTACACATTTGTAAAATTTAAATGACATAGGTGATAAATAAATTGGAAACTTTAACAAATTCATAACTTCTTCAGAGGCATTTTTAATAAAAATAGACCTGGCAACTTGTATTTTCATATGTAACCTTATTAAATTTCACTTGACTTTGACATATACTTGTCATAATTTATTTGTGTAAGTTTGTATAAGTTCATCATACTTTTTGAAGATGTACACATTCAACGAGTATGCAGATATGTACATGATATTTGGATTCTGCAATGGTAATGCAACTAGTGTCAAGATGAGTACCAAAGAAGATATCCAAATCACCAACAGCCCTGCGTAAATACGTTTAGAAAATTAGACCAAAGGCTACGTACTTTTGGGTCGTTCGTTTATAATAACATAGATGGAGGGAGACCTAGGGAACGTCGCACTGTTCACCTAGAAGAACAGATATTGAATGCAGTTCAAGAAGATCCCAATATTAGTACGAGACAAATAGCTCAACAATTAAATGTCCCTAGTAAAACAACAGTCCATGCAGTATTGAAAGAAAATCAAATGCGTCCATTTCATGCAAGAAAAGTTCAACCACTGTATGAAAATGATAACGAGCGTAGACGTATGTTTTGTGACAGGATTTTAGATCAAATTCGGGAAGAACCAATTTTTTTATTTAAAATTCTTTGGAGTGATGAATGTACATTCACCAGAGATGGGGTATTTAATTGTCATAATTATCACTTTTGGGCAGAAGAAAATCCTCGGGCGGTTAGAGAAATGGGACATCAAAGGAAATTTTCAGTTAACGTCTGGCTTGGTATTCTAAATTTACGTGTAATTGAGCCTTTTTTTATTCATCAAAGATTAAATGCCTTAAATTATGTAAATATTTTAGAAGAAGTTTTGGAGAATGTTCCACTAAATTTAGTAAACAACATGCTGTACATGCATGATGATGCACCACCTCATACAGCAAGAATTTCAAGAGAATGGTCGGACGAACATTTTCCAAATAGATGGATTAGGCGCAATGGACCCATACTATGGCCAGCAAGGTCGCCGGATATGAATCCACTTGATTTTTTCGTTTCGGGATTTTTAAAAGAAAAGGTGTATGCAACACCTCCAGTGGACAATGTAGACGTCATGAATAGAATTCGTGTTGCAGTGGAATTAATTACTGAAGAGATGTTGCTCCGAGTAATTAATTCTATCCCACGACGGCTCCAGATCTGCTAAGAAACGGATGGTTATCAATTTGAACATTTACTTTAATCTTTCATTATTGGTGTATACTTCAAATATTAATTTTTGTAGATTTGTTAAATTTATGATTATTATTAAATTAAACACTTGTTTGATCCATTGTTGCCAAATTTACATTTCTTTAAATTGGCTCGTGAGGAGTTATAAGCCACAATACAATTTTTTTTTATTTAAATTTTCTGCTTGAAATTAATCAATGAACCACTCTACCTGAAGATTATCACACCTTTTCTGGCCACCTTGTATAACCGCATCGATGATATTACCTTACTTTCTAAACTTAATTTCTATGTCCCTAGGGTTAACTCTAGATGTTCCCACACCTTTGCGTATCCTGTATTCAGAACAAATGCTCTTTCTTACTCCCTTTTATGTCGTATGATTCGAAATTGCAATAAAAACCCAAATATTGATATATTTAATGCAACGCCCCAAATAATGAGGAATGAATTTTTATAAATAATTATCTATAGCTCACACCCTTTTATACATCCATATCTCAAGATTTATACACTCAAAATATTCTATTTTCTATTATTATGTATTATTATTAGTAATAGTAACATTATATCTTAGTTATCATTATACTTTTCTCTGTAATTGGAAACTATTCTGTTGAGAAATAAAGTATTATTATTATTAATATAAATTGATGAAATATAATAAAAATATGACTTCTTATTTATATGGTAAGTTGAATTCTTTTGCAAAATACTACTCGTAGGTTAATTACATCTTATAATAATGTCTATTATTTACTAAGTCACTTGTGTTGCTTTAAGAAACTCTAAGCAACACAATTTTTTTAGTAAATAAATCGACAGAATTATTTCGAGTATCCAACTTACTCATGGTATTACTATTGAAAATTGTGTTTTGCCAGCCATATTACCGCAATTTGTAATCGTGCTAGAAAGATGTTAGGTTATATAAAACGAATGGCTAGAGACTTGTCACCAGTAGAGCAAGTCATTCGAGTGAACAATAGCCATTATATGCGAGTTGTAAACTATACTTTGTCCACGACAATATAATACTTTTGTTTTCTTTTTTATTAAGAACTTATATATAATAATAATTTAATACAATACAATATTATTTAGTAATATTAAATGTAATATTTGAACAATTTGTTAAATTAATTGCAGGAATAGAATTGATATCAAAATTTAGATTCTGAATATTTGTTGAAACATTTTGATTGCATTGATAGGTTTGGTGTGTATTATCAATGGAATTATTCATTTGTATTAAGCTAAATATTTTTTTAGCTGTGTCTGTTTTATTTTTAATGGAGTCGTCTATATAGCCTTCTGCTACTGCTGTCGACTTCCATCCGCCGTGTCATTTCAAGGCCGTTATGTCCGCACCAGCGTCAACAAGCAGCGTTGCAAAAGATCTGCGAAAACTGTGTCCAGAATATTTTTCTGGGTTCGGCAACTGCAAGAATGTAGCAATTTCTTTTCCTATTTTAGTAAATTTATTAATTCCTATTCTTTGGGCGGTGCATTTGCCATTTTGATAACTCAGAAAAAATATGTTTGTTGTAATGTGAGATGGGCGGCTATTAATGTAGTTTTTACAAATTTTATAAAAACTATCGGTGACTGTAAACTTTCGAGTGATTTTTGTCTTTGTATTGGGCACATTTACTAAAAAAGCTGATCCAAGATCTTGCAAATCATTCATTTTCATGCAATACATTTCATTAGCCCGACAAGTACCCATTACTTCCATTATTAATACAACCTTAAATAAAGAAATTAATGAGTTTTGGAACGAAAATTATTTAAATCTTACCTTTGTTGCCAGGTTTATCATCAGAGGCTTTAATAATAAAATCATTGACATTTTCTGGAGAAAAAGTGCTGGCTTTTTTGGGTTGAAAACCATATATCATATAATTTTCTATATGTATTCCATGATAAATGTTGATCGCTGAATAATTTGTCCATAATGTTGAGGGTTTATATTTTATTGATAGTTCTGTAAAATACACCAATAAAACAGATTCCGAGAAGGAGTTGGTTTTCTTTTCCCTTCTCCATTTCAAAAATGATTCATACGCCGCTAAATATATTTTTCTTGATTTTTCGGGCAATAAGTTTAATGAGGCAATTTCTGCAGCTTCTTTTAAACTTGGCGGTGTTGAAGAAATCTCGTTATCACTGTCGTTCTCCATTTATCTTCTAATTTTTGATATTAAACCACTTCAAAACTCTCTTAAAATGTAAATGAATTTGACGTTTCAATTTAATTATATGACACTTTGCGGACTACTAGATAAAATTTTGAAAATGATATTAAACAGTGAATAATGATTAATCACTGACAGTAGTGAATAATGAATATACTTATGATTGAAGAAACACAAATATAATGAGTATATTATAAGATAGTCGTGGACAAACGAGTTTATTTCTCATTTGTACGTTTGCATCTGGAATATGAATCCACTATTTGAGTTTGTGCCCATACAGTAGAAACTCAAAGAGTTTATATTAATTCTTTGGAAAACGTGCAAAACAAATTTTCAAAAGTACTTGCGTACAAGTTAGGCTTTGATACCAGCACAAATTTAGATACAATTGTGTCTAAGGATCTCCGGGTGTATGCTGATTTGTTATTGTTTCATAAATTAATTTGTCATTTTGTTGAATGCCCATATTTTCTGTCGCAAATTACTTTCTCTGTTACTCAATCTAATCGCTCAGTTCGACATTTACATTATTAAGTATACAGTTTCATAAAACAAATTATGGAAATAATAGTCCACTTACAAGATTTATACGTACAGCAAATAAACTATTAATGCATCCAAATTTTGATATTTTTTATTGCTTCTCGCCCTAACAATTTATTAGCAAACTTAAGCGTATAAATGTTTGTTATTTGTCATAGTATTGTCAGTTTATTTTATGTATAAGTATTACTATATTTTTCTTGTAGCTACTGAATTTTGTCAAAATGTATTTTGTAAAATGAATCTTCCCTTAAATAAATAAATAAACCAATAAAAAAGTGTTTCCTATCTGAGCGGTCATTCTGGGATACACAGTATATCATCTATTATAGTTTTTTATTTGAAATAAACATGTCCATTTTTAAATATAGTGATGAAACTCGAAAAATAAATTAAAAAAACCCAAAAAGTTTCGACTTATAAGGGTTTCATTTTTTTACTGTTGAATACCACAAGATTAACAGTGAAACACTCTTAACTATAATGTTTTATTCCAATTTTATTAATGTTTGTTTCGCATTTAAAATTTCAAAAGTAAATATCGAATGTTTTGGAGAAATTGTAACACTTATATGTTTTTATTTGATTGACATTCACTTTGTGGTACATCTTTATAAAAATAATATAAAAACACAACCTTGTTTCGCCACTTTTTATTAAAAATGGTAAAACAAAGTTATTATTATTATTATTATTATTATTATTATGTATTTTTAATATAATATTAATGTGTTTAATTTTTTTTCTACTTTTCTACTACCATAATTTTAATAATGTTGTCCAAATGAGAATTGTAAGTATAGTATATATTATAAATGTATGTTTTTATTTACATCTTATATAATATCAACATTGATAACCTTGAGCCTTAAAACTCTATCTACGTTAAAATCACTGACAGACGAAAATATATATATTTTAGATACGTTCTCGTCTTTTCTATTTACATTTTACGAAGCCAAAAACTGGTTTCTCATGTTAATTAATTTGCTGCTTAAATATCAAACGAATAAATCTGCAGCAAAACTTGAACAATGTTTTACATGAAATCCTTCTCATTTAAATATTTTAACATCGTTTGTGGAATAATTTACTCCTATATTTCTACAGAATAATTACAAATGTTTGATGAATAGAGGGACATAAAGAAAAATTGAATGTGCCAATAGTTTGCAGAATATTTACAAAATATAAAAGCTAATTAAAATTAATATCGACTTTCTGCAAAAATTTAGTTTCGTTGAGATTTCTCCAAATATTCATTGCAACAACTACTTTTTGAACTAATACCCTGGCAGATATAAAATTATACAATGAATATTTGAGTTACACGACAAATTTAATGTTCTATGCATAATTTATATCTAAAATGCAAAATAATTAGAGGGACCATGGATAATATGAGGGTGCACGGATAATATCGATTTTCTAAAGATTGATCAAAAATGTTAAGTGAAGAGAAACATTTTGATAACTATAAAAGGATTTTGATATTAGACCAATTAATTTGACAATAGTCATTTAAAGACTATTAAATAATTTACAACGTTACTTTGTAAACGAAGGTACATTTAGTTTAAATACATTTGTTTTACTAAGCGCGTTCAATTGAAACCCATCTTTGCTCCATAAAAAAAATATTCGACAATTTAATTAGTTAAGGCAACAATTCCATTGTTTTACTAATCGACGTATACCTAGTTCATTGAATTTTTGTGGCTGCTGATTGAAAAAGTCTTCTACACTTATTTGTACTTTTGCGTCAAACTCAAAAAGCCAAATTTTTAACGCTCGTTTTATAGGTCCAAAAATATAGAAATTGCAAAGCCATAGATCCAGAATAAAGGACGCATGCTCTATAACGAAAAGTAATGTAACGGCCCGATATTTCTGTTTCTGATGAGTTAAAAAAATGTTGCAAATAAAACTTGTAGTGACTAATTGTAGCTACTTATTGATAATATGTTTCGATATACAAGGTGATTCATTTTCTAGATAAATTAATATCAAACTTCCATTTAAAAAAATGTAAGTTTGATATTTATCTATAAAATGAATCACCCTGTATATTAAAACATATTATTAATAAGTAGCTACAATTAGTCGCTACAAGTTTAATTTGCAACATTTTTTTTTTAACTCATCAGAAACAGAAATATCGAGCCGTTACATTACTTTTCGAATACCCTGTATAGATTTGCATCGACATTTACTTCAGGTTCCTTAAACTCTATCAACAAGGTTCCTTCATAGTTTAAGAAAAATAATTAAACTCATCACCGCATAAATACCGCTAATTAAACTTTGACAGATTTTCAAGAAAAAAATAAAATTCAAAATCGAATGTTTCAGAAATCAGAATCAAATCAAACGCCAGAAAATAGTTAATGTATTCCTTACAAGGACTCACAACATTATCCAACGACATTTGAATTATTCCGTTTGTTTTAAAGGCATAGTTAATCAGAGATAGGTTTCAATTGAACACGCATGGTACAATAATTTGATGATTCACAAAACACTTCAATTTTTTATTAAAGAAACATAGTTTGCAGATACTTAATATACACGGAATTTTTCTATTATGTATAGGTATATATGAGTAAGCATATGTTGTAAATTTTAAAAAGAGTTACATTTGAAATTTTAAACGAGTGCTTTTCACTTCCAAATTAAGCATGAAGTAAAATTTCGAATTTAGAAAAGCCTAAAAATTTGGTTTAGTTGCTTCACTTCGCTACGTGACCAAACCAAATATTCAGTCTATTCTAAACACAAAATTTTACTTCATGCTTAAATTGGGAGTAGAAAACACTTGTAAAATGGTTTAAAATGAACTCTTAAAAAAAACAATTAATATTTAAAGATTTACAGCAAATACGCTGTAATTAGGATATGTAATTTTAAAGAGAAACTTCCTGTATATTCAAACAAGATAAATTCAAATTCAAAACTATTTGATTTTGAGAAAATAAGCCTACGCTTCTTATAGTTTGCACACTTTAAACATAATATATAAAATTACGAAAAACTATTATATATTACCATATTTTTCACTCATTCAATTTCTGTGTACCTGTTCAATCCACACACAACACTTTTTCCAAGTAAGTTTATTTTAATTTTATTCCTAATTTTTTTAAAACGTCATAAGCAAAGCTATACTGAAGAGAATAAATCTCTAAACGCGTCTATAGATGGCCTAAGACATTAGTTTTAATCTAAGTCCTTTTACTTCAATTTTTTTTGTGTTATCTCTCCTTTCATTTTAAATTTGTATTTGTTAGTTGGTTTGAAGAGAATTCGACCTAAACGTTACATATACTTTAATAGAGCGTTGTAACAAATCAAATTAAATAAGATTTTAAATATTTCATTGTATAATTCAATATCCGGAGGTGTATTTGCACGGGAAGTAGTTGTTTCAATGGATATTTATCGTCTTAAGTTGTCTTATTAATTAAGACATTGTTTGCATTTTCACGAATAGTTTTTCGTAATTTTATATATTCTTGTATATTGTCGATTTATTACTTAATCAGACCTTAGGGTAATTGTATGAATGAATCATGTTATTTAACAGTTTTTTTCCTTCCAATATATTGTTCAATTTTCAAATTGAACGCTTATAAAACACAAAGCATGCCTGAAAATGTATAATGTATACATCAGGATATGTATACTTAAAAGAAAAAATCCCTGTATGTTTTTTTTTGTTGCTAAATGTGACCAAACCAGTTTTGTATCACGTAAATTCAGATGAACTTCCTCACCTTTATACACATTACATAATCCGTTATAACTATACCATAAACACTCTTTGTTTATACTGCAAAACTAGCCTTGAATATCCATCGAATAAAAAAAAAACGTGACGACTTAAACTTTGTATATATGTAATCATGGATAATTCAAATCGCATAACTGTAAAGTATTTTAAATAATAAATACAAGAACTCTTCATATTTATTATTGAAAATACTTGGCAATAGAGGCGTTTTTTGATAATTACAATCAAGTTTTTAGATAATAAATCAAAAATTGTAAGTGCAGTCATATTCTATTTAGATTTAGGGGGGATGATATGGGGTTCAACTCACCCCTTCCGAAATATGGGCTGAACCCCATATTCCCCCCCTCTAGCTACGGCCTTGGTTAAGTGTACCTTTTAATTTAATTCGATTCAACACAAATAATGAATTTGTGCCTTCGAACTAGAGTCTGAATGAAGTTGGTATTAATATACATCAATTATATTTTTTTAATTTGTATACGCATAAATAAATGTGTATATGCAATATACAGAGAGTTTTATGTAACACCGAACATGCTAAAATGTACTCAATGTTAATTTTCCTATATTTATTTATTTATTTATTTATTTCAATCAACGGACGAATCCAGTTACAGATTGATTAAAAGATATGAGACAATATAAAATAAAGATTGGCACTAAACAGTAAAGGAAAAAACAGTATACGCAAAATACAATACAATATGAGCGAAAATTATTCGAAATACTCAACAATCAAGTCGAAGAACGCCTTAGAAGATATGCAATTAAAAATGTCAATATCCGGATGAAGTGATAACACATTATTATATAATGAACACATTGAATACACTGGTGACTTGAGCATAATATTTGTATTTGGGATTGATAACTGGAAAAGACGTTTGTTCCTTATATTAACAGGCACATTAATATTAATTCGTGCAAGTAGGTCAGAGCAATCCATACGATTGTTGAGTATTTTATACAAGGTGGTCACTGCATGCGATTTTCGGCGACTTTCTAAGGAGTGTAAGTTGAATTCACGCAATAGTTCAATATAATTATAATCAGTCCCAGGATATGAACCAAACTTCTTAAAGTGAAGATATTTGACAAATTTCTTCTGGATGGCCTCGATCATCAAAGAATATTTTGCGTAGTATGGATCCCAAACGCAACAGGCATATTCAAGTTTAGATCTTACAAACGAATAGTATAGTATTTTAATGGCATCGATATTCTTAAAAGGTTTAGTATTTCGTATTATGAAGCCCAACGAACGATTTGCGGTCGATACTACTTTCATGACATGACTATTAAAAGATAGTTTATTGTCAAATAACACTCCTAAGTCTTTGAAAGTCTTAACATGGGATAATACAGAGCCATTAATCATATAATCGAACGTTATTTGTGACTTATTCCTAGTGTAAGACAATGTCTTACATTTTAAAACATTTAAAGTGATGCTGTTGTTCTTGCACCACGTTACTATCAGGTCGAGATTATGCTGAAGATACACACAATCGTCTAAAGTATTTATAGGATGATACATTTTCAAATCATCAGCAAACATTAACATGTTATGAATAACTACATCAGCAATATCATTAATAAAGCAATTAAACAGTACCGGTCCGAGGTTGGAGCCTTGGGGGACACCCGAAGAAGCAATAAATTGATGAGACTTAAACCCTTTGTATTCTACAAATAACAGTCTGTTGGTAAGGTAATTGTAAAGTAAATTACATAGGTTTGTTGAGAGCCCAACTAGGCTTAGCTTATTTACAAGTATACCGTGATCGATTCTATCAAAAGCTTTTGATATATCGGTGTAAATTACGTCGACTTGGATTCGGTTGTCTAAATAATCCGAGAGAGTTTGCGTCATTTGCAAAATGTTGGATAACGTTGATTTATTAGGTCTAAACCCATGTTGCCTAGATGATAATTTGTTATTAATGTAGGGATTAATGAATTTACATAATGTCAACTCAAAGCATTTAGCAACATTTGAGATGATAGCTATAGGTCGATAATTAAGGACATCTCTTTTATTACCAGATTTAAAAACGGGTACAATGCGCGTACTTTTCCAGCGGTTAGGAACGGTATTGTGAAGGAGACATAAATTAAATATATGAGATAGAGGAAGTGCAAGCATATTGCGGCAATCCTTAAGTACTACCGCAGGAATACCACCAGGGCCCGCGGTAACTTTATTACTTAGCTTACTAAGGGCTTCAATTACTAAATCATCAGTGACCTTAGAAATGCTAATAAAATCATTTACAGTGTTAAGGTTATTATAAACAGCATTAATAACAGGTTTAGTGGAAACAGTAAATGATTTGGAAAAGTGTGCAGCAAATGCATTCACTATATCAAGTGGTGAAGATAGAGAAAGATTTTCATATTCCATGACTGGAGGGATAGAGGATTCATGGCGGATGCAATTGATAAAGTTCCAGAACTTGCCCGGTTCCTTGGAAATCTTGGTTTCAGTATCACTTATAAAAGAGGTATAATCAGCTTCGGAAAGCAATTTTACTTCCGACCTTAATTTAGAGTAACGAATTTTAAAAAACTGGGAGAGAGGATGCGAATTTTTTAACTTCAAGTATTTATTTTTCTCCCGAATCTTGCTTCTAAGCTTACCTGAAAACCAAGGCGGAAATTTACAAGGACTTATAGGAACTAAAGGGACATTGTCATGAAATACTTCATACAATTTTCTATAAAAGAACGAACACGCATTTTCTACAGATTGAATTGTAAGGATATCAGACCAATCTATTGCAAGAATTGAATTGTATAAATCAATAAAATTAGCTTTTTTAAAATTGAAAGAGCGATTAGAGACATTATTTTTGAATATTGCTGATGAATGAGCATTACTTATATCTACAGACAAACCGATATTAAGTTCAAGCGAAGGATGGTGTTTATCTTCGACAACTAGAGGATCATGAACACGACTTATTACACAATGTGAGCTACTAAAGACTAAGTCTAAAATACGATTGTACGAATTATGAATTATATTATATTGTTCGAGTCCAAGAAACTGAATACAATTATATAAACATAAATTAGGTTGGTTTAGAGTTGGATTAGTTACATACTCACTTAGATTGAAGTCGCCGACAATTACTATATTGCTATTGAATAAAAAATTCAAGTTCTCGAGAGTTGCAGTAATAGTGGCAACCTGATTTAGTGAAACCGGCGGACATGCATAAATATTAATAATGTAAAGAGTGGCGTTCGAAATTAGTATTTTCACAATTAATAACTCGATTTTATTTGTAGAGAGTATAAAGTGGTCAACTGGTATTACTGATGCGTTTATCGAAGAATGTACAGCCACTAAAACTCCACCCCCGCGTTTCTTCTGAGACAAGATACAATCACGGTCATTACGAAACACATTGTAAATATTTCCAAATAGTTCACAACTAGACACGTTTTCAGTCAGCCACGTCTCAGTAAGGGCAAGAATAGGGAAATCACTAAGAGCGGTATTATGATAAACTCGGTTACATTTAGAATTCAAACCGCGAACATTTTGATAGTAAACCTTTACCGATACACATTTATTAACGAAAATTTGTAACTTTCGATCCATTACGGGTATCATAACGACGGAGTCCAGGTCGCGCAGAGATTGATTTAATTAAAGTGCCTGTCGGAGAGTTATGCTGGATCACTTCGGAAGTAGCCCCATCAGAATCAGCTGCAGTAGATTGTATAAACGAGCTCATGTCAAAATTATCGTTGATATCATTGATGGAGAGGATCTTACCGCCGACTCTTAAAGAATTACCGACAATAAGTGCGCGATGACCAGACTCGCGGGCAATCTTCTGGTACTTCCGAAGTATACTTCGAATTGATCGTTGCTCAGGAGTAAGATCTTTATTGATATAAATTCCCATCCCTTTTAGTTTCATAGCATTTTTCAGCACGTTGTGTTTCTAGTCGGGGTTGTTGAATTTAACCAGAACAGGACGCGTTTTTGTGTATTTAGAACCCAAGCGGCGGGTATTGGCAATATCGTATAGCGATAATGTGACGTTTAATTTGTTAACAAATAAATCGTTAACAACGTCAATTATAACTTCGTTATCGTTTTCCATTAGACCTTCAATAATTAGATTATTTGCTCTCAGTTGCTTATCAAAATTATTCAAAGAGTTGCAGATTTCTAAATGCTCTTTATTTATGGAATCGAGTTGATGTTTCAAACTCGCATTTTCTTTGCGAAGAGGTTCGATTATCGTATTAATTAATGCAGTGAAGTGATTAGTAAGTTCATTAGTTATATCGGTTTTCAAACGTGATATTTCAGTAGACATTTGCTTTAATAATTCCTTGTTGGAAATATCACCCATTTCATAGAGAATAAATAGACAACTAAGTTAACACAAATAATTAAGGATAAGGTATTAGACAAGGGCACCCTTCACACTGCACGGTCCTTCGCAGTGGCTAACTAACACAGCACAGATATGGACCACGGTTTAAACAATTAAATGTAACAGAGGACAGTGGAGGGATTAATTGTATTGAGTATTAATCGAAATCGAAAGGTCGAAACGATAACAAACAGATAAATGATTAGTATTTGTCCGGTCGCATTCAGCGTACAAGTACCAAAAAAGTAAAATAAAAAAAACTCAGCGTGACTCATACACTCAGCAACGTATATTATTGCAATTTGTTAATAACTAAATTGCTATAAAACGAGTAAATAGAACGTAATCAAATTCTGACAGTGTTTAGTGTACTGGGACGCATCAAAGCATTGAGTGCGATCTGATTGGCTACGATTTCTATTTGTAATATAGTCAACCCAATTTACACCATCCCTTCAAAAATAAATGTACTCTGTCAGTTATCGCAAGCAAACGATATTTGCTGTTCTAGCACTTGAAGCAGACGTAGAAGAAGAACGGAGAGTTGAACATATCAATAATATTTATACTATAGAGAAAACAGTTCAAGAAATTCCAATTTCAACCAATTCGAACCTTATAAAACCGTTTGTTTTCATAAATTTTATAAGTGAGGAGTTAGAAGTCCGTCGATATTTTTGGAAGAGATGAAATTGCAAAGCCATTTAATATTTAAAAATTGTCTGTACATAAGAGTTCTACAAGAATTTAAGTTAAGGTGGTACAAATTCCAACATTATTAGTTGCTGGATGACAAAATTAAGCGATAAAATGTTTGTAAAATTATATTTAATATCTTAAATTAAACAACGAAATGTTGCGAAAAATTGTGTTTACTGATAAAGCGTTTATATCTTCTTACCTTCTTTAATTAGTATTTTACTGATTAAAAATATAACAAAAGTTGATAAGCATTCCGTAGAACTAAAATATTCAAAACACAACATATTGTGGTTGATATAATAATTACCAATTAAATTTATTTTTCACAGAAAGAGTGTACGTTGGGTTGACTATATTACCATTAGAAATCGTAGCCAATCACATAGTACTCAGGGCTTTGATGCGTCCCAGTACACATCGAACATAGGAAAATTTACATTGAGTACTGCTTAATCAGATTAAGTTGGCCAGACGCGCAGAGAGGAAGCGAAAATGAAACAAGAGAGAGAGGCGATCTGGCGGCCGAGTACAGTCGCTGGAATAAGCAAGCACGTGTTCTTCGCGCGCGCTATTCATTTATAACTCAACAGCGTAGATGGTCGGTCGCTCCCCTCAGCATCAAGATCACTTTTTGTAAATTTGCATACATTGCTAATAATTTCACGAGATTGGCCGGCAAGTGCACGGCCACGAGTTAATTTACTTTGAAAATCCATCGCACTGTCACTTCTTCAAATGAATGTACCACGTGCTCGAACTCTTCACGAAACCTATCGAGACTGCCTATCTTTCGCTCCGCCCACAATTTTGCCACTGCACAACGGCAAGTTATGATGGTTCTACAGTACATTCTAGCATGTTCGGTGTTACATAAAACTCTCTGTATATTTATATTGATTGTAATTCATAATAATATAATAAAAATAAGTATTGGAAATGAGACAAGCAAAAACAGTTGCATGTATGTCGATTGAAATTAAAATCGTGAATATTTATTTATTCAGTTTACTTGTCTAGTGTAATTCAATACCCATTCATTCGCCCAACGCTCTAAACAAACAAACAACGCGCTCATAATTTTTATTATTCGTTCTAATAAAATTTGGCAGGCACTATAAACCAATACATAGTCAAAACTACTTTCAGCACTTTTGCTATCTCTGCGCCATCTCGTATCCTAGAAACACACAACTAGCAAAAATTGGCACTCTTAAACTTTACAGGTAACAAATCATCGAACATTCGTCTTATGAATCCTAGCATTTTTAATTCACGGCTACATATAAAATTTATATGATTGGCAAATAGTAGCTTTACGTCAAAAATAACACCCATATCTTAATTTCGTCAAATTTTCTTAATGTATTAGTGGTTATAATGTAATAATTTTAGTAATTAGAAATAAAACCAATATCTTAAACGATTAAGTTCGAAGTTCACTGTATCACGTATAATCTACATACAAACAAAAACTCAAACTTCCTATATACTTCCTATATATATATATATCTCAATATATATATATATATATATATATATATATATATATATATATATATATATATATATATATATTGGGGCCATTATCCTCTTTCTATCATAGTCTTTTTGTATAACATTTCATTATCAACATCTGTCTGTTAGCTGCAGAGGTCAGAGTTTAAATACATAAATCGAATTAAAAAAAAATACCAAGAACATTACAACGAGCGTTTCCACTCCATTATTAAGTATGAAGCCAAATATTCAGGCTTTTCTAAAGTTGAAATTTTACTCAATTCACCACGCGTATAAAACACTGATTTGGCGTGAAGTTTAAATTATATTTCACGTTCATGAATTCTAAATCTTGCGCTTTCGAAATTCAAGCAATTTTTTGGTGGATATACAGGGCGCCCGTATTTCGACAGAATGTATCTGGATCTTGGTTATTTAAAAAGATAGAGAGTCGGTTAAATTGGGGCAAAGTTGCGTATTTTAGGGCCCAATAATAATCTAATAACAAATTTCAAATATATTTTTTCGTTTTTGAGATATGGTCAAAAACGGATTTTTTTAAATTTCGTTTTTATTTTTTTTATTCAAAAACCATTGAATCCAGACAATTACAACTTTGACATTATACAGGCACTTTTTACCAAGAAATCTACTAACGTATTTTATTTTAAGATAACTATAACATTTAGCCAGGGACCATAGCCAACTTTTGTTATTCTTATGGGCGCCATTTTGGATTTTTATATTTTTTTGAATAATTTTTTTTTCTGAATTCAATGAATGATGCATCATTGAATTCAGAAAAAAAATTATTTTACTTATATTACTCATAGTTTATTGTACATTTTATATGTAAAATTTTAATCTTTTGTTATTTGTAAAGACTGCTTTGGAAACAGTTGGGTAACTCACTCATTTGACAACTCCTAGGACCCATAATTGTTAAAATACATCACCAGTTGTGATCTATTTTAAACTAACGAGTGTCTTCCACTCCCAGACTAAGCATGAAGTAAAATTTCGAGTTTAGAAAAGCCCCGCGTAGAAAATTTGTCGAGGGTCGCGCAGCGACCCGAGACAAATTTTCACGGGGCTTTTCTAAACTCGAAATTTTACTTCATGCGCAGACGCGTATTAACCACTGATTTACAGTAAAGTTAAAAATATATAACGCATAAATGTGATAGTGATCAATATTGTACTAAAAATGGAAGGAATACTTTTTTGTGAATAGTCTTAGAATAATAATAATAAAAGTAGAATAAATTTAGTTTGTGCAACTTTTCCATACTGTTGATATTTAGGTCATCATATCTTTAACGGGGAAGGTGCTATAATGGACACATCACAATTTTTTTAATTTATGTTTTGTGTCATAATCGATACTTATTAGAATTACAAAAGATTGACAGTTATTAAATAATTTTGATTGCTAACAATGATTAACTGCTGTCAATATTTTATTGATTAACAGATATGAAGTCATTGTTTGCAAGGCACTCTTTGCAAAAAAAAATTATATAATTTGAAATATCATATCTAAAATAAATTATGAGTGTGGTTGGTACATCACTGAGTTCAGAAAAAAATATTCTTTCCAAAAATATGAAAATCCAAAATAGCGCCCATAAGAAAAGCAAAAGTTGGCTATGGTCCCCGGGTAATTCTATAGTTATCTTAAGAAAAAAATATGCTACTAGATTCCTTATTAAAAAGTGCCTGTATATTGTCAAAGTTCTAAATGTCTAGATTCAGTACTCTTTGAATATAAAAACAAAAATTATTTTTCGAAGAATCAGTTTTTTGTTGATATCTCGAAAACAGATAAAGATATTTCAAAATTGTTTTCAGATTATTGTTATGTCCTAAAATACGCAACTTTGCCCTAATTTAACCGACTCTACATGTCTTCAAATAACTGAGATCCAAACACATTCTGTCGACATGCGGACACCCTGTATACCCAAGTATAATTAATGGAAATAAACATTTGTAATATTTTTAAACCCATTTCTAAGATATTTGTAAAATTAAAAAAAATAGGAGTTTTTAGTGAATTTTCGAAATTTTCAAATTGTCGACGTTTTTCAAGAAATCTGAAGATTTTCGTCACTTTTGAAAATTTCGACTCTTCGTAAATCTCCAAGCGTTTCATCGATTGTTGTAACAATTGATAATTTCAATTTTAGGTTTTATTAGTTTTCTAAGATATTCGTTAAATTAAAAAAATTATGAGTTTTTAGAGAATTTCCAAAATTTTCGTTACATTTTTTTAATTTTCGACGTTTTTTTATAAAATCTCAGGATTTTCGTCACTTTTGAAAATGTTGACTCTTTTCGTAAATGTCCAAGCTTTTCAATGATTGTTATAAAAATTGGTGATTTCAATTTTAAATAGAAAAAGTCGTATTTTTTTCCATTTTTAGCAAATTTTATTTGTTTTCGTAATATTCATCATTTTTCAACTTTTCTGAATATTATTATTTTTTGTGTACAAAACAGAAACAAACAAAATAAGATATTGACAATTGTCGAACGAATGTCTTCCACTCCGAGACTAAGCATGAAGTAAAATTTCGAGTTGAGAAAAGCCCCAAAAATTTGGATTTGGACGCGCAGCGGCCAAATCCAAATTCGGGCTTTTCTCAACTCAAAATTTTACTTCATGCGCCACGCGTATTAAACACTGATCTTAGGTAAATTTCAAATTTTAACATCTTAGCAGTTTTCGTAAATTTTCTGAATTTTCATTAAACTTTTAATATTTTAAGATTTTTCTCGATTTATAAAATTTAAAATGTTTATGAGATTTTCAATATTTTGAAAATTTCTTAAGTTTTTGAATAAAATTACTGATATATTTACAATCTAATGTTATTATTTATTATTTATATATTTTACTATAACTTTTATGTACACAATATTTTTAGATTTTCTTTCAGTAATAAAAAGCGTGTCGACGAGAGAAACCGATACATATCGGCTCCGTCACACAGTGAGTTTTAAGCGGAAATACTGCAATATAAATTGTGTACAACAGAAGGTGAAGAGAGTAGAAGTCGTATGAAGAAATAAGGGTAAGTGGCTAAGACTAGAAAAACGCGTAGTGTACCGCAAAAGGATAATTAGTCGAATTGAGGTTGGAAGAACAGTCAGACAAAAAACGAAACGCATAGAGGTCTTCGAGGGGTCGACCCGGACCGATAAGCGTGCGAGCGCGGCGCGAGATAACGATCAACGCACACATCGAAACACATCGAAACTATTAAAAATACCCACGGACATGAACAATAACCGGCGTTGCCAGATTGAAATAAAATAAAGCAAATACAGGAAAAACCCAATAAATAGAAAATATCAAAAAGAAGAACAGTGGGATTTGTAAAATATACAAATGAACAACAAAAGAGAAAGGGACTTCCCGGAAGACATATTTAAAAACAACAAAAAAACCCTAAGATCGCCAGAACAAAGGAGAATAGAGGAGCAAAGAAAAATACTAGAAGCAAAACAACACAGCACGATTATAAAGGAAAACAAAGAAGATAAAAACAACGAAATGGAGGAAATAAAGCAAATAATGCAGGAGATGATGCGAGAATTAAAGAAAGAAATGAAAAATAACAATGAGGAACTTAAAAATGAGATTATAGCTATGAGGAAAGAAATAGAGAGAAAAGAGGAAAAATGGCAGAAAGAAAAAGCACAACTAAATGAAAGAATAGAAAATCTTGAGAACAGAATAGAAAACACTGAGAGGGAAAAGAGAAGAAATAATATCGTTATAAAGGGCCTCAGAGTGGAGGACACAGAAGTAGAACGAAAAGTTGAAGAATTTATACAAAAGGAAATGAAAATAAAAGCCACGATACAGACAGCATTTAAAATAAACAAAGGAACTGAAACAGAAATGATCATAGCACAGACAAAAACATGGGAAAATAAGAAAGAAATAATGAAAACGAAAAGTATCCTGAAGGGAAGAAAAATATATATTGACAACGACTTAACAAAAAATGAAATGCAGATACAAAGAGAAATAAGGAGTATCACAAACGAGGAAATCGAAAAAGGTAACAAAATTAAAATAGGATATCAGAAGATAATAATCAACGGTCAGGAATATAAATGGAACAGAAAGGAGAATGGAATGTCACTGGAAAGGGGAGGGGAAAATACGAGAACAAAAAACTACTAAGCCAACGCACGAGAAAAAAGACAACAAAATTAAAAAAGAACTTAAGAGGTGGACTGATGTTAATAAACGAATATAACAAACACGACAAAATCAAAATAAAAAAAAGAAATTACGAAAACACTTACAAAAACCAAACAAAAAGAGAAGAAAAAATAAGAATAGGGACATGGAACATAAGAAGCTACATGGGAAAAGAAGAAGAACTGGTGGAAGAGATGATAAAACAAAAAATAGAAATACTAGGAATTACAGAAACAAAAAAGAAAGGATACGGAATAGTAAGAATACATAGAGGATACTGGTTGATATGGACAGGAGTAGAGGAAAAAGAAAGAGCCAAAGGAGGAGTAGGAATTATAATAAAACCGGAAAGGATAAAAGACACAATAAAAGAAAAACATATAAACGAAAGAATAATGACCTTAGAAATGAAAAGACGAAAAAAAAGAAGAGAAAGATAAATTCTTTGAAAACATACAACGGGAAATAGATGAAGGAAGTGAACACATAATGATAATGGGAGACCTAAACGGAAGAGTAGGATGTCAAAATACCGGAATAGAAGAGATAATGGGAAAAGAAGGAGAAGAAATTAAAAACAACAATGGAGAAAGAATAATACAACTATGCATTGAAAACAACCTCGTGATTACAAATACAAAATTCAAGCACAAAAACATACACAAGTACACAAGGGAGCAACCAAACAGAAACGAAAGATCGATTATAGACTACTACCTAATTAATAGGAAAAACTGGAACAAAATAACGAACGTAAAAGTAAAAAGACAAGCAGAAATAGGAAGCGACCACCACCTATTACGAATAGACATGAAACGGAAGGAAATACAAAAACTGGACAAGAGGAGGACAATAGTCAAAGAGAAAATAAAAACATACAAATTAAGAGAAGCACAAATACAAGAGAAATATCAAGAGATATTACAAAATAAGTTGAGGAAGAACGAAATAAGGACAAACATAGAAGGAAAATGGGAAACATTCAAAAGAAATATACTAGAAGCGGCAGAGGAGTGCTGCGGAACAACAAAAATAGGAAACAAGGAAATGAAAAAGACAAACTGGTGGACAGAGGAAATCAAAAAGGAGATAAAAGACAAAAAAGACAAATGGAAAAGATACCTACAAACTAAAAAAAGCGAAGACTACGAACAATACAAAGAAAAGAGAAATGAAACAAAAAGAATAATTAAAGAAGCCAAACAACAATCATGGACGAACTTCGGAAAAAGAATGAACGAGAACTTCAGGCAGAACCAAAAACTATTTTATGGAACACTAAAACGACTAAAACAAAAAAAAGAACACAATATGATGAACATAAAAGATAAAAATGGAACAATAATTACGGATGAAGACAAGATAATGGAAAGATGGAGACAATACTTCAAAGAATTAACCGAACAAGAAGAAGAAGATATCGAAACACAAGAACGGGAAGAAGAGCCACAGGAAATACGAACAGAAAAATTTGAGGAAATTAAAGAAGAAGAAGTAAATGAAGCAATAAAAAAGCTAAAAAACGGGAAAGCACCAGGAATCGACGACATAACCCCGGAAATGATAAAATACATGGGAAAGGAAGGAATAACACAAATAACAAAACTAATAAACGAAATAATAATGAGCGGGGAAACACCAAGAGAATGGAGTAAAGGAATAATTTTACCAATACATAAGAAAGGCGATAAAAGAAAATGCGAAAACTACAGAGGGATCACGCTAACAAGCATACCAAGCAAAATAATGACCAGAGTACTAGAAAAAAGAATGAGAGACAAACTAGAGACAACAATAGATGACAGCCAATGCGGATTCAGAAGAGGGAGAAGTACACAAGACCAAATATTCATACTTAGGCAACTAAGTGAAATATTAATAAAGAAAAATAGGGAAATGCACATATGCTTTGTAGACCTCGAGAAGGCATTTGACAGGATAAAAAGAGAAGACATATGGAGAGAACTAGCAGAAAGAGGAATAGAGAACGAAATAATAAATGTAATTAAAACCATGTACAAAAATAACAGAAATATAGTAAGAACAAATAACGAGGAATCAAAGGAATTCGAAACGAAGAAAGGAGTGAAACAGGGATGTGTGCTAAGCGCTCTACTATTTACAATAGTATTGGACACGGCGATGAAAAAAGCAAAACAAAAAATGAAGATGCTGAAAGTTGGATATTACAAACTGGAAATCACAAAAATAGCGGAACTACTCTTCGCAGACGATATGGCAATAATTGCAGAAACAGAAGAAGACCTACAAAACAACATGGAAATAATAGAGAAAGAACTTACGAAAATAAACATGAAAATAAACTATGAAAAGACAAAAACAATGATAATTGCCAAAGGAACAAAGAAACACGAAATAAAAATACACGGTAAAAAAATCGAACAGGTAGAACAATATAGATATTTAGGAACCATTATTCAGAGTAATGGCAAACTAGATAAAGAAATTGATGATAAAATAGGAAAAAAGGCAAAACTCTATAACATGTTGAAAAACACATTTTTTAGTAAAAAGGAAATATCAAGAGACACAAAAACAGAGATTGTGAAAAAAGTAATTAGACCAACGCTAACATACAGTAGTGAAACATGGACGATGACAGGAAAGCAAATAAAAAGAATTAATACAATGGAGATGAGATTCCTAAGAAAAATCGAACACAAAACAATAAGAGACAGAATAAGGAACGAAACACATAGGAAAAACCTACAAATAAAGCCAATACAGGAAAAAATCACGGAAGGACAAATGAGGTGGTATGGACACATAAGAAGAATGACGAAGAAAGAAATACCAAAAAAATATATGAGACACGAGCAACAGGAAAAAAACAAAGAGGAAGACCAAGAAGAGAATGGAACAGCGCAATAAAAGAAGAGGCAACAAGAAAAGGGAACACGTGGGAAGAAATAAATGAAATAACAAAGGACAGGAAGAAGTGGAGAGAATACTATAAAAATTAGTAATGTAAGCCTTACACCGAAAGGTAGATAGGCAAAGGAATAAATAAATAAATAAATAAATTCCTTTCTTCACTGTTTTTATTTAAGTACTTAAATAAAAACAGTGAAGAAAGGAATTTAACCGCTTTTTATTACTATTATAACAATTTTCATATAACTTACGAATACATATAAATTTTCTTTTCTTTTTAATCGTTTATATTACATCATATGTGTGTTTTTTCTTTTTTTTATTGTTATCACAAATGCTGTACACCTTGACGCTTTAGCACAAATAAACATTATTATTATTATATATCTTAGATTTTCGTAGTTTTCGTCATTTTTACGGTTTTCGTGAATTTTCTGGGTTAAACGTTAATTCTAGTAATGTTGATACTTTTAATGAATGTCATAAATTCTTAAATTCACGCATGTCCAAAATAATTGTTCATTTTAACAGTTTAACGCCTTTCAGGTGTTTTTTTTTTAGTTATAAGTATGAATGTCTTCAATTTTTTTAATCTTAACGCGTTTTCTAAAGTTTCAAAGGTTTTAGTTAACTTTTAAATTGTTTTTCATAAACTTTCCAGATTTTCGTTAATTATAAAAAATCACGAATTTATTAAGATTTTCGTTATTTTAAAAATATGTTGTACATTTCATGAATGAATTTTTAAGACTTGAGTCAACTTGTAAAATCTTGGTAATTTTCGTGAATTTCCCAAATGTTCGTTAAACTTAAAAATGTTGACGGTATTCGCGAATTTTCAAAATTCTGTCGGTTTTCCTGAATTTCCGTTGATTTTAAAAATCTTCCGTCGGTTCTCGTGAAATTCAAAAATTTGTGATTTTTTCAAGATGTGCATTAATTATAAACATCTTATGAAAAGAGAACTTTTCGCAAAGAAATTGGAACTCGTTAACATTTTTAAAATTAACGATAATTTAGGAAATCCATAAAAAACTGCGGAGATTTCAAAAATTGACGAAATTTATTAAAATATATATATATATAATATTTTCATTGACAGAAAAGTAACATTTACAGTTTATTTACAATAATATTTGAGAATATATGAAAAATAAATGAATGTTAGGATGTAACTGTCACTGTCGCTGTCAAATGGCTATCGACTTGAGGTCTTTCTGCCTAGAGTGATGGTTAATGTCGTACGTCAGTCCTTAATGAAATGAATTCAAATATGGTTATTGCTGGTTTTTTATATTTGGGAAGTGTTTGGTAGCTTTGTAGTAGCGTACCAGGGGGGGGGCTCTCCAATCCGGGATTGCGGTTGTCATTTTATTTATAATTTTAATTTACCGTTACACGAAATATCCTGGGCCCATAACCTGTCAGGATACGTAGGGTTCTGGTTAAATAAGCCGAACCACTCGTGTATTAGAAATGTTCTTTATTAGGAAGGTATAACGGTAAACATTAACACGGATTAACACGCGGCGCGGGTTCTTCTACCGAACGCGTAACACGTAACTTATGCGAGACGTAAATTTGATACTTCTCTCTAACGACGTTTTTCAGTTTCTAGCATACTCGATCATCTTCTAACATCTATCTGTGACGTTTTACACTACAAATGTATATTTTATATATGTAATTGTAAATGTAAATAAAATAATTTATTATTATTATTATTATTATTATTATGATTTAAATATCAATATGATATAGAAAACTTGCTCAAACTAAATCAATTCTACTTCTAAAAAAGTAATTCATGCATTTTTGTTGATACATCTAGGTAAATATTGATCATGAACACATCTAAGCGTTATATATTTTTAACTTTACTGTTAATCAGTGTTCTATACGTGTGGCGCATAAAGTAAAATTTCGAGTTTAGAAAAGCCCCGTGAAAATTTGTTTTGGGTCGCTGCGCGACCCTCGACAAATTTTCTACGCGGGGTTTTTCTAAACTCGAAATTTTACTCCATGCTTAGTCTGGGAGTGGAAAACACTCGTTACTTTAAAGGAAGGTGTCCCCCCCCTCTAGATACCAAAAAATCATACATCAAAAATTGTTGCAGGCAAGTTGCAGGGAATCTAAAAATATAGTTTAATCAAACCGTTGAAATTAATAAAAGTAGCTAATTCAGTAATTAAAATATACTCTAAAAATTGGGGGTAAATATTGATTTATTAAAAACTATTTTTCCCCAATTTTTAAAGTAATTTATAATTATTGAATTCGCTATTTTTATAAATATTAAAAATGAGCAAAATTTTCAAAAGTAGCAAAATTAGCAATTCATCAATAACGTTTTATTTTTAAGTTAACAATTTCAAATAAAAATCAATTCTGATTTTATTCAGTTTTTAGTGTTTTCTTGAAAAAAATAAATAAACATGAAAATAAAAAAACTTCAAAATAAGAGAAAAATTTAAAAATCTCGAAAAACTGATTTAAATAAAAATGTTTGATATTTAATTATTTCCTTTTTTTTGTATTTAGAAAATACTGATACTGAATAATCTTGGAATTGATTTGTAATTGAAATAATAATTTTTATTTTAAATAAAATATACAAATATAAGAATAAATTGTGAATTTGACGAATAAAGCACTAATAACCTTTCTTCGCACTTTTATGAAAGTGTGAAGAAAGGTTATTACTGCTTTATTCGTCAAATTAATTTGATCTTCACAACTCACAACCAATTTATTTAAATTGTGAAGTTACCACAAATTAAAATTTATCAAATAAAAAAATTCTTTCTATCCTCCATTTCAACCGAGTATTGACAAAAAACTACAAATAGATAGTAAAATAATACAAATTGCAATAATATATTTTATCAATAAGAAGACAAAGAAAAATAAATAAAAATCTGATTAAATTCTTCACAATCAAAAAAAGTCATTAATATATGACACAATAATTTACCATTCTTCTAGATCATATCCTTATGTATTCGTATACTCTGTACAGGGTGGTTGTTTTTCGTTGATATTATAGGGTAGGGTCAGGTGGGCCAATTGTAAACGATTTTTACAAGAGTGAATTAGATATTTAATTAATTCTACCCAAACTGTATTTTTGAGTATTAATTATAACGAATTATGGAAGCAAGATGTTTAAACTATATATTACCTGTTTCCAGGATTCCTTGTCAATTTTCTAAAATATTATTAAGTTTTTACAACTACCGTAATATAAAGCTGAATTTACAATATCTAGGGGTAAACACGAGGGGTAATTGTAAACACGTGTATTTTGCAACACGGGCGTCAATAGGAATTTTTCTGGGGGCAATGTGAATTAGTTAAGTATTCGATTAAATTTCTTGCGTCCTCAAGTTTGTATAACCATGTTCACATTTACCCCTATATAAGATTATGAGGGTTAAAAAATCAAAACATACAAATAACAGTTTTATTTGCATAAAGATAGAAATACAGTGATAAATAAATTTACTTTTCGAAAACACTAATTGGTCCTGGGAAGACGAATACGTTTTTTTCTGGACTTGACCATAACTTGTGGATTTGGCAATACGGCTTCAATCATTGCTATGCTTATATATGAGATGTCTTTACTGTTTTCTACGAATTCTATTGAGTATTCATCGTTCCGCTTATACCCAACAACTTCGATATCTCCATTATACGAATCAACAGCATTCACCCGACAAACATATTTGAAAGTTGTGCTATTTCTTGGCCCGCCAAGGAACTTTGCCAAAATATACATCTGGGGTTGTATTGTTTCCCAATCCGGTTTAATATATTCAACCTCCGGAAGATTGTTTCTGATTACTTCTTGGCTCCAATCATTTTCATCATTATCAGAGCTCTCTCTCTCCGAATATTTTTGTTCATTACGTTCCTTATCTCTCACATTTTCTTTCCTGGGTCCCTTCACTTTCTTCCCTTTTTTGGTTCCTTTTTTTATTGTCTTTGGCTCATTCTTTTTTGCCTTTAAACGTTCAGCTTCTTCCAGACGTTCCCTCACTTCATCAGTTGTAAGGACTTCTCCATATTGTTGTTGTTTCAATCTAGGCGTGACCGTTTTTGGCTTAGTAGATAAATCATTCTGTTTACTTAGGTTTGAAATAAGTGCTGATTGAAATCCAGTAACAATATCTCTAGTAGAAGTTGAACCAGATGTGCTCGCTTGTGGCTCTGGAGTGACATGAGTATCTCCAATTATTACCAGAGTTTGACCATCAACTACCTGCGATGTTTTATGACATCTTTCTTCGTATTTCCTCAATTCAATTTGATCAAATTCATCTCTTGAGAATTTTGTGGGGTCTACCGGGAAGACACCGGTACTTACGAATGCGTTTTTTATATTATTTACAGTAAACGCTTCTTTCCATACTATTCCTAGAAGTTCAATAAATTCATTTTTCTTCAGTCTTCCTGTGCTTCGTCCCATTTGTCTCTTTCCATGTGCAATTAGTATCTTCTCCCAGCAAGTTTTCACTGGGCCGAAAACACATTTATCTAAAGGCTGAAGTTTATCGGTTAAATGGCTCGGAAATTTTACTAAAGTCACTTTATTGGCAATAGCGCATGTGATTATTCTCAAGCTTATATGACTTTTGTGTCCGTCGTACATTAATAATGCTTCTTCTCCTGGCTGGTTCAGCTTCTTCCTTAGTTCTGCGATCCATTTAACAAAGACTGTACTAAACCAGGTGAAAAATTGTGGTTCCTCCATCCACCCATTTGTTGAAACTGAATAAACAGTCCAAGGATATTAATTCTCCGATGTCCATCGAGCCTGTACTGCTGCTCCTTTAAAAATAATGAATGGGGGCAAATATGATCCATCTGCTGCTATACATGCCAGCACACTTGTGGACTCTCTACCGGAGCCATCAGAAACCCTTGAGAGAGTCTTACCCCGTTCACCAATGGCTTTGATGCGTGAGGGATCATTGCCAAAGCCACTTTCATCAGCGTTAAAAACAAACGACGTTCTGTTTATCTTCTTCTCCAAAATAACTTTAGTCAGTTCATCATAAAAGCCATATATGACATCAGGTTTTCGTTGGGTTTTTCTTGCTTTCTGTAGATGTTCAGGTTTCTTGAATGAAAGTGAAGGATGCCGTTTCATAAAATTGTAGTACCAATCAACTCCTGGGCGATCATTTTTAAAGGGAGTTTTGATGTTATTCTCCTTATCGTAAATTGCTACCAAGTCTTAAAGCTCTTCTTTATTGCAGGGGTAGCCCATATTTGCTCGTGCTTTTAAACATTCGACTATCTGCTCTTCTGTTTCCTTTGTCAGCGCAGTTGATCGTCCGCCGCCCACTCGACCATTTGCCACCTTTCTTCCTTTAATTCTGTGATATATTACAGCTACAGGGACGTTGTATCTCGCAGATGCTTGACGATATGTGCAATTTTCATTTTTTACATCTTCAACTGCTGCAGAAAGATCACGTTTTGAATATTTTTCGATAGTTTTCTTCTTTACATATGTTCTCGGCATATTTGTTGTTTCTGGAAGAGAATGATCATATTTTTTTTCTAGTTATATTTTTGTTTACATATACCCCAAAAACTTGTTCTCATTTACCCCATTTCAATATTTAGTAGGGGTAATTGTAAACACTACACTGTTTTTGTTTACCTTAATATTTTCTAGCTTAGACCAGTATACGTTCACTTTGTGTATATAATTAACATGCTAATAAAATTAAAAGAAATAAATACTCACTCTGTATTACTAGAAATGTTAATTTATTAAACTCCTGCTGAATTTATAAACACGTGTATTTGCACAAAACAACGCGACTTTCGACTGGCGATAACACAGCTGAGACCGATCGGTGCCTGATGCGTCCGGACATATGCGAGATAATAGGAAACACGAACAACTGCATGAGACTCGAATATTGCCGATAATAGAGACACAGGTGTACCGTTTACAATTACCCCGTGTTTACATTTACCCTACCTGACCCTACAGGCTAAACGGTAAGAGATAAAAAAACTAAGATGTGTGTCCCGTTCTCTTTTTTAGTGTTTACTTTAATGGCGCAATCAGATCTACGCTAACTAGATTGGTTTAGAAGATACAGGGTGATTCTCAAAATCTGCCGTTTTTTTATTATATCTTATTTATTTATTTATTAACGGACGTCCATTTAAAGTAGTACATTAATATTATAAAAACTAAAAATAATAATAAATAAAATATAAATACAAATACATAATAAATATAGGTACATAAAAGAGTAAAAAAACAAAGAACACATTTAGGTACAAACAACAGTTTAAAATATGCAGACTATATACCCTGTCGGAAGATGTTCTTCAAAGCATTCCGGCTAATTGCACTAAAGTCGGGATTGATGGCGTTACAATTATTGGCGATTCTGGCCATACCAAAATTTTTACCATAGTCCGTCCTACAATATGGTACATGAAACAGATCAAAGGAACGCAAACTTCTAGCTGGCACATTGATTTTAAGTTGGCTAAGTAAATAGGGGCAATCAATCGCCCCACTTATTAAATTGTATCCTAGCATTACGTCTGCATTCCTTCGTCTTTGCTCTAACGAATCGATATTTAAAGATTGTAGGACGTCATTATAGGAGCCGACAATCCCGAACTTGTAGGATGTAGGAGATACATTTTGTGAATTTAACTTGGACCCTCTCAACCATTTTTACGTCAGATTTGCTATGAGGATTCCAAATAGTGCAACAGTACTCAATGTGGGGGCGGACAAGGGATACATACAAGGTCGTAAGGGTATGAATGTTTGAGAAATCTCTGCTGTTACGTTTTAAAAAACCCAGTACACGATATGCCTTAGCAGTTATGTTGCGTAAATGGTTGTTATAGTTCCAGTTGTGAGACAATAATAAACCTAAGTCTTTAATAACTGAAGCGAACTAAAAGGACGTAAGAGATATAGTAATTTCTTACTGTCGAGGCCCTTTTTTTAGTAAATGTTATACAATTACATTTTTTGAGGTTGAGATTCATACGGTTGTCAGTACACCAAACTGAAAATCTATTTAAGTCTTCCTGTAACAACACAGAAGATCTATCATCCGCGATTCGTAAAAATATTTTTATATCGTCTGCAAACAGCAAGCACTGGGAATTATGGAAACAATCAACCACATCATTAATAAAGATAGTAAATAAAAGAGGTCTAAGGTGCGATCCCTGGGGAACCCCTGAAGTTACAAGTATTTCAGACGATATAACACTACCAATCCGCACGGCCTGTGACCTTCCGGATAAGTAAGACTGTATCCAATCTAACATGGATCCTCCGATTCCTATAAGCTTAAGTTTCGAAAGGATGCTATGATCTACTGTGTTAAAAGCCTTAGAGTAATCGGTATATATTGAGTCTACTTCAAACCCCGCTTCTAAGGCTGTAAAAATATAATTACTATAGGTCAGTAAGTTGGTAGAAGTCGAACACCCACTTCTAAAACCATGTTGCTTATCGGATAGGACACCAGATACACATTCAAATAGGGGTGCAATGATTAATTTTTCAAATATTTTTGGGATAAGCGATAGAAGAGAGATCTGGCGATAGTTTGAAACAACGTTCTTTTTACCGCTTTTAAAAATTGGTGTAACTATGGCACTTTTCCAAGGAGAAGGAAAACAGCCTGAAACTAGGGATTAGTTATAAAGTATCCATAGAGGACGATTAAGGAAAAAAGATCATTGTTTCAACAGAATTGGTGGTAAACCATCAGGGCCCTTACAGTATGAATCTTTTAAATTGGCCAGTTCGTTTAGAACATCTGTAATTTTTATTTTATTACCTTTGCTATAATTAGAATATATTACAGACGAAGGCAAAGTATCATTGTATAGGGGTGTATTATAAACTGAACCGAAGTGATTAGCAAACAACTCTACAATATGTTGCATTTTATTTACTAGAACGCCATCGTGTTCAAAAGAACCAGGAATAGTCGAGCTTGATCGATTTAGGTTCACATGATTCCAGAAGAGTTTGGGATTACGAAACATAGATTCTTCAACAGATTGAACATGGTTCCTATAGAAAATCTTGGACAATTCTTTACACCGTGAACGGGTTTCTTTAAAAATGTCATAGTCCGATTCCAAGCCAGAACGCTTAAAATTTAGGTGGTGAGTTTTCTTAAGGGAAATAAGTTCAATAAGTTCCAAGCTAAACCACTTCGGAAACCGATGCTTCCGACAGGTAGATAGTTTTTCTAATGTTCTAGGAGTATATAAATTGATAATCGAATATAACTCAGTATAAAATAAATGTATATTAGTATTTATATCATTATTTAGAAACAAGCTGTCCCAAGAGGTATTTACAATTTTATTGGCAATAGAACTGTAATCAGCACGTGAAAAATTATAGCAAACTTAGAATTCCAGTTAGAGTTGCGCTGAGATATAATTAAATAATCAAGCTCGAGAACAATAGCAGGATTATGTTGATCACAGAGAATTATATCAAAAGCAGCTCTTGAGACAGTATGCTGGCTAGCAAGGTATGCATCAAGAAATATTAGGTCTAAAGTCACAGAATTAAAATTAGTAATATTATTCACTTGCTGCAAATTAAGTGTACTTAAAGTGCTGGCAATTATTTGAGCTGCGGCAAGAGAAGAATTTGTTGTTATAACCTTGTCAATATTACTCCATGTAACGTTTGGGAGATTGTAATCACCTAAAATACAAGTATAATGATCAGCTAATATTTCACTAAGTTCCTCAATTAACTGCGCATGATTATCGTAGCACGTATCTGGAGCATTCGGTGGGATGTAGATTCCTCTAATAAGAATTTTCAATCCTTGTGCGGTAATGGAAACGTATAATTCTTCTTGTAAGTTTGCAACACTACGCACGAAATCAGAAATAAATTTTATAGAAACTGCAATCAGTACTCCTCCTCCGCGCGATTTCCCAGTCACTAAAGTGTCCCTGTTACAGCGAAAGATGTTATAGCCGTTGAATCCCAGTTCAGCATCAGAAATATCAGCACTCAACCAAGATTCAGTAAAAATAAATATATCAAATTCCGCCAGAGATACTGACGCACGTAAATCACTTAGTTTTGTTCGAAGGCCCCTCACGTTTTGGTAATAAACTTTTAGCGTATTGTTTGTGTCAGGCGTAGAAAAAATATTTACATTTTCTATAACTTCTTCTGAGATAAAAAATGATCTGATACAGATTTATTTTTATTGTTATTGTTAACAGGAGATTTACGACGTCTACGCTTAGTAAATGGTCTAATTGAAAGACTTTTAAGCCACTTATCAGGATGCAATATCACATTCGTTAATCGCAACTTTAAAAGAGGTGTAGAGGCTATTATCTGCTAAAGGCCAGCAGTTGACGTTTGATATGCCGATGCAGCTAGTTATGTAGTTATATAAATCAGTAACTGACGTCCCAGGGGCACAATTGTGAATGTGATAGTGTACACGTTTGCTAGCAGCTTTAAACGTTGCATGTTCTGCAGTACCCGGAATACATATATTCGACGATCTTGGGCGATTAATGGCAGGATTTGACATTGTAGTATCGAATGAAACCGTAGATATATTACTGCCTGTGGTGTCATTCTTGGATTGTTTGGTTGAAACTGAGACTGTTTTAGTATTACTAGGAAACTCTGTAGGAGCGGATTTAGGTTGAATGGAAACAGTCGATTTATTTTCAGACACTGATTTAAGCTGATTAAAAACCAATGAAGCGACAGAACCAGAATTGCTAACAATATTACCTCTATTACTATTATCATTGATATCTTTATCTTATATGACTCGGTTATTTATGGAGATATAAACAAAATTTAAATACAAAACTTTTATGACTTTCTACGTAGAATCCAGTGGCGTACTTCAAAAAATATATATTAATGGATATCGATAGCTAACGCCATCTAATGCTTCATAATGGCATCGTCAGTGACACGAATGCACAAAGTGCATATACAGGTCACTGTTTCGTCCACGAACGAGCAGAATTCTGTTTGTGAAACCAGAAAACAAATATCAAAATTGAATTTGTGTTCAGTATTCCGGCACCAGATACCCACAGACGCGTTTCGGACTTCAAGGTCCTCTTCAGTGTGGTCCCGACCCAGTGCTGAGGAATACTGAACATTTCTGACTATTTCAAGCCAATATGTGAAAACCATTAATGGATATCGATAGCTAACGCCATCTTAGATGGCGATAGCTAACGCCATCTTAGATGGCGTTAGCTATCGATATCCATTAATAGTTTTCACATATTGGCTTGAAATAGTCAGAAATGTTCAGTATTCCTCAGCACTGGGTCGGGACCACACTGAAGAGGACCTTAAAGTCCGAAACGTGTCTGTGGGTATCTGGTGCCGGAATACTGAACACAAATTCAATTTTAAAAATGTATATGTTTTGATTTTGAGATATTATCAAAACTAGTATTTTTTAAATGGGACACCCTGTATCTGAGTACCTCAAAAAATTGCATTTTGTCTTTCGATTGCAAAAATATGTAACACTTGATATTTACCAAAAAACAAAAATAAAAGATTTTCTAGATGGCCATGAATTGGATTCTGTAAGCTTTTGTTTTTGTTTGTTTACATGTCATAAAATTCAATATTAATTACGTATTGGTTTCGATATTCCGTTGTTAACGAAATATTTTCGATTATATTTCTTGAAAAAAGCAGTCTAAAATGAATATTTTTATAAACCAGAAAAAATTAAACATTTTGGGTGCTATATTGAGAGTAATGAAAATAAAGACGCAGCTTTAGACGTTATCCGGACCGACGACATCCAGAAAAAAAATATTTCAAATATATTTATATCACAATTTAAGTGTGTATAGATTATTTAGAAAACCAAGAGGTAAGATTTACAAAAAGGAAAATAAAGATTCGACTGTATCTAGCCGTAATATTGAGAAATATATTGGCACAAGAAAATTAAACGTTTTATAAACTGTAAACAAGCATACGTATAAACCGTATAAAATAATAAAGGTTTATAACTTCCATCCTGGAGATGAAGAGCGGCGTTTAGAATTTTTATTCGACAGAAAAATTGATACTGGTCAAACATAAATCCTTATCAGACGGTAGCCAGGGTGCAACAAGGACGGTTTGAGTTCCATGTATAGGTGGCGCTTTATCAAAACAGATAAACACAGGATTTTTAACGAAAATTTGAATGCTGAAGGATAAATCAAAATTTTGGAAAAATGTGTAATAATCGAGTTGGATAACATGACATTGGCTAAAAGAAATAATGTTCATTTACAACAAGACGGTGTTCAAGCACACAATAGCCATATGGTAGGGCACTTACTAACTGCCAATTTCGGCGAAAACATTTAATGTACGTGTGTCAATATATTTTTCAATATTACGGCTAGATACCGTCGGATCTTTATTTTATTTTTTGTAAATCTTACCTCTTGGTTTTTTAAATGATCCACACTCACTTAAATTGTGATATAATCTTTGAAATATTGCATCAGTCCGGATAACTTTTAAAATATAGGTCTAAAGCTGTGTCTTTATTTTCATAACGGCTATATTGAGGGTAATGAAAATAAAGACCTAAAATGTTTAACTTTTCATAGTTTTAAAAAAATATTTATTTTAGAATCATTTTTTAAAGAAGTATAATCGAAAAAATCAAAACCAATACGTAATTAATCTTGAATTTTATGACATGTAAACAAACAAAAACAAACGCATAAAGAGTTCAATTCATGGCCATCTAGAAAATATTTTTTTTGTTTTTTGATAATTTAGCTATTTAGGACAAACAGAATATTGAGTGTTACATATTTTTGGAATCACAAGAAAAAAATCAATTTTTTGAGATACTCAGATACAGAAAATAGTAGTTTTGATAATATCTCAAAAATTAAAACATATATTTTTTTTAAGTACGCGACTGGATTCTACGTAAAAAGTCATAAAACCTTCGTATTTAAATTTTGTTTGTATCTCCATAAATAACCGAGTCATAAGAGATAATAAAAATCGGCAGATTTTGAGAATCACTCTGTATCTTCTAAACTAATCTAGTTAGTGTAGATCTGCTTGCGCCATTAAACTAAACACTAAAAAAGAAAACGAGACACATATCTTAGTTTTTTTGTATCTCATACCGTTTAGCCTATACCCTATAATATCAACGAAAAAAAACCACCCTGTACATTTGCGGGCATTCGTTGATTTTATAAAAGAGTTCAATTTAAAGTTCGAACGAGTGTTTCCAATCCCAGACTAAGCATGAAGTAAAATTTCGAGTTTAGAAAAGCCCCGCGTAGAAAATTTGTCGAGGGTCGCGCAGCGACCCGAGACAAATTTTCACGGGGCTTTTCTAAACTCGAAATTTTACTTCATGCGCCACGCGTATAAAACACTGAAATATGGTAAAGTTTAAAAAATACTAGCCTTTATTTTGTTCAGTTGGTTGACAAATTGTGTTGAATCTTCAGAGCTGATTATTGATACTACTTCTATTTATAAATTTTGACAACTTCTTGTCAATTTTAAATAGATAATTTTCTCAGTTAAGAACATTTTATTTTCTAATTCTAAGATAATTAATTATTTATTTTAAATTTAGCGAAAACTTGGCTGCGACAATTTTAAATGTATGATTTGTTGGTATCTAGAGCGGGGCCCAGGCATCCCCCTTCAAAGTAACGAGTGTTTTTCACTTTCAGACTAATTTTACTTCATTTCAAGTTTAGAAAAGCCCCGCGTAGAAAATGTGTCGAGGGCGCGCAGCGACCCGAGACAAATTTTCACGGGGCTGGCTTTTCTAAACTCGAAATTTTACTTTATGCGCCACACGTATAAAACACGGATCAGCAGTTAAGTTAAAAATATACAACGCTTAGATGTGATGATAATCAACATTTACCTAGATGTCGCAAAAAAATGGAAAAACATTTTTTTGTGAATAGTTTTGAAATAATAATAAAAGTAGAATAAATTTCGTTTGAGCAAGTTTTCCATATTGTTGATATTAACATCATCATATCTCTAACGGGGAAAGTGCTATGATGGACACATCACCATTTTGAATATTGATGTCAATTCCGGTCCACTGTGCGTCGCTCGATTCAATGAGTGTGGCAACTGATGGATCTCTAAGAGTCAGAAATCTTAGCGGATCGCTAGCTCTTAACTGAGTCATGTAACTGTTTTGAGCCGGCTCACTGAACCAGTTCTTTAAAGTGAGTCAGATCTTGTGAACCACCTCACCGAAAAGAGCCATTTCGCCCATCTCTAGTATGGATACGCTCCTCGCAGCGAAATGGTTAATGTTCAAATTCGTGCTCCGAACAGAACTAACAATTTGTCAATTCTTTGATCGTATTATTTGCATATTTATTATTATTAACTTACAAATTCTCTGACTCTTAGCTAAACAGGCCGAATTTCCCCGACTTTTCCAAGATTTTTCCCGATGAATAAAATCCTCTGACTTTCCCGGTTGGTCGCCACCCTGCTAGACGATTGGTTAAAATTTTAGTGTTCACAAAATAATTAACATGTAATAATTATATCTTTTTGTTTCAGTGTTTGGTATCAATATTTTCCTGCACGGGCTGGAAAATCTCGACAGTGGAAGGCATAGCCAAAGAAGGCAAAACCCCCCACCCAATCCAAAACACTTTATACAAAGAAAACGGCACGCAATGCGGTTTCTGCACACCGGGAATGGTCATGAACATGTACGCCCTTCAAAAAGAAAAGAAATCAAATTTGACAGCCAAAGAAATCGAAAATTCGTTCGGTGGAAATATTTGTCGTTGCACTGGCTACAGACCGATCGTAACAGCTTTCAAAAAATTCGCGACTGCGACAGATGATGATGATTTTGAAATGGTTACTGATATTGAGGATATACCTTGTGCGGATAAGTGCCTGCCGAAATGTTTGGAAAAGTGTCATATTTTCGATTCTCCGCTTTTTTATGAATCTGATACAGTTTGGAAGTGGTACAAGGCGTTTAGCATTGCGCAGATTATGTCCATTATGAAGAAGTTTCCCAGCAATATTGTTAGGCTAGTTGCTGGGAATACAGCACAAGGTAAAAAATCAACAAGTTTATCTACACAGGAAATGCTTCTTTGAACCCATTTATAGCCAAACAATTGAAAATTTTAGATTTTTTAGATTTTTTAGATAAAATTACTTTAATATGAATCAATTTATATATGAATTTGTTACGAAAAACTATCCGTGAAAATGCAAACAATGTCTTAATTAATAAGACAAATTAAGACGATAATTATCCTTTAAAACAACTACTTCCCGTGCAAATACACCTCCGGATATTGAATTATACAATGAAATATTTGAAATCTTATTTAATTTAATTTGTTACAACGCTCTATTAAAGTATATGTAACGTTTAGGTCAAATTCTCTTTAAACCAACTAACAAATACAAATTTAAAATAAAAGGAGAGATAACAAAAAAAAATAGAAGTAAAAGGACTTGGATTAAAACTAATGTCTTAGGCCATCTATAGACGCGTTTCGAGATTTATCTCTCTTCAGTATAGCTTTGCTTATGACGTTTAAAAAAAAAATTAGGAATAAAATTAAAATAAACTTACTTGAAAAAAGTGTTGTGTGTGGAATGAACAGGTACACAGAATGAGTGAAAAATATGGTCGGTATTTATAGGTAAGAAAGGGGATTATGTCATTAGCAAGTATGAAGAGTGTGAGACCTTATTATTTACCTTACGGTACAGTTCACACTAGATAAATTTAAATTCAAAACTATTTGAATTTGAGAAAATAAGCTTACGCTTCTTATAGTTTGCACACTTTAAACATAATATATAAAATTACGAAAAACTATTCGTGAAAATGCAAACAATATCTTAATTAATAAGCCAAATTAAGACGATAAATATCCATTGAAACAACTACTTCCCGTGCATATACACCTCCGGATATTGAATTATACAATGAAATATTTAAAATCTTATTTAATTTAATTTTCAATATCCGGGGGTGTATTTGCACGGGAAGTAGTTGTTTCAATGGATATTTATCGTCTTAATTTGTCTTATTAATTAAAACATTGTTTGCATTTTAACGAATAGTTTTTCGTAATTTTATATATTATGTTTAAAGTGTGCAAACTATAACAAGCGTAAGCTTATTTTCTCAAATTCAAATAGTTTTGAATTTGACTTTATCTTGTATGAATTTGTATATTTTTATACCGGGCATCTCTTGATATTAATGTTGCGCATCAACGAACAAATCCATTAGATAAAGTATTATGTAATAAAAAGTAGGAAATTTATTCCCAAAATTAAATAATTTGTAAAATAATCATAAATGCATTTCTAGACAAGCTTTGTATATTAAAAACATACTGGATATAAATACACGTTACTCTTTTACACATAGATACTAGAGTGGTTTTAGCATAAAATAATACACTAAATAATAGCTTAAAACTCTAGTCTTTGCTCATTGTGTACTAACAAGGTAAACATGTCGTAACTTCAAGAATACTTTTAGGTGTTTACAGGGATATGGCTGAAGGTGATGTTTGTATTGATATCAACGCAGTCAAAGAATTGAAAGTCCACCAGTTGAACAATAACGAGCTTATCCTTGGAGGAAACGTTACGCTAACGGAAGTCATGAAAATTTTCACAGACGCCGCTAAGAGCAATTCGAACTTCAAATATCTTGATAAATTTGTTGTGCATATTGATTTGGTGGCACACGTTGCCGTCAGAAATGTGAGTATTAAACAAAATAATAAAAATACGTATCTCAAACAAATAAAAATCGTAGGAATGCCATGTTGGCTATTAAGAGCTAATACCCGAAGGTACCCAATGGTGATATATTTTTGGAATAATAAAATACAGTGTTCAAAATTTCATCCCAGATTTAGTCAACTTTAAATAAATAAATCTCGATTTTTTCAAATAAAACACCCTGTATATTAGGGTGTTTCGAAAAAAATCGAAACAGCTGGCTCACCGCTTAAATTAAAGATTTTGGATGTGGGCAAAAGCATTTGCGATTGAAAAAATATTTAGAGGGTCCCCCGAGCCCCCAAACATGCCATTTTTAGCCCTTTTTTAGATAATCGGCCAAAAACTTGCCTTATAGTCATCGGATCAAGGCGAATATTCTATATTTTGTGCCCAGATGAATATTCTACAAGCAAAATATGCAAAACCTAACTTGGCGTTAGGTCTAGGTAAGCTACGAATTTTTTAAATAACTTTTTTTCACGATTTTGAAGGGTTTTTTCACCTTTTTTGTTAAAAAGTGGGTTTTAACGTCAAGAAATCAAGTTGCACCCGCGATTTGTCCTGAGAAGTATATTTAATAATGTAAGCATGCGAACTGCGTATCTCACCCACGTCCGATTGTGTGGCAAACCCCTAAAACTCTATTTTAACGTTTTCGACCCGATTTCGCAGGTTTTGTTTCTTAAAAAAACGTTTTAAATTAATGAAGAACTGGCTTACGCTAAATATTTCTTGCTTTCATTAAAATAACCAATTGTAAGCGTGCAACTAATGCTTTTGAGATCCATTAAATTCATAAATAACAGCCTGAAATTCTGCGTATAACGCTCAGTATGGATTTTCCCACATTTTCGTTTAAAAATACAGTAATTAAGCAAATAGTTAACATTTTTATTTTTTTAATAAAAAATGTTGTTCGGAAAACCATATTTGAGTAATCGGAATGAGAATATGTCATATTTTTGTTCCTAAATAGACAAGAAACAATTTTAAAATGGGGCTACTGTGTTTCGTATACCTCAAAACAAAGCGATCATTTAAAAAATAATATTTTGAAATTGATATTTTTATTAGTTACGTATGTTTTTTATTTATAGGTTTATTAAACCTGGTTTAATCTTTTCTCGCCCTATTTGTTGTTACCGTAAATACAAACAAGTTGAATTTTGTGCTAATGTATTCTAGTTACAAATACTAACCGATTAGAAACTTACCTAAATGTTATGTATGGTAATTTGTTATTACCATCGAGGGTCTTAAAAGTAAGCCACATTAAAACAGTAAGACACATTATTCGAACTACTACAGTTTCCGTACGTCGATAAGGTAGAAACAAACCTTATCCAGCGAGAAGCCGGTAAAAGCTTATCTACGAAGTTTTCTATCACCAAGATTGTGAAAAAAGTTATTTAAAAAATTCGTAACTCACCCAGACCTAACTCCAAGTTAGGTTTTGCATATTTTGCTTGTAGTATATTCATCTGGGCACAAAATATAAAATATTCGCCTTGATCCGATGGCTATAAGGCAAGTTTTTGGCCGATTATCTAAAAAAGGGCTAAAAATGGCATGTTTGGGGGCTCGGGGGACCCTCTAAATATTTTTTCAATCGCAAATGCTTTTGCCCACATCTGTTGTAGACCAAAATCTTTAATTTAAGCGGTGAGCCAGCTGTTTCGATTTTTTTCGAAACACCCTACTGTATATATTGAGATATTCTGACGCAGAATTGAATTCTGTATTGATCTATACTTGCATTCCCTATACCTATATTCTTTCGTTTTCAAGATATTTTTATTTAAATTAAACTAGTGAAAATAATATGACATAACATTTTTTTTCTTTTCAATATTTTTTTGGAGAAAACAAAATAACTATTGAAAGATTTTTTCGATATAATAATAATAATAATAATAATAATAGCCTTTATTGCCCAAACGGAAAAACCCAATACAGGACAAAATCAAAATAATATAATAGCATAAAAAAACTACAGTAATAATATTACAAATAGAAAAAATATAAAAATAAAAAATAAAATATAATATATTATCAAGAAATAAACGCTCTTAACAATAAATTGATTGCATAAAAAAAATAATATTAATATTTAAAACAAAAATTGAAAAATTAAAATAAAACAACAATCAAAGCAACGTAGCATCAATCTAGTAATGAATGCAATAACTATACATACAAAAAAAATAATAATAATTATGATTTCTTAACATTACAAAAAATGTCGTCGAAATGTTTATTGCCGTTTATACAAATGTGAGAGATCGGTGCTTTTAATAACATGTTAGTTCTGGCTATAGGGGTATTAAATGTAATATCCTGACGTGATGACAAGCGTGGAACGTTGAATTTAACCATTGCGAGTAACTGTGGCGAATCAATAATATTATTAACCAACTTAAACATAAATGTGCCGCTGAAAAGCTCGCGTCGATCAGATAGTGATGCCATATTATGGGTTTGTAATAATGATTTATAATCCACAGTATGATCAGGATATGTACCAGTCATTTTGTAATTTAAGAATTTTAAAAATCTTTTTTGTACTCGTTCCAACATTAGCGACTGATTAGTGTAATGGGGATAAAAGATTATGGAGGCATATTCCAGGCGACTTCTGACTAACGCATAGTATAAAACCTTAAGTAACTCCACATCATAAAAATACTTAGATGTGCGCATTAAGAAGCCAAGCATCCTAAATGCTGATGACGAAATATTGCAAATATGCTCAGAAAACGATAACCGATTGTCAAACAAAACACCAAGATCTTTAAATGTACGTTCACGAACTAACATATTTTCTTGTATGGAATAGTTAAAACAAATTGGGTTCATTATTCTAGTATATGTAACGGTAATACATTTCTTAACGTTAAGAGACAACCTGTTATTGTCACACCATTCGCAAATTGTATCCAGGTTCTGCTGCAATGCAATGCAATCATGTTCACCATTAATAACGTTATATATTTTATTATCATCAGCAATACTAATATTGGACACGATATTGATACAATTAAGTCATTGATAAATATGTTAAACAGCAATAGACCTAAATTAGAGCCTTGCGGTACACCTGAAAGGGAATTAAATTCATAGGATTTGAACCCGTTAAAATAGACATAATTTTTTCGCATATCGAGGTAGGATGAAATAAAACCTATAAAATCTCTAGAGAGTCCAAAGATGTCTAACTTACGAAGCAAAATATGATGATTAATTGTATCAAATGCGCGAGTGAAATCCGTATATATAACATCAACTTGCTTACGACAATCAAGAGCTTCACTTAGGTGTTGTGTTATAATAGCTAAGTTTGTCGTTGTTGACCGGCCCGACATGAAGCCGTGCTGATGTGGAGATATATAAGGTTTCGAATGTCTATATATGACGTCATAAATAATTTGTTCAAAAATCTTGGCGAAGTTGGAGAGAATAGCAATAGGTCTATAATTTTTTATATTATTTGATTCGCCACGCTTAAATACAGGAGTAATTACTGCAAGTTTCCACATATCAGGAAATGTCTTATTACGCAATGAAAGGTTGAATAGTATACGTAGAGGATTAGAGAAAACAAATTTGCAATCTTTAATTATAAAATTTGGAATTTTATCATCACCACTGATGTGAGAAGTTTTCGTACGATTTATACTTCTAATAATATCTGTTTCATCTATATTCGGACAGTATAATGTTTCATTGTTAAAAAACATACCGGGCAATTCTTTATAAGCAGTTGAAGATACAGTTGAAAATGCACTTGCAAATTGATCTGCAAATGCATTAACAATGTCCTGCGGAGATTCATAATTATTATCGTCGTCGCAGAGCTGGCCAGGAACTCGCGTTTTACCTTTTTTGTGATTGATAAATTTCCAAATATTTTTAGGAGCAGTCATCAGTTCAATCTCAACCCTATTTATATACACATCATAAGATTCCGATATTTGGCTTTTGAGTAACTTACGTATTCTCTTAAATTCACCATAAAAAAATTGTGACCCAGTTTGTTTCCACTTTTTATGAAAGTAAGTTTTTAATTTGATGTTACGCCTGATATCAGAATTGAACCATAGTGGATATCTAGTATTAGTACCCTGTTTCATCAAAGGTACTGAAGCATTAAATATCTTGTACAATTTATTATAAAATGCATGGCATGCATCATTAACATCAGAAAATGATTCCAAAAACGACCAATCAGTGAGACAAATCTCGATATAATTGAATATAATTAGCCTTTTTGAAATTATACCGTACATTCGTATTAACCGGGAAAGCGTTGCTAGGAACTTTGGCATTGTTTACAATTAGGGATATAGAAAGCGCAGGATGATGAAGATCTTCAGGTGTTAGAGGAAGGGAATCCTTTTCAATATCTAATATTCCATCAAAATTGCATAAAACTAAGTCAAGAAGCTTATTGTTGGAGTTTTTAATTGTATTGAATTGCTTTAATTCATAATATCAATGAAGTGAGATAAAATGTAGCCTTTTGAGTTGATAGACAATGACGAAGCTTCACAGCTGAAAGATGGAATATTAAAATCGCCTACAATTAATAATGGTTTATCGCACATTATACTCTCAATGAGTCCAAAAAATGTGTCAAGTGTTTCAGAGGATATGTCAGGCGGTACATAGATAACAAGAGTAAAAAATATAAATGAATTACTGTCACATTTACAAAGAATAAAATCGATTATAGGAACTTGATTATAAATGTGTGATACATCAACATGTTCGACTGTTATAGTATTGCTAAAAGCTATTAGTACACCACCACCAGTAGATCTTTGTGTAGACGAAAAGTCACGATCACGGCGCACTATTTTATAATCTTCAGTAAAAAGTTCTGAGTTAATAACCGAATCATTCAACCATGTTTCTGTTAAAAACATAATGTCAAATGAGGAATTACACACGCTGTTGAAGAAATCATGAGTTTTTGAACGAAGTCCTCTGGTATTTTGATAATACAGATGAAGATGTTGAGTTTTTCCGGGCGAGATCAGTTTTTCGCATTCTTTTGAGAATTGATTTGAGAGTTTATGTTAATGATGGTCGGAGTACCTCGCACATATTTTAAACTCAAATTAGCCTCACCAGCGGATGTACGCCGTAGAAGTTCCTTTTTAGTTTCCCTATATAGTTCTCTTTGCATAGGTGTCTGATCTCGAGATATACTCAAATTCTTAAACTGCTGTGATTCTTTTAATTTGCGAACATTACGGAAAGCAAGCCCCAAAAATGATTCCTTTGAGAGCTTTAGCCTAACAGGGCGGGCATTCACAGGACGACTGGAATCATATTTTCCGAGCCTAAGAGGCTTTATGTCATCTTGGTTGATTTCCAAAGTTGTAAGAATTTGATGTGTTACTTCTAAATCACGTGTCAATTGACTGTCCTTCGTCGCGCAAGTTTCATGTAGTCCATATATAATTAGGTGTTGTTTTCTCTTGTCTCTGGCTTGAATTTCTTGAATTATGTTCTCAGCTGATATAATATCATTGAACGAGGCTGGGGGTGAGGTCTTCAGTGCCTTAACTTCAGCTTGCAGTGCGACTATAGCAGATTTTAAGCCACTGAGATCATTACCTAATACACTGCAATCTTTGCAATTCCAAGATAACCCACAATTGGTATTAATTTTTCGAGCTTCAGATTTCGTAATATTAACGCATGAAAATTGATAGGGCTTCTTGCAAATGCAACAAGGAACTACCATATGTGTCTCGCACAAGGCATTACAACATGCGCAATTCATCATTTTGAGGAGTTGGGATTAAATTAAATGAATAGTGGTAAGGGATAAAAACGTACTTGACGCTAGCGCGGCCCACCGCAGCGACTTAATCACAATTGGAATAAATAGACCACGGAAGGTAAAACAATAGAGAACACAGGAACAACAAATTCAAAAGACAGCACTAGGAGTCTTAGATGAATGAAATTAAAAATATACTGTTATCAATAAATCACCTTGAATCGCACAAAATGCGACCAAGCAGACGAATGAGTCATAAAAATTATTAATTCATAAATCAGCCTGGATTGAAAATGATATGGCACAAAAACAATCATAGCAAAAAATTGCAATAAATGAGACGACGGGCTGTATTTGCATTGAAAATTAACTAATACAAATCAAATATCTCATTATAGAATATATTAATTTCAATTTGACTTACTTCATTATAAAGCCTGCTTTGTTACGCACAGATTGATGTACAGCACTATTATATAAATAATGCGCTAATTCCAAAAGGAATAATTTAAACGAGAGCCGACACACAGTGTGATTTTACAATACGTAAATATATAATCAATATTTAAGAATAATAGACAATATTTTTCAAAATTTGAATAGATATTTCATCGCATCGCAAGAAAAGCAACGATAAGGAATAAAAAATATACAAAATGGGGAAAATGCTAAACACTTTCTTAAATTTTTAACTTATAATTATTTATGCGTATGTAGTGTGTACCTAAAAAACTATACAAACTGAAAAAAAAAAACAGTCGCAACTACTGACTTGGTAATATCAAGCTGCTATTTGTAGGGTCCTTACCTCACTGGCGTAGAGTAACACAGTAACCACTGCTCCCAAGCGTTAACTATTGAAATCAGGAAAATAATGATGTTATATTCTTGTAGAGCTCGTCGATATCTAACTACCTATAGGGATAACTCAAAAACAAGTTCTTTCGACTTGTCACAGTACTATTATAGGGGTGCGATATATCGACATGAGTAATAAGTTTATAATAAAAGTATTGGATAAATCAGACTTCTAAGCATCTTGAAAAAAATATAAGAATTATAAATCACAACAGAGCTGGGCAGGCTTCGAATCATTCAGGATTCGAATCCTGGATTTGAATCCTTTTAGAGGATTCAAAAGAGGCATTCGAATACTTAAGTTCAACTGGATTCGTAAACCGGATTCGTTACATTTTTTTTTAAGAGGATTCGTATTCGAATCCAAATGAGCGTGATTCGAATCCTTATAAAAGGATTCGAATATTTATAAAAGAATTCCAAAGCTTACAAAAGGTTTTGAATCGTCAAAAATAATTCGAATTAATTATAAGGATTAACTTGAAAAATGTCTTTTGTGTGTTTCTAAATTTCTCGTTAAATCACTGTTTTATACGCGTGGCGCATGAAGTAAAATTTCGAGTTTAGAAAAGCCCAGAAAATTTGTCTCGGGTCGCTGCGCGACCCTCGACAAATTTTCACGGGGCTTTTCTAAACTCGAAATTTTACTTTATGCTTAGTCTGGGAGTGGAAACGCTCGTTCAAAACTTCAAACTAAATGCTTTGATAAGAACATTAAATGACTGAAAATGTTTTTAAAGATAATAATCTAGTTTTCAAAATTTTGTTTAATATTATTTGAAGTAAAGCTGACATGGTAGCCACAATATGAAATGCTAAATTATTCAAGCATTTCCCTGATTCAAGATATGTTTCCTTGACCTTTTAATATAACTTTCCTCTGTGGGAAACCCCCATTTTGTTAAATTGTTTTCATTGTTTTTGTCAATATTTTAGTTAATTTTATAAATGTTTACGTGTTTTGTAATTTGCTCGCTGCTTTTGACAAATTTAATAATATCATATGGCTTTTTTATTAGTGTTTTCGTAAATTTGAATAAAATTCCATGACTTTTCTCTGACTTTCCCGGTTTAATCATATTCAGTAAATTTTTTATTTACGCATTCGTTGATTTTATAATAGAGTTCAATTTGAAGATTTGAACGGGTGTTTCCACTCCCAGGCTAAGCATGAAGTAAAATTTCGAGTTTAGAAAAGCCCCGTGAAAATTTGTCGAGGGTCGCGCAGCGACCCGAGACAAATTTTCGGGCTTTTCTAAACTCGAAATTTTACTTCATGCGCCACGCGTACAAAACACTGATTTAAAGTGAAGTTCAAAAACATACAAATAAATCTTTAATCAAAGTAACAGGGAATCAGATAATTAGTCTGTTATCAATGATGTTTAGTGTTAATAATAAATAATTAGGTTTCGAATATTGTTATTTGTTCGGTTTTAATAATATTTTCGATTTCGAAAATATCATCTTTAAGACCGAGAAAAATTCTACCGACCGTTTTGGGTCCAGTACGTCACATAACAATGGCATCTTCGTGTACCCAGAACGAGGAATGCAGTTCAACCCCTGTAGTGCGGTTTATTAAGGGTATTCCTAATACCCGCGCGAAAGTGGAGTTCCTCGAAAAGGGCAAATCCAACGGGACTTGCACTTAATGAGTTTTTATTCGATCCCTTTTTCCGAGTGCAGACTAGGTACCTGAAAATCTCGGTCTTGTGAAGTGACGTTTTTTGCGCCTGTGTCGATTTTTTGCCCCCACCATCTAACAGACATTTTTCATTGAATTTGTAAATATGTAACTAGTATTAAGAGCGAACTTGTACATAGCACATCATTACACAAAACATAAAAAGATCTCCTGACGTATTATTTCTGGTCAAATAAGTTACCCTTACAAAGTAACGACTTTCCTAAATGGATAATCAACATAACGCTTTTCCTTCGAAAAACCCGACATGGTCCTTCGAACCGGATTATTAATAATTCATTTTAATTGAGACCAGACGTAATCGTCAGTCGTTAAAAAAGTGTTGTTGGTGAATCAGAAGATATCACAAGGCAAAGGGCCGAGTCCTGATTCACTCGTCAAGTTTACGTTCGCTGTTTGTGCATCGCCGAAGAAGACGCCGCCGGAAGTTCAAAGACAAAGGGTCGAGGACGTCCGGGGAGCCGACGACGAGGGCAGCAGCGACTAAAGAAGACACCGCCGGAAGTTTTGCAGACACAGGGTCGATCGCTTCCTGCGGAACCAACAGGAAACAACGGGTCGTGGAAGGGAGTTCAGCAGAGGGTGGTTTCCTGGAAGAAATTTGGTGAGTCTCCGACATTAACCTATTCTACCACTCTGGTCCCTATTTGAGTTTTTAAGTGTGCTAATGTATTACAACTTTGCTCGCGTATAATTTTGTATATTCAAAGGGAATATCATTTTTTAAAATAACTTTTTGTGCTAAGTAATTAGTGATTTACTAGCGTTTAATTTTTATATATTCAGGGGAAATATAATCTTTTTTATACTTTTAATCATGGCTGAAAGTAAATCGGAGTTAAAAAAGCTTAAGTGTGAACGTGGTGCAATAAAGGGTGTTTTAACTAGGGCAAATACTTTTTTCAGTACGCTAGATAAAGAGAACTTAGATTTCGATGATTTAAAAGAGCGATTCAGAAAGATTGAAGCAACATATGACGCTTTTTATGAAGTTCAATCTAAAATTACATCTATTAATGATGATGCTAATAATAATGAAGAATACGCAAATTTTGATAACGATTATTATTCAACCGTCAAGATCTTCAAAAAGCTATTAGCTACGGAAGTGACAGGGTCGGGATTAGCAGGTAGAAAAACTCAGTCGGGTTCAAACGACTCTAACGGGGATTTTTTTAATCTACCTACAAATAATATTCTGAAGTTTTCTGGTCAATTAAGCGATTGGTTAGGTTTTAAAGATTCATTTACATCAATGGTTCACGAAAACAAAAACATCAGCTCGTTACATAAACACCGATATTTTGAGGGGGGTGCCGCGAAATTAATGCAGGGTATCAGTCTTACCAGTGATAATTATGTTGAGGCGTGGGAAACCCTAATTGAAAGATATGATAATACGGGTAAACTCGTCCAATGTCATATTAAGTCAATTTTAGAAATTCCCGCGATGAGCAAGGAATCAGGCTTAGGGCTAAGAAAGGTTTTAGATACGGTTTCGCTAAATGTTAGGTCATTGAGGGCATTGAAACGTTCAGTAGATGCTTGGGATGATTTACTTGTTTCGATTGTTTTATCAAAAATTGATAGCACCACCACTAGAGAATGGGACAGGTCGCTAAAACGTGATGAATTTCCAACATTCAAGCAGTTGTGCAATTTTATAAGAGAAAAATGTGAATCTATAGAAACATCACCTTTTAGCGTCAAAGAAAAATTCACAGTAAATTTTGCTAAATCGGAAATAAAATGTCCAATTTGCGACGAATGTCATTTGTTATATAAGTGTAATGCATTTTTAAGGCTATCAGTTTTCGAAAGAACTGCTAAAATAAAAGAGTTAAACGCATGCATGAATTGTTTAAAAGTAACAAATCATTTAGCGCGTAACTGTAATTATAAACCATGTGTAAAATGTAATAAAAAACATAACGTGCTAGTTCATATAGGTAAAAACAAAAATGAGCATACTAATAACATTGATAACCCTACAACTTCAACATCAGCGCATTTAAATTCAAAGCTGGAGGTATGCTTGGCTACAGCAGTATTTACTGTATTTGATAGGCGGGGAAATAAACATTCTTGTAGGGCTTTATTAGACAGCGGCTCACAAATTAACCTTATATCGAGTCAATTAGCGAAAAAGTTGCAACTTCGAACAACGGAAGTAAATATGAATATTGGCTGGGTCGATGAAGTAAATTCGGGAGTTAAAGAATTGGTCACATTTAAATTAAAATCTAATATTAGTACATTTTCAGCTGATTTAGATTGTTTAGTGTTATCAAAAGTCACTGATCCGCTGCCGCACAATAGTTTCTGCAAAAATTCATTAAATATACCCGAGAACATCAAGCTAGCTGATCCTAATTTTAATATTTCCCGACCAATAGACCTTTTAATCGGCGCGGATTTATACTGGCGGTCATTATGCGTAGGGCAAATAGAGTTAGGAAAAGATAAACCTATTCTTCACAAAACGCACTTTGGTTGGGTTTGTGATGGAGGACAAGGGCCGCGTGTAAAACAATCTTGCAACACCGTAATGAATGTAGATTGCGAAAATTTTAATCTTGAGCGGTTCTGGGAAATTGAAAATATTAGCGACGAAACGAAGTGCTTGAATCCAGAAGAATTAAAATGCGAAAAACATTTTATAGATAACGTTAGGCGCGATGTAACAACAGGTAGATTTACGGTAGCATTACCCTTTAAGGATACAAATAACTTATTAGGTCAATCAAAAGATATTGCTCTCAAGAGATTTTACAGCCTAGAAAATAGATTAGGTAAAGATAACAATTTGAAATCACGTTATGCACAATTTATGAATGAGTACCTGGATTTAAATCACTTGAAATTGTCATCAGGTAGTGATAATGAGGGTTATTTTATGCCGCACCATGGGGTGCTCAAAGAGTCGAGTGCGTCCACTAAATTGCGGGTAGTTTTCGACGCCTCGGCAAAAACTAGTAGTGGGAGTTCTCTTAATGACCTGTTGTTAAAAGGTCCGATCATTCAGGAGGATTTAATCTCTAATTTAATTAGATTTCGGTCACATAAATATGTACTTTCCGCGGATATAATTAAAATGTACCGTCAAATAAATGTTGATAAAGAGGCTCTCAAATTTCAAAAAATATTTTGGAGGAGTGATCCTAGCCTACCCTTGCATATTTATGAATTACAAACTGTGACGTACGGAACATCACCGGCTTCTTTTTTAGCGATCAGATGTTTGTATGAATTAGCTAATCACGAAGAATCAAATTATCTTAATGCGTGCCGAACAATAAGAAGCGATTTTTATGTTGATGACGTGTTGACTGGCGCGGACAGTGTATCCGAATTATTTAAATTGCGGGATGATTTGATCAAAGTTTTGCAAAAGGGTGGTTTTAATTTAAATAAATGGAACTCTAATATCGAAACTATTCTTGATGATATACCGAATGAAAATCAACAGTCAGTTATTAGGTTAGACAAAGAAAAAGGGACTAAAATTTTAGGAATGGAGTGGGAATCTAAAACCGACCAATTTAGATATAGCGTTAGCAAACTCGCGAAGTCGCGCATTACCAAAAGAAACATACTTTCTGAGGTTGCGAAGCTATTTGATCCTCTTGGGTTAATTAATCCTGTAATCGTGACCGCAAAACTGATATTGCAAAAATTATGGGAAGCAAAATTGAATTGGGATGAAGTCGTTCCAATTAATATTGTAAATAAGTGGGTGCAATTTAGAAATAATTTAGCTTCAATTAATAATTTAGTAATAAATCGTCATTTTATTCTGAACGCCGAGTCCGAAATACATGGCTTTTGCGATGCAAGTGAGCGCGCATATGGGGCTTGCGTTTACATACGCTTTAGGGATGAAAACGGATCTTGGGATACACGTTTGATATCCGCCAAATCGCGAGTAGCGCCTTTAAAAACACAGTCGTTACCCCGTCTAGAATTGTGCGGGGCTCTATTATTAATTAATTTGATAAAATGCATTGATTCAGCCTTGGCAAAAAAGGGTGTTATTTCAAACAAAACATTTTGGTGTGATTCAAGCATCGTGATTGCTTGGATTAAATCGGAATATGCTGCATTTAAAACGTTTGTTTCCAATAGAGTGTCCGAAATACGGTCTTATTCAAATTCTGAATCATGGCGACATATTTCAACAAAGGATAATCCCGCGGATGTATTGTCTCGCGGTGTAATGCCAGACGAAATTATTAATTTAAATATATGGTGAAATGGTCCTGCATGGCTCAGGTTAGATTCAGGGGAATGGCCTGAATCGAAAATTAACAATATCAGTTTATTACCTGAAGTTCGAACAGCACGGGTTAATACGGTTTTATTAACGGATTGTGATGTTTATTTAAAGTATTCTACATTCGGCAAATTAACTCGAGTCACAGCCTATGCGCTGCGTTTTATAAACAATTGTAGAATTGAACTAAATAAACGAATTTATGGCCCTTTATCAGCTACAGAAATCAAAATCGCAATACTTAAATTAATAAGAATTGTACAAATTGAATATTTCTGTAATGAATATAAACAATTAATGAACGGTCAAGCTATAGATAAGCGAAGTCGATTATTGCAGTTAAATCCATTTTTTGATCCTCTCGATAAGGTTATTCGTGTGGGGGGAAGGTTGAAAAATGCGAATTTAAATTTTGATCAAAAACATCAAATTTTATTACCCGGTAATTGTCATTTTACGCAGCTCTTATTAAGAAATGAGCACATTAAAAATTTGCACTCCGGTATTAATACAACGCTTGCTGCAGTGCGTTTAGGATATTGGCCACTTTCAGCAAAAAATAATATTAAAAAGATCATTCATAAATGCAACACGTGCTTTAGAGTAAAGCCAATTATTAAAGAACCCTTTATGGGAGAATTGCCAGCATCCCGCGTAACCTATCAAAAGCCATTTAATAGTACAGGTGTAGACTTTTGTGGACCTTGATTAAACAAGGAATTCGAGGACAGAAAACGATCAAGGCTTACGCCGCTATATTCATTTGTTTTTGCACTAAAGCGATACATTTAGAAGTAGTAAGTAATCTGTCTACAGAAGCCTTTATCGCAGCTTTGCGCCGATTTATTGCTCGTCGCGGCAAAGTAAGTCATATTTATTCGGACAACGCAACAAACTTTGTTGGTGCGAGTAGCGAGCTGAAAGATTTGTACAAATTATTTAACTCGGAATTGTATAAACATAAATTAATTGATCAGTTTTCTTCGGACCATTTACAATGGCACTTTATACCACCTCGCTCACCGCATTTCGGTGGCCTTTGGGAAGCCGGAGTAAAGAACGTGAAGCATCATTTGTATAGAGTTATGGGGGAAACTAAACTTAATTATGAGGAATTAAGCACACTTTAACTCAGATAGAGGCTATCCTAAATTCTCGCCCCCTTATTCCCATGTCTAACGACCCCAACGACCTAACCTTTTCAACCCCTGGCCACTTCCTTGTCGGGGACTCATTATTAGCCGTTGCTGATCCGGATTTATCCGGAATAAAGGTCAACCGATTGTCCAGGTGGCAGCATGTGCAGTATATAAAGCAGCACTTTTGGAAACGATGGGCGAAGGAATACCTTCCTGGACTCCAGCCGCGTTCCAAGTGGAGAACGATGACGTCAACGAGCCATCGACCCCAGGAAGGCGACTTAGTGCTAATTAAGGAGGATAATCTGCATCCCATGCAATGGAGGATTGGAAGAATTACGGAGCTGATTCCTGGAAAAGATGGTGTTCCACGAGTGGCACTAATAAAGACAATTCAAGGTGTGTATAAGCGAGCGCTCACACGTGTAGCAGTTTTACCGAATCAGTAGGTCCAGGAGGCTATGTTCTGTCAGGAGAGGGCGGCATGTTCGGTTTTGATAATATTTTCGATTTCGAAAATATCATCTTTAAGACCGAGAAAAATTCTACCGACCGTTTTGGGTCCGGTACGTGACATAACAATGGCATCTTCGTGTACCCAGAACGAGGAATGCAGTTCAACCCCTGTAGTGCGGTTTATTAAGGGTATTCCTAATACCCGCGCGAAAGTGGAGTTCCTCGAAAAGGGCAAATCCAACGGGACTTGCACTTAATGAGTTTTTATTCGATTCCTTTTTCCGAGTGCAGACTAGGTACCTGAAAATCTCGGTCTTGTGAAGTGACGTTTTTTGCGCCTGTGTCGATTTTTTGCCCCCACCATCTAACAGACATTTTTCATTGAATTTGTAAATATGTAACTAGTATTAAGAGCGAACTTGTACATAGCACATCATTACACAAAACATAAAAAGATCTCCTGACGTATTATTTCTGGTCAAATAAGTTACCCTTACAAAGTAACGACTTTCCTAAAAGGAAAATCAACATAACGCTTTTCCTTCGGAAAACCCAACATTATTAAAACAACTGGTAACGATATTTATATATTAATGGTTGCAAGAAAATAATATAATAAAATTTATGCTTAAAGGATTTGTATTCGTGGTCCGAAAAAACAGGATTCGAATCTTTGATTCGAATCATATTTATCTCTTACGAATCCTTTATTCGAGTATTCGTGATTCGGATCATATTAGGTGATTCGGATTCGTGATTCGAATCCTTTTCACGAGGATTTGTCTCAGCTCTGAATCATAATACCTACTTCATATTTAAGTCAAAATCAACATATTACGAACCTAATAACAATTTATTATTGAGTATGTTTATTTTAGATTGGAACAATAGCTGGAAACTTGATGATCAAGCACAAACATAAAGACTTTCCTTCCGACATCTTCTTACTACTTGAAAGTGTTGGAGCTTCAGTGACCATAAGTACTATAAACTAATTTCGAATATTATAAAGAGTTTACAATGATTTTATACTTTTTCAGTGGACACTAATCAAGATACCAAAGTCATCACAATGCGTGCGTTTTTGGATTACGACATGAATAAGAGGATTATTAAGAGCATTTCCTTACCAGCTTTGGATTCTAGTTACTTTTTCGAAAGTTACAAAGTAAGTAAAATTATTATGAAATCTGAAGAAATTTACAATTTTTTAAAGTGTCTACTCCATACAGGGAATTTTTCTTATAAGTATACATATCCTGATTTATAAATTTTCAGACAATTGATGTTTTAAAAAAACGCTCAATTAGAAGCTTCTAATGAGTGTTACTACTTCCAGATTGAGTACGAAGTAAAATTACAGGCATTTCTAATCTTGAAATTTTACTTCATGCGCCACGCGTGTAAAACAGAAATTCATTTCAAAACAACGAATGCCTGATCATTCACAAATATGTATACTTAAAAAAAAATCCTGTTTGAATTATGTTTTGTTTAAAATCCATTAAGGGATTGTTACCATTAATATAGAAAAATAATGAATAGATAACTAGAGGAATGAATACAGAAAATTTAAACAGTTTCACGAATTTCACATTTACTTAAAACTTGCTGGTTTTTCTCCAATGTGTAATAGAGATTAGCCAAGTAATAACCTATTCAATTTAAACTCTATGTACGTGTAGTTGAGTCGCCTATTTCTAAAAACCCCTAAATCCACTTTAGTTCGTTTCGAGTAATTTAATAGTTTTCTAACTTGCCGCACAGTGTTTCGAGCAATGTACCGGGTGGGCAAATAAGCGAGGTAAGCGGCTGTATCTCAAAAACTAACGATCGTAGAGAGTTACTGTAAAAATTTTTATAGGTAAAGTGGGCGAGGGAAAATGCTGGAAATTATTTTCAAGTTTCCAAGATGGCTGCCAGTGGGCGTTTCCACCATCTTGAATTACATAAAGTTACGTTTCTCGCGATTTTCCCCAATGAATATAACAAAAAAGTATTTGCGTTTTAATGTTAACTTAAAGTGGAACATTTTTTGTTGAAACAATTTTTCTCTATCTTTCGAAATAAAGTGGTGGAGGGTATTTGAATGTTGTTTTAAATAAATGCCTGTAACTTCGAAGCGGCTTAATGGATTTGAATAAATTTGGTATCATTAAAAAGAGCATTTCTTGGGCTTTTAGGTTTCTCGTAATTATGACAGTTGTGACCTACACCTACACCTACACAAAATATTGGATTTTCTCAAAAAATTTAAATGCGATGATATTTTTTTAGACTAGAAAATAGACAAATGACCAACCAATAAGCCTGCGCAAACCGCATCTTAATATCTTTTTCCTAACTCAAATTATTAAAAAAATAATACTAAACCAGGAAAATTCATATATCCCCATTTAAAAATGCACCGGTTGCGTTCGATAAGAAGGCAAGTAGTAGGCCATTGAAATAAAAGACAAACTCCTGTCTAAAATATTCACAAGAAATGTCAGTTTATTTAGTGCTGTGATTTTAAGTCACACGTTTTCGTATTTATAAGCGATTGTCCTTTTAAATGACAACTTCATTCCTGAAAAGGACCGATTTTGAAAAAAGATTAATGCCTTCTGTGTTCAAATTGCCTTCCGTCATATTCCACACATTGTTCCAGTCTTTCTTGAGTCGACAGAACCGCAGCCTCGATTTTTGCCGCTGATAGTTGACGAATTGAGTTTCGAATTCTGTTTTCCATATCCATTCGTGCTGTTGTTGTAGTTTGAAAAACAATATCTTTTAAGCGTCCCCACAAATAAAAATCAAGGCATGTCAAGTCGAGAGATTTTGCCGGCCAAGGAAATAGGCTTCCCCTTCCTATCCAGCGTTCTCGAAAGGTCCCGTTAATATGGTTTCGGACATTAATTGAATAATGTGCCGGACAACCATCTGCTTGCAAAAACATAGTTCTCCTAGTTGCGAGTGGCACATCTTTCAACACAATTGGCAAGTCGTTGATCAAAAACTCTAAGAAGCGGTTACCAGTTAAAGGTTGACCAAAAAAATAAGGTCCAATAATTCTGTCCCCAATGATACCGCACCACACATTTAGGCTCCAGCGTCCCTGGTGCTGCACTTCTCCTGACCAATGCGGATTTTCAGCGGACCAATAATGCATATTATGACGGTTTACTCTACCATCACTACTAAAGGTAGCCTCGTCGGTCCAGAAAATTTTCCTCAAGCATGCCTAGCATCCATTCACAATAATTTAATCTGTTATTGAAATCTTGTTCATTTAGGGCCTGGTGCAAGACTATGTGGTAAGGATGTAATCTAAAAGTAAAAAAGAACATATGCGTAAAAATAATATAATCAGAATAACACTGAATTGTGTATCTGAGAGTATGTGCTAAGATACTTGGAATAAGATAAAATTATTTACCTATAATCTTTCAAAATATTTCTAACAGTTGTTCGTGCTATTCTCAAGACTAGAGACAATGTTCTAGTTCCTACATGTCTATCAAATTCTATGTAAGCCAAGACATTGATAATGTTTTTTTCGGTCCTTCCATTGCGACGCCTGCGACGTTTAGGACGACGAAATCTTCCAGTATCGCGTAATCGCTGTACCAAGCGCGGAAACATTCTTCTCCCGTAATGACGGCGATCTGGACACCGTTCCGCGTACTGTCTTGCAGCTATAGCTGCATTTTAAAAACACTCGAAATAAATCGCAATCATGTCATCGGCTTCATTATTTGTAAGAGGCATTTTGATTAAAAAGCACTCAAATTATGCGCAATCAACAATATTGGGCTGCGTGTGACAAAAGTTTGACGTTACTTGGCAATATTTTTGTTAGGCGATTGTCGTATCCATGGCCTACTACTTGCCTTCTTATCGAACGCAACTGATACATTTTTATATGGGGATATATGAATTTTCCTGGTTTAGTATTTTTTTTAATAATTTGAGTTAGGAAAAAGATATTAAGATGCGGTTTGCGCAGGCTTATTGGTTGGTCATTTGTCTATTTTCTAGTCTAAAAAGGTCATATCATCGCATTTACATTTTTTGAGAAAATCCAATATTTTGGTTATAATATCGAATAACGCCCTCTATCGGCGGCCGTGTAAGTCACAACTGTCATGATTACGAGAAACATAAAAGCCCAAGAATCGCTCTTTTTAATGATACCAAATTTATCCAAATCGATTAAGCCGTTTCGAAGTTACAGGCATTTATTAAAAACAACATTCAAATACCTCCCACCACTTTATTTCGAAAGATAGAGAAAAATTGTTTGTACAAAAATGTTCCACTCTAGGTTAGCATTAAAACGCAAATACTTTTTTGTTACATTCATTGGGGAAAATCGCGAAAAACGTAACTTTCTGTAATTCAAGATGGTGGAAACGCCCACTGGCATCCATCTTGGAAACTTGAAAATAATTTCCAGCATTTTCCCTTGCCCACTTTACCTATAAATTTTTTTACCGTAACTCTCTACGATCATTAGTTTCTGAGATACAGCCGCTTACCTCGCTTATTTGCCCACCGTACCCGGTACAAAAATAAAAAAATGAACATTTAATTTTAAGGATTTTCATGTTACCACAATAAAGTAGATAAACCATTACTCCAAGAATTGCACATGAGTTTCGCCAATTTCTTATTAATGTACTCTCAAACCAAAGCAATGATGGAGCGGGTACTTGTCTTTAATATCAGTTTTATTTTATCAATTGGTCTAATTGTTATACTACAACTGCTACGAAGTGTTTTTCAATAATCTATGATGGATTGTGTAGCCCAGGGTATGTAGTTTAAGATACCATTTAAAGTGTATCTTTTGGTGTACGATTTACTCCGCAAATAATTTTTAAACAAACTCCTAAATTTAGGCGATTACAAACTTTGAAGAGACTTTAAATAAAAAAGTATCCAAACATTTTGTGGTATTAACATTCCCTTATTAGTACATTAATATACTTCAAAATTTTATAAGGGTCATCTGCTTCTGACTGCTCTTTTACAAGTTACGATTCTTTTGTAGAGAGAGGTACCGTCATAAAAACATTGATCTAGCAAATATGTGCTCAGAAAAGTGCCATAAACAGTGTGTATTCGACGATATATGTTCGCGTTTGAATATTGCGGTTTGTGATAGTGAAATACGTGAAAGTATGTAAGGTTTGAAGTTATTTTTAAGTGTATTGACCAATATTATTTAAATATAGAATAATTAATAATTATTTATGCGTTATAATAAGGTAATACTAATTTTAAAATATTAACAAACGCGCTTAAGGGTTTTTTTATTGCTTATAAGTGTCCAATACGTTTATATCAAATACAAAGCTCAATTAGTACAAAGCTCTATTAATATACAGGGTGTTTCACCTAAACTTTCTAGATTAATTAACAAGAAACTAAAAATGTTAATAAACGTTTGTTTGTTGTAATCAATAGATGTTATTCAAGGCTTCAAATAATGATCAAATTGGTATCACTCATAATTACGATTTAGCTGTCAGAGGCGTGAGAAAATGTCATTCAATGATCAGAACTTTGTAAGTGACTTTTTCCAAAAGAATTGAATATTTTAAGATATTTTTATCATTTGCATGTTTTAAATTACATTCGTCATTTAATACACAAATTTAAAGTTGTACAATTTCTCAAAATTTGCTTATCTAACAATAACAATAATTAAAATACATTGAAAATTACATAACAATAATAATAACAGTAATATAACTTCATTATAGCCGACAGTTCTTATAAAAATTGACACACATTTCAAGAATGGTCAATATTTTTAAGATATAGTCTTGAATTACATCTATTGATCACAATAAACAACACTTTATTAACATTTTTAGTTTCTTGTTAATTATTCTGGGAAGTTTTAGATGAAACCCATTGTATATGATATATTTACGGAAGATATAGAAAACAACAAAAGTGCGATTCTTTTCGCAATCTACAACAAGTTAGTCTTACAAAGACTATATCAAACACTCATTGAAACAACTACTTCCCGCGCTAATACCCCGACGGATATTGAAGTATACAACAAGTGTTTGCTGTTACATACAGTAATCTATTGCCTGGCCTGAATAATTTGACCCAAATTGTTATATTTGTAGTAAGTTACTGTATGTAATAGCAAACATTTGTTGTATATTATTTTTTTTAAATTGGTTTATTTTAAACAATTACAATGACATATATATATACACATTTATTTTATAATAAGTGGTGATTTCGTCCAGCTTCATTGCAGTTGATTCCTTTGGTTTCATTCCTTCTGTCCTCGCCTCGTGATGTTGGCTTGATACCCGATCGCGGGCTAGCGGTATTGAAGGATATTTGTTATTTTATTTTCGTGTTGTTCCTTTAGTTTAATTTATTGTTTACAAGTAGATTTTTTATTTTTAGTTTGAAGGGAATAAATTTTAATGATTTTATGTGTGTTGGTAGTTTGTTAAATATGCGTATCGTGTCAGTCGTTAAGTGCTGTGAGTATTTTTTTGTTCTGAATTTGTCTGTTCGGAGGTCTGATTTCCTTCTGGTTGTATAAGTGTGTATTTGCTTGTTTGGTTTGATTTTAATGCTTGATTTTATTAAGTTGTGTTGTATTTTGTAAATTAGTAATAAGTTATTATATATTATTAGTTTGTTTATATCTAGTTCTTTTGTGGTTTCGTATACTTTATGACTTCGTGTTCTTTTATTAAGGAGGTATAGTATTTTTAATATTTTCTTTTGTTGGCGTTGCAGCATCGTGATGTTTTTCCTTGTAGTGTTTCCCCATGTATTGCACAGGTAGTTTATGTTGGAGGTAAATAGTGCGTGGTATATAGCTTTTTTCTGTTTTCTGGTATATATTTTCTAATTTTCCACAATGCTCCAATTGTAATTGCATTCTTTTTCATTATTTTGTTGATGTGGTTGTCCCATTTTAGTTTGTTGTTTATTTTTAAGCCTAGATATTCGGTATTATTTATTTGTTTCATGCATTTTCCATTTATTTTAACTTCAAGCTCTACAGGATGTGTTTTCGGATTAAACATCATAAATGTAGTTTTTTCCTCATTTATTGTTAGTAAATTATTATAGAACCATTTTTGTAAAATTAGTAGGTCTGCTTTTATGTTTTGTTCAATTTCGTTTGCGTCATTTCCGGTATATAGTAAACACGTGTCGTCGGCGTATATAAATGGGGTTCCTGTTAAGTTTTGTTCCATCATATCGTTCACGTATATAATGTAAAGAATCGGTGGTAGGTTTCCTCCCTGGGGTATTCCAAACTGTGCATATCTTGGTTGGCTACTAATTTTGTTTATTCTTGTTATCTGTGGTCTTTGTGTTAGATATGGTTGTATTAGTTTAAGTTCGGTGTCTTTTATTCCAATTGCGTGTAATTTTTTGATAAGCATTTCTTTTGATATCGTGTCAAACGCTTTTTTCATGTCTATGAATATAGCTGCCACTAATTTCTTTTTATCTAGGTTGTTTGTTACTGTGTTTATTAATTCGTAGACTGCCCATAGTGTTCCAGACTTTTGCTGAAATGCATATTGTTGGTGGTGAATGACATTATTTGTGTATAGATGGTTGCTTAGTTGTATTTGTATTGCCTTTTCCAGTATTTTATTCAATGAGGATAGGAGGGATATAGGTCTATAATTTTCTAGTTTTCTTCTATCGCCTTTTTTGTATATCTGAATTACTACAGTATTTTTCATATAATCGGGGTATATTCCTTCCTTGAGTACAGCGTTTGTAACTTTTGTTAGTATAGGTATTAGGGTTTCTTTATTTTGTTTTAGTACATCGTTTGTTATGGTGTCAAATCCGGGAGCCTTGCGTTCTTTTAAATTAGTTATTATGTGGTTCATTTCGTTAGATGTGATCGATTTAAATTTCATAGTCGGGATGTCTTTCCGTGTTGTCACTATTGGGGTTGGTTCTGTAATTGCATTTTTAGTTTGTTGTTCTGCTAGTATTTTTCCAATATCTGCAAAGTAGGAATTTATTCTATCTGCTATTTTCTCTATTTCGGTTGTCATGGTGTGATTATCCATCTGGATTTCTTGTATATAGTTTCCCTTTTGAATGTTGGGTTTTATTTGTTTATTTACAGTTTTCCATAGTTTGTAGGGGTTGTTACTATTTTTTAGAAAATTATTTTTATAGTATTGTGTTTTTGAATTTTTGATTATTTTTTGTGTGGTTCTTTTCTGTGCATGATAGGCTTCCTTAATAAGGTTGTTTGTGGGATTTTTTAAGTGTCTTTTAAAATTTTATTTCGTTTATTTATTTCTACTATTATTTCATTTGTTATCCATGGACATTCAATATTTCTCTTGGTTTTTGTAATGTGAGTGTTTTTTTCTATTATATTTTGTAGTGTTTTAGATAGTTGCTCAACATTTTCTATTTGCGTTATATCGATTGTTTTTATTTCTTTAGATATTTCTATATATTTTATTATAGTTTGACAGAAATATTCGTATTTTTCTTTTTTATGTTTCAATGTATTCAATTCAGTAATAAGGGCACTATGATCTGATCTATTTGTATGTTCTATTTTTATGTTATTTATGAGGCTTTCGTTATTTGTAATAATGTGGTCTATTATGGAATGATTTCCATTTGTATTTGTTCTCGTATGTGCTGATTTTGTTATTTTATTCATTATTTTGTAGTTGCTTTCTAACAGGATATTTTATTTGTTTTTTCTAACAGGTTTATATTGATGTCTCCTATGATTATGTGGTTCTTTTTCTTATTTATTAAGTGATGTTTTAGTGTAGTTTTAAGTTGGTCGAGGGTGACTTCTGGTGGTTTGTATATTAGCGATATTGTACATTTAATGTCTTTTATTAGTACGGTAAGTATTTGTATGTTATGTTTAATAGTTTTTTGTATTGTATCGAACTCTGCATCTCGTCTAATATACAAAGCGATTCCACCCCCTCTTTTGTTTCTTGAATTATATACTGCTCTATAATTACTTATGTTAAAGAGATGTTCGTTGTCATTTGACAGCCAAGTTTCTGTTATAGCGATTACTAATGGATTATTGTATATTCGTGGGATTAGTTCTAGCTCTTCATATTTATTTTGTAAGCTTCTTATGTTGTGAAGATATATACTATCCATGGATTTCTGTTTTATTTGTTGTTTTTACATGCGTGTTTTTTTTTCAGTTATACAATTTTTTCTAAATCGATATATGTTTTGATTTTAAAGTTTTCGCTTGTATCTGCTTTTCTTATATAAATAGAACCATCCATTGTCCATAAGTATTTATAGTTTTTCTCTTTTTTTAGTTTTCTTGCGTTGTAGAATAGTGTGTTTTTAAACGTTGTTAATTGCTCGTTTATGTATATATCGTTATTGGCACCCTTAAAGTGGCATTCGTTAGTAGCTATGGACCCTATATTTTTACGAGCTTCTAGTATTTTTGTTTTAACTTCTTTTGTTCTCATTTTTACTATAATAGGGCACTTTTCAATATAATTATCTTTTCTGTAAGCATTAATTATGTCTGCTTTTTCAATTTTCACATTCATGCCTCTCATCACTTTCATTATTACTTCTTCAGTTTTTACCTGCTTTTCTTGTCTTGGTATTCCTGTTATTATTAAGTTATTTTGTATTTTTTCACTTTCAATTTTTTCTATTTGATTTTCAAAACTTTGTACTCGTGTATTTAAATGTTCATTTTTCTCTTTGCATTCTTTTAATTTTAGTTTTAATGTTTTGTTTTCTTTTTGTAATTCATCAAATTGTTCACTCATAAAATCAATTGCTTTTTTGAGTTCTTTCAGTGTCGAAACAATTTCCTTGTATGTGGTTTCCTTATCTTCGCTTTCGCTTGTATTTTGTTTTATATTCGATCTTGTATTTATATTATTCTTGTTTGGCATTTTTTGTAATTTTATATTATATTATTATTTATGTATGTGCAACTGATATTTTTTAGTGTTCTGGGTTAGGATAGTTGGAATATAAAACGTGGGTTACAGTATCTTCACACCGACTCCGCCTATAGTGGTGACTTTAGTTTTTACTAACACAAAAGGCGAGGGCAAGGTTACAAAAGAAAACAATCGGATGTTGTTGTTAATGTGGGGTATTATTACAAATACAAATATATCATAGTTACTTTTCTTTAAAAAAAGAAAAAAAGTAATTTTGTGCGTGGTTTGAACCACCGTCAGCTGGTTGGAAGTTGTCGACTTTAGCTCTACGCTAATGTGGTACTGTCTATTTGATTTTTGAATTATCAATATTTCTGTGAATTTTGTAAATGTAGAGTTTGTGGTTTTGTTAATTGTTCGGTATTTTATTTTATAGGTTATGAGAGGTTATTTACCACTTTAACCTATATTATTTCCAGGTATTTGCCGAATCAAGCAATTGATTTTCACTATCCACTTGTTTCTTTTCGACTTACTTTCAGTATTAAACGCTTTTAAAATTCTCACTCACTTTCACACTTTGACCTTCACTCGTTAATGTCCGTCGGGGTATTAGCTCGCGAAGTAGTTGTTTTAATGAGTGTTTGATATTGTCTTTGTAAGACTACATTGTTGTAGATTGCGATAAGAATCGCACTTTGAATGTTTTCATGTTACCACAATAAAGTAGTAGTTGAAGTATTCTGCAATCAAGAATTGGCAATTTCATTTATAGATATAGAAAATATTTCATTTATAACAAATCTTCCACTATCATAAAGAAAAGTGTGAGGATTGAAAATTAAAATTATTTCAGTTTAAAAAATAAACCATTTTTTTAAACCGAAATAATTTTAAGTTTCCTATAATTTAAACAATTAATAATTGACATATTAAATTTATTTCACTCTTAACAATTGGTTGAAAATTTCACTTGAAGTTGGTGATTTATACGCGTGGCGCATGAAGTAAAATTTCGAGTTTAGAAAAGCCTAAAAATGTGGATTTGCAGGAGCGCGACTCGCGTCGCTCGCTCGCCCCTGCATATCCAGATTTTCAGGCTTTTCTAAACTCGAAATGTTACTTCATGCTTAGTCTGGGAGTGGAATCTCTTGTTAGACGATCAATCAGAAAATTATTTTATAGTAAAACCAATGACATAAAATAAATAGAATTGATGTTGTTTCATTTTGTTGTTCAAATTTAGAACCAACACAAATTCGTGTGAATTATTTATGGTTTAGTAAACTTAGCGTCTACAATTATTAAATATTAATCATGATAAAAGTTATAGGGAATGAAAAAAACTTGTTTTAGTGCAGGAAATTGCTAAAGCTTAAATTATACCGAAATTATATAAAATAATGCTTAATAAATAAACTACTAAAGAAACAATTTTAATGAGAATATAACTCAAGCGTCACATGACTACATTCCCTCCAATCAGAATCGCTTATTTCCATAGATACATGTTATCACAGTGGTGATAGAATCCTATCATCTTATTTTGGTCGTTGCTATGAAAATTATTTGTCAAATCTGGCAGTCTATAATTAAAAATGTCAAACGGGCGATGGGGACATTTGTTATATTCTCTTATCGAATATAACTCGTGGTATGATTAATAATCGATAACATTTATTCGTGGCTCGTTGAATCTGCAGCTCAGTTTCACTCATAAATATTTTCGATGATAATCATACCACTTGTTATATTACAGCTGATTATATCACAAAGATTATCTAATTATAAATATAACAATTTTAATTGTAATGTTGAAGAAAATTGAAGTTATGTATGCTAATTTGGAGAACTTGTACTATTTAAAATACGTGTATTAAAAGTTCTTGAAAATATTGAAAATTAGTTATAAATTAAAAATAGCCAATGCAACATAAAATATGTATATGATAGAAATGTCTTAAAATATTCTATTCTTTTAGAAAAAGTCACTTCTAAAGTTTTGATCATCGAATCACATTTTCTCACGCCTCTGACAGCGAAACTGTAATTACTAATTATAATATTTTTAGTTTCTTGTTAATTAGTCTAGGGAGTTATTGGTGAAACACCCTGTATGTTGGGGAAAAAAATACAGAAAAAAAAGCGTCATAACTGTTAACAAAATAATTAAGAATTTATTTTCAAATCTATTTTACTCGCTTATTCATTTTTATATTTTATTTCTGAAAACGGATTTATATTAACAATATAAATTAAAAAAAACTTTGTCGGGTGCTTTTTTTGGTAAAATATTCTTTTCCAAAAATATTTTTAACTCGATTTTTTTAGGAAATTTAAAAAATTAAATCGTACAAAGACTTTGTAATGTGATCTAAAACATATACAGAAAATTTCAAAATTTTTAAAGCAACAATAAAAAAGTTTATATTATGAGCACCGGTAAAACCCCCTTAACTATAGAAAAATATACTTATATAAGTAAATAAAACACTGTTTATCACTTTGTTTGTATAACAATTGGTTTATTTGGTGACTATAGTTTCGATACTACACGTATCATTATCAAACCGGTTTGATAATGATACGTGTAGTATCGAAACTATAGTCACCAAATAAACCAATTGTTATACAAACAAAGTGATAAACAGTGTTTTATTTATGTTCAACAATGTATAACGAAGTAGAAGCCTCTATAATCAGTGGACTTATATAAGTGTTAAATGATGAAAATATATGTTTATTATTAAAATATAAACAAATGAAAAATTGCAACAACTAAAAATTGTTTTATCGATTTTTGTCCCATGTTCCCATATACTCGAAACACTGTCCGCCGCCTCGAAAGTGAGTTTTCGAACACCGTTTTGACCACTCGAAAGTCGCATATCCAGTATTTTACTTACGACAGGAGGTTAGGAAGTGAGGCGTTGGATTTTTCAAACGCTCATCAAAATTTGAATTCTGCACGGATTTCGTTGGGATTTTTTGCAATGCGTAGCCGAAAGTGTCACGCTTGCAATTCTGCCGCTGCCGATGCCTGGTTCGGGCACAATATACTAAACAACGGTGCCCAGCCGGCGCTTAACTCAAACAGGGGCACGTAAAAATAACTCTTATTACCAACTTTTTTATTCGGCCGATTTGGGCATCAAGGGTGGTCGAATTGTATCGGCGGGGGTGATTTACCCCGAAATTAACCCATCTGCGACGGGTATAAGCCGCGGGGAACGCAAGCGGGCATTTGAAAATTTGAAAATTCGGTCAGCCATAATGAAAATTATATTTCATCGTTACTTTGATGAAACCTCGTATGTGAGTTGAGAAAAATTTTTCAGCAAACACAAAAACTGTTTAAAAAAAAAAATTGTTAAGTAGTTCTTTTCAAACATTTTTTTTTTAATGAATCATTGTATAAGATTTAGGGGATAACTTTATTACATAGGAGGTTTCATAAACTCATCGGGCTGATAACGTAGTCCTTTGATAAAAAAAAAGACCTTTATTGGCATATCTCCACACTTTACATTACATTTACCTTTACATTAGCTTATCTCATTGCCCTCCCGTATCCCTCTTACCCTCCCTTCTCTTTTCCCTCTCCCTCCCCAGCTTTTCCAACGTCCTTACCCAGCTCCCATCCTCCCTCATCCACTCCACTACCCTTCTATTCCCTTTCGCTCCCAGCCACTCTTTCACCCCCTCACATTCCTCCGCCAAGTGTCCCCACGTATCCCTCCCCTATCCACACAACACACACCTTCCATATTCTTCCCCCATCCATACTTTCCTTCCTCTCTCCTCCGATCCACACCTCGCCCTTGCCACAATCATCCTATCCTCTTTACCCCATCCCTTCCTTATCAAATAATTCGGCACCCTCCCAAAAAAAAAGAGTCCTTTGATAATAAAACCCTATTATGCAAAAAAAAAATCACATAGGTTTCATCAAAACGTCGACGATTTGTTCTTTCGTTTTTCGAAATCTTTAAAAAATCGCCAAAAATCTATTTTAAGACCGACTTTGATGCGTTTTTATGTGCATGTACATCTTGCAGTCGTAATTTCGACGCACCTTGCACCCTTGATACCTGTTTGCACTGAGAATAATTTTAGATTGAGCTACATTAGACAACAGTTATCAAAATTAAGAATTTTTATATAAGAGATCTTGCACATTTTCCACGACAGCATTATTGTGATGAGTTTGCCCGTTTCAAAAAATATTGTACAAACCTCGTGCGTGAAGAATTTTCTCGATTTCACGCATTTGAAGACACTCGCTCCTTCGTCGCTCGTGCTTTAAAAATGCGTTCACTCGGGAAAATTATTTTCCCGCACTTGTTTTGTAAACAACTATTAAATTCACTTATGCCTGATTTTATAAAACGTTTTATTTTCTAAATAAAATTAACCTTAAGAATAAATTAACAATAAACAGTTATCAAAATTAAGAATTTTTATATAAGAGATCTTGCACATTTTCCACGACAGCATTATTATGATGAGTTTGCCCATTTCAAAAAATATTGTACAATCCTCGTGCGTAAAGAATTTTCTCGATTTCACGCATTTGAAGACACTCGCTCCTTCGTCGCTCGTGCTTTAAAAATGCGTTCACTCGGGAAAATTATTTACCCGCACTTGTTTTGTAAACAACTATTAAATTCACTTATGCCTGGTTTTATAAAACGTTTTATTTTCTAAATAAAATTAACCTTAAGAATAAATTAATGTATTCCCAAGATTTCGTTTTTACAAACCCAAAATAACTTTATTTGGCTGATAAATCTCCTCAGTAAATTATTTGTTTGTTTTTCTACCAAGTAAACTTTATTCTCTAAATAATTTGACTGTTAAAAGTCACAAGTGTATTAAATCATTATAATTACTTTAAATTCTACTACTTGCATTTATTAATTTCATTACGGTTATCATGCAATATCATCCGTGTCAGATTTAAGTTCGCTTATAGTATCTTCAATGACAGTGATTAATTTGAACCACAAGAAATTCTAAGGCGTTGAAGACCTACAGTTTTTCAAGTCAGAAGCAACCCGTTGACATAACCAGGGATTTTTATACATATGCATACGCTTTATTTTATTATTTCCATTTAACGTTTTAAACGAGTGCTTTCCACTCCCGGATTAAGCATGAAGTATAATTTCAGGCTTTTCTAAACTCAAAATTTTACTTCATCCGCCACGCGTATTGAACACTAAAAACACTGAAATATTGTGTACAAGTGAACTTCAATTGAAATCAGTGTCTTATACGCGTGGCGCATGAAGTAAAATTTCGAGTTTAGAAAAGTCTGAAAATTTGGTTTGGTCGCTCCGCGCTTCGCGCTACGCGACCAAACCAAATTTTCAGGCTTTTCTAAACTCGAAATTTTACTTCATGCTTAACCTGGGAGTGGAAAACATTGGTGTTAGTTTTTTAGAATTTCAAATAAGCTTTATTTTTCTTGTTCTGTGTAATTCTGTCCTATCTCGCGGTTATTTTCCATAATTATACGGATTTATAGTAAACTGTCAATTTGATTGACATTTCAATTTGAAAAAAATAAAAAAATAACTTTATTTGGCTGATAAATCTCCTCAGTAAATTATTTGTTTGTTTTTCTACCAAGTAAACTTTATTCTTTAAATAATTTGACTGTTAAGTCACAAGTGTATTAAATCATTATAATTACTTTTAATTTTACTACTTGCATTTATTAATTTCATTACGGTTATCATGCAATATCATCCGTGTCAGATATAAGTTCGCTTATAGTATCTTCAATGACAGTGATTAATTTGAACCACAAGAAATTCTAAGGCGTTGAAGACCTACAGTTTTTCAAGTCAGAAGCAACCCGTTGACATAACCAGGGATTTTTATACATATGCATACGCTTTATTTTATTATTTCCATTTAACGTTTTAAACGAGTGCTTTCCACTCCCGGATTAAGCATGAAGTATAATTTCAGGCTTTTCTAAACTCAAAATTTTACTTCATCCGCCACGCGTATTGAACACTGAAAACACTGAAATATTGTGTACAAGTGAACTTCAATTGAAATCAGTGTCATATACGCGTGGCGCATGAAGTAAAATTTCGAGTTTAGAAAAGCCTGAAAATTTGGTTTGGTCGCTCCGCGCTTCGCGCTACGCGACCAAACCAAATTTTCAGGCTTTTCTAAACTCGAAATTTTACTTCATGCTTAACCTGGGAGTGGAAAACATTGGTGTTAGTTTTTTATAATTTCAAATAAGCTTTATTTTTCTTGTTCTGTGTAATTCTATCCTATCTCGCGGTTATTTTCCATAATTATACGGATTTATACTAAACTTCCAATTTGATTGACATTTCAATTTGAAAAATTGACAATTAAGTTCTAAAAATTAGTGGTTCCACCTATCGCCACAACGTACATTTAAAATTTTGGTAACTAAATTATTTATTTCAAAAATTGCTATTTATTTGGTAGGTTTGCTTTATAATACGCAATTTTATTTGCTCATTAGTTGACTATGTAAATAAATTTACACCAGAAATAGACATCTTATGATTTATAAATTGTTTATAATACCGGGCATTAATGATTCATGATTAATTCAGATTGTTTTTGCAAAAATCGGTTGTATTTACAATGATAAATAGGGGACCTAAATGAGGTAAATCTTACTTTCATACTTCTTCCCGAAATATCAAAAAACAATTGGTTTTTGATATTTATTTTACTATAATTTATTTTATTTTTCTAGTTTTAAGGTAATAATGTAGTTTTATATTGCACAATAGTTACTCAAGCGGGAGTAGCTTGCTTAATAACAGAAGAATACATAAAGATAGTGAAAGGGTGGAAACAAATTAATGAAAGGCTGTTAAAGATTGAGATAATACTGGAAAATAACTATAATACCAGAAGTATAATCATATGTTATGGCCCCGATGTCAATCCTGTGTGAGATAAGTGAAAGGTAGTGAGACGTTGTCATTGCGATAATTTGAGTAATTTAAGTGATTTAAAGTGAAATTCTCTGCAAAATAAATAAATACAGGACAAATAGACCTGCATAGCTGCCCAGGTAAACATATGTGAACGACCTAAAGCTGAAGTAGCATCAAAGTATTAAAATTAAATTATACAAATAAAATAACCTCAAAGTTTGTTTACAATTATAAATTTATTGTGTATATTGGGCTGCATACACTAATTTACTACATATTAAAATAAATAAAAATAAAAGGCGCGGCTTCCGAGGTGACGAACCGAGCAGCGTTCTTTATCTCGCGAACAAACAGCAGTAACTCGCAAATAATAATAAATAATGCAGCTCTAGTTAAATTATAGTTTTAATATAAAACCCATGAGTGGAAATCAGTATAAAAGAAAAAGAACAGACACCAGTTTTGAAGACCAAGTATCTGTCGAAGTTTTTCAAATAAGCAAAAAGACGGTTCGCACGCCACCAAGTAAAGAGCAGAATAGAGAGCCAAATATAAATATGGACTTTATAGTAAATGAATTAAAGGAAATGCGTAAAGAGATACATGAACATTTCGATAAAAATAATAAGCAAAATGAAAAAAATGAGAAAAGAATTAGAAAGATCAAATAAAGAACTTAAGGAAATTAAAGAAAAAATGCAGGAAAAGGAAAACGTATGGAAACAAGAAAAACAGCAATTAATATACAGGGTGTCGCAACTAGAAGAAAAGATGGAAAAACAGGAAAAAATAAAGAGAAAAAATAATATCATTATTAAAAATGCACCCATATCAAGTAAGGATACTAAAGGGGAATCAGAAACCTTCTTAAATACAAAATTAAAGATAAGGGTTAAAATTGCGGAAGCATATAAGATAAAAGATAACATTGTTTATGTTAAACTAGAGGATTGGGAGAATAAAAAAGATGTGATGCTTCAGAAAAAACAATTAAAAGGCACAAACATATATATAGATAATGATATGACGTCTGACGAAAGAAGAATACAGAGGGAACTGAGAAAAGTAGCTAAGGAAGAAGTGATCAAAGGAAATAAGGCGAAAGTGGGATATCAGAGAATTATTATAAATGGTGAAATACACACTTGGAAAGAAGTGGAGAAAGATATTGAAACAAAAAACGAATAAATAAAGCAAATACGAGACATACGATGACCACAGCAGTACAAAAGGAATTGAGAAGGGGCACGAAAGTAAATAAATTCACAAAAACAAAGAATATAATAAATATTGGCACTTGGAATGTAAGAACGCTACTTACACCAGGTAAAAATATGGAAATAGCACAAGAAATGAGGAAATACAAATTAGATATTATTGCACTACAAGAAACCAGGTGGAAAGGAGATGGAGAAATAAATAAAAAAGAATTTTCAATAATGTATTCTGGGGAAACCAAACAAGGAAGAAATGGAGTAGCCTTCATGGTGACAAACAACATAAAAAGACGAGTAATCGATTTCCAGCTAATTAATGGGCGCCTAGTTTACCTACGTATTCAGGCTAAACCCTTTAACATATCATTATTAAATGTATATGCACCAACTGAAAGTGCAGCTGACACAGAAAAGGAGAAATTATACGAGGAAATTGAAACAACGCTAAAAAAAAAAATACCAAAGCAGGACACTAAAATTGTGCTCGGTGACTTTAATGCACAGGTGGGCAAGGAAGATAGGCTAAACGAAGTAGCTGGGAAATTTACAGTACACGAATCAACAAATGACAATGGTAATAGGTTATGCAATCTAGCGGCAACGGAAGGAATGATAATTGCCAGCACTAAATATAATCACCCGATTATACACAAGATAACGTGGATACCGCCTGCACAAAGTAGAGGAAATCAGATTGACCATATACTGATCGCAAAAGAAAGACAATCTTCAATTAGAGACGTAAGGACATACAGGGGAGCCTGCGCAGATACTGACCATTTCCTAGTAACAGCAAAGTTCAAACAGAGGATAAAAAAAGATAAAGGTAGAGGTAGCCGGAACAATAAGTGGGAAATTGAAAAACTAACATCTGAAAAGCGAAGAGATGAGTACCAAAGAGAAATAGAGCATCATCTGCATGTGCCAATTGAAGGAGATTGTCAAATCGATGCGCAATGGAATACAATAAAAAAATGCATAGAGCAGTCAGCAGAAAAACACTTAGGATTAAAAAGCAATATATCCAGAAACGAATGGTGGAATGAGGAGTGTATGGAAGTAGTAAAAAACAAGAATACATCCAGACTAAATTGGTTAAGAACCAAGAAATACAAAGATAAACAAGAATACGAGGCAAGAAGAAAAGAGAGCAATAGAATATTAAGAACAATAAAAAGAAAATGGATTGAAAATAAACTGCACGAGATAGAAAATGAAAGACAGAACAAAAACACAAAACAATTTTACAAAAAAATTAATGAACAAAAAAGAACACATACACGAAAAATACATGGAATAAAGAGCAAAGATGGAGAATTAGCAAAAGTGCTGAAGAAACAAAGCAAATATGGACAGAACATTTTAAAGTTTTATTAACGACAGGACAAGAAAATGAAGAAAAACCGGGTGAGGATGGCACCATAAGTGAGGAAGGCGACACAGAAGAGCCCACAGTGCAGGAAATACTGGAGATGATTAACAACAGCAAAAATGGGAAAGCGCCAGGAAAAGATGGTATAAACATGGAACTCATTAAGCATGGGGGGAAGCCGTTACTGGAAGCAATATCAAACCTAATCAAGAAAATATGGACCAGTGAAAAAATGCCCAACGAATGGAAGTGTGGAACAATAGTAACAGTTTATAAAAAAGGAAACCAGCAATTATGTAAAAATTACAGAGGCATAACACTACTGAGCACAGCATATAAAATACTGACCTCTATCATTCGAAAGCGTTTGGCAGAAAAAGCTGTTCATATTATTGGAGACTACCAATGCGGCTTCATAAAGGGTAGGTCAACAACAGATGCTATCCATACTCTTAAACAAATAATGGAAAAGACACATGAACATAAAATTAAAATAAAGCTATTATTCGTGGACTTTAAGCAAGCGTTTGACACGATAAATAGAAATAAGTTACTAATGGCATTAAAGAAAATGGAAATTGGAAATAAACTAATACGGCTAATACAAATGACAATGAAAGAAACAGCTGCTAGTGTTAAAACAGAGTATGGAGAAACAGATGAATTTGAAATAAATCAAGGCGTTCGTCAAGGAGATGCACTATCCGCACTATTGTTTAACCTAGCACTGCACTATACGCTAAGAAATATTGACACAAAGGGAACACTACGGACTAAAGGGTCACAGATTATAGCTTACGCTGACGATATTGTAATAGTTGCAAAACAACGGCAAATAATGATAAATGTGTTGAAGGAAATAGGGCGTGAAGCTAAAAAAATGGGAATGAACATTAACAATGACAAGACAAAAATTATGATATGCGATGGGAACAGTAGAAATGGGAACATAAAAATCGGGAAGTACACATTTGAGATAGTTGATAAATTCAAATATTTGGGGGTACATGTAACGGCAGATGGTAAAAGGCAGGAAGAAATAAAAGAAAAGATACAAGCAGCCAACAGAGCAGTGCATGCTAACAGAAAAATTCTAAGGAACAACAATATTACAAAAAGAACAAAAATGAATGTGTGCAGAACGATGATAAGACCAATTATGACACATGCAGCAGAGACAATGACAATGACAGAAAAAGAGCAAAATGATCTACTCATAATGGAGAGGAAAATCATGAGAACGATACTTGGCCCAATAAAAGAAAACGACAACTATTATCGTAGAAGAACAAATGAGGAAATTCGGCAGCAAATGGGCGATGAAAATATAATTTTACATATAAAAATGAAACGATTAAGATGGCTAGGACATATTTGGAGAGCAGGACCGAACGCGACAATAAGGATTATGCTGGAGTGGAACCCAGGAGGGAGGAGAAGGCAAGGAAGGCCCAGATCGAGATGGCTAGATGAAGTGGAGGACGATCTTAAGAAAATAGGGGTGAAATATTGGAAAAAAATTGCGATAAATAGGAAAGAATGGAAAGACATAGTGGAAAAAGTAAAAAACAACAGTTAAAAACTAAAAAAAAAAAATAATAATAATATAGACACAAAGCATAAAAGTAAATGGGGTCTGATCCGCCCCTACAAGTAGATCATGAAAGCTTCAGAAAAGAAGCAGCCAAACTCCACGAGGAGTGTAGTGCTTATGTATATATATATATATATATATATATATATATATGGCCCCGATGAGGATGCCAGGATCAAATAGAATATTTTTTTTTGGGAGAAACTACATGAAGTGGTGGAGGAATGTGAGGGTATAATAATTATTATGGGAGATATGAATGCAAGAGTGGGAAACAAGACCAATGAATGGGGCAGTGTTTTCGGCAGTTATCGAGAAGACAAGCTGAATAGAAATAGAAAACTTCTGCTAGAATTCTGCATGGACAATCAGATGGTTATAACTAACACACAGTTTCAACACAAGGCAATACACAAGATAACTAGAGAATGTAAAACAAGCAACGAACAATCAATGATTGACTATTTATAAATAGAACATTGGATACAAGGGTAAAACTAGAAATAGGCAGCGACCTAGTAGAATCTGTAGTAAGAATAGAAGAGAAGGAAACAAGGAAAAGAGAAAGAAAGCGGAATAAGAGAGACCTTAAAATCAAAACTTACAAACTAAGAGATGAAGGGTAACTTAAAGAACATGTTAGCGTCACAGAGCGAAAATTAGATAAAAGACCAGAAAGCGTATCAAGCAGCAAGAATATAGATAAATAATGGACAGATTATAAGAATACATTAGTGAACGCGGCACAAGAGTGTTGCGGGAAAATAAAAGTTGAGGAAAACCGCAAACAAACCCACTGGTGGACCAAAGAACTAAAAGAAGAAATAGAATAGAAAAAGGGATTATGAAAAAAACATATAACAAGTAGAACAGAAGAAATCTTATGCAGGATCATCTTTACGAAAAGTTGAAGAAATAAATGATGTATCTTACGATAACTTTGATTACTTAAATATATGTGAAGTCAGTACTTGTGTAGTAATTGAAGCACTCGGGAAGTTAAATAACAAGTTAAGTGCGGGCCCGGATGGAATTCCAGCTCTAATAATAAAAGATTGTCGTGATATTATTGCTAGACCTTTAACGCATATCTTTAACTTATGCCTGACCTATAGCAAAGTTCCATTATGTTGGAAAAGTGCACGTATTGTACCCGTCTTTAAATCGGGCAATAAAAGGGACGTTCCGAACTATCGCCCTATTGCTATTATCTCTAACGTTGCAAAGTGTTTTGAACTTATTCTTTGTAAATATATTAATCCTTACGTTAATAATAAATTGTCCTCATATCAACATGGCTTCAGGCCCATGAAATCAACTGTGTCAAATATTTTATTGAAAACCCAATTTATTTCAAAATTTATGGATAATCGTACTCAGGTGGACGTCATTTACACTGACATATCGAAAGCTTTCGATAGAATTGATCATGGGATCCTGATAAATAAGTTAAAACGGCTTGGATTTTCCACTGGTTTATGTGATTTATTTCAGAGTTATCTTAGTAACAGACATTTAGTTGTGGAATATAAGGGATATCAGTCAAATCAATTTATCGCATCCTCAGGTGTCCCGCAGGGATCCAACCTAGGACCTGTCTTATTTAATTGCTTCATAAATGATATAGCTGATAAAATATCACATAACATCTTGATATTTGCAGATGACCTAAAATTGTTTAATCCAATATTTACTGTGAATGATTGCCAATATTTACAGGATAGTCTTGAGATAATAGTTAACTGGTGTAGGGATAACAATGTCTCATTGAATGTAGACAAATGCAAGGTTATGTCATATACTAAAAACAAATCAAAAATCACTTATGATTATAGCATCAATGGTACAGTGTTGTCCCGTGTAGTATTGTTTAAAGATTTGGGTGTGATATTCGACGATCATTTATCTTTCAATGATCATATTATGAAAATTGTCTCAACCGCCAACCGTTCCTTAGGTTTTATAATACGGAATTGTAAGTCATTTAGGAATATTGGTGCAATAAAAACCCTGTATTTTGCATTTGTGCGTAGTAAGCTGGAGTATGCTTCAAGTGTTTGGGATCCACACTACTCTAAGTACTCCTCGATGATTGAAGCTATACAAAAGAGGTTTGTTAAGTATCTCCATTTTAAGAAGTACGGGGCTTATCCTGATTTTAATTACGATTATGCTGCGTTGTTAGATGAATTTGAAATGCACTCCTTAGGATGTCGCCGTAAGGCGAATTTAGTGACAACGCTGTTTAAGGTACTCAATGGTCAAATTGATTGCCCTGAATTGTTGGAGCAACTGAATATATTGGTGCCCTGTAGTGTAAGAACTGAACGCCTATTTCAGCTACCAATACCCAAAACGAACGTACTGGTCAGATCGCCGATGTATTCTATGTGCGCTACGTATAACAAACTCTTTAATGCAAATACAGATGTGGATATATTCAACTTTAAATCAGCGAAAGAATTCTTCAATGTGATCATTGAGTATCTTTCTTAGTTTATTTTCTTAGTTTATTTTCTTAGTTTTTTTTACTTTTAGTTTATTTCTTGTTATTAGCTTAGTAACCTGAAAATTTCGTTTATGTACAATGTTAATTTTCTTTAATTAAAATTATTGTGTTTTTTCTTTATTTGTATTAACTTCAATCTGTAATTGGACCTTGTTCCGTTGGTTGAATAAATAAATAAATAAATAAATAAATAAATAAATGCTACAATGAATACCGAGAACAACAGAATCGAGTTAAGTACATGGCAAGGCTAGGAAAAGCAGGCGACATTGATAAAGTAGGATAAATCTTAGAAAAAACAGATCAAACAATATTAAACTATTCTACAAAACATTAAAAAACATCAAAAATTAGAAGAAAGATACAGGCGGATTCATAAAGAGCAAGGAAGGAAAAGTACTAATGGACACCAACCAAATAGGGAAGAGATGGAAAGAGCATTTCATGGAAATTTTAACAAGCAAGACAGCAAGCACAAGTTATGAGGACAAAATAACCACATCAAATAAGGAAATCAGCCAAACATCTAAACAGCCAATTACGAAGGGGGAAATACAGACGGCTATACAGAACATTAAGATAGGGAAAGCAGCAGGCTGCGACGGAATGGCATCAGAAATGATAAAATACCTAGGAAGCAATGGAATAACACGGCTGCTTAATATATGCAACCTGGCTAAGCAAAACAATGAAGTTCCGGAAGAGTGGTGCAATGCAATAATTATATCAATACACAGAAATGGAAGTACAATTAAATGCGACAACTATAGAGGAATATCGTTACCGTGTTTAGCCAAGTTTATGAGAGGGTATTTGAAAGAAGATTAAGATCGGAAATAGAGGTAAAACTACCGCACGAACAAAGCGGTTTTAGAGAAAATCATAGTACACAAGATCACCTGTTCACTATACAACAAATGATAGAAAAAGCCTTAAGCAAGAATAAGCAGTCGTTTATGTGCTTCATCGACACGGAAAAGGCATTTGAAATAGTACAACAAAAGTCAATATGGCAAGCACTAGAAAAGAAGGGAGTAAGCACAGAACTCATTGAAACAACTAAAACCCTGTACAAAAAGACGACCAACCAGATTATAGCACAAAATCAAACATTTGACAAATTTGAAACAAACGAAGGCGTGAGACAGGGAAGTTACCCGAGCCCATTACTTTTTATAAGCACAATAGACGAAACTATCAACTCCTGATAATGCTGTAAAACGCGAAACTAGTCGAGTAAATAGTAAAGTAAAAAAATTGTGAAACAAACCAAGTGTAATTTAATTTAAACCTTCATTATCAATACTATCAAAGAGAGCAAAAAAGCATTTAGAAAATATTATGTAAGATACTACAACTTAAGGCCTGTAAGTATAGAAATATGCTTGTTCGCGGACAACGTGGTACCATTGGCAGATACATAGGAAAAGCTATAACACAACTTAAGGATATACAACGAAACCGCAAAAAGATATGGGCTCACCCTGAAGAAAACAAAAACACAAGTACGCCAGCGGTGCCGGCACGGCACGGCTGGCGTACGGCTGCGTTTATTTCGTCTCCAGTGAAAATTAACTGATTTTGTGGTAAAACAAGTGCGATTTGATGAAAAAAACAGTGAGTATTACGTATAAATAGACAGTTTTTCGCGTGAAGAAGAATCGTAAATATTAATCAACGCTATTGGTAAATAAAGGCAATATTAAATAAGCATTAAGTGAACTCCGCTGAGATTAATATCATTTATGGTCCCACTACGAGTACGTCCACGGTCACTTGTCGAGCGTTTAATCGTATCTTCTTTTTTCCCATGTTAGTTTATCAAATTCTTAAAAAAACTAATTTAATATTCAATTTAACATTTGTTATTATATTTCCCTGTACACATATATGTTTATTGAATGTTATCCGTGGCCTACCGTTGTTTGTTTTGCATAAGTCGTCCTGACCGGCCCCTGGACGTGAATACTTTGTACCCCTGTTTTGTACTGTAATTTTCCTTCTTACCAATACTATAAATATTTTCCATAATGACAAATTGCAGTCTATGCCATCAGTCACCAGCAAAAATTAAAAGTTGCTCTAAATCAAGTGAGGGAAAATGAATGTGCCCCAATTGCCGTCAATTGTGGAATTTACCAGCTAATGGTACATCTGAAGAGACTGCTTCTACTTCATCTGACATCCTTGTTGCGATAAATACCATTTTCAAGAACCACTTTGAGCCTTTCTCAAATGATATCAAGCAACAGGTTGGCACTTGCGTAAGTGCAATTACATCTCTTACTGATGAAATTACTCTATTGAAGGCAATAAAAAAAGACTCTTCCACAATAAACTGACGGAATTCTGTAAGAAATTGAAGAAAGAAATAAAAGAGCTTTTAATGTGATGGTATTCAATCTACCCCAATCTCAGGTAATTGATCCAAAAACTAAGAAAGCAGATGATCTCAGTTCCTTGAAAAAATTGTTAGTTGCTAACAACGATGCTCTTAGCACTCTTTCGGAAGTATCCTTATTTAAAGTAGGAAAATCTGGAGCTCGTCCAAGGCCGATCAAACTTCATTTTAAAAACCAAGAGAAGGCTACCGATTTCATGAAGTCATGCAAGAACATGGATATAAAAGATGTTCATATAGGACCCGATCGCACTCCAATGCAGGTCAGCACTCTTAACAATGCCCGGGATGAACTTGATAATAGACGCCGCAATGGTGAAAATAACTTAACTATCAAATACGTTAAGGGTCTTCCAAAGGTTGTTTCTTTACCCACAAACCAATGAAAATATGCCCCAACAGGTAACATCACTAGTTACTACCAGAATGTCCGCGGCTTAAATACAAAAACTGTAACATTTTACAAGAATGCCAGTGTGTGTGATTACGATACTTTACTAATTACTGAAACTTGGTTAAATTCATCCGTCTACAACAGTGATTTAATTAACGATGGGTACACAGTATTTAGAACTGATCGTGGCGCGACTTTATCAGGTAGATCTAAAGGCGGCAGCGTATTAATTGCCGTGCGGAATGCTTATAAAGTGGAGTCTTTTTTTATATGTACCAGGCTTATGTTTTGTTTTTGTCTTGTAATTGGGAAATGTTTCCTGTTGGACAATAAATGGATTATTATTATTATTATAACAACAGGAGACGAAGAAAGAAGGAAGCGGTTATGGAAGGATAGAGATTAGAAGAAGCGGGAAAATATAAATATATAGGGACAATAAAAAACCAGAAAGGGACTCACGATGAAGACATTAACAACAGAATAGACGCGTGTACCAGATTATACTTTGCTTTATGTAACATTCAATTCTTGTTAAATAAATGAAAATTAGACACTACCAGAAAGGCTAAAGAAAAAACTAGAAGTGGCACAAACGAAGTACATCAGAAGAGTAGCCAACGTACGAAGAATAGACAAAATTAGAAACGCGACAATCAGAGAGGAACAGAAAGTGACATCTTTAAGTGCGGAAATGGCAATGCGCAAATTAGGATGGTTCGGTAATTTAGCCGGGATGGAAAATACAAGACCAACGAAAATAGTACGGAACAAGAAAAACCACGGAATTGGAAATTTGACTAATTCGACAATGTCAAAACACACCTTAACACCCATTGTGGGTAAAAGAGGATTAATGATAAATAATAATAGTTAATACATAATGAAATAAAATAATATTCTTTACCGACTGTCTAAACATGTCATACATAATACTTCATTATAATAACTTACATTTTAAAGTATATTATCTGATATTTAATTTTGTTCACAAATTTCTTCATTTTTGGTCTCACGTTGTCCTTTTTTGTTTTCCTCATGCTGTATATCTTGTTTTTATAGTAGGTGAGGTTTTCTTCCATTACCTTTTTCTGCCAGTTAAAAAGAAGTGTGATAAGAGGAGTTTATTTCCGTTAATTTTTTCTCAGTTTAATTTTACATTGTCTAATTCTACAGGTAATGAGAAAATTAATCAAATTTCATTAGCTCTTTTAATTATACTTTGAGAGTTGGTAGCATCTGAATAGTAGTTTACTACGAACTAATATGTTTCCATTAATCACTCTTCATTGAGCACGAAAATCGACAAAATTGGATTTAATTACTTCTGTTATAAAACTGATACTACAATGAAGTCTACGATGGATTTAGCGGTTTATATTTACTAAGTGCGTTACTGTATTTAGCGGTAGGTATTCAAAAACGCCATGTGGATTTACAGGTTTTTAAAGCCAACAGCGATCTTACACACAATATTACTGCAGGATTTAGTTCGATTAGATAGCTAATTTCGGGCTAAAACATGCCTCTGGTTATATACTAAGAGATAGTGACACTAGTGCAATTTTTGTAAAAATGAATTTAGGGGTTATTAGAAATATGTGACTTAATTGTTTAAAGACTGAAGAGTTATTCTTCAGCAGCAAATCGAAAAATTTTTCAATAAATTCACTATAAATCTGTGTCATTGATGACATAGATTCGTAAAATAGACGTGACCTATATCGATTTATCTTTTAAATGAAGGTTGTAATGAAATAATCCTATTTATTTTTATAGATAATGGCTAGAGCTCAAAATACGCACGCATTACTGAATTTTTAGAAATATGTGACTTAATTGTTTAATGACTGAAGAGTTATTCTTCAGCAGCAAATCGAAAAATTTCTCAATAAATTCACTATAAATCTGTGTCATTGATGACATAGATTCAACGTAAAATAGACGTGACCTATATCGATTTCTCTTTTAAATGAAGGTTGTAATGAAATAATCCTATTTATTTTTATAGATAATGGCTAGAGCTCAAAATACGCACGCATTACTGAATACTGCTTACCTTTTGAAAATGGATAATCAAATTGTGAAGAAGGCGACAATTGTCTACGGTGGTGTGTCTCCAAATTTCATCCACGCTCTAAAAAGTGAAACTTTTTTGGTTAATAAGCCGCTTTTTAACAACACGACTCTGAAACCACTTTACGAAACATTAAATGCAGAAGTGAATCCTGATAACGTCTTGCCAGATCCGAGTCCCGAGTTTAGGAAAAAGTTGGCAGTTTCCCTGTTTTATAAAGTATAGTACTATTTTACTTTCATTATATTTTCAGGATTGTCTAAACTTAAAATGTTACCTTATGCTTAATCGACTTAATCACTTGGTAGAAGTTAAAACTATGAATTCTCTACACTCTTTCTGAAATATTTTTGTTAATGGTTGAGCGTGTTAATAAATATTTTTTTCTAGTTTGTTTTGAGTATTGCTCCAAAAACTCCAGAGACTTACAAAACCGGTGGTCTAAAATTACTCAGAGAAGTATCAGAAGCATCACAAACATATACAGAGCACACTGAAATGTATCCTGTTGGTAAAAGCATTAATAAGTTGGAAGGATTAGCACAAACAACCGGTAAGTAAGCAAAATTTGTTCACGACAATCTTATAATATGTACATTATTTAATTTTGTGGGCAGCATAAATGGGGTGCATTAATCACTCAATTTCATTGAACACGGCATTTGCGTGTTTAATGTGGTTTTTAAACTACGCTAATTCGCGTTTAATTGGTTTTAAAAACGCGATATTTGATGACATCTGTTACAAGACCTATTTTATGAATCATGATACCGCAATCTGTCATTATTTATCTGTCAAATTATTAATCAGAATTAGGCAGGCAGCTAATTCAAAAATAGACGAGAATACAAAACTTCCTACAAATTTAAATAAACAGAAACATAATCATTGGTTTCGAAGTATTTATGTACTCTTAATATCGTATGTGCAATAATAAAAACATATAGAGTGCCATCATTTAATCTTTTTTTAAATTTAAGTTAGCTACAAGCTTTATAAGTTGTCATATAAAACGTCAAACATAATAATTATTATGTATAATTTTAAAATTGCAACCCTACAATTTATTCCATGGCACTCTAGAGGTTTTATTTTCTTGAACACACAATATAATATCAACTATAATATAATATTTATAATAATACTTCATATAATTGTTAACATTCATTTTGATAAATATATTATACAATAAATGTTGTGTTATATATTGCTGTTGTCGTGAACAAAGAATAGTGTATAACTCACATATAATGGCTATTAATCACTCGAACGACTTACTCCACTCGCCTACGGCTCGTTCCGCAAACATCATTCTCGTGATCTTTATATGCTCGTTGTACAATATGGTATTTTACTTTCTCCGTTTGTAATTCAAAGAAAAAGTATTGTTTTAATGAACAGTTTTGGACATATTTTTTAGCGGAAATATCCGTGTTGAGGTCTACTGAGTCAATTAGACCATTTCTGAAAAATATCTGTCTGTGTGGATGTGTGTTTGTGGACACTGTATAGCAAAAACTGCTAAAGATATTGAGATGAAACTTTAAACTTAAAATTATACTTATCCAAACAACTAATTAATTAGGCCCAGAAAATAAGACTACAGATACATTTTCTCAGAAAATTCTAAGTTACAGTTGTTCAAGAATATAATTTACATAGTATAGGTCCAGAATACAATATTTAAAAAACAATTGTGATATGTCCATCACAGTTCTTTCCCTGTCAATCATATAAATTAGGTATCGATAAATACTTAAATTATTTAATACAGCTTATTTTTAAAATCAAAAAGCACAAATAAGATCTAAGAAGAACTATACTTAAAGAGAAAATTGAAGAACTGGAAAATAGTGTTGAATGGAATAAACGAGAATGAAAAATAAGGTAGGCAGGTGGTTGTAAAAGGGTTGAAAATGGATGACAACTATATAATAAGAAATTTCTTCTCTTAATAAAATTTATGTTGAAGTTAAATTAAATAGAGCTACAAACATTTATAAGAGCACCAAAACAGAAAATTATTATTATTGACGATGCTACTTACTTAAGCCAATGGGCATTAGATGGCGTTTACGCTTTCGACCATATGTAAATTGCACGGGCCATAATAAATGGTCAAAGATGTTCAGTATTCTTCAAGCACTGGTTCAAGACTATACTGATGATGGCGTTGAAGCCTGAAACGCGTATATTGTTATCCGGTGCATGAATGAGTACTGAACACAAATTCATATTCTTGACATTTGTATTCTATAAAATAAAGCCCTGTTGGTGACGAACAATTTCTATATACAAAAGTTTAGTTTGTCAGCTATTGACGATGCTACTTAAGCTAATTGGCAATAGATGGCGTTTACGCTTTCGAACATATGCAAAAAAATTTGTGGCGGAGCTAACAAACCTGTTACGAATATTAGTCACTTGCATTGGTATACACCGTGCGCGTGTACATTGCCTTTAAAAAAAATGCGGTGTTTGTGGACCCGAAGGCGGCGTACGAGGCGGTACCGAGGATAGGATTGTTAGTGTTTGGGGAGAAAAGGTGTCAGTGAGGGAATGGTAGAGTGGGTGAGAGGAGTGTATGAGGAAACATGGGCAGTGGCAAAAGTAGGAATGGAGGAGTCAGAGAAGTTTAGGACGTGGAGCGGGCTTAGGCAGGGGTGCCCATTAAGCCCTGTGTTGTCTAACCTCTATATGAGTGAATTAGAGGAGGTGATAAGGAAAGGACATGGGGGTGGGGGGTGATTGGTTGAAGTAAGGTGTGGATATTGGCATGTGCGGATGATATGGTACTGGTGGCAAGAGAGTGGGAAGGGATGAAGGATATGCTGAAAAGGGCGGAGAGGTTTATGGATAAGAGGGGGTTGAGCGTGAATGTTAGAAAAACGAAATGGATGGGATTCAGAAATAAAGGGAAGGAGGGGAGGGTGAAGGAATTAGAGTGGAAGGGGGAGGTGATTGAGAGGGTTAAAAAATGCAAGTATTTAGGGTTTATGTTTAAAGGGATGGGAGGGTATGAGGAGCATGTGAGGTGGGTGCAGGGGAAGGCTAGAAAGGCGTGGGGAATAGCGTGGGAAAAGCGGGGAAGTGGATGAGGAACAATGAGGTCAGTGTTAATGTATGGGGTGGAAGTTTGGGGGACGAGAGGGTATGAGTGTATGGAGAGGGAGCAGTTGTGTTTCGTGAAGCGTATGTAGGAGGTGGAAAGGTCGATACCCGGATAGTGCTTTAGGAGACGAATAGAGAGAAACTAGAGTGTGAGGAAATGGTAAGAATGGCTAGGTATGGATGAAGTTATGGGATCTGAAGGAAGAGAGATTGGTGAAGGCGGTGTGGGTAACGTGCGTGAATGGGAGAGAGGGTACATGGAGGAGCGAGAGCAGGAGAATGTATGAGAGGGTGTGTGATGGAATGGCTGGCTGTGTGATGGAATGGTGGATGCGTGGGTGAAAGAGAAGAAGAAGGAGAAGACAGGGGTGTATAGAGAGGAGTGAATACAACGATAGGCACGGAAGGTGGCAGCTGCATGGAAGAGTGTCGAGGTATTTGGTGGAGGGGGGATGGAGTAGGGAGGAAAGGGTGGTACTGGCAAGGGCGAGGTGTGGGCCAGGGGAGACAGGAAGGATGGTGTGGATGGGGGAAGTATAGGAAGTGTGCAATGTGTGAGCGGGGGAGGGATACGTGCAGTCATTTGGCGGAGGAGTGCGAGGGGGTGAAGGAGGAATGAGTGAAAGTAAGAGGGAATAGAGGAGTGACGGAATGGATGAGAGAGGATGGGGCCGGGGTAAGGACGCTGGAGAAGTTGGAGGAAGAGAGGGAAAGCAGGAGGAAGAGAGGGGGTAGCGATTAGTGTAGATGTAATGTATTATTATGCTAATAAAGGTCTTTTATTTGCTTTTTTAAAATAGAAGCCGTAAAAGCACCACCTTGAATCCTTTCATTTTTGTAGAGAATTTATCAAGGAAAATGATGGCGATTTTTTTTTAGAAATTTTAAAGTGCGGTTTTCATGATGAAAAATTAGTTTAAATAATATAATTGTTTATAACAATTGTAATATTACTTATAACAAAAACTAATCAGTATTTTATGGGGTTTGTATGATAAATGCAACCGATGATATGAATATTTATATCAGAGCAATTTTCCGATTTTTCGCTCTATTACGTATTTTATAAAAAAAATATAACGTTTACAGTATTAAAGGTAACAAATAAAATCATGTTTCTCTTGTTTATTTTTGTCGTAGAATCTGTACGAAAATAATAAGAGAAATTAGAAAACGTGATGTCCAAATGGTGGCGGTAACGTTTGTGCTTATTTTATTTACCCTGAAATCGCACCTCAAAAATTTGTAACAGTAGATAGAATCAACCTAAACCCGTCAATGTAAAGTATAGTATGTTCAATAAAATAAAATCTCTAGGGTGCCGTCTAAAATACTGTAGGTTGGCAACTATGAAATTATACATTGTAATTATTATGTCTGACGTTTTATATGTCAATTTCTAAAGCGTGTAGCTAACTTAAATTTTAAAAAAGAGAAAATCATGGCACTCTAGAGGTTTTTTTTTCTATGGATAACGCTTCACGTGAAAGATGACAACAACTCGCTGTCACAATTGATTATCAGATGATTTATCATAATCTATTTTCTTGATTAATATTGACCACGCAACGCGGATGACAGAGAGTTGTCGCCACTGTGTTTAATTAAGTCACTGTAGTTGTAGTGTTCTATCTTTGGAAATGATCTGCATCATGACAATTTATTTGACAAATTATAATTTATTTGTCACATTGACAATTATTTACCAATATCTCAGATAGATAGATGGCGTTATCTATCGAATTCATTTAATAATATCTGAAAATTTGATGTTTAAAATACCCAACTGTTAAAGCAGGACTGCAACTGTTCCCAGTAAATACACAATAAGTTTGGTCATACGAGTATTAAAAAATAACATAGTATATACGAGGGGGATTCGTAAAATAACGTTCCCTATGCTGCTAAGAAATAATGCGACGTTCTGGGAGAAATGTAAAACACTGTCTTACACTGTCAAATCTTCCTCTCTCTATTCCCACCTAGCCCGCCACGCTACATAGCTCAATGCCGGCCTAGCAGCCTTCGAAGATGGAGCTCCCTATCAGATGCGAAATTCGCGCTGTGATACGTTTTTTAAGTGCAACACGGATTTTACCTATTGACATTCATCGTCAGTTAATCGAAGTTTATGGGGAAAATTGCATATCTGTTCAACATTTTCGCAAATGGTGTAGAGAATTCAGTGAAGGCCGCACGGAAATTCACAATCAAAACAGGAGCGGACGGCCTTCAGTTTCAGATGGAATTGTCGAAAAAGTTGAAAGAATATTGCAGAAGATCGGAGGATTACCATTAACGAACTTGCTTTCCGTATTTCTGAGACTTTCAACACTACAATTCATAGGATTTTTACCGAAAAATTAGGCTATCACAAAGTGTGTGCACGGTGGGTACCACGAATGCTCACAGAAAACCACAAACAGCAACGTGTCGAGTGTTCCCGGCAGTTTCTGCAACAATGTGAAGACAATAAGAAAACATTCTTGGATTCCACGAAACATGGGCGTATCACTTTACCCCCGAAACCAAGCAGCAATCACGTCACTCAACTTCGCCGAAGCCGAAGAAGTTTAAATAAACACAGTCTGCTGGAAAAGTCACGACAACCGTCTTTTGGGACAGAAAGGGCCTGCTTTTGATCGACTTTTTGCCTCATGGAACAACAGTAAACTCCGACATATATTGCGAGACATTAAGAAAACTGAAACGTGCGATCCAGAACCGCCGGAGAGGAAGATTGTCCAGTGGTGTTAGGCTTCTCCATGACAACGCTAGAACTCATGTCTCACATCAAACTCAAGAACTGCTGAAAAATTTTGGTTGGACTGTTGTGCCCCACCCCCTCTACAGTCCCGACCTAGCCCCAAGTGATTATCACTTATTCCCAAAATTAAAGGAACACTTGGGTGGTTTACGCTTCAATACCGATGATGAAGTCAAGGAAGAGGTTACTCGATTCCCCAAAGGATTGGCGGCAGAATTCTATAACATGGGGATAGAAAAACTGGAGCATCGTCTGCAAAAGTATTTGAAAAGAAACGGCGATTATGTAGAAAAATAGCATAAGTTTTAAGCTTTGATGTAGAACACTTAGAACAAAATTAGAACAAAAATATAGCTGTCTATTACTTAAAATCATAGGAACCTTATTTTACGAATCCCCCTCGTATTAAAACATCGCAAAAATCAAATTAATCACTTATAAGCAAAGGTTTCTTGAACATATAGCTCTAAAGTTTAGGCCATATTAACACCACCCAAACAAATGGCACTTGGTATGATCTTCAATTTGGCTCTCATTAATAAGTGGTCGTAGTTGACACATTAGCGCAGAGTAAGCTAAAGTCCTCCCCTAAATTAATATACAATAATGTTGATATAGTCAACACATTACCCTTCTACCCTGACATCATTAACTTCTATCTGTTTTCAATTAATGAAACGAAACATCTTCAATTATTTGGCACGTCGGATGTTAAGTTTGCTTTTCTATCATCATGATATTCATGACGCCTGTTAAAATACTTTAAATACACCAATTTTATAAAAATGCTCAAAATCTCATTCGAACTGTGGTGAAACTATTTAAAGAAGAAACATATCGAATTTTCAACAGCGAACAAAAGGTTTGCAATAAAAGCAGGGTTGTTGAAAAAAAAACGTTTTTTTTCATTTTAATTAAAACAAACAGTTCTTTTTTCGTTGAAACAGTGTTAAAAACATTAACAATTAAAAACGTGTTTAAAACATAACAAGCTTTATTAATAGACGATGGGATACAGCTTTAACGCAGTTCTAAGGATGATATTGACATTTTTGGATTAATAAAGCGTTTTAGTAGATTACTATTGTAAGTTTACAACTAATAATTAATTAGCTCTAGTTTAAATTTTATCCATAACCTCAATAGCCATAACAAAATAGGGTTATTTAGAATTTATTTAATAATCCAATAAATCATAAATGAATGAACCTTATCAGTATATTTTGACCTTCACTTGCAATCAGTGTTATAGACGCGTGGCGCATGAAGTAAAATTTCGAGTTTAGAAAAGTCTAATTTGACTCGGTCGCTCCGCTTCGCTACGCGCCCGAGCCAAATTTTTAGGCTTTTCTAAACTCGAAATTTCACTTCATGCTTAGGAGTGGAAACACTCGTTAAAAGTAAATTTCAATCTAATAATTTATTAGAAGAAATACATTTTCACAAACACAACAAAAACAGTGTAACATACCTTCTAAATTACTTGATTACAATGAAGGTAGAACACATGAAAATGTAATGTTGCCACGTTAATTTTATCATTATTTCAAAACTAACTAATAGCATGCAGATTTTGTTCTATTAATACGAAATGTTAGTATCGTGTATGTATGCATCTAGTAGAGATTAACCAGCATTAATTCATAATGATATTTACGGCAATTTTACTAATAAAGCTGAACATGTTTAAAACACGTTTTAAATCACATGTATGCACACATAACTGTAATATTTTATTATGATTATGTAATGAATATTATGATTATGTAAAATATTTTATTTTTAAGCCTTTGGCACTTTTTCCCGTGTGATCGGTTTATGGGAGCCTGTCCTCGCATTAGTCTGCATGTTACGGCCCTGGCCTCCCCTTGTATGAAGATGTGTATTGGTGGTAGGTTCAGCATCATTTTTAGGGCTGCTGTCGGGGTCGTGCTTAGGGCTCCTGTGACACAGACATGATAGTCTTTGTGTGCTGTTCAGGAGCCTTATCGCCCCCTGTTGCTCCGTACTTGTCCACCACACTACTGCCCCGTAGGTTATCATGGGCCTGATCACCCTTGTATATAACCAGAGGGTCATTTTGGGATTGAGCCCCCAGTTTTACCCGCACATTCTTCGTCGGTGACCTTAGACCTTCTAGCGCTTATTTTTTTGTAAACACGACAATCTGTATTTTTTAGGATTCGGTCCCGTTGACACCACTTGTCTACTATGTTTAGGGCCCTTTGTGTTTGTTGTGAGATAACTCCTACGAACCGGCCGGCCTCTGATGACTATGGCCAGGTCATCCGCATACCCTAGGCAGTAGATGCCTTCTTCGGACAGTTTCCTTAGTAAGTCGTCCACTACAGTTGCCCATAGCAGTGGAGATAGAACCCCTCCCTGCAGGCAGCCTCTGCCGGCTCTAGCTTCAATGGTGTGCCCTCCTAGAGTGGATGTAATTGTCCTTTCCTCCAGGCTAACCCTTATCCATTAGTAGAGGCTTGGCGGGACGCCTTTTCTTGCTTGTGCCTCTATAAGCGAGTTGGTTGTGACATTGTTGAACGCGCCTTCTATATCTAGGAATGTGACCATAGCTATCTTTTTGTCCTCCAATTACTTTGTGATGAGCCTGTTTAGGTTGTCGAGCGCAGAGTCCGTAGACTTTCCTGGCTAGTAAGCGTTCTGGCTGTTACTGAGGGGATCTTTCCCCAGTATCTCGTCTCGTAGGTATCTGTCGACCAGTATCTCTATTGTTTTCAGTAGGAATGAAGAAAGGCTGATGGGTCTGTAAGACTTCGGTGTTAGATCTGCTATTGTACCTACCTTAGACAAGTAGATTCCCTTTACACTTTGCCACGCCCTTGGTACGTGTCCCCATGCCAGACAGGCATTAAAGATCTTTTTTAGATGCGGCACCAGTTCCTCTGTGCCCTTCTGTAGCAGAATGGGATAAATTTCATCCGTCCATCCCAGCGGACTTACAAGGTTGGAACCTGCTTATGGCTCATCTGATTCTGCTTGGTCTTGTGACCTCTGTGGCTAACCTCTAATCATTTCGGTCTGGCTTTTTTCGCCTTTTGCCGGGATTTTCGCATATACCCTTTTCTGACAGGATTGTTGAGGCTGGAAAGTGGACTTTTAGTAATTCCTTGAGACTTTTCTCCTTTGCTTTAGTAAAGGTCCCGTCAGATTTTCTGAGGAAACCTACCTGTTTTGCAGCACGTCCATCCTGTGCCATGACTTTGTGGATTCTCGAACATGCCGGAGTGTCGATTAACTCCTCGCAGAACTTCCTCTACGAGTCTCTTTTGGCTTTTCGGATTTCTTTGTTGTACTGTGTAAGCTTTTCCTTATAGGTGTCCCAATTTTATGTGTTTTTGGCCCTATTGAATAGTCTTCGAACCTGGGCTCTTAGCTTTTCAAGGTTTTTGATCCACCAGATTGTACGGCAGCCCCTGTGTCGGGTTGTTTTTTCCGGGCAGTTGTCCAAGTATGCCGTCTTGATGGCGTCATTTACTTGTTCCACTGCCAGTTCTAGCCTCTCCACCTCACTTACCGGTGCTGTTTCTCCCCGGAGACCCTCCCTGAGGGATTCTTTGTATCCTTTCCAGTTTGTCTCTCTGGGGTTTCTATACTTACCCTCCGTGAGAGATGTGTCCAGGTCGAAGCGGATTTGCCTGTGGTCTAAGCAAGAAGGCTCTTCTGACACATGCCAATTCACTATAACAACACTCACTTTCCCGGTACAGACTGTCAAATCCAGTACATCTTTGCGGGTTTTTGTGGTGAAAGTAGGCTTGTTGCTTATGTTGGCTATTATATGTCCTTCCGCAGAGATAAGGTTTAATAAAGATTCACTTCGTTTGTTGATGTCCGAGCTGCCCCAGACTGTGTGATATGCGTTAGCGTCACATCCTATGATGAGCTGGTATGCCTTTTTCGCGCAGTATGCTACTATATCGGTTAGTATGCGCGGAGGGCAGACCCTCTCATCTCCTGGGAAGTAGGCGGAGCAGATCATCCAGCTCTTCTCTCTATCCTCCGTCATGGCTTTTGTTATACCTGTAACTATATCATCTGCGCATAACCGCGGTATTAGTGTACACTTTACTCTATTGCTATGAATTTTGCACGCCCTTGCTACTTTCCCTCGAAATAACGAGGGCTCCTGCAGGAGGGCAATGTCCAGGCCTTCTTTATCGAATCTTCTGCACAGCGTTGCCGATGCGGCTTTTGCATGCTGGAGGTTCACCTGCAGAACCCTAATCTCCCTCTTATTGTTCAAGAGGGGTACCTTGTGGCATCTCATCCTCGGATCCGGCCCCCGTCTCTTTGGCCTGTGGCCTTAAGAGCGGACTGGTCCCGCTGGCGGAGGTCTGATCTTCGGATGAGACGTTGCCTTGTTTATTTGCGTCCTCCCCGGCTTCGCTTGAGCCTTGGCATTCGGAGGGCCTTTTCGGGGCTGTGGCTTCTTTGACCTGCTTGTTTCCTTCTGCCGCTTTGTTGCCTTCTCTGATACGGAGTCGCAGCCTACCGTACCAAAAGAAGGGGTGTATGTTTAACTTCTCCACCTCCATCTTTTACTGTTTGTCAATCGAGAGGGTCCACAGCACCCCTTTGGCTTCTGGAGTTTTTCCCCACACCGTCCAGAGGTGTGTCTTAAGGCCTCTGTTCCCTACCCTCAGTCTATTGAGGATCCTGTCGGCCCCCAGCCTTTCTTTCCCTTCGTCCGAGACATATGCTGCGCAGATCCAGGGCTTAGGAATGTCGTCCCCCTTCAACTCCTCGAAGGATGCTCCCTCCCAGGGTTTTAGGGTTTGGATCGTCTCCCTTAGCCACTGTGCACTATCCGTGTCCACGCATGTTACCGTTAGGTAGCCTGGTCGGTACGTGCATTTGCTGAAGCTGACTTGTGGCGCTTGCTCCGGTATCTGCTTGTACGCCGACATTGTCGAGTCCTGGAGTGCCTTTAGCTTCTCCTGCTCTAGTTGGATTTCTGGGAAATCCGCACTTGCTACGGCGACCTTGACTGATGTTAGGGCATCCGTGAAGGAGGGCCCACCCACTTTGGTCTTTTTGGCCGCCCTAGGCGTGCTGCTATCTGATCTGAGCCTCTTGGACGAGGCTTTCTCAGCCTTTTGCTTAGCCCTCCCGGACTTTGTTTGCCCTTGGGGTGCTGTTTGTGAGGGAGCCCCGGACGTTGGTTGATCTTGGGATTCCTTCTTTGGTTTTGGGCTTTGGGCCTCTCATGCTTAGTTAAAAGTAAGTGAAACATAATTGAAATTTTAGAAATAAAGAGGAGTCATATAGATTGATCACTTACAATTTGTCGCAGAACCAAAAGGAAATTATTATCATTTAAAACGCATATTTTCTTGAATAACGTGACTAATCCAATTTAACTGAGGTTTGTGTTCTATGGATTTCCTTTCGTTTTTGTTTGTCCTTCCTTCTACGGGGAGTTTTTCTTTCAAGTATACTTATCCCAATTACAGCATCCGTGCTTTAATTTTGCAGATATTGTTTGTTTTAGTGTTAAATTTAAAGCTTTAAACGAGTGTTTTCCGCTCCCAGGTTAAGCATGAAGTAAAATTTCGAGTTTAGAAAAACCTGAAAATTTGGTTTGGTCGCGTAGCGAAGCGAAGCGACCAAACCAAATTTTCTGGTTTTTCTAAACTCGAAATTTTACTTCATGCGCCACGCGTATAAAATACTGATCAAGCTTAGGCAGTATATTACGAACTTCACTCTGAATGAGTGTTTTATACGCGTGGCTCATGAAATAAAATGTTGAGTTTAAAAAAGCTTAAAAAATGTTGTTTGGTCGCTCCGCCAAACCAAATTTTGAGGCTTTTCTAAACTCGAAAGTTTACTTCATCCCTAACCTGGGAGTGGAGACCACTCGCTTAAAGCTTCAAATTGAACTCTTCTAAAAATCAACGCATGTCGGAAAATCAACATCATGTGCATATGCATACTTAAAAGAAAAATTCCCTGTATATAGATATATTGATTGCCCATTGATAGGTTTGTCAAATAAATAAAGTAATAAAATTAAATAAAAAGGTGGACGTGCGTTTATGATGCTGAGTTTTGATTTATTTGACGTCAGAGTATAAGGGTAATGTGTCGACTATATTTCAAAATCTACTAAACAGACCGCATTTATTGGTGTGCTCTTTGGCAATTTTCCTGATTTAGTAGACTGGGAAATGTGAATTTCTGGCTGTGTGCAGTGAGGCGGCGAGTTCATAAAAGTCTTTGGGCTGGATTCTTAGTACTCGCTAAACGTTTACCACCAAGAGCCACCAAGATACCACCAAGAGCCTTTTAAGTGCACCAAACAGATGATAGTTACTTGGGGCAAAGTCGGCTAACCGGATGTTATAAAAGGTGCCATCCTAATTAGTCAGTTCTTAATCGGGTCGAATGAGGCCTGGCATTATTGCGATGGAGGAATATTCCTCTTGTCAGTAGGCCAGGAGTTTTTCTTCGCATTGCATCTCGAAGCAACAGCAAAACTCTATAGTCACTAAATTATAGGTTTTTCCATTAAAAGGTCCTATTTTAATTATTTAAAAACAATATTTTTTTATGAAATGGTGCCAACATATTTATATCAAAACAAAGTACAAACCAGGGTTGATAAAAAAAAACGTTTTTCTATTTTAATTAAAACAAACAGTTATTTTTCCAAACCGTGTTTTTTCAATGAAACAGTGCTTAAAACATTAACAATTAAAAACGTGTTTAAAACATGTTTTGAACATAACCAGCCTTATTAATAGACCTTAGCATACAGTTTTAACACAATTCTTAAAATAATATTAATATTTTCAGATTAATAAAACGTTTAAGTAGATTACTATTGTTAGTTTACAACTAATAATTTAATACCCCTAGTTTAAGTCTTATACATAACCTCAACTGTCATAACAAAATAGGGTTATTTAGTATTTATTCAATAAGACATAAAATCGTAGATGTATAAACCTTATCAGTATGTTTTAAACTTCACTTGAAATCAGTGTTTTAAATGCGTGGCGCATGAAGTAAAATTTCGAGTTTAGAAAAGCCCCGTGAAAATTTGTCTCGTGTCGCTGCGCGACCCTCGACAAATTTTCTACGCGGGGCTTTTCTAAACTCGAAATTTCACTTCATGCTTAGTCTGGGAGTGGAGACACTAATTAGAAGTACATTTCAATTTTATAATATATCAGAAGAAATACATTTTCACAAACATAAAAAAAAAACAATGAACACCTTCTAAATTACTTGATTACAATGAAGTTAGAACACATAAAAGTGTAATGTTGCTACGCCCATTCTATTATTATTTCAAAACTAACAATAACATGTAGATTTTGCTTTAATAATACGAAATGTTAGTATCGTGTTTGTATGCGTCCAATAGAAATTAATTAGCATTAAACTATTATGAAATTAACGGCAATTCTATTAAAAAGGCTGAAAATGTTAAAAACATTGTTTTAAATTACATGTATGCACACATAATTGTGATATTTTATTATGATCAAATTTTATTTTTAATTTATTTTTAAAAATTGTAATTTGCAAATCTTCAAAAATGTAACTAAAATTTGAAACGTAAACAAAAAATGTTTAATAAAGTTGTATTAAATATAGTTTAACTAATTTAAGACAATAAAAAAAACTTTTTAAACAAAATCAACGTTCAAAACATGTTTTAAACGAATTTAACATTAATAACATGTTTAAAACAAAACCACTTAAAACACTACAGCTGTTTTTAAATATGTTTAAAACACTTTTAAAACAAAGTGTTTTAAACATAACAACCCTGGTATAAACTCCACGATTAGTTCTGGAAACTGACATCTGGTAAATGGCCACCTCGGCTTCTTCTGCATATGGCTATTCTTTTGAAAGGGTTTTGCATCACATTTTAGCATTTTAACTCTGGCTCTATTTGACCAATAACCGCTCGAATATTTTCTTTGAACGCTTGAATTGCGGTAATGTTCTCAGCTGACCTGACGATCCGAGTTCGAACTGGCATTTTTACATCAGTAATATGTCCATTTTGCCTATACCGACAGACAACACGACGAACGCTGCGATCTGTCTAGGCGAAATTTTCACTATATTGATAATGAATTTTCACTTATTCTATACGTTGTTGGAGCGTATATCATTCAAATCTCTCAAATCGTACCCTTTTTACTTGACAAGTATGCAATGAAGACAACAGTTTTTTAGGACATTTAAAATCGGACCTCTTAATGGAAAACCCTTCATCACCAAGCTCAATTATTTATATATATATATATATATATATATATATATATATATATATATATATATATATATATATATATATATATATATATACAGGGTGTTCATTTAAATACTTCCCAACGCGGATTTATGGAAAACCACTGATTAAAAGAAAAAACACCGAGACACGTCCAAAGATTTCCCAAGGGGGACAACTTTTTAACCAAATACGACTTCACCCCCTTTTACCCTCTGCCCCCCGGGGTCAGCCCCTTAAAAATTTTAAATGACAAGTAATAGCTTGTTTGAAAGGTTTTTCAAAGTGCTTTATTTTGACGTTTGAATTTTTAAAATCGGTCGATTTGTTCACGGAATAATTAGAAAAATCTTTATTTATCTTAATTTGTTCAGATAGAAAAAAAAAACAAACGAAAATATCACTTTTTATTTTATTAATAAGTGTTAAAAAACCAACAAAACTTGGCAGCAACCAAATAAAAACCCTAATTTTTTTCGCCTTCTTTTCATCAATACGGAGATAACATTTATTCTTATACCTGTTTAGTTTGGGTTTGTTGCTATGAAAAAGAAACAATTCCATTTGCTGTCAGTTACCTTTGTGACAATCTTGCGATAGTAAAAATAAATTTATTGATTCATATTTTACTTCCAAGATGGTTTACACACTAGCCGAAAGAGTGGAAATCATTCTAATTTATGGTGCCCAAAATCAATGTCCTCGGCAAACTGCCGTCACATTTAACGCCAGACATCCGGACAAGATAACTTCGCATAGGTATGTTTTGGACCTTGTTACTAAATTTACTCAAACTGGATCTGTTGCAAATAAAAAACGTAATCATCGTAGAGTTTTAAATGAAGCCGCTCAAATTGAAGTTTTGGGTCATTTTGGCATAAATCCTAATACTTCATTACGCAAAATTGGTGATGCGACTGGTATTTCATTAGGCTCTGTACACACAGTTACTAAATTACATAAATTTCATCCATTCAAAATGCAAATATTGCAAGAGTTAACCGAGGGTGATTTCGATAGGCGAGTTGAGTTTTGTGAACAAATGACTGCAGCGATTAATGATAATACCATTCATGTAAAGAATATCTGCTTCACTGATGAATGCACATCTTATCTGAATGGATTTGTTAATAAGCATAACTGCAGGTATTGAAGCAATGAAAATCCTCATGCTTTTGTAGAAGTACCCCCAAAAAATTAATGTATGGGCAGGCATTTTAGGAAACAAAGTGATTGGGCCATTGTTTATTAATGGGAATTTAAATGGAGGCATTTATTTAGATATGTTGGAAAATACCATTAATCCGCTTATCACTGAAACCATTGAAAACCAAATCGGAGACGATGGAAACGACGCTCCTCACTATGTTCTTCCGGTTCGGCAATGGCTAGACGACAAATTTTCAGATAAATGGATTGGGCGAAGAGGGCCTATAGAATGGCCTGCTACATCTCTTGACTTGTCGCCATTAGACTTTTTTCTATTGGGCCATTTAAAATCTATTGTGTTCACTCCCCAAACTGAAAGTTCAGAGGAACTTCGTCAACGCATCACCGAAAGCTGCCTTGATCTCCCACAACATGTTTTTGAAAATGTCCGGCAGGAATTTGAACATCGCCTATATCATTGTTTGGCCAATAACGGGAAACATTTTAAACACTTAATAAAATAAAAAGTGATATTTTCGTGTGTTTTTTTTTTTCTATCTGAACAAATTAAGATAAATAAAGATTTTTCTAATTTTTCCGTAAACAAATCGATCGATTTTAAAAATTCAAACGTCAAAATAAAGCACTTTAAAAAACCTTTCAAACAAGCTATTACTTGATACCCCTTGTCATTTAAAATGTTTAAGGGGATGACCCCGGGGGGCAGAGGGTAAAAGGGGGTGAAGTCGTTTTTGGTTAAAAAGTTGTCCCCCTTGGGAAATCTTTGGACGTGTCTCGGCGTTTTTTCTTTTAATCAGTGGTTTTCCATAAATCCGCGTTAGGAAGTTTTCAAATGAACACCCTGTATATATATATATATATATATATATATATATATATATATATATATATATATACACATATATATATACAGGGTGTCCCATTAGTGCGGCTCGTTAAAGATAGAAAAAAAATGTTTTCACCAAATTTGCTTGATTTTAAGAGCTGCATAACCTAAAATTATTATCAAATATACAGGGTGTCCCATTATTCCATACTTAATACCAACTTTGTTATTTTAAATGGAACACTCTATATATTATTTTTTTATTTGATCCGCCTTTAAATAACCTACACAAAGATATATCATTATTGGCACTTTAGGTTATTTGTTACTTCAGAAAAAAATATTTTTTGAAAATTTTGGCAGTTTTAGTACTTTACTTAAAAATTCACTGTGTCCTTATTTTTTAAGATATCAGTCTGTAATTTTACACACATATGCAGTAAAGAATGCTCTATCCATTGACTATAACACATTATAATATTACTTATAAAACCTAATAAAAAACTACCTTCTAATATTTAATATTTAAAATGTACATAACTTCATTTTCTTAAATGGGACACCCTATATTTCTTTACTTTATCAGATCCGCAATTTTTATTAGTTTTTGAGATATTAACATTTTCCTGTCATATATGGGAAATTAGGCCAAAATCAGCATTTAATTATTCTCTAATGGACGTCTAACCTTAATGGTATTTAGATATTTCAGTTTTACTTCAAATCATTTATTTATGACATAATATAATTACATTTATAATATCAAAGTAAACAATATAACGACAATGGAAACAAGTAAACCGTATTAATATTAACAGATTAGCATATAATGAATTTGATAATTATATTAAGTGTTCGATATGGCCTCCATTTTGGTTTTGGCACACTTGAAGCCTCCGTGTGAAGCTTTGATTGACACTTACTAAGTTGTCTACAGTAATGGCACGCATAACATTACTAATTCTATTTTTCATATCCTCTTGTGTTGTTGCAGGTATTTTATAAACTTCTTCCTTCACAACACCCCATAAAAAAAGTCCAGTTTTGTTAAATCGGGTGACCTCGCTGGCCATGGAATTGGTCCTCCTCTTCCAATCCATTTGTTAGGAAAAGTTTGGTCTAAATATTGTTTAACTTGTCGACTATAGTGTGGTGGTGCGCCATCTAATTGTAACCATGCATTTTGTAACGTTCTTAACGGCAATTCATCCAACCAGGTTTCGAACTGATTTTGAAGAAAATTTAAAAACGTATCACTAGTAACATTGCCATTAAAGAAATACGGACCAATAATCCTATTCCCAATAATTCCAGCCCAAACATTAAGAGACCATTTATGTTGATGGTCTATACAAACAATATGGTTCGGGTTATGGTCATCGTAATAATGATAATTATGTCTATTAACGAAACCATTTCTATGGAATATCGCTTCGTCGGTAAACAAAATATTGTTAAAAAAGTTCGGTTCAACTTGATGTTTTTGTAACGCCCAATTACAAAAATCCAATCTTTTTAAAAAATCATTCTCACCTAATTCCTGCACCAACTGAACGTGATAGGGATGAAATTTGAATCTCTTTGTTATTTTGTTTATTGTTGATTTGGGAATATCAAGTTGTTTTTCTAACTGGCGGGAAGAAATTTGAGGGTTCTCAACAATGGACTGAATTACCAAATGTTCATTCTCTTCTTTCGTTGTCCTTTTCTTTCTCATTAATTTTAGAGGGTACATGATACTTCCTGTGCTTTCAAATCGGTTCTTCAATCTCACAAACGCTGCTGCATTAGGATGCCGTTCCGCATTTGGATACTTTTGTGCATATATTCGACTTGCAAGAAAACAATTTTCTTCACTTGCACCCAAAACGTATGTAATTTTTATTAATTCTTCTTTTGAAAAATTCATTATTGCGTTATCAAAAATTCAATAATATTAATAATAGTGTTAACAGCACTTTATTTATCTGTATGTCAAATAAATACGTTTGTTTACTTTATCAATTGTTTTTCATGGCCTCCTTTATTGCATTCATGATATATTAAAAAATGACAAAATTTGTTTATATTGTTTACTTTGATATTATAAATGTAATTATAATATGTCATAAATAAATAAAGTAAAGTAAAACTGAAATATCTAAATACCATTAAAGTTAGACAACCTTTAAAGACTAATTTAATGCTGATTGTGACCTAATTTCCCATATTTGACAGAAAAATGTTAATATCTCCAAAACTAATGAAAATAGATATAGGGTATGTTATACAAGAAATAAAGCATTTTTTATTGCGGATTTGATAAAATAAAAAAATATAGGATGTCCCATTTAAAAAAATGAAGTAATGTACATTTTAAATATTAAATATTCGAGGGTAGTTTTCTACTAGGTTTTATAAGTAATATTAAAATGTGTTATAGTCAATGGATAGAGCATTCTCTACTGCATATGTGTGTAAAATTTCAGACTGGTATCTTAAAAAATACGAACACAGTGAATTTTTAAGTAAAGTACTAAAACTGCCAAAATTTTCAAAAAATATTTTTTTTTTTAAGTAACGAATCACCTAAAGTGCCAATAATGATATATCCTTGTGTAGGTTATTTAAAGGCGAATCAAATAAAAAATAATATATAGGGTGTTCCATTTAAAATAACAAAGTTGGTATTAAGTATGGAATAATGGGACACCCTGTATATTTGAAAATAATTTTAGGTTATGCAGCTCTTAAAATCAAGCAAATTTCGTAAAAACATTTTTTTTCTATCTTTAACGAGTGCTGAGATATCTTCCGAGACCGCACTAATGGGACACCCTGTATATATATATATATATATATATATATATATATTTATTTTTAGGTTTTCGCGAGCAAAATATAGCTGGCTTGAGTTTTTTGGGCTGCTTTCTCGCGTTGGTTGATTTATTTGCGCTCTACGTTTCGGCAGCATCACTTCTGCCATCCTCAGGAGCTTTTTTATATACTGAGTGATAGATGTCACGTTCACTGTCAGTACATTTGTTTTGTGAACTAGGGACTTGTAGTCTAGATCTGCTGCGTGTTATTGGTTCACTCGATGTAGAAGGTGCTAACATTTCTTGATTTGTGTCCGATGTATCTGCATTGTTGAGAATACTTGAATTTGTCTGAATATTCCGAAAATTGTTGGATATTGGAGGCAAGTAATTTTTTTGTTGTTTTATTATATTCATCAAAGGTTTCCATGTGGTTTGTAATCTTGTGCCGTCATCTCGTTTATTGAGGCACAAAGGATGTTTTTCTATTTCTATGGCTTCACGTACGATTCTTTCTTCAAATTTTGGGATAGAACTAATTACCGAAGTATTTTCAAAATCTATGTTATGGTCTGTATCAAATTTATGTTGGAATAATGAGGAATTTTGGTCGTGATTTTTTATGGCTAATTTATGTTCTTCTCGTCTGACGCTAATTCTTCTGTTGGTTTGGCCGATCTGTGATTTATGGCAGTCTTTACAGGGAATTTTGTATATTCCTTGTTTTTCAAGGAAAATTTTGTCTTTAGGGCTACGTAAAAGTTGTTTTATCGTAAGGTATGGTTTGAACGATGTGTGTATGTTAAATATTCTAAAAATATTCGAAATTTTGTCTGTAACTCCTTTTATATAAGAAAGAGTTATTGTGTTCGTGTAATCTGTGTTTATAGGTTTTGGTGTATTGGCCCTCTCAATTAGTTTGTTTATTGTGTTTTTTTAGAATTTGTTTGATTTCAAAATGAATTTGAGTGTATTTATTTCCGAAAGAATGTTGTTTTGATCCGTGAGTTTGAAAGAACGTGTAATTAATGTTTTGGCTACTGAACTAATTTGAGCAGGATGATGATGTGAGTCGGCGTTTAGCTATCGATTTGTGTGAGTTTTTTTTTTCTATAAACAGAATGTCCCACGTTGCCATATGATGTTTTGTAAAGTAAAATATCTAAAAACGGAAATTTGTCATTTTGTTCTATTTCCATGGTAAATTGAATGTTAGGGTGAATACTATTCAAATGGTCCAAAAACATGTCTGCATTGTTTCTACCATGAGGCCAAATCACTAATGTGTCATCAACATATCTTAGCCATAGTTTTGGTTTTAAATTATAACTGCTCAAAGTTTTCTCTTCAAAAAACTCCATGTAAAGATTAGCTACAATTGGTGATAGTGGTGAACCCATCGGAACACCATCTCCAATATCCAACAATTTTCGGAATATTCAGATAAATTCAAGTATTCTCAACAATGCAGGTACATCGGACAGAAATCAAGAAATTTTAGCACCTTCTACATCGAGTGGACCAATAACACGCAGTAGATCTAGACTACAAGTCCCTAGTTTACAAAACAAATGTACTGACAGTGAACGTGACATCTATCACTCAGTATACAAAAAAGCTCCTGAGGATGGCAGAAGTGATGCTGCCGAAACGTAGAGCGCAAATAAATCAACCAACGCGAGAAAGCAGCCCAAAAAACTCAAGCCAGTTATATATATATATATATATATATATATATATATATATATATATATATATATATATATATATATATATATATATATATGGGTAAATGTATTTATAAATTTACTACCTTTATAACTTATTTTATATTATCAATTTTATTCCTAATTAATATGTGTATTCTAATTAATTAGCTACTTATTTGACTTGTGTAAACATGTAATTATGTACAAACATCAATAAACATTATTAATAATAATCTGAACATGTATTTAAAACATCTCAATGGATAGTTACTCTGATTTTATATTTAATTTTAGGTGAGGCTGAATTTATTATGGACATCCCAGATTTCCCGCAGCAGCACTATGGTGCATTTGTTTGTGTTAAATATCCAGCTGGAAGCAAAATTTTAGCTGTTAATGCCGATAATGCCAAAGTAAGTAACACTTGATATTGTATGTAAAGTTATTTAAATAAAAAAACACTTGGTATTGTTTCACAAATTAAAACTTTATTCCGACTTTATTCATTTTGAAGATGATAAGCCAACAACTGGCTTTTCCAAACACTGTATCGCATTTGATTATTTCTTTAATCCGCATAAATTTAAGATTTCGCATTCAGGTAATAATAAGGGATACACACTAAATCTAAAAGTAGGCCTGGAGATTAACAGGGCAATAAAAATGGGGAAAAATATCGTAAACCACAACGAGGAGATATAGAATTCCCCAATTTGTCTTCCCTTATTACCTGAAACAAAAATATTTTTATACAGGGTGTCCCATTTTAAAGTGCCACCTGGAATATCTTCAGAACCATGCACCAAATGAAAAAATGTTTAAAAAAAAGTCTAATGATTTGGGAGGGGCTAGCTTTGAAATCTTAAATGCGGACCTCTATTTTTTATTACAGATTTGGATAGAGCGTAGAAAAGTAAGTACGTTTTTGTCTAAAACCATTTCTTTGTTATTTTAATAGATGACGCTGCAATTAACAAAAATGAACAATTGATAATTGACATATTAAATTTATTTTATTCTAACCAATTAGTTGAATATTTCCCTTAGCGTAATTTAAACGTGAGGCGCATGAAGTAGCATTTCGAGTTTAGATAAGCCTGGCAATTTGGATTTCGCTTCGCTCGAACGCCCCACCAAATCCAAATTTTCAGGCTTTTGTAAACTCGAAATTTTACAAAAAGCACGCTTGCACACCGCTTTCATTGGTTTCAAAAAAATACACAATAAAAACAATTTTGTTGATTGCAGCGTCATCTATTACAGTAACAAAAAATGTTTTTAGATAAAACTTACTTATTTTTCCACTCTCTGTCCAAATTTTTAATAAAAAATAGGGGTTTGCATTTAAGATTTCAAAGCTACCCCATCTCCAGCCTCCCCTGGAGGTGGGTTGAATTTTCTTACAGAATTGGATGTCCCCTTCCAAATCATTAAACTTTTATTTGAAACATTTCTTCATTCGGTATATAGTTCTGAAGTTATTCCAGGTGGTACTTTAAAATAAGACATCCTGTATACAGGAAGTGAAAACATTAGTTAAAAATCTACTCTATCCAAGTATTATTTCCACAAAATGTATGGGGATCTCAGTTATTTAAAGAGATAGAGAGTGGGTTAAATTGGGGCAAAGTTGCGTATTTTAGGGCCTACCAATATCCTGAAAACAATTTTGAAATATCTTTTTTTGTTTTCGAGAAATCAGCAAAACACTGAATTTTTGAAAAAAAATCATTATATTCAAAAACTACTGAGTCTAGACATTTAGAACTTTGACATTATACAGGCATTTTTAATGAGGAATCTAGTAGCATACTTTGTTTTAAGATAACTATGTGTAACATTTACCCGGGGACCATAGCCAACTTTTATTTTTCTTATTGGCGCCATTTTGGATTTTCATATAACTAAGTCACTCATTTGTTTGACTTTAATTCATAAACTTTGAGTGTGCGTATGATAATTATTAAGTTAGGATGATGAAAAGTGTCTTAAGTGAAAGCTTATATTTATACCATAATGCAGTCACATTATTTTTTGAAATCGTCAACTCTTGTTTTTTTTTTCATGTAATGCATGGATTCAGCAAACATTTCTCTTTCAGAACATGTGAAAATCTATAAATACCCTATCTGAAGTTTTTAAATTATTCGAATTCAAAAATATAAACATTTGCAATATAATTTTTTGAAACATAAAACTTATTTTCAAGACAAGTAATACCTACAAACATTTTTGTATGGATTTTCGTGATTTTTGTTTGTAGATATGTAACAAACATTCCTCTTTCAGAACACTTTCCGACTATTTTTGTCCTGATTTAGGGTCTTCTTCAATTTTGTTAAAACTATACTGACAATACTGGATAATAATAATAATATTATTGACTCTCATTTGCCTGAAATTTGACTACCTTTACTACACCAACTTACATCTCGACTGTATTGACCATTTTCGACGTGGTTGTTAGTGGAAGCAGTTAAACATCCATGTTCCTGTTTTTTTTGTGTTTAGCAATGTTAGCTAAAAGTATGTCTTACTGGAAATAAAATTGCAATCACTCAAATTTAACCAAAATATATACAATATTTGAAAGCTTGGATAGAGTTGATTTTTAACAAATGTTTTCACTCCCAGATTAAGCACAATATAAAATTTCGAGTTAGTAATGACTGAATATTTGGAGCGACCAAAATTTTGAAGCGACCAAATACAATTTTCAGGCTATTCTAAACTCAAAATTTTACTTCATGCGCCACGGGAATAAAACCCTGATTTGTAGTAAAGTTCAAATTGATGTATTGATTTATATTTTTTTTTTGTAAAACGTAAGCGAATAAACCTCAAGCTGATAGTCGTTTTTTAGCTTAACTTGGCCCCCCAAACTGAAAATTTTCAAATGAAATTGTTGCGCCCGAAAGGTCTTAACTTGCGCAAACTAGCGCCAAAATATTAAAACTTGCGCTGTTAAGGGTAGAAAGTTATAGCGATTTAAAAATAGGGGGGCTAAGTTGACGCCAGTCCCCCTTTGTCAGAATTTTTAACTTTTGCTTCATCAATATATTCTACATTTTCATCAATATATTCTCACATTTTTAAGGTTTTTCCGCATTAAACACGAATCTTAGAGGTTGCGGTCACTTGCTCTATCAACATTTTCACAATATCAGTTCACACAAAAAAGTTATAGCGTATTTTATATAATACTCAAATTCCGTGAGCGTATTCCCGTAATCTACATACAATTACATAAAAATAATATAAAAAACTTACTTTACTCACAACCACTAAACTTTTTCATTTAAAAGCATCTATAATACACGCAAAAATGTCTTTTTTCTATGATAGTTGCATATTTATACCAGTGCCGTATCAAGGCGGAAACAGATATATACTGCCTTTCAAAAAAATCAGAACACAAAGTATTTATTAGACGATTTTAATGAAATTTACAGAATTTGATCATGTAAATGATCTGCATCGATGATCAAAAAATCAATTGTTTTGGTTACTATTTAATGGAATTTTTCCTTGATTTCACCATTATGAAGAGCTGCTGATTTTTTAATGTAATTGCTTCTAATATCCAAGTAGCCTCTGAGTAGTTTGACGTTTCAGTTTGTAAAACATAAAAAGATGCCCCGTGTTCGTTGGCGTGCACAATATCATCATCTAAGTGAATTTGAAAGGGGTCGCATTATTGGAATGCGAGAAGCGGGTTTTTCGGTTCGTGCTATTGCTGAAAGGGTAGGCCGTAGTGTATCGGTGATCGTACGCTGCTGGTCTAGATGGTCCGAAGCTGGGGAGAATCGACGTAGACTTGGATCAGGACGTCCAAGAAGCACCACTGAGCGTGAAGATCGAGCTCTTCGTCTTACAACTTTAAGGGACAGATTTACAACGTCGCGGGTATTGGGAAATGACTGGTTGGCTCTAAATGGCCAAAGAGTATCAATGGCTACTGTTTACAGAAGAATCCGCAGTTTTGGTATAAGATCCTACCGTCCACAATTGTGTCTACCTCTTACTCCGCAGCATCGCAGAGCAAGACTTGATTGGTGCAGGGAAAGACATGGACCCATGAATGGAATAACATTATCTTCAGAGATGAGTCTCGGTTCTGTATATGGGCTCATGATGGTCGCAGAAGAGTGAGACGTCGACGCGGTGAACGCAGAATTTTACAATTTGCTGTTGAAAGACATACGGCTCTTACACAGGGAGTTATGGTTTGGGGGGCGATAGCATATGGTAGTCAGTCTCCTCTAGTTTTTTTAGAAGCAAGTCTTAACGCGATTCGGTATATTGACAACATTTTACGGCCAGTGTTAGTGCCCTATGTAAATGTCTTGCAGAACCCCATTTTTCAGCAAGATAATGCTCGACCTCACACAGCGGCCATTACAAGACAGTTTGTTGATAGTGCCGAAATCAATTTGTTACCTTATCCATCTCGTTCTCCAGATCTATCGCCAATAGAACATGTTTGGGATATGATAGGTGTTAGAATAAGTAACTTACAGCGCCCCGCTAACACTGTAATGGAACTTAGAGGTCAAATTATCGAAGTTTGGAATGAAATACCCTAAGTCGATATTGACAGCCTGATTTCTAGCATGCCTCGACGTGGTAATGAGTGTTTGGGAAATCGTGGAGGCCCAACACATTATTAATTTTTATTCATTTGTTTTTTTGTTTTTTAAGTTGATTTTTTTATCATCGATACAGTTCGTTTACATGATCAAATTGTGTAAATTTTATTAAAATCGTGCAATAAATACTTGGTGTTCTGATTTTTTTGAAAGGCAGTAGTAGCCCTGAATATTATACGTCCACCTGTTACAGACTCTGTGCAATCAAAATTACAGAAGTTTAAAGTTAAAATAAATCTTGATTTTTATTAACACATTTAACTTGAAATCGCGGCGACTTAGCCTAGGCACCTGATTTTAAAACATATGATTTTTTTCTGGAGGCTACATGATAGAAAAAGTGTAAACCAAAACAGTACATTACTTATTAGTAACAATATGTTTCTTAAGCATTGGTTAGGTAATATCTGCTTTTAAAATCAAAATTTTACTGTTAGTTTTAAAATATTTATTTTTATTTTATAATAATTAATAATTTTGTGACGCCACTAGGTAAACAGCGCAACATTTCTTATTACTATCAATGTGTTTTTAGGCACTGTTTAAGTAATATCTGCTTTTTCAACCAAAAATTTACTATTAGTATTAAAAATATTGATTTTTATTTAATAATAATAAATACATTTGTGACGCCACTTTTTTCATAAATAAAAACGTGTTTTTTACCCACTGGTAAAGTAAGATCTGCTCTTAAAATCAAAATTTTACTATTAGTTTTAAAAATATTGGTTTTTATTTAATAATAATAAATACATTTGTGACGCCACTAGGAAAACAGCGCAACTTTCCTATTAGTGAAAATGTGTTTTTAGGCACTGGATAAGTAAGATCTGCTCTGCAAAACAAAATTTTACAGCTACTTTTAAAAATATTGATTTTTATAAAATAATACTAAATAAGTTTGTGACGCTACTGGACAAACAGCGCAACTTTTCTTATTAAAAACAATATGTTTCTTAGGTATTGTTAAAGTAACATCTGCTCTTTTAATCTACATTTTATAGTTACTTTTAAAAATATTGATTTTTTTTAATAATAATAAATAAATTTGTGACGCCACTGGAAAAACAGCGCAACTTGTCTTATTAAAAACAATATGTTTTTTAGGCATTGTTAAAGTAATATCTGCTCTTAAAATCAAAATTTTACAGTTAGTTTTAAAAATATTGATTTTTACTTAATAATAATAAATACATTTGTGACGCCACTGGAAATACAGCGCAACTGCTCTCATTAGTAACAATCTCATTAATAAAAACGTGTTTTTTAGGCACTCGTTAAGTAAGATCAGCTGTTAAAATCTTAATTTTACTGTAAGTTTTAAAAATATTAATTTTTATTTAATAATACTAAATACATTCGTGACGCCACTGAAAAATCAGCGCAACTTTTTTCATTAGTAACAATGTGTTTTTTAGGTATTGTTAAAGTAATATCTTTACTTAAAATCAAATTTTTAAGGTTAGTTTTAAAAATATTGATTTTTATTAAATAATAATAAATACATTTGTGACGTCACTGGGAAAACAGCGCAACTTTTTTCATTAGTAACAATATGTTTATACGCATTCTTAGAGTAATATCTCCTCCTAAAATTAAAATTTTACAGTTAGTTTTAAGACTATTGTTCTTTTTTTAATAACAGAAAATAAATTTGTGACGCCACTGGGAAAACAGCGCAATTATTCTAATTAGTAAAAATATATGTTTAGGCATTGTTAAAGTAATATCTGCTCCTAAAATCAAAATTTTACAGTTAGTGTTAAAAATATTAATTATTATTAAATAATAATAAATAAATTTGTGACGCCACTGGTAGAACAGTGCAATTTTTCTTATTAGTAACAATGTGTTGTTTTAGACATTGTCAAAGTAGTATCTCTTCCTAAAATCAAAAGTTAATGGTTAGTTTTTAAAATATTGATTTAAAGTAACAATGTGTTTTTTAGGCGTTGTTCAAGTAATATCTCTTCTCAAAATCAAAATTTTATAGTTAGTTTTGAAAATATTGATTTTTATTAAATAATAATAAATAATATTTTGACGTCACTGGGAAAACAGCGCAACTTTTTCAATAGTACCAATGTGTTTTTTAGGCATTGCTGGAGTAATATCTCTTCTTAAAATCAAAATTTTTCAGTTTTAATAAATAATAATAAATAAATTTGTAACCCCACTGGAAAGATAGTGCAACTTTTCTTATTAGTAACAATATGTTTTTTTAGGCATTGTTAAAGCAATATCTGTTCTTTGAATCAAAATTTTACGGTTAGTTTTGAAAATCTTGATTTTTATTAAATAATAATAAATAAGTTTGTGACGCCACTGGGAAAACAGCGCATTTTTCTCATTAGTGAAAATGTATTTCCTAAGCATTGTCTAAGCAATGGTTGTTCCAAAAACTAAAATATATTTGTTAGTTTTGGAATTATTAAATTTTATTTATTAATAATAAATTAATTTCTGACGATACTGGGAACTTTTCTCATTGTTTTAAATTTAATTTTTATGCATTGTTAAAGTTATATTGTTATATTGTCTTTACATTCTAAATATTACTATTACTTTCTGAAATCTGAGTTTTTAAATAATAATAACAATATTTGTTTCCACCTTGATACGGCACTGGAATAAATATGCAACAATCATAGAAATAAATATAATTGGTTGTATCATGGATGCTTTTGTACGCAAAATTATAGTAGTTGTGATTTAAGGATGTTTTTTTTTAATTATTTTATATGACTGTATGGAGGTTATGGGAATACGCTCAATGGATTCGAGTATTTTAAAAAATATGCTATAACTTTTTTGTGAGAACTGATAATGAACAAATGTTGATAGCGCAAGTGAGCGCAACTTCTAAGCTTCGTGTTTAGTTCGTAAAAACCTTAAAAATGTAAGTTGGGGAGGCTTTTTTAATTTTTATACAGGGGGTACATTTTTGCAGCGCAACTTTTAAAAGTAGGTGGTATTAATAGCGCAAGTTCTAAAGAATATATTGATGAAGCAAAAAGTTTAAAATTCTGACAAGAGGGGGCTGCCGTCAACTTAGCCCTCTCTATTTTGAAATCGCTATAAGTTTCTACTCTTAACAGCGCATGCTTTAATATTTAGGCGCAAGTTGAGACCAATCGGGCGCAACATTTTTGTTTGAAAATTTTGAGTTGAAAAGTATCGATATTCTAAATAATGATACTTTTCATTACGATATTTTTCCATATCGATACTTTGCTATACGATATAATCGATACTCAATATCAATACATTTTTTGGGATCGGAACATCCTTAGTATGGAGGCTACAACTTCTGAACGGCAAGAAATATTATTTTGCAACTTTGCGAACATATCCTTACCATGTTAAACTACATTATATGCACAAAAACTAAAAACCGATTTATTGAAAACTGTAATTGAATTGCCTCATTGAGCAGGTGTACAAAACTATTAAAATTGGAATACATAAGGTGAAAAATAAATTAAAAATTAGATCACAACAATTGATATGGCTCATATGCGTTGTAACTTTAAAATAGATAAAGATTACCTGCGGCTGCAAATGCAACACACTGTATATTAATCAAATATATTTCCATTATTTTTAGAAAATTAAGGGTGTAGTTGATTTCGTAACAGCCGCCGATATCGCCGGTGAAAACAGCTTCGTCCCAACAGCCCTCTATGGAACAGCTGATCCAATTTTCTGCACAGACACAGTAGCTTACTTCAATCAACCGATCGGTCTAATTGTAGCCAAAACCAGAGAGTTGGCAGCAAAGGCCGCGGCTTTAGTAGAAATCGATGCCAGAGTGCCCGCCAAGAACCCCGTCATTGAGGTCAGAGAAGCCGTTAAGGATCCGAGCAGAGTTCGGGAAGGCTTACACGTCACCCCGACAAGAACCGGAAGTGATAACAAAACCGTAGTCACCGGTGAAGTGGTGTTTGGAGAGCAATATCATTATCACATGGAGACTCAGTGTTGCATTGTTGTTCCCAAGGAGAATGAGGAGTATGATATGTATCCGGCTACACAGTGGATGGATCTGGCGCAGATTGCTGGGTCTCATTGTATGAATATACCAATGAACAAGTAAGTTTATAAATAATAATACAAGGTTTTTCATTTCATTTTCACCAAGTATCAAATGAAATTTCTATTTTATCAAATGAAAATCCCACATGTCAGTTTTATAGCAACATATTTCACTATTTGTGAAATGACTTTTCCCTTTTATCAAATGATTTTCTCGTTGTATTTTTGCCAACTTACAGACCATTCATATTGCCAATAAAAGAATTGTTGGTCTTTTGAAAAAATGTATTAAAAGATCAAGTACTAATAATAAAGTTGTGCTTTGTATTTTGAAGCATCAAATTTTATAGCATTAGAACTTCATTATATATTGCTTTATATTTAAGAGATTGTTTAGAGAGAACAAAAAAAACAACGTAATAGTAAATTAATTTTACTGATAATGATAGTAAAGGTAAATTCGTGGTGGCGACCAATTTCAAATGTTAAATTTTCCTCACTTTTCCCTGACTCTTCTCTGATTCTATATTTATTCTCTGATCCCTAATAATAACTTAATTTTGTAAATAAGCCAAATATAGGAGAGAACAAAGTTATTTGACTAAGCAATTTTAAAGTGCCCGCCGTTAAAATATCTACATTTTAGTTATTTGTCATCTTCCGATTTAGTTGATGTCAATTCCAGTCATTCATGTCTGTAATTATAATAGTATGTATTATCAAATATTTATCTAAAAGCTTCAGAGCCAGAAACACAATTTTTTAATACAAAAAAAAAACAAAATTTTGTATAAAAATGTAAAGCTAATTTGATATGCTATTCAATGACATAAAAATATACAGGATGTTCAATTTAAAAAAATGCAACTTCATATCATAACTCGGAAATTATAAGTCCGAATAATAAAATAGAAAAATACGCCACTGCATTCTACGGTGAAAACTACATAAAAATTATTGAACTGTTTTTTTGTATATCTTATAGTTATTAAGATAAAGACATATTTTAAAATAGCCAACAATTGAAAAACGCCTGATATCTTCCAAACTATTCAAGTTAACCATGATCTGTTTACGTGATTATTAGTATCTCAGAAAAAGAGGTCATGACGTTTATATCAATTTTTTTTCTAACTCTTCAGGTTGGGCCACCCTGTACAGTGAAATAAAAAAATATGACTGTACAAAGAGCTAAGACATCTTGCCTGAAATTCTAGTTGAGTCATCAATTTGAGAATTTAAACTAATTTTGACACCGTATGATTTTTTTTCTAACTTTTGAAATACAATTCCACCAATGATTTTTGATGTATTCTTTACTTTGATACTCATAATCTTTAGGCGAGATATTTTAATGTTCTTTACAGAAATTAAAGTAGTTTTATATTAACAAAATTTATTAATATGAACTAATTTTAATAATATTTGATTCATTGAATGAAATTCTTCCCTAAAATTCAATTCATTGTACATAAAGTATTTCGGTTTTGTATAAAATGCCTAAATTAGAAATATTCAGAGTTCTGCGACGAGCAAGACGTACACGAGCGTGATAGAGTGCGATACAGTTCCAGTAAATTTCCATTGGAACTGGGTTCGATTATTCCAATATTATTATATACTAACTAACAACTAGACTAACACATCAGTGTAATCTAACAAAAACCCTTCCCCTATGAACGGGGAAGGGGGGCAACAAGGCCGGCCACCGGCACTGCCGGAACCGGATGGAAATCTACGTTCGGCAATTGCAAATGCCTTAGAAACTTTATATAACGACGACGAAATTTATATGGAAGTAGAATTAAATAACAAACGTCTTTCTACTAACACAGATACATCGACGCCACATAAAAAACTTATAATTGCACCTCCGAAATTAATGGTGCCATTTAACAACATGGAACAACCCTAGCAATCTCAAAGTCACCTGATAAACGATATAGCCGGCGAGTCAGCCCAATTTAATAGCACAGAGCAATCTCAAAGTCAACCGATAAACAATGCGGCCCCGCACACAAAGAGATTCCCGGCAATTCAAATATGAATAGTAACAAATAAGTATTTATAAATTTATACAAACAGTCAGATATGGCCCCATTTAATGTTTATGTTGAAAATAAAGATAAAACAATTCCGCTGCACCCCATGAGAGTAGGGAAATTAATTTTCTCAAATAATTATGTAAATAGAACTGACGTCATTAACATTTCCGCGAAAGGTAGAATGAAGGTTTGTGTTTCCTTTAAAAATTACAAAGCTGCTAACAATTTTATTAATGATAAAAGCATAAGTAATTTGGACATGGAATCTTACATTCCAAGTTTTTTCGTCCACAAAAGAGGTTTAATCCGAAATGTTGATAAAAATTTATCAATCGATGAAATTATTAGAAACATTGAATCAACTGTTAGAGTTCTAGAAGTGTAACGGTTCACAAAAAAAATTTATACCAATAATACACAGAAAATTATTGAACTATCAACTTGTCTACTGACATTTGATGGACAGTTCTTGCCTCATAACGTTAAAATACACTCCACTTCTTGCAAAGTGGAACCCTATGTTTCTCCAGTAATTTCATGCTTTAACTGTTTACGTATAGGGCATTTAAGCAAAAATTGCCGCTCAAAAGCAAGGTGCAACCTATGCGGAGAAAGTCACACTACGGCTGATTGCAGCAGTAATAAAAGAATACAGCTGTGCTTAAATTGCAACGGCGAACATAATACCACCTCAAAGACGTGCCCAATTTTTATAAAAGCAAAACAAAATAAAATTCAACAATCTTATAATCAATCTACCTATAATAACCTAACAAATAATGATAACTCATTCGCAGACGTTACAAACAATAATTTCTTTTCCTTGTCTTCACTGGATGAATCATACATGTCAAATTTTCCAGACTTACCCAAACGACCTAAAAGACACAATCCAAACAAAATTAATGTTATTTCCGACGTCACCATTAAGAAAAGAAAAGTAAATTCAAACCAACAAATTACCACTGCCCCAAAATTAATATACCCGTCCCAAATAGAACCTGTACCAATAACATACAATCCATCCGGCCCAAGATATCATAATAATTCAAACTCTAACAATACCGCCCCTGGAATAACCCATTTAAAACATCAATTCGTTAAATTAATTTTTGAAATCCTAAACGGTACAAAGGGCGACATTTCCTTAGACAATATTGACAATATGGTTACTAACCTACTGAATGGCGCTGAAACATGTGAAGATAATAATAACCAACCACAATGGACAACCTACTAGTTTTACAATGGAATGCACGATCCTTAAATGCTAACAAACATTCATTAGACATATATATAAAAAAAATAACTTTGATATATATTTTGACTGATTTCTGAAAGATGGCTAAATTCCTTACACACATTTAAACTTAGAAATTACAAATCAATTCGAGCTGACAGAAATGATTCGTTTGGCGGATCTTGTATCTTAATAAAACCCAATTTCAATTATAAAATACTCGATTTCAGTTCTATAAATACTGACTATATTCAAATATCAGACATAGACCTTAATATCAATAACACAATCACCTCAATTTTATCAATATATGTTCCGCCACAACATCCTATTAATAACGATTTATGGCGTTCTATCATATCTAAATGTCAATCATCATTTCTAATCGGGGGTGATTTTAATGCGCATTCTCGTTCATGGGGATGCACTAAACTAGATAATTCAGGTAATAAAATTCTCGATTTTTTGGAAGATTTTGGTTTGGTACTTCTGAATAATGGTAATCAAACATTGATTTCTAAACCTAACAGTTCCTTGTCAGCTATAGACTTAACTATGGTAACACCAGATCTTATCAATTCGTATTGGGAAGTGAACCTTGATTCCTTAGGATCGGACCATTACCCAATCTCTATAAAAATTCCAAAAAAATCTGATAAAACTGCTAAACTAATCACCCCCAATTCCAAATGGAACACAAAGAGAGCCGATTGGATGTCTTATGCGCAAACACTGGAGACGTCATGCAGAAGCATTGATACGCATTCAAATGCACAAGAATTATACCGCGAACTTTACGAAAATATCAGTTCAAGTGCCTCAAATTCCATGCCTAAAAATAAACCATTTATTTGTAATCACTCCCCTATTAGATGGTGGTCAACTGAATGTTCAAAAGCGATAGCACGCCGGAAACTTGCTTTTAAAAAATATTCAAAGAATATAAATTTTCAAAACTACATCGATCTTAAAAAAGAATGTGCCAAAACGAAAAAGCTGCTTAAAGAATGTAAAAGACAAAGTTTTCAATCGTTTTGTAACGAAATCAACAAAGATACGCCAATATCCTCTGTTTGGGAAAAAGTTAGAACACTGAAAAATTGTCAATCAAACTCCAATAGTTCCTCTAAGTGCATAGATATTGAAGCATGTGCAAATGAGTTCGCTGATAAACTTGCGCCCTCGATTGTTCATCGTCCCATTACAATAGATTTCAACCTAAACGAAGAAAACAATAATCTTACTAAAGATATATCATTACACGAATTGGAGAGTATTATTAAACAAAAATCAACAGACACAGCCCCAGGGTTAGACGGCGTCACATACACTATGATTAAATATATGCCCAGTAATGCAAAAGAAATTCTTGTGAAAATCTATAACAAAATCCTGAAAGGAGAATGGATTTATGATTGGAACAATATAAAAATTATACCTATTTTGAAAAACGGCAAAGACCCTAACACAGGTTCATCATATCGTCCCATCTCCTTAGCATCTTGCATGTTCAAGACATTCGAAAGGATTATTAAACAGCGTTTTCAATCATGGCTTGAAGATAACAATCTCATTCCCAACTCACAAGCCGGATTTAGGAAAAATATGGGTACAATCGATAATCTCTCCAACTTATACATCGACAACTTAAATTGCTTCACGGAAAATAGCTACATGATTGCCTTTTTTTGGACATAGAATCGGCTTTTGACTCGGTCCAAATCAACGTCCTGATAGATTCTTTGAAAAACATGAACCTTCCGTCGAAATTCTTTAATGTAATTTATAATTGTACTTTTTTTCGAAATTTAAATATAATGTTTCAAACAACTCAGATAAAAAGAAACTGCTATCAAGGCCTTTCCCAAGGGGCAATTCTGAGCCCCATACTCTTTATAGTTTACATATCTAAAATTCGTCAAGCATTTAGCCCGGACATTAAGACATTGGAGTATGCCGATGACATCGTTTTATACTCATCAAATAAATCATTCAACAACTGTGCTCACTCTTTGGAACAAGGTCTAAAACAATTGGAAGTCTGGCTAAAGCACCTAGGCTTCAATCTTTCATTAGAAAAATCAAAATTAATTGTATTTACTACTAGAAGATTCTATTTAGATAAAATAAATTTAAATGGAACAATATTCCCCATCGAAAAGGAAGTCAAATTCCTGGGCATGACGTTTGACAAAAAGGTAACTTGGCAATCACACATACGCAATGTAATAGGTAATTGCGAAAAATCTCTAAACGTAATGCGTGCTATAGCCCATATAAAATGGGGAGGTCATCCCTTTATGCTCCTAAATATATATAAAGCGATAGTTCGAAGCAAAATAGACTATGGTTGTTTTCTCTACGATAATGCCTCTCAAAGATACTTAAAACAATTGGATACAATCCAGTTTAAAGCCTTGCGTCTAGTGCTGGGAGCAATGAAATCTACCCCAACAAACGCCCTCCTAGCCGAATCTTGTGAACTACCATTATCTAAGAGACGTACAGTACTATCCGATAAATATGTTTTAAGGAAATTCACAATAGATCACCACATAGTCGGTAGCCTTCATGATCTTAGCGCTAATGTCTTAACAAAACGGTTCTGGATAAAACGCAAAACTCCCATTATAACAGACAGTTATCTTAAAAGTAAACAAAATGAAAACTATTTGCGGAGCATTAAACCACATCATTTTACAGCTTTTAATTTCAAACCATCGATCACATTTCCGTACTATTCTGAGAATATCCTGATAACTAAAATGATATTTCAAGATTGCATAAATAACCAATTTTTCAATTACAAACGCATATATACAGACGGTTCCAAATCAAACGATAGCTCTGGTTGCGTCTTTTATGATGAATCTTCAAGTTATTGGGAAAGATTTAGACTAACAAAAAATGTTTCCATCTTTACATTAGAATTTTATGCTATTAAAAAAGCTATTGAATACATTTCTAAATTACCTTCCGGAAAATATGTAATTATCAGTGATAGCAAATCAGTTCTAGAAACGCTAAAAAGTGATTGCAGAGATTGCAGATTTAGTAGTACAAATTCAATCTCTCAAAAGGACTAATATCCACATAGAATGTTTGTGGGTAAAAGCCCATTCCGGAATACATGGGAACGAAATGGCTGATAAATTAGCAAAAGAATCCTTTCTAGAAAGGAACGAAACAAAATTTCTCCTTTTGTCAGACATCCAAAACTCTATAATCACAGATCAGTATGATATATGGAAACAAAAATTTGAAGAAATATCAACTACAAAAGGTCTACATTACTATTCCATAGTTAAAGAATTGCCATCTGTCCCTTGGTTTAAAGACATCCACGGACCAAGACACTTTTTTACCACAATATCCCGAATACGGTTGGGGCATTGTTGTATCAAGTCACACCTATATCGAATAGGTGTAGCTCCATCGCCACTTTGCAATTGCGCAAGAGACATACAAACCTTGGATCACATTTTTGAAAATTGCTCTCTTTTTAATAATCAAAGAATTAGCTTTTCAAATTCAATTTAACTATATACAAATGAACAACACGTATCTTATAAAAAAAATGTCAACTCTGGAAACGTGAATGCTCTCATAGCAACCGTAGACTTCGTGAACAATACTGGAATCTCATTATATATTTTATTTCATTAACAACCTCCTTTCTCTACTGTCAACCCTTCCATCGGGCCCAATGTTGTGCACGTGTTTATCCCAATATAGTCGTGAAGGCCCTCACTGACGAAATTCCCTCTCAATCCCAAGTGTACCACGTCTTACTCATCTTCACATCATAATTAATAGGCTGGTCAATATGAACTATTGTTCGAAGACCATTTATTTATGTTTAAAAAAAAAAGAAATATTTTTTTTAAGTATTGAGACGTTTGGTTAGTTATAATTTGCGGGGAAACGCGATAGTAGCGCCGCTAGGAGAGCAGCTGGTAGAACTACATTTTATCAAACTAGCTATTAAAAGGATTATTTCAATATTAAGAAGCACTATTCTTTAAAGTTTAACTTCGTAAATACCTAGCAATAATCATAATATTGATTTATCATTTAGATTTTCATTATTATGCATTACTAAATGCATTGTTGTCAAAATGTATGACATCAGTGTCCTGTTGAAAACTTCAAATCAATCCGCTAATAAATGTCAGTCAGTGAAAGTTTTGGAAATGGTTTCAGTTTTGAATAATACAAATCAATTTCAAAGAGTGTATTAATCTGTGATGTGCTAATGTGTAATAATTGTCACGCGGTTAGATCTAACTTCAAGTTTAAGTTAGATTGAAGTCCTCAACATACATATTTTTCGACTTCCCCAATGTCTCAAGCAAAGCTTGCAATGGTTAACAGCAATTAAGAGCGCCTTCAACACATATATTAAAATAAAAAGATTCGTAAAAGTGTGTGCAAATATCTTCACAACTACATAGTTCAAAAATTCTTTACAAAAGAAAATAAATTGTAATGCAGTCCCAATATCTTCCAATGTATTCAATCTTATTTACAATATTTATTTATATATTCATTACCCAACAGATAATACATCTAACAAAAGGGTAATTACAGTAAAAAAAGCACACAACAATTTCTTCATATTAGATAACAATATAAACAAAAACATTTAAAAAATTACAAGTAGCCGCAGTTTTTTATTGAAACATTCGAATAAACTCACTAAGCGAATCACCAAAAATATCGGCGTTATATTGTACACTGTGATACTTGTATAATTTATATAATGGAGATTTGCTATGGTGAGATGTATGAGGAGTGCTGTAAGAAAATGTGTAACATGTCCTATTTGCAAGCCTAGGTACATGAAAGTTAACTAGCTCCAAGGCAAGGGTGTCATCAATAAAATTGTTAATCAGTTAATGGAGATACAAACACGATATACGCTTGTGCCTGTCACTTATTGTTATTACATTAAACATATTTAATAAACTGGAGTAACTGACTCCTCTATCTGGGTAGCTTTTAAGCTTCATAAAATATAAATATTTTAAGAACTTGCGTAGACCGCTCTCAAGTAGCCTAATATATTTAACGTATTGCGGTGCCCAGATGACGGAGCAATAATCGAGTTTACTACATCGATAGATGTAAACGACTTACTGTAAACCCTAGAATACGATAACACTCATTAACAATTTTACTTACATGATCATTAAATGTAAGATTCGCGTCATACAAAATACCGAGATCTCTAAACCGATTCACTCTTTCTAAAGAGATACAATGTATCGAGTAATCATATTGGATAGTGTTCACTTTTCTTGAAAATATCACATAAACTCGAAATGTTACTTCATGCTTAGTCTGGGAGTGGAAAACACTTGTTTAAAGCTTTAAATTGTACTTAAAAAAAAAACACAGGGAATATCCGCAATTATTGTATCAATTCTATGGTATGTCAATATTTTTATAAAATCAGATTACTTTTTCTTAATTATTTTAGCTGTTAATTTTCTGACATTCGTTGATTTTTAAAAGAGTTCAATTTGAAGCTATAAACGAGTGTTTTCCACTCCCAGACTAAGCATGAAGTAAAATTTCGAGTTTAGAAAAGCCCCGTGAAAATTTGTCTCGGGTCGCGCAGCGACCCGAGACAAATTTTCTGGGCTTTTCTAAACTCGAAATTTTACTTCATGCGCCACGCGTATAAAACAGATTTCAAGTGAAGTACGAATATACATAAATTTCAGAATATTTTAGTGTTTTATACGCTTGGCGCATGAAGTAAAATTTCGAGTTTAGAAAAGCCCAGAAAATTTGTCTCGGGTCGCTGTGCGACCCTCGACAAATTTTCACGGGGCTTTTCTAAACTCGAAATTTTACTTCATGCTTAGTCTGGGAGTGGAAAACACTTATTTAAAGCTTTAAATTGAACTTAAAAAAAAAAAAACAGGGAATATCCGCAATTGTTGTATCAATTCCATGGTGTGTCAATATTTTTATAAAATCAGATTACTTTTTCTTAATTATTTTAGCTGTTAATTTTCTGACATTCGTTGGTTATTAAAAGAGTTCAGTTTGAAGCTTTAAACGAGTGTTTTCCACTCCCAGGCTAAGCATGAAGTAAAATTTCGTGTTTAGGAAAGCCCCGTGAAAATTTGTCGAGGGTTGCGCAGCGACCCGAGACAAATTTTCTGAGCTTTTCTAAACTCGAAATTTTACTTCATGCGCCACGCGTATAAAACACAGATTTCAATTGAAGTTCGAATATACATACATTTCACAATATTTTAGTGTTTTATACGCGTGGCGCATGAAGTAAAATTTCGAGTTTAGAAAAGCCCAGAAAATTTGTCTCGGGTCGCTGCGCGACCCGAGACAAATTTTCACGGGGCTTTTCTAAACTCGAAATTTTACTTCATGCTTAGTCTGGGAGTGGAAAATACTCGTTAAAAGCTTTGAATTTAATAAAAAAAACAAAGAATATCTAAAGATTTATAGAAAATGGACTGAATTTGGAATACGTATACTTAAAAGAAAAACTCCCTGTTCATACATTATTTTCTCTTTCTATAAAATAAAAATAATGTACACATACCACTAAATTTTATTTTCTGCGTATATTATAATTAACAAAATAAAATTCTACAAATTCATATCAATGTTTTAGAAAACTAAACACAAATTATTTAGTAAAAAAGAAGATTTGCAGGAATGGATTTACAGGGGGTGGTTTTTTGTATGGGAACATTTTCTGGAATGGTTTTACAGGGGGTGGCTTTTTGAGGGGGGATCATTTTCTGGGATGGTTTTACAGGGGGTGGTTTTTTGAGGGGGTGAATTTTGCTTCTTTCGTGAGATGTTTTTTTTTCCAAGAGTGTTTTTACAGGGGAGGGGTGATTTTCCAGACATTTTTTTGACAGAGGGTTTTTCAGTGCGTAGTTTTTTCAGGGCGTGATTTTTCAAGACTTATTTTGATTTTTTTTTAGGGCCCGTATTTGGGTTTTCTCCGGGGGTGATGCTTGTTAGTAGTGATGATTTCTTTGTATTTAATGATAAGCCATTAGTATTACACCAGCAACAGATGTTATTATAATAAACAATGTGTATAATTTTGAAAATATGTTTTTTTTTATAATTTCTTTATATTTTATATGACTAATTGGTTATAATAATAATGACGATAAGGATTTAAAACTCCCGCCATTAACGTGGATTCAAACCTTACTTTGAAGTTTTATCCGGTTGTGTTCCGTGCTATTAATTCATCTAGCTGGCCACCAGGATCGGTAGTGGGCGATTCCATAGATTCAATGGAATCTGGCCCTCTTATAAATTAATTTCGTAATGGAGAAACACATAAAGGATAATTTTATAATTAATAAACTAAATTCTTGAATTAATTTCTAAAAATATAAACTGCAAAATTAAAGAACAAACAAATATGCATGGAGGTTACCTAAAATGACTCCCTTGTAGGACGGTTAAATAATGATTGCTCTTCAAATTCAATTCAAAACTAAGGATTTACCTTAAATTTTTGGCTACACAGATCCTTTTTGATCCCTAAACATCCGGACGAAAACAGCAGTCAAAGGTTACAAAACTTGGCCACGTTCCTACATTAAGTTATTTTCAACTTGTTCAGAGTTATGACACAAAATTGCATTTTTTTTTAAATGGAACACCCTGTATGTTTTTATGGAATTCAATAGCAATTTTTTTTTCCACATGAGGTGGTATCGCTTAGCGTCCCTGCACTACGGTCTCCGTGGTCCTTTTGTGCTCCTCTGGTTATTTTACTCCCTGTATATTCCTGTGTCTTCTAAGAAGTCCAGGAGTTTGGGCCAGGGGATGTTCTTGAGCTGTTCTTCAGGAAGCACGGGCTTCCCGAGTTGCTCCGTGCGTTGCCGTTTATAGGCTTCGCATGTGCACAGTAGGTGTTGGGGGTTTCCTCTTCTTCCAAGCACCCACGGCATAGGGGGCTTTTCTTAAGACCCATCCTATGTTTGTGCTTATTCAGGTCACAGTGCCCAGTAACTAGTCCTGTGATTTTCCTTAGTTTCATTCTGCTCAGTCCTGACAGCGCTAATGCGCTATCAGGTACCGGGCCATCTAGGAAGAGTCTCGTGTGCCTCATTCCCATTTGGTTGTGCCATGCCTTTGTATGCTCCTCTGCTAACTTGCGTCGGATTATTTCCTTTCCGGTTTCATGTGGTATTCCGGTTCAGGTCCTATAAATTCACCTGTTGCCCCTTGTTTGGCCAGCAAGTCGGCCCCCAAGTGTCCAATAATTCCTTGGTCCTTGGGTATCCATACTAGCTGTGTTTTTGTTGTTGTCGCCAGTGCGTCCAGCCTGTTTATGCAGTCTATAACCAGTCTGGACTGAACTATCGGCGAGGCTAGCGCTTTTAGGGCTGCCTGGCTGTCCGACATAATGGTAATTGGTCCTTTGTTGAGTCCCGACTCCATTATGTGGTGGGCACACCAGTCAATGGCGGCCACTTCAGCCTGGAAGATGGAGGCATGTTTCCCCAGAGCAACCGTGAATTGTTTGCTCCGGTTACAGCCTCCATAGATACCAGCCCCGGTTCCTTTAGTGTTTTTGGACCCGTCTGTGTACCAGATGGTTCCTTTACTCGTTCCCGGGTATGTTCCATTTGTCCATTCACTCCGCTGTGGTATGATTATTTTGAATCTGCGGGATGGGTGTACGATTTTAGTGAAATCGGACCTCATTTTTAGGATTTCTTCTTCTTGTAGCACTTTAAATGTTTCCGGTCTAGATGACCCTACATTTAAAGTGTGTCCATTTATGTGCAGTCTGTAGGCTGCCTGTCTGGCTTCCATCATAACATATAGATGTAGTGGTGGAAGCGATAATATGTGTTCCATGGCTGCTGTGGGCGTTGTTCTCATTGCCCCAGTAATCAGCAGACACGCCTGTCGTTGCACTCTTTCGAGTTTTACGGCTGCGCTCTTGGTTTGGGTTTTTTCTCCCCAAGCGAGCGCCGCGTATGTCACTATGGGTCTTATGACCACGGTGTATAGCCATTTGGTAATACTGGGTCTCAGTCCCCATGTGCGTCCTCCCATTTTCCTGGTCGCAAAAAGTCCTCTCATGGCCCTTTTGCTGATGTTCTCCAGGTGGAAGTTGAAGTTCAATCTGGTATCAAGTATGACCCCTAGATATTTTACTTCATTTTTGATTGGGACTTCCATTTCATACATGCGTAGCGATGTTATGTCATCGGTTTTTCGTCTCCTGGTGAAGGGGACTATCGCCGTTTTGGCCGGGTTTACAGCTAGCCCTTCGTTCTTGCACCATCTTTCCACGGTAGTTAGTGCCCTCTGCATCAGGCTTGATACAGTGGTCCCAAACTTCCCGCTAACTAGAATGGTCAGATCATCTGCGTACCCCAGGGCATAAATGCCCTGGTTTTCAAGTAACAGCAGAAGGTCGTCCATGACGAGGCACCACAGGAGCGGCGAGAGAACCCCTCCCTGGGGGCACCCGCCAGCGACCACCGCTTCTGCTGTCTTTCCGTATAGAGTAGTTGTTACAGTCCGGCTCCTGAGCATCTTGTTCACCCAGTGTCGGACCTGCGGGTAAATCCCTCTTTTCTCCATTGCTGTTGCTATGGAGTTGAAGGTTGTGTTGTCAAACGCCCCTTCAATGTCCAGAAACGCCCCCACGCAATGTCTTTGCATTGTATGGTTCTTTCGCATCTGCTCACTAGCTGGTGGATTGCCAGTTCGCATGACTTTCCCGCTTGGTAGGCATATTGTTGACGGTGTAGTGGTGAGTCCTTTAGGACTCCTTCCCGTATGTGCCTGTCTACTAGTTTTTCTAGTAGTTTTAAAATGAATGATGACAAGCTGATCGGTCTGTAAGATTTGGCCAGGGCATACGAAGCACGCCCTGGTTTGGGTATAAATACCACCCTTACAGTCCGCCAGCTGCTTGGAATGTATGAAAGGGCAAGGCTAGCTCTGAGGATATCACATAGTGGTCCCCTCAGCGCTGCTATCCCCTTTTGTAGCATGACAGGATATATCCCGTCAGGACCTGGTGATTTGAATGGTTTGAACGTGTTAATTCCCCACTCAATGTCAGCAATTTAAATTAGCTCTACTTTAATATACACATTTAACAAATAATCATAAACATTTGCAGGAAAAAAACAATATATTGAAAATTAAGTTTACTTTAAATATTAATTATATAATTTTTGAAGACTTTTGCGATCAATTACTAAGTCCACAGACACCTTTATTTTTAATAAATAATACTAACATCTTTATAATTATAATAGAATGTATTATTAAATATTTATTCAAAGCTTCAGAGTTAGAAACATAATTTTTCAATACAATAAAAACAATTTAATTTTATATATAAATGTAAAGCAAATTAAATATGCTATACAATGATATAAATATATATATTTAGGGTGTTCTATTTAAAAAAATCAACTTTATATCATAACTCGGAAATTAAAAGTCTAAATAAAAAAATAAGTACGCCACTGCATTTTACAGTGAAAACCACAAGTAATTATTGAACTGTTTTGTGTATATCTTATAGTTATTAAAATAAAGACATATTTCAAAATAACCAACAATTAAAAGATGCTTGACATCTTCCAAACTAATCAAGTTAACCATGATCTGTTAACGTAATTCTCAATATCTCAGAAAAAGAGGTCATGACGTGTATATCTAATTTTTTCTAACTCTTCAGGTTACCAAGATACTCTATGAGAGCATCGATTTTGGGCCACCCTGTACAAGGTGGTCTAATTTCGATGTTGCTTATGGGCATTTCGGTAAATATAAGAATTAGAAAAAAACCGATGGCGCAATTGCGATCTCTTTTCTGAGACTAGGATAATTCCGAAAACAAAAATGCACCATCTTGTTTTTTTCAGAAGTTATATGGCAAAATCGGGTTACAGTTGAGAGAGAAAAAAACTAGTATAGCAAGCTTAAGCCAATTCTAAAATATCGTATTTCTTTCTTATAAAAACAAACTTGTGATGTACAGGTTAACAACATTTTTTTTTTCTTGGCCAACAAGACGGTACTTTTGTTGACATGCACTTCATTAGCAATGTCTCTAATGCTAATACCGTCTCTAAACGGGTCGTTATTATCGCTTTTTGCGTTTCAGTCAATTGAGGCATGTCGACGTTAATTAAATTTTGTTCCGCAGATTTATCAATTTGATTAACAATTTGAAAAATCAAAGTGAGTCCAGTTTATATTGCCAAATATTTTGCTGTATTAGTTTTTTTCTCTCGCAACTGTAAGTATCAAAAACCTTTTTTGAGAAACAAGGGTCTCGCCGGGTTCACTTGCTCCAGGGCTGCATTTGTAGCTTCGGCACTTTGCAAACTAATCTGCTTTAACAATATTTCTCAGGCGTTTTGCACTTGTTGAATACTTGAATTATTACAGAATCAACGTTCGTGTAAGAAGATTAGGAGGAGCATACGGTGGAAAAATATCGAGAAACGGCTTAGTCTCATGCGCCGCTCTAATAGCAGCCGTTAAACTGAGAAAACCTATCAAAATCTGGATGACTCTTGAAGACAACATGAACTTAATCGGCAAACGTAACCCCATCTATGGAACTTACACCGCAAATGTAAACGCCGAAGGCGTCATCCAAAGCCTCAAAGCGACCGTCAACACCGGCGTGGGTTTCAACCATTCCGCTGCCGAATATCCTCTCCCCATGACACAACAATTGATCCAATCTTCTTATAATTTCGATACCTTCGACATTACGTTTAACTACATTAAAACTGACACTCCCGCGAATACCTGGACGAGAAGTCCAGGCAGTGTTGAAGGTCATGCGTTTTTGGAGTCTGTGATGGAGCATATTGCGTACTCTACTGGGCTGGATCCTCTCCAGGTTAGGATGAAGAATTTGAATGTTGGGACTCACGATTTGTTGCAGACTTTCATAAATACGACGACTACTTGGGCACAAGTTGACGAAAGAAAGGCTAAAATTGAGGCGTTTAATAAGGTTTGTTTCATACTGTTGGCATTTAGTAAGTATATATCTTATTTAATCCTTGCTAATTATTAAGTTCAACATCAACATTTTAAGGAAAGAATATTATATCAGATAACCAAAGAAGTTCGTTCGGTTTTTTATGGTAAAATCTAAAGAAAATCTAAGAAACAATTATACACTATTATTCATCGTAAGTAAGTAATTACCCTGACACTTATTGACCTTTTGATAACGTGACACCAGTTTTTGTATGCTGGTTTTGTAGAACTCTATGGGTTTGAACCAAACAATTGCATTTAATACATCCACTCGAGTTTTGAACTGTATGCCTCATTCAGTTGTCAAGAGACAAAAAAGGTGGTAATTTATTTTTTTTTGGGTGATTTAGCTATTGCCTGGCTTTAGTTCTGGACTATTAGCCAACATCAATTATTAATTGTACATATTCTATTATTCATATATATATTTGCACATCACAACATATTCATACCACACTTAGGGTCGGGACTAGAAATTATTTATTAAATTAAATCTCGCCGTGCACGGGAATCGAACCCGAATTGTGGCTCGAATTGAAGGTGGTAATCACTTGGCAAAATGTCAGGAGAATATAGAGAGTGTGCTAACATTTTCCAGCCAAGTTCAGACATTTTTCCGGGTCACTCTTGCAGTATGCGGCCTGGCGTTATCCTGTAAGAATACCACTTTCTTATGATTGGTCAAAGAAGGCTGTTTTTGAATGACATCCATAAAATGTATCGTCTTTTACTGCCGGTTAGGGCCGTGGTAAGGAGGGGGGCGACAGGGCCCCAGGCGCATCAAGGGGAGAGGCGCCATCAAAGCCAGACGTCATGAACGTTATAAATTTAAATCAGATATTTTTATTTATACAGGGTGCCCGTATTCCGACAGAATGTATGGGGATCTCAGTTATTTAGAGAGATAAAGTGTCGGTTGGGGCAAAGTTGCGTATTTTAGAGTCTGACAATAATCTGAAAGCAATTTTGAAATATCTTCTTTTGGTTTCGAGATATCAGCCAATAACTGATTTTTTAAAAAATTTACGAAATCTGGATATTTAGAACTTTGACTATATACAGGCACTTCTTAATGAGGAATCTAGTAGCGTATTTTTTAGGACAACAATAACATTTACCCGGGGACCATAGCCAACTTTTGTTTTTCTTATGAGCGCCATTTTGGATTATCATATTTTTTAAATGAATATTTTTTTATACTCAGTGATGTACCACACTCATAATTTGTTTTAGATTTGATATTTAAAATTATATTTTCTTTTTTGCAAAGAGTGCCTTGGATACAATGACGTCTTATCTGTTAATCAATAAAATCTTGACAGCAGTCAATCATTGTTAGCACTCAAAACTAATTAATAACTGTCAATCTTTTGTAATAATAATAATAAATATCGATTATCATATAAAAGTAGCACAAACAAAATTTATTCTACTTTTATTATTATTATTATTCCAAAACTTTTCACAAAAAAGTAATTCTTATATTTTTCGCTACATCTAAATAAATATTGATCACTTATATATTTTTAACTTTACTGTAAATCAGTGGTTTATACGCGTGACGCATGATGTAAAATTTCGAGTTTAGAAAAGCCCCGTGAAAATTTGTCTCGGGTCGCTGCGCGACCCTCGACAAATTTTCTAGGCGGGGCTTTTCTAAACTCGAAATTTTACTTCATGCTTAGTCTGGGAGTGGAAGGCACTCGTTAGTTTAAAACACATCACAACTGTTAAAATATGTATCGTCGGATGCCCGCCTTCAGCGGTGATATGTAAGCAAATTATGGGTCCTAGGAGTCGTCAAATAAGTGAGTTACTCAACTGTTTCCCAGGCACTCTTTACAAAAAACAAAATATTAAAATTTTACATGCAAAATGTACAATGAACTATAAGTGTGATATATCATTGAATTCAGAAAACAATATTCTTCCAAAAAATATGAAAATCCAAAGTAGCGCCCATAATAAAAACAAAAGTTGGCTATGGTCCCTGGGTAAATGTTATAGTTATCTTATAATAAAATAATAATAATACTAGATTTTTTATGTATTTTTTTTCTTTTTTTTTTTATCGTGATGTCGAGTCAAGAGTGATGGTCAGGAGTAGTTGTCGTTTTACCACGTAAGAGCAAAGCAGTTTATAACCAAAATTTGCAAAGGCACTGATGCTGATGCATAGTATTCAGTGTAAAATTTGTATTTAAAAATATCTTACGAAAACACAGCTCTCATAGAATAATTAGAACAAATTGTACTCATTCTAACGTTGCGAACATTCGTGTATGCGCTTTTTACATTCCTTTTTTGTACAATTGGTCGATGTACTCGACGTTTGTGGATTATCACTGGCTTATCAAACACTCGCATGTCGGTCAAAGAATAGGCACCAATTTTAAATATACACAACCTTTGTGAACAATTAAACTCAGTCCATTCCGCTGTCTTCTTTGTTTGTCTACATTTAAAGTCTCTTCAACAGACACTGAAGCGTGAAGCGAGTCTTCCCGTCTTTCCCTTAGTGTAAAACAATTAACAACTAATAATATAAAAATATAAATCTATTATATTATGAATTTTTCACTAAACGATGTCAGAGAACTTAATAATGAACACACAAATGAAATTAAAAAAGAAATAAATAAAAAACTTTACATTGACATCTTACCACAAATTGATGCGTTAAAGAATGAAAGAATTATTTAAATCAAAAATAGAACAACTAGAACAGAAGCTTAAAAAGAACAATGTTGTTGTACATGGATTACCCCCTAACGTTGCCGATAACAAAATCGATTCTCAAAAACTTTTAGATTTTCTCAATGAAAAGCTTGAGACGGCAATCTCTAATAATAATATAAGTAACATAACTATACTGGGGAAGAATGAAAAAAAAAACCTATATTGATAGAATTTATTAGATATAATGTAAAATCGCAAACGCTTAGCAACGCGGGGAAACTTAAAGGATCTAACATATACTGCCTTTCAAAAAAATCAGAACACAAAGTATTTATTGGACGATTTTAATGAAATTTACAGAATTTGATCATGCAAATGAACTGCATCGATGATTAAAAAATCAATTGTTTTAGTTACTATTAAATGGTATTTTTCCTTGATTTCACCATTATGAAGAGCTGCTGATTTTTTAATGTAATTGCTTCTATTATCCAAGTAGCCTCTGAGTAGTTTGACGTTTCAGTTTGTAAAACATAAAAAGATGCCCCGTGTTCGTCGGCGTGCACAATATCATCATCTAAGTGAATTTGAAAGGGGTCGCATTATTGGAATGCGAGAAGCGGGTTTTTCGGTTCGCGCTATTGCTGAAAGGGTAGGCCGTAGTGTATCTGTGATCGTACGCTGCTGGTCTAGATCAGTGATGGGGAAACTACGGCCCGCGGGCCAAGTCCGGCCCGCGGAAAGGTTTAATCCGGCCCGTTTAAGAGTGCCGTCGTGAGAATGTTTGAACGCGTTCTTACTTCGTAATGTGACGACCCGCATAAAAACTACCTACCTACGATTAAGCATTATTCTTTGGCCCGCTACGATTGTCTGGTTATTACAAATGGCCCGTCTTAAAAAAAGTTTCCCCACCACTGGTCTAGATGGTCCGAAGCTGGGGAGAATTGACGTAGACTTGGATCAGGACGTCCAAGAAGCACCACTGAGCGTGAAGATCGAGCTCTTCGTCTTACAACTTTAAGGGACAGATTTACAACGTCGCGGGCATTGAGAAATGACTGGTTGGCTCTAAATGGCCAAAGAGTATCCATGGCTACTGTTTACAGAAGAATCCGCAGTTTTGGTATAAGATCCTACCGTCCACAATTGTGTCTACCTCTTACTCCGTAGCATCGCAGAGCAAGACTTGATTGGTGCAGGGAAAGACAAAAGACAGCGATGAGTCTCGGTTTTGTTTATGGGCTCATGATGGTCGCAGAAGAGTGAGACGTCGACGCGGTGAACGCAGAATTTTACAATTTGCTGTTGAAAGACATACGGCTCTTACACAGGGAGTTATGGTTTGGGGGGGCGATAGCATATGGTAGTCGGTCTCCTCTAGTTTTTTTAGAAGCAAGTCTTAACGCGATTCGGTATATTGACAACATTTTACGGCCAGTGTTAGTGCCCTATGTAAATGGCTTGCAGAACCCCATTTTTCAGCAAGATAATGCTCGACCTCACACAGCGGCCATTACAAGACAGTTTTTTGATAGTGCCGAAATCAATTTGTTACCTTGGCCATCTCGTTCTCCAGATCTATCGCCAATAGAACATGGTGGGGATATGATAGGTGTTAGAATAAGTAACTTACACCGCCCCGCTAACACTGTAATGGAACTTAGAGGTCAAATTATCGAAGTTTGGAATGAAATACCCCAAGTCGATATTGACAGCCTGATTTCTAGCATGCCTCGACGTGTTAATGAGTGTTTGGGAAATCGTGGAGGCCCAACACATTATTAATTTTTATTCATTTGTTTTTTTGTTTTTCAAGTTGATTTTTTGATCATCAATACAGTTCGTTTACATGATCAAATTGTGTAAATTTTATTCAAATCGTGCAATAAATACTTGGTGTTTTGATTTTTTTGAAAGGCAGTATATATATAAGCAACGACCTAACTACAGAAGAGCGTCGACGGAGAAACCTACTGCTTCCATATTATCGTGAAGCAAAAAACGCCGGAAAACAAACAAAACTCTACACGTCGCATGTTCTTATAAATGGCGTTAAATACAACCTCGCGCACTCGCGCGCGCGACACCGTAGCAGACGGACGTACACAGCGAATTTTCCGAATAAACTAATCGGCATAAAATAATTATATCCCACTTGTGGGGGGTATTCCATAAAATATGGAAGCAGAGGAGGACAGCTGGGGCTCGGATGGGACTCAGATGGATACAGAGGAGTTCAAAACCCCTAGGAAGCGAGGTCGCCCCGCGAAGTTCTGCAAGAATAAAGCAGCAAAAAAGTCACACGCCTCAGGTAATCTTAACCTACCGAAAACGACAAACAAACTATTACAGTCAGTACTAAAACAAATGAACACACAACAAAACCAACAGTCACAACAACCCACAACAAGCACACAGTCACAACCCCAGTTACAACAGACACAACCCCAGATACAAGCCCAGACACAACAATCACAACCCCAGCCGCAACAAGCACATCACAATTACATTCAATTACAACCATCAGAAATCTCAAATATCACCCACCACACACCACAGCAAGGCACTACACAATTACAACAAACACACATAATAACATCTAACGAAAAACGTTATCAGCAAAACTACAAAAACACATTCACTTTCACAACTGTAAACGATCTGTCAAGAATTCGCTTTGCCGTAATTTGGTCTGATCACAAATTCGACAATAATGCGCTGATAATTAAAACGAGATTTGGATTTTTAATTAAATCAAATAATGATACACAAATAATTGAAAACAACCTAAAAACATTACACTCAGAGAGAATTGTACATGAATTTCGTCCTCTACAAACGACCCGAGGTCGAGATAATACAGCCCCAGAAACTCAACGCAGCGCGCCAGCGCCGTCGTACTGCTGTATCATAAAAGGCGTGGAGCAGGAGATTGATGATTCCACAATCAGTGCTAGCCTGCAGGCGCACGGGATAGCACACCGATACTGCCGTCGCATCATCGCTAAGAGGGACAACTTTGCAACACACATGATTAGAGTGATCACACCATCGCTAGAATCTTTTACTAAATTATTACACGAACAATTTAGATACATGTGTAAAATTTACACCGTTATAGAAAGCAAACCCCCAACACCTATCCCGGTCCCATGTAGCAGATGCAATAAATTTGACCATATCACTACAAATTGCAATGAAACGGTCACCTGCGCAAAATGTGGAGCTTCACACCCGACTTCAACATGCCTGACAACGCTGCCTATTAAATGCAAATCGTGTGGAGAGACAGATCATGGTGCCTGGTCTACAAAATGTACCAAGAGGCCACTAAAACCCATCGAGGGGATACCCAACGTGAAGATAATTACTCAAAATAAAAAATCTGCGCAATTAGACAAGGACCTGACGAAAAACTCGCGAATTCACAATCCCATCACAGTGCATGACTACATCATAGACATATACACGACAAAAATTAACGAACCGACGACAACAGACAGAGAATCACTTATTAAAAAACTTAGAACAAGATTCATGGACTCATTTCATGTCGACACTCATGTTAATTTTTCAGGTAACAAAATGTTCATCGTCATGTTCGACCTCGACTCCCCTAATGTAATCCCTCCCGTTGCTCCTCTATCTGGTGTCCACACAGGTTTCTCACAGATAAATACAAATAATGTCTAGTATGAATTTTATTTATGCTAACATTAATTCCCTATCCAACAAATCCCACCTCCTATCCCACTACCTCTCACATAACCCCATACATGTCACAATGTTAGTTGAAACAAAATCCAAAAAACCTTTTTCATACAATAATTGGTCCTTCATTCAGATCCCCGCCTCAAACCCCCTCCAAAACCAGCGCGGAGGTTCAATAGTGGCAGCTAGACAAGAAATTAAACTGGGCAAAGCCAATCCCCCAAAAATTAATAATGTCATGAACGAGTGTCTACACTGCACAATCGATCTTCCCCAATTCACCCTCCACATTTTCCTACTCTATATTCATCATTCCTCTCACATCGAAGACACCATACTCACAAAGGCATCCCTGTACGATCACGTTATCTTAATCGGGGATTTTAACATCAATAAAGCCAAATGTAAACAACTCTCCTCATTTATATCACACTCTAACTTCGTCAGAATTCACACAGATCCTACCTTCATCATGTCAAATACCCAATCCTCCACCCCAGACGTCCTCCTTTGTACAAGTAATATCCACCATCTTTTCCACAATGTAACGCTTATCCCGGACCTGTGCTCCGATCACCTGGCAATTCAATTCTCCCTCAGGCTAGACCCCCCAATCCCCACTCCCCCAAATATAATTCCCCGCTACAAAGACTGTGACATAGATAAAGTAACCGCCGAAATGACAGAATTTATTTCCTCCAACAAACTTATTTCCCAAAACTACATCTCCCTTTTCCTAGAAAAATTATCACAATCGGTCAATCAAAACACACCAACAGCCACAAAACGCCCCTTCAAATATCCCCTTCCTAAATATATCCTACGCCTAATAAAATATAAGAGACAGCTTTACAGGGACTTCAGACAAACAGAGGACGTGACACTTAAACAGAAATTTAATCAACTTAACAAGGACATTCACAAACTCATTACAAATTATAAAACAGATCACTGGATAAAGGCCTGTGAAAAAATTAATGACTTGCACGGCAAACAATATTGGCAAGAAATAAAAAAACTTTGTAAATATCGCAAAACAGACTTTATCCAGAAGATCTATGATCCAATGACTAATTTAACTGTTACGGACGATAACGCTTGTTCTGACATTTTTGCTAGACATTTTTCTGAAATATACTCAATGAATGACAATGACGAATATGACAACGACTTTCGAGACACAGTGAATTCCTGGTACACCACATTTAAAAATACCCAGTTCCCCCATACTCCTGCCGATGATATAAATGAGGAAGAATATTTTGAAATCTTAAATAAGGGTAAAAATACCGCCCCCGGTTACGATAACATTCCTAGATATATCCTTAAATCCTTGCCCTATGAAATCCACTCCCATATAATTGACATTTTCAACCAAATTTACAAATCCCAGTTAATCCCGAGGGAATGGAAGAAAGGTATAATCACATGCATTCACAAACCAGGCAACGACTCTTCAAAAGCGAATAATTATCGCCCTATAACCTTGCTTCCAGTCCTCGGGAAGCTGTTTGAATCTATCATAAAAAACAAACTTATGCAACATATCTCCAACATACTCCCACCTTACCAATTTGGCTTCCTAGAACACCGCTCTACCACAATCCCATTATCCATTCTAACCTCCAACTGCCAAACAGCAAGCCTCGAAGGTCAAAAATCTGCCATCTTATTTCTGGATATTCAAAAAGCGTTTGACTCTGTATGGCACAGAGGCCTGCTGTTTAAATGCAACGCCCTAAAAATCCCATCGCACCTAATTAATATTCTTGATAGTTTCCTACACAATAGAACACTCCAAGTTAAAATCCGTCGTTCCATTTCAATCCCCTTTACACCCCAACAAGGTTTACCCCAAGGATCACCTCTCTCACCACTCCTGTATAATATCCTTGTATCAGATCTATACAATCCTGACCCAAAATACCTTAACAAATCCGCTTATCCTTTATTATACGCAGACGACACGGCTTTAATAGCACATGCCTCCACTCTCCCCATAGCACTTAGCACTCTACAGGGCCTTATAGACACCATACAAACATGGTTCGCTAAATGGCGAATCTCTATAAATCCCAACAAATCACAGCTCCTAATTCCATTTCACCGACCCAACTCATCCCCATTTTCAATATCAGTAAATAACCACATCATCCGCCCCTCAAACTCCTGTAAATACCTAGGCATAACCTTTGACACTAAACTTACCTTCAAAACCCACTCCTCAATTCTTAAAGCAAAGATCAGACAAAGGGCGACGTATTTTAGAAATCTCACATTCAGGAAACAAGGCATTAGCACTGAAACAGCAGTTAATATATATAAGATGATATGCCGCCCTTTGCTTGACTACGCTGCAATCCTCTTTCACAATCCACACCCTCGCTCCCTAAAAAATATTCAAATTGCTGAAAGATCGGCCCTCAGAGTGCTAACAAAAATAAGACACCCACAAAATCCTCTACATAATCCCTCAAACACCCTCCTATACGAACTAACAAAAATACTTCCGATAGAAAACCGCCTCAACCAACTTTCCCAAAAATTTGCCTCTAATCGTTTTTATTACAATCTTCTTAAAACCCTTTGTATCCCTCGTAATAAAAATATTGCCCCTAAACGAAAATTCCCCTGCACCACAATTTATGAATTCATCTCTTCACTTCATGACATTAATGATCACGACGTTTGAGACAGCCGTTAGACAAGTACAAGACATTAATGATCACGACGCCAGTATGACAGTTAGAGTCAGACAAAGACAATAGACAACTATAACATAAAATGACAGAGACAAAACTAAACAAATTCAGGCGGAAAGACCAATGGTCGATAGCCGATTGGCAGAAAATTATTTATGTACCAAATTTATTGTAGTTAAAATATTTAAATGTTTTTTATACGAAAATTCTGTCAATAAAGATGTTAAATATATATACAACCTCGCCGAACTTTTAGAACCAAAAACTGTTAATAAAGAGGATGAAGAGTATGACGACGTAGATGACAACGTGGATGACCAGTCTAAAAAAAATGTAGTAAAGCAGGCAAAAATTGCTGAGTGGGCAAAGACTAGAATGCAGAATAAAAAGAAATAACTATTTATAATATAATTATATATATGAATGAATGTGAGAGTATTTATATCGTGATTTAAAATGAACAAAAAATTACTTAAACTGTGTCATATAAACATACGATCACTTGCAAATAAATTTCATAGTTTTCAAGCTAACCTTGAATGTATCAATGCTAACAAAATAGCTATTTCGGAAACCTGGTTAACTGATTTACACTCCAGTGAGTCGTTTATTCTGAATGGATTTAACTTCTTAAGAAGTGATCGGCCAAGTCGTGGTGGAGGAATAGCGTTGTACATCAAAAATAGCTTATACTATTCTGTTATTGGCTCAGAAATAAATCAATCGATCAAGCAGCTTTGGATTAAAGTAATTAGTAATCGTAAATCAATCGCTATTGGAGTCGTTTATAGACCTCCTCAAGGAAATTTTGAAAAGTTCTTAAACAGTTTTGAAAAACATGCGTTAGAGCATAGTCTAACCAATGACTTTATTGTATAATTGGTTGACTTTAATGTAAATTTATTAAACACAACAAAAGCAAGTAGTACATTTGATTCATTATTGAACTCGTTATCACTTAAACCAATTATTTCTGAACCAACCCGCGTTATCACAACAACTGAATCATTAATAGATATTATAATAACAAACCAACATAACAGAATAAATAACAGTGGAGTTGTAGATACACACGGCTTATCCGGCCACTTTTTAGTGTATTGTGAATTTTCAAAAATTGTACCGAAAACACCGCAAAAAATAATAGAAGTACGAGATATTAACAATATAAATTATAATGATTTTATCTCCGACTGTTACAAACTAGATTGGTATCACATATTTGATATTCATGATGTAAACAATAAAGTCATCTTCTTTAAGGGGAATATAACAGTGGTCTGAAATTTAATGTCAGGTTTATTTAAAAACTAAAGATCCTAGAAAGTTGAAATTTTGACAGCGTATATTAAGCTCAATTATCTAGTAAAATATCGAAGGACTTTTTTTTTAACAATTTGCTTTCAGAGGTATGAAAAAAATAATGTTATATTTTTCAAAATTAAAAAAAATATTCCCATATCTTACTAGTTTATACTATAAGGAATATAATGTGAACATTTCATAAGGATGCGATAGCTCATGCCCGAGTCAGGTTAAAATAAAAATCTTAAAAAATAAGACCGTAAAATACCGCCGCCTTGCGGATCTTTTCTTAGTTGAACGCGTTGTACACTCATCTGCACAATTATTGGAGGGGCGAGCAGCATGCGGCCAGCGTTTATCGCGTTTGTTTTTATTTTCTTTTCTCAATCATAGTTAACAAAAACGGCTCGCGTCGTTAGCATTTATTCTCGTAAAATTAATATTTCGCAATTATAATCAATATTTTATTGTACTAGTGTTTTATTTTTATGCTTTCTGAGTACTAATGGAATACGTATTTTTTTATACTGCATGTTCACTAATATAGAAAACACGAAATGTTTCACTAATTTAAATAAAGATGTGTAATATACCTTTAATATTGGCTTTCCTAATTATTTGACAGTGTCGGTATTATTAAAATATTTTTAAAGTGTTTTTAGCTGATTAATAAGCAGAAGCAATCGAATAACAATCAGTCTTGTTCAAATCATTATTTCGTCTTAAATCTTTCGTTGTTAAAGCAGTTGTTAAATGCCATTCAACTTCTGGCAATAAAACTATTAAAGTAAATTGTAAAGTTTCTAGCAATCGGACCTATTTGAACCAACTGCGACTTCATCAACGAATCAATGATATCAAAACTATAAGAATAGTGAGAATAACGTCACCAATATGACGTTGTCGAAGATTAATGTTACAAATCAACTATTTTTTACTGAGCACAGGTAATATATGTTTGACGAATGTTTAAAAAAATGTAGGGTTTAACTGCGTGCATATTCATTGTTAATTATTTTAGAAAAAATAAAACTATAATAATAATAAGGTAGTTATTATAATGCATTTCAAATAACAAGCTTCTTGCTCAACATTACACCGAACCCAATATATTTTATTTCAAATTTGGCTGATTTATGATGAATCATATTTTGATAGTAAGTAAATAAGGAATAAATGAATTGTAATTGAATGTTATTGCAATCCTCTATTTATACACATCATCATTTTGTAAACCCTGTACTAATTATAAAAAAACAGAGCAGCTGTCCGTTTAATTTTTTTCAATCTATTATTTATTTGTTGCATTCATAAAAACTAAAATATTGGATAAAATAAAAATTGAAATTCTCCCCAAAATCTGGGGTATTTACCCAATTTGGCAGAGGCCAAATTAATACACATTATTTTTATGGCAATAGCAGTTATCAAAGATAATATTCCTATATAAAAAATATCATTGAAAATCCTATGTTCCGTTTTTTTCATATACAGAGAGTTTTATATAACACCGAACATGTTCATCCAATACAATTTTGACACCTTATTTTTTTAAATTATGTGTAAATTGGGTTGCCTCTATGACCATTAAAAACTGTAGCCAATCAATCGCAATTAATGCCTCAACTTGTACACACAGGGAGTTTTTCTTTCAAGTATACATGTGAGAATTACACAGTATATGTCGTAAATCTTTAGATACTCGTTGTTAAAAAAAAAATAATTTGAAACTTGAAATGAGTGTGTTCCACTCCCAGACTAAGCATGAAGTAAAATTTCGAGTTTAGAAAAGCCTGAAAATTTGGTTTGGTCGCGTAGCGCGAAGCGCGGAGCGGCCAAACCAAATTTTCAGGCTTTTCTAAACTCGAAATTTTACTTCATGCGCCACCGGTTCAAAACACTGACAAATTACGAAGTTTAAAACACACCGATAAACTTTCTATTGCATCAGTGTTTAGTACCGGTGGCGCATGAAGTAAAATTTCGAGTTTAGAAAAGCCTGTAAATTTGGTTTGGCCGCTCCGCGCTTCGCGCTACGCGACCAAACCAAATTTTCAGGCATTTCTAAACTCGAAATTTTACTTCATGCTTAGCCTGGGAGTGGAAAACACTCGTTTAAAGCTTCAAATTAAATTCTTTTAATAAACCTAGCATCGGCAAATGTTCAACGTATGCTTCTGTATACTTAAATGAAAAATTCTCGTTATGAAAATGTTCGGTGTTACAGAAATCTGTCTGTTTATCCGGCATATAAATATTTACAATGAGCTTATGAACATGAATTATTTTATTATTATATTTTTAAGAAATAATCTCTAATTTAATAAAATAAAACACATAGTTTGTTCAGCTGTCGAAACTGGAGTCATAAAAGTAAAAATAATTAGTTATAATGACAAGAATAAGAATCATCGGTTTTGTAAATACCGAAAAATAACACAGGATCGCTTTCTAACGAATTGAAAACAATACATAGCTTGTATGTATTATCAGCGTGTTTAAATAATACGAATCGACACTTTCCTTCGATCCGTCTTTTTTATACGCTTTTTTTTTCGTCTATTCCACGCGACGCGAGACCCTATCCGTTCATGCCAAGGAGCAATGCACAAATGCACAGTGAACTGCCGCTTTTCTCTCTGACTGTATTCGCCCCACTTGTCCTGTAAATTTGGCATCGGATGAACTACTCTAAACTATGTGGGTCTTTCCAACACGATCGGCGTGTTACACTGCGATAATCCCCTTAATAATAACATCTTAGGTCTATTGGATAAACATGCTCTCCTTAAAAAAAATTAAAGTCAGTAGAAAAACATCTCCAAGGATGACATACATCATTAGAGAAATGATTAAATTAAGAGAAAATGCTTGTAAAAGGTATAAACGAACAAACAATCCTCCACACTTCGAATTTTATAAGTCAATGAGAAATGTAGTAAATAAGGCGATCCAGGCCGAAAAAAAAACTTATTTACAATTTAAAATACGAAACTGCAAGGAAAATAAAAAACTAATATGGTCTGAGTTAAGAAAACAAAACATTTATGGGAAAATGAGCACAGCTGTTCCAGAGCACCTAAAAAAACATTACGAAATAAATAAATATTTAGTATTGGAAATCGAACAATTATCAGTGGATGAAAATATCATTATTATTATAAAGAAAATAAAATGATACAATTTGACAGCGAACTTAGATTCACTACCGTATCAAACATGGAATTGGTGCAAATTATCAATAGTAATATATTAAGTGCATTAAAAATGATCGAAAATTTTGCACGAAAAGCCGTTGCCTAGAAACTGCATGAGTCCATTTTGATTGTGATTTGACAAAAAGTGCCCGAGACGCGAAGCGTCGAGGGCACTTTTTCAGTCAAATCACATTCAAAATAAACGAATGTAGTTTCTTAAAGGCAACGAGCTTTGAGTACTAAATTTTCAGAGCATTTTTAATGCACGAAATGTATTTAATAGACTATTTCCTGAAAAATACGATTTTTAATCAAGTTGACGTATTATTTAAAATATTAATTATCAATCAGTGTTACTTAATGTGTCAACATGAATCGCTTCGGAAGTTTTTCTTCGAAAGATATATCGAAAAATATCGAGAAAAATTCATCCGAAAATACAAGAAAGAGTAAAGAGTTCGTTTGGAGACAATTTATGACATTCTGTGATGAAAGAAAATACGAGTTAGATCAAAAAACTTCAGATGCTTTCTTGGCAGAAATGCTCAAAGACTGGGCATATAACATGAGGAAGCAAAATGGAGACGACTATAAAAAATTACAGTCAAGACAATATGGAATACAACAGCTAAAATATTAATGGACAAATATTATAAACAATATGGGCGCAAGATTGATCCGTTTCAAGCAATAGAATACAAAGAAGCGAGGGAGGCACGAAATTCAAAAAGAAAGGAGGTACAAGTGATGCCTTCAAAACGCAAGCAGAGTTCAGCCTCCCTAACTCATGATGAATTTAAAAAACTTGTAAATTTTTGCGACGAGGATACCCCAGACGGTCTCCAGAAAAAGGTTTTTTATATGCTGCCATATGAATTAGCTTGGAGGGGAGGTGAAGGAGTTAAGTGCTTACTAAATTATTTTCATGAAGAATTGGATAATTTGGGAAACAAAACCAAAAGGATTGAATATAACCTAATTTTTGAAAAAACTGCACAAGGGGGAAGTAAACGCTGTGCCGAATCAAAATGGTTAATTCCTAATGAAACTAATCTGAATTTGCGTCCTGTAAGATTATATAGTAAGTTTATAGAAAAACGACAACATGTAAAAAGCAATCGTTTTTTCTTAACAGCAAATCCATATTGGCAAGTAAATAATAATTGGTATAAGGATGCCCCAGTTGGCAGAAACGAAATTTCAAAGTGGACTCTTAATACTGCAAAACAAATTGGTCTCAATACTGTAACAACAAAAATTACGAATCACTCACTACGATCATCAGCTGTATCTAATTTAGCCAATGAGGGAGTAGGTGAACAACAGTTGCTTAAAATTACTGGTCATTCAAGCACCAACTCAATTAAACCTTACCTTCAATTGGATAAAGAACATCACCAACAGATAATTAAGAAAATGAGAGGCGAAGGCTATTTAGAGGAGGACAGCAATAAGGCAGTTGATGTTTCAGAGTCTTTGGCTAATCAAGAAACACACAACACAATACAAGCAACTGCATCTACATCAAAAAATAATTCCACAATTTATAATAATTGCGTTTTTAATTGTACTAATGTAAATGGTTCCAATTTTAGTAATATGTCAGATTAATTAAAAACCTTATTTTTAGTTCTGGAAATAGTCGCATAAATTATTCTCAATACTTTCCAGATTCTTTTAAAAGAAAAACTTTCGAATTGATTAATTTTGAAAGATTGAGAGAAATTGATTGATACCTGACATGTAACGTCACAACAGTGCAATTTTCGCTGTATTTTTTCGTAGAATTTTCACCTACTATGCAATTTTCGCTGAAATTTAATTGTGATTGGGCAATGAAAATGAATTCTCGTAATATGATTGGTAGACATTTTTTGAAGAAAATAGTCAATAATATAAAATCGAATGCCATTGGCACAAACGAAATTAGTGTTTGTACTAAAGCTGTGCTCTGCACCACTTTTCGATTATATCACACACATAATAAATGAATGTATTAAATATCTTGTGGTGGAGGCGGTTACTTTGTGATACATTGTAAATATTTAAATAATTAACACTGATTAATTTTTTGTATTCACTTTTTATTTTGTACTGTGAATAGTTTCGACTCAACAGCGAGTCATTCTCAAACTAACAACTTAAAACTAACATTGCAATCTTATATATACTTAAAATTATTTATCAGGTAGAAAAGCGTCAAATAGAGGCGTATACATAAGTTCCGTCTGGTCGTTTATTAGCGGGATTCCCGGATTCAGTTTTGCTTTATGAATCTCTAATGACTCCAGAAGGTTTATTTTACGGCCTTTTTCTACACAATGCAAAACTGAAAGTATATCTTTATCAAAAGTATGTCCTTCTTCCATGAGGTGATTAGAAAACGTGGATTTATCCTGTTTTAATTTATACGCTCTAAAATGTTCTTTCAGCCTAATATTGAAATTTCTACCAGACTGACCTATATATACCCCTTTACAAGACTGACATGTTAACTTATACATCCCGGATTTATTGTGAATGTTGGTTTTTTAACCTAACTACAAATTAGTATCCTTTGATGTGTCCAACATGTTCGCGAAAATCCCACCACAAGAATGCGTAAAACTAATAAAAGAGTCTTGTGATATTAACAATTTAAATCCAATAATACAAAATGAATTCCTCCTACTATTAGAATCCTTATTTAAATTTAATTATTTCACATTTGACAATAAATTTTTCGATCAAAAAGAGGGGCTAGCAATGGGGTCACCACTTAGTCCATAACTTGCAGAATTTTTTATGAAAAACATCACATCAGTTATTTTAAATTCCCCTCTCGGACAGAAACATATTGTTAAGTGGTACAGATATGTGGATGACATATTAGCCTGTTTTGTAGGCTCCAATAGATAATTGGATCAGTTTTTAAATTTTATTAATTCCTTACACCCCAATATAAAGTTTACACTAGAAACAGAACAAAATAATCAAATAAATTTCTTAGACCTAAAAATCTCAAAAGTCAATTCTAAATTAGAACTCGAAATTTATAGGAAACCAACATTTATAGACACAATAATTCCTCAATCATCTAGACATCCTATGAAACACAAATTAGCGGCATTCAATTCAATGATCTATAAAGCTCTAAACATACCCCTAACAAAAAACGCGTTTAAAAAAGAAATCGAAATAATTAATAACATTGCGAACAATAATGGATACAACACAGGACTAATAGATAATTTAATAGAAAAACATAAATTTAAACAAATGAAAAAATACTTGTATGCAACCATTAAAACTAATAAAATTGAACAAAAATACGCCCCACTGACCTATTTCGGCATTTCAAGCCTTAAAATTAAAAATATATTAAAAAAAGAGAATATAACAGTCGCATTTAAACCATATTCGAAACTAAAATTTGAAATTTTCAATTCAAAAACAAAAACCAACATTCACAATAAATCCGGGATATATAAGTTAACATGTCAGTCTTGTAAAGGGGTATATATATATAGGTCAGTCTGGTAGAAATTTCAATATTAGGCTGAAAGAACATCTTAGAGCGTATAAATTAAAACAGGATAAATTTCACGTTTTCTAATCACCTCATGGAAGAAGGACATACTTTTGACAAAGATGTACTTTCAGTTTTGCATTGTGTAGAAAAAGGCCGTAAAATGAACCTTCTGGAGTCGTTAGAGATTCATAAAGCAAAACTGAATCCGGGAATCCCGCTAATAAACGACCAGACGGAACTTATGTATACGCGTCTATTTGACGCTTTTCTACCTGATAAATAATTTTAAGTATATATAAGATTGCAATGTTAGTTTTAAGTAGTTAGTTTGAGAATGACTCGCTGTTGAGTCGAAACTAGTCACAGTACAAAATAAAAAGTGAATACAAAAAAGTAATCGGTGTTAATTATTTAAATGAATGTATTCTTACCTCAACATTCCCGGATAATTGGAAGGAATCACTGGTGATACCAATACCAAAAATAAAAAATCCGGTAGAGTATAATGACCTAAGACCGATCAACATTCTTCCGGTTTTATCAAAAGTTTTAGAAAAAATTCTGGATATCCAAATACGAAATCACTTGTTGAAACAACACATTACCTCAATTTCAGTCTGGATTTAGATCAGGTTATAGTTGCAATTCTGCACTTACTCACATAATAGATGACATCATACGTGGAACTGATGCAGGCAAAATTAGAGCTTTAGTGTTAATTGACTACAGTAAAGCTTTTGACAGATTAAATCATCGAATTAAAGAATCCATTTTTGGCTATGTAGGATTTGCTGAAGAAGCAAATAAATTATTATCGAACTTCTTTATTAACAGAAAGCAAATAGTAAGTGTAGCAAACATAAGATCGACGTTCCTTAACACAAACTGTGGTGTTGGTCAAGGTACTATACTAGGCCCTCCGATATACGCGCTTTACACTGTTTCGCTACCTTCTATTATCAAATATTCACCATATCACGTATATGCTGACGATACGCAGCTGTACATTTCATTCAACCTAGAAGAGATGCAAAATGCTTAAAATATGCTAAATAAAGACATTGATAGTATTATTTATTATTTCTCTCAACATGATTTGCACAAACAATACCAAGACAAAATGAATATTTTTCGGTTCAGTAAAAGCAAGAAAAATTGCTGAGGCCAACTTCAATATAACAATCAATGGAACTAGAAAGCTGTCAGTGACTGTGTAAAAAACTTAGGACTTTACCTCGATTTAGAATTAAAATTTAAACAGAATACCAATAGTATCCTAAAAAGAGCATATATTACACTCAAGACATTATAATAATAATAAAATTTATTGTCCATTGATGTACAATCAGTAACAGGCACATATAAGACATAGTCGCAGATAACAAATATTTACAGCTAATTACTAACATAGATGAAATATTCATTTAAATCGTAAAACGCTTTCTCGGTAAGAAATTGCATGAGCATTTTTTTAAACAAAGTTATCGATGGTGCATCTCTAACAGATTTTGGGAGGTGATTAAATACCGTAGCACCGAGCACCGGAGGTGATCGTTTTGTGACATTTAATCTGTATGGTGGTATATATATATTCTTTCATTATATCGGGTTTCATATGAATGGATGTGTTTCGCTATGGCAAAATCTGACTTATTTTTAAAAATGTATATACTCAATTCGTATATGAATAAACATGGTAAAGTTAGTAAAGCATATTTAATAAAAAATGGTCTACATGATGTTTTGCGATCTATACCAGCCATGGATCGTATACATCGTTTCTGTGATATGAATACCTTCTTCCACGATGAGGACGCTCCCCAAAGATACAGACCATATCGCAATCGGGACTCGATTATACCTATGTAGAACATTTTTAATTGTCGTTTAGTGAGATACTCTTTAAGTACTTTTAAGCTGTAGCATGATTTCGAAATTGATGTTGCTAGTTTTGAACAGTGATCTGACGAGTCTAGATTTTCATCAATAGTTAATCCCAAAAATTTAGTACTCCGGGCTAAAGATACTAGATGTTGGTCCATCATAATATTTAGTTTAAGATTTTGTTTGCATTGTTTCGTATGGAATCTAATATATACAGTTTTTGAATTATTCATTTGAAGTTGATTGTTCTGAAACCAGTTGCACAATTGACTGATTATATTATCGGAAATGCTTTCCAGGTCCGAGTTTGCCTTTGCGCTTATTATGGTTGAGGTATCGTCAGCATACATGTGAACTGGGTTGGGAACATTGGCCACTATGTCATTCATATAGAGAATAAACAATATGGGGCCCAAGATGGATCCCTGTGGGACACCCATATTAATTACTTCGGCCGATGACACGAATGCAGTTCTATTTTTTTCAGTTGTATGTGTTATTTTTACGGATTGTTTTCTGCTTTCCAAATATGACCTAAACCAGTTGCTGGCAACACCTCTAATACCATAGCTATTTAGTTTATCTAGAAGCAAATTAATGTTTATACAATCAAACGCTCGACTCAGATCAATGAATAGTCCCCCGGGGTATTCTCCTTTTTCAATACATCTTATGATGTTATTGTAAAACGACAGTAGTGCGGTTTGTGTGGAAAATGATTTTCTGAAACCATGTTGTGAGTTTGTCAGAGTCATGGATATGTTTAAGTACTAATTAAGTCTGTTCAACATACACAGTTCAAATACCTTGTAGAACGGTGACACTAGAGCTATAGGCCTATAGTTATTAATATTTCTATGATCCCCCTTTTTATAAATAGGGCAGATAACTGTTTGTTTTAATATTTCAGGAAAAACTCCTTGCTCCAGGGATAAGTTAATTAAATATGCCAAAGGTTCTAATATAAACATAGATGATTTTTTTAATAGAATATTTGATATTTCATCAAATCCACACGTTTTTTGTTTTTTAATTTATTTATAATAAGAAAAAGTTCTTGTTCATTGAATGGGTTTAGGAAAATTGAATGAGCTTGTGTTTTAATGTGTAACGCATTATTTGTTTGTGAGAGGTCCTTAACTATCTTTAGGGGTTCGTCTTTAAAAAATGAGTTGAACATGTGGGCAAGTGAGTTGGGGTCTTCGATCTGTTGATCATTGTGATTAAGTATAATATTATTTCTACTTTTGTGACAATTTCTATTCGAGACTTCATTTATTATGTGCCATGAATCTTTAGACAAATTTTTTGAGTTAATAATTTTGATTTGATAAAAGGATTTTTTGGTTCTCTTGATTAGTTTATTATGCCTTTTATGGTCAGCTTTATAGCTTGATTTTAATGCTGGATATTGTTTTTGTAATAAATAGAGATCATGCATTTTCTTACTAGAATTTCTAATTTCAGAATTTATCCATGTTTGCTCAGATCGCCCTTTTCTTGCACATATAGGGAAATGTTTATTAAAGTAATAAGTGTAGATGTTATGAAATGTTTTAAAATTAGAGTTCAGATTGTTACCAATATAGACATCGTTCCATGATTCGCATTGCAAATCTGAGATGAAATTATATACATTGTGATCATTAAAATTTCTGCGTTGTTCTCGTGGTTCGGTAGTATTGCATTTTAATTCAAAATTGTAATATATGGATTTGTGATCCGATATTACGTTGTCTATTGTTAACGTATTTCGGGAATTTAGGTTGCTGTATATGTGGTCAATACACGTTGAAGAGGTACCTGAACATCTAGTATCTTCCATATTGACTTTAGGTAAATTGTATGTTAATAACAAATTTTGTAGTGACTCATAATCTTGCAATGGTAGGTTTGAGTTTAGATTGAAATCTCCACAAAGCACCAGGGGAGTGTCTATTGTACATATTACGTCTAATATATGTTGCAGTTTCATTAGAAATAGTTCAAAATTGCTGTCTGGGGGGCGGTAACAAATTATTATCCGGATGTTGTTTTTTTTTTATTTTTAGAGATCCAAGTTAAGCCACAGACTTCAACTACGTTGTCTATGCCGTAAATATTAAGATCTGCTGTTAACAAGTCAGATTTATGCCATATTGCGACTCCTCCACCACGTCCCTGTCTAGAATAATTAGCACCTAATACAAAATTATTTAAATGTACTTCATTTATGGTATCTGAATTTATCCAAGTTTCTGTTAAGCAAATAAATTTAAGATTTAAATGATTACAATCTATTTCAATTTGGTTTAGTTTCTTATAATTAATTGACCTAATATTTAGTAATAGCATATCAAAGTTTGAATTAATGTTCATTTTTGTTGGTTTTTTTTGTTTTCCGCCTCGCGGTTTCTGTGGATCCAGTATAAAAAAGGGGTCACACAAACTCCTTTAGGCCAGGTGTCAGGTTCTTTCAGTCTTGGAAAATCATCAATGGGAACTCCAACCTTAAATGAGGAGTATTCTTCCGGGTTTTTTGATTGAACCTGTTCACATGTTGTTTGTGAGAATTGTTTAAGTTGTAGAACATTTTTTACATCATCTACTGTTGTTTTGGGATTAAAGCGATTGACATGGACGTATTCATATTTTTTAACTACTGTAATATTGGTGTCTTCAGATGTACCATAAATCCGTGGGGTTTTCTGCCTTCTTCGTTTAGGATAGGTTACTGTTTGAAATCCATCTTTATCGATTGTATTAGATTGGGGACAGGTCAATGAACTATCGCTGTTTGTGTTTATTGTTTTTTGTGTGCGTTCGCGAGGTTCAGAGTTTTGTATTTCAATTTGATTTTGGGTCTGTGTTGCCATCTGTTCCTTGTTATTAGAATTCGTAGATAATTTTCTATTTATTACAGAAAACTGTTCGATTTCAGTTATTCTATTGTTATTGTTTTTTATTGAAGCATTCGATTTAAGGGTTATGATTTCTTGTTGTAATATATTGACTCTTTCGAACAGCCTCCCTATCTTAATTTCAACATCGGAGGTAGGATTTGGATTTACTGAGGTATCTGATTGAGTGTTCATCAACTTACGGTTCGGAAAATCTTCAATACAGTAATCACAAATCCACTTGAAATTCTTATATTCGGGGGCTGTAGCCGCATTTCTTTTTGGTCCACAGGAAAAGTGTTGTTTTGTATCACAAATGAAACATGTTAAGCACTTTTCTCTTTCGCCAATATTTATTTCACAGATTTTACATTTAATTTTACACTTGGCAGACGCCATATTGTGATTATTTTTAGAAAAAATATAAACCGTCAATTAATGGACACTCAGACAAAAATAACTTTGTGTGATACGCTGGTGCTATCCAACATTAATTATTGCGACACAATTTATAATTATTGTATCGATAAACGCGATTCCGATAGGATACAGCGGATGCAAAAGTCATGTCTTAGACTAATATATGGAATCCGCAGACGCAACAGAATATCGCACAAATTGCATGAATGCAAGTGGCTTAACATGGCAAATAGGCGGAAATTACATAGCGCATGTTTTTATTACAAAATTTTACTTACAAAATGCCTACCATATTTATATAATAATATTCGGTTTCGAAGCGATATCCACAATATCAATATATGGGTCAAAGGACAAATATCAACGCCAAAACATAGACTGCAGTTATTCAAAAGATGTTTTTCTTATACGATAGTCCATTGCATGAACTCGGTACCATTCGCACACACTAGTTTATCAGGTTTTAAATAAAAATATAAATATATGTTATTAAATTTTTAGCAACCATAAGCTTATTTATTTACAAATAAAATAAATATTTTGAGAAGTATTTTCATGTTTGAATGTTTTTATTTATTAGTTTTCTTAGAATCCGATGTTAAATTTAAATTATTTTTTTTATGGATGGGCTTAGAGGAAGACCAATCTAAGTCCCTTTTACAAATGCATCAGATATACACTGCGCCGCAAAATTAACGCAAAATTCGAAATTTCGTTTAAAAAAATTAATTTTATTGTTTTTCCTGAATTGAGCCTTCTTCTCTTTTTCTGTTTATCACAAAAACTGGAAATATGTATTAGTAGGCTAAAAACAAACCTTATTATCTGCCAAACAGGTCTTTATTTTCTTGTTAAAAAAGGCGAGTATCGTTTGATAAGTAAGTTCTTTGATTTCTGGAAGTTTATTTAGAAAATTGTAAAAACAAACAAACATGAATCCCCCTGGACGAGTTTTAAGAAATCCTACACATGAAGAATGTGTTGTTGTAGTGGCGCTTTAAGAAGAAGGGTTTACTGCAACTTACATTGCCCAACGTTTGCATGTTGCTAATTCCACAATATCGCGAGTTCTTTCCCGCTTCAGAGAAACAGGACGTTACGAAAGAAGACGCGGCCAGGATCGAAAAAGAATGACAACGCCGAGAGAAGACAGATTTATGAACTTCAAAGTTTACGGCAACGATTCCTAACGAGCACTTACCTGCCACAACAATTTGTTCTAACCTATGGTCGTCGACTAAGTCAGGATACGGTCAGAAGAAGACTTGCTGAAGTTGATCTTCGACCCTATCAAGCCGCTAAAGGTCCTTTGTTAACCAGAGAGCACCGACGAGAGCGCTTAAGGTTTGCACAGGAACATCTTAATTGGAACAATGCTGATTGGGGTAGAGTAATGTTTAGTGACGAGTCCAGATTTTGTCTGTATAGTGACGACCACCGTAGAAGAGTATATCGACGTCCTGGTGAAAGATACAGCCAGGCGTGCATACGAGGAACGGTGCAATATGGTGGAGGCTCTGTCATGGTATGGGCAGGCATCACGTCGCAAGCAACAACAGCATTGGTACACATTAATGGTGGTCGGTTAAATGCACATCGATACATCGAAGAGGTGCTTGAGCTTCATGTTGTACCATTTGCCCCATTTATTGGGGATAATTTCCTTTTTATGCAAGATAACACCAGGCCGCGTATCGCAGGAATTGTGAACCAGTACTTTGACCATGTGGGAATTGTTCGTATGAACTGGCCAGCACGAAGTCCCGACCTCAATCCCATATAGCATCTGTGGGACATTGTAGGGCAGAAGATTAAAGACTTGCAGCAACCTCCTGCAAACCTTCCAGAGTTAACACTCAGATTAACGCAAGTGTGGGAAGAAATTGAGCAGCAAGAAGTCAAAAGTTTTATTGACAGTATGCCACGAAGGATGCGAGCTGTCATCAATGCTCGAGGAGGCAATACTCGCTATTAAGACCAACTGTACGACTGTTACACGCTATTTTGCGGATCAGAAGAATCATTATTTTTTTGTATTCTTGCAGTTTGTTGTTTATTTTCTCATTTTTAGTTCACAAATAAGCAAATTAGTTTTAATAAGTATCTATTAGGAACCTCTTAGAGAAAAAAATGGAGAAAAAAAATAAAAAACAATAAAATTAATTTTTAAACGAAGTTTCGAATTTTGCGTTAATTTTGCGGCGCAGTGTATATTGTTAAGTCAGTTTTCCTTTGTAGTTATGTTTAAATCATTGTAAGTATGCAATTTGTCAATAAATGATTTATTATTATTATTATTATTTATCGTTAAAAAGTGCCTGTATAATGTCAAAGTTGTAAATGTCTGGAATCAATAGTTTTTGACTAAAAACTAAATTAAAAAAAAATAAATGTTTTTGACAATATCTCAAAAACGAAAAAAGATATTTAAAATTTGTTTTTATAGTATTATTGGAAGCTAAATTACGCAACTTTGCCCCAATTTAACCGACTCTATCTCTTCAAATAACCGAGATACCCATACATACTGTTGAAATACTTTAAATCGGTGTTTTATACTCGTGGGGCATGAAGTAAAATTTCGAGTTTAGAAAAGCCTGAAAATTTGGATTTGCGGGCGAGCGACTCGCTGTGCTCGCGCGCCCCTGCAAATCCAAATTCTCAGGCTTTTCTAAACTCGAAATTTTGCTACATGCTTAGTCTGGAAGAGGAAACCTATGTTGAAAAATAAACTAAATCACTAATATTTGACACTTGTTAAGATTTTATAAGGATGATTAAGTTATTTACACAGGCAAAATTACAAATTTTAAGCCACTCTTTTTAAATGTTTGACACATTTTCGTTGTATTTCCTATTAATGTTATAATAATAAACCAACTTTATTTCAAAAAAATGGTCATAAAATAATAATTGTCAGAAATAAAAGCGCAATTGTGTCGAAAAAAATTACAATATACTAACATGTTTTATTTATTTATGTATTAATGGGATCCATATACAATAAAAGACTACAATTTACAATTCCTAAAACTAACATAATTATTAGAGCTGGGACGAATCCTTGTAAAAATAATTCGAATCAGGAATCCGAATCACCTTATATGATTTGAATCACGAATACTCGAATATGAATCCTGTAAGAGATAAATATGATTGGAATCAAAGATTCGAATCACGAATACAAATCCTTTAAGAATAAATTTGATTTTAGTATGTTTTTGCTACCATTAACTTTTTAATATTGCTAGCAGTTGTTTTAGGAAAAATATTCAAAACGTAATTATTTATTATTAACACTGATCATCGTTGATAACAGACTAAATATCTGATTCCGTGTTACTCTGATTGAAGATTTTATTGTGTGTTTTTGAACTTAACTTCAAATCAATGTTTTGTACGCGTGGCGCATGAAGTAAAATTTCGAGTTTAGAAAAGCCCCGTGAAAATTTGTCTCGGGTCGCTGCGCGACCCTCGACAAATTTTCTACGCGGGGCTTTTCTAAACTCGAAATTTTACTTCATGCTTAGTCTGGGAGTGGAAGACACTCGTTACTATAAAATATGTCACAAGTGTAACTGTCAGAATGAAAAAAAAATGATATGTATAGTAATTTCCCCCATGTTAAATACTTGAGCTTAACCTGGCAGTGGAATCACTCGTTCAAAACTTCAAATTGAACTCTTTTATAAAATCAACGAATACCTCAAAATTACGTAAAAAAATAGTAATTTCCCCCATGTTAAATACTTGAGCTTAACCTGGCAGTGGAATCACTCGTTCAAAACTTCAAATTGAACTCTTTTATAAAATCAACGAATACCTCAAAATTACGTAAAAAAATATCACTAAATATTATTAAACTCGGCAAAGTCAGAGAAAAGTCGTTGAATTTCATTCAATTTGACCAAAACACTGATAAAAACGTTTAAATAAATCGCGAAAAGTAACAAAATACACAGAAATTATGAAAAATAGCGAATTTATTGACATTTATTAGGAATTATGAAACAATATATAAAAACCGTCAACAATTATAAAAATGGTGATGTGTCCATCATAGTACTTTCCCCCGTAAAATGCGTATTAAATCACTTTTAAAATATTTGTAGCATTATTATTTTCAAAATGTCTTCAACATTTTGATAACTACAACTTTTATTTGAAACATTTTTCAATTGGATCAACACATACTGACACAAACCAATGACTAGATATAAAACACTATTTATTGAATGTCTCAAAAACTAAGAGTGCTATGACAAAAAGTGAATATACAAAAAATCTTTAATATTTTATTACCTACAACTTTTATTTGAAACATTTTCCAATTGTATCAACACACACACTGACACAAATCAATGACTAGATAAAAAACACTATTTATTAAATTTCTCAAAAACTAAGAGTGCTATGACAAAAAGTGAGTTTACAAAAAAATTTTAGTTTTTTACTTCGTACAACTTTTATTTGAAACATTTTTCAATTGTATCGACACATACACTGTCACACATCAATAACTAGATAAAACAAACAACTTTTAAAATATCTCAAATATGACAAAAAGTAAATAAACAATACATCTTCATTTTGTTATTATCTACAACTTTTATTAGAAAGTATTTTTTGTTTGATGAACATTTATTGAAAAAATCTGAAAAAACTGAAAAACGCTAAGAGTAAAGTACCACTTCCGGTTTTCCGATTTTCACCAAAAGCTTTTCAGTTCTTCCGATTGTAACAAAAAGCTTAAGTTTCAAGTTTCATCTCGATATCTTTAGCGGTACAGCGCACACAGACAGACAGACAGACAGACATTTTTCAAAAATGGTCTTATTCGACTCAGGGGGCCTCAAAACGGATATTTCCGCTAAAATTTTTGATTTGAAAATTTTCACGAAAACAATACTTTCCCTTTGTATTACATACGGGGGAAAGTAAAAATTATAAGTCAATAAACTTTAATATTACTTGAGTAATGATTAATTTTGAAGATATTTTCTATTAGTTTTTTTTTTATTAATTAGTTTTGTAAGCGTTGACAACATTTATTGTTGTCATTATTTATTTTTAATGTTGACAATTATCATTGTTATTCCAATTATAAATTACACAAATTTAGACAATAACAAATGCTATAAATATAATTTATAATAGGAATAATAATAAAAAATGTCAACATTTTAATTGATAAAATAAACTGAAAATTACAGAAATCTTTTAAATGAAACATTATACACTGGCGAAAGAAATTAACGCATCACATTAATTTTTTAATATAAAAATAAAGTTTTGATGTTTAAAAACAAAAAAAATAACAACAAAACCAACTGAACTATAATAATGATTTTCAACACATTTTCTTCCATTAATGACTAAAATAATGTCATAAATAAAAAGAGGAAAAAAGGTAACATGTGATTATAAGACTTAATATCTAGTGTTTCCTCCTCTTGTTCGAATAACTGCCTGACAGCGACGGCTCATACTGTTAATTAATGATCCAATTTCATCCTGGTTAATATCTTCCCAAATTTGCTGCAATCTTTGTCCAAGCTCTTGTTGATTGCTTGGACGCCGAGGAAGTGCTCTAAGGCGTCTGCCCATCGCGTCCCATAGGTGTTCGATCGGATTAAGATCGGGACTCCTGGCTGGCCATTGCATTGTGTTGATACCCACTAGGTCAAGATACTGTTGTACAATTCGGGCACTGTGTGGTTTTGCATTGTCATGCATAAACAGGAAATCGTTTCCTCCAAAGGGAGCAAAAGGCATTACGGATGGTTCTAAAATGTTTGCAATATAAGACGCTGCCGTGATGCTTCCTCTTGGTATGACCACCAACTCCGTACGAGCCTCTAAAGTGATACCACCCCACACCATAACAGAGCCTCCACCAAACATAACAGTCGGAACAATATTACACTGCGCATAACGTTCACCTGGCCGTCTGTACACATGCATTCGTCTATCACTGCCGCAAAGACAAAATCTGGACTCGTCGCTAAAGATAACATTAGCCCAATCGGCCTGTAACCAGTTTACATGTTCTTGCGCAAATGTTAACCTGGCTCTGCGATGGTCTGCGGTTAATTGTGGTCCTTTTGCCGCTGTGTTCGGAGTTAAATTAAAACCACGTAACCATTTTCTGATGGTAACGGAACTTACATGAACATTGTGGATCTCTGCGAGCATATTTTGTAGCCTAGGAGCCGTAATAAACCGTTCGCGTAACGTCTGCATCATTAAAAAACGGTCTTGAACAGCAGTTGTGGCCCTTTTTCTCCCTTGTCCTGGCCTTCTTGAGTATGCCTGAGTTTCCCGATGTCTCTTCAAGACACGGGATACGGTCGATTGATTAACACCAAGACGCTGACTGATGTAACGCTGACTCCTACCTTCTTCTGCAAGTGTAACCACAATCACAGCTTCTTCACTGCTTAAATTAAGATTCGGACGTCTATCCATATTCATTCTTCACTATTTAGCACTTAATTTTAACAATTACTTGAAAACAAACTCAAAAAGAAATTTTATATGAACCTTGAGAACAGAAAACCATAAGAACAAAAGACAAAACACAACATGTAAAACAGCATGCTTGATAAGATTTCTTATTGTAAAAATATGTTTGTGTTCAAAGAAAACTCGATTCCAAGATATCAAAAAAATCACAAATGATGCGTTAATTTCTTTCGCCAGTGTACAAATAATATATATTTAAAAAAACGTTAAAATTAAAAAAATCATTTAAATCAACTTAATCAGCAAAAATTGTCAATATTGACAAATTCGAGAAAAATGCAACGTCAAAAAATATTAATTAATAATAATCAAAAACTTGTTAAAAAAACAAACAGTACCAAAACTGACAAAATCTTTATTTTAGTAATTTTGTTCTCTTTATATGCATTATTTTATTATTCTAAGAAGTTATCTTTTTGTAATATTATTCTGTATTTGGTTGCCCTGTTGGGTAATAAACATTATTATCAAATCAAAAAGGCGTAAACACTAAAAATAATTTAACATAATAACTAAAAATAGTTTTTTTATTAATAAAAAAATTGTAACATTTTCAATTGTAAATTTTTCCAAATTGATAAAACTTAAAGAAGTGATTCTAATCAAATTGTCAAATTGATAAAAAATAGTCAAACAAATCAAAATCAATAATATATACATGAATATTCCAAAAAATAAGAAAAAACATAAATTTTCAATAGAATTGTCAGTATAAAGAAACATTGTTAATTATGTTTTAATGTGTATTTTATCTTTTTAGTTGAACTATATTATGTATTTTTAAATGTACTCCGTTGACAATAAATAAATCAATAAATTGGCAAGTTTAAGTTTTTGTGAGTGAGAGAAACAGTGCTCCGTTACACTACCCATTTTGGGCTGTATCGAGTGAATTTTTATACAAAACTCATACGAGAATACGTTGTAAAACACAAATAACGAGAGTAGGTGCAAAATTAAGGTAAAAAACATACGATTAAACTATACATAATAAAACACGGTAACATAACCTCCGAGAAGCCGATTCGGGTTGGTTGCCATTAACGGTCAAACGGCTAAAACCATAGCAACATCGGTTGCCTAAACTAAAATAGATTCGAGCTGACGGCCATGGTCACCAGTCAGGTTAAATTGGGTTGCCTAGGTCAACATGGCTGAATCGGACTCGGAAAATGAATATAAAAGGAAGGCAGAAGCGAGCCCAGAAGATTATGAACTAAGAAGAAACAAAAACGTGAAAAGAACACCGAATGAAGAAATGATGGAAATGATGAAACAACTTATGAAGAAAAATGAGGAAATGATGAATGAAATTAAATCGATGAGGGCAGAACAAACTAAATATAATGAACACTTGATACAAACTAAACAAGAAAATGCAGAAATGAAAAAAAGAAATAAAATACCTGCACGAAAAAATCGAGAACCTAGAGAAAGACAAAAAGGAAAATAACCTAATTATAAGTGGAATCAACATAGAAACAAATGATAACAACACACTGAAAGACAAAATTGAAAACATTATTAAAGAAGATCTAAAAATACAAATAAAATTAAGAAATGCAGAGAAAATCAATAATAAAACATGTGTAATACAGGCAGAAAACATGACAGATAAAATTGCCTTACTAAAAAATAAGAACAAATTAAGAAATAAATCTGAACGAATCTATATCGACTCAGACCTAACAAAGAATGAATTGGAAATCCAAGCAAAAATAAGAAATATTGCAAAAGATGAGAAAACAAAAGGGAACACAACACACGTGGGATACAAAAAACTATTTATAAATGGTACTAAGTACTACTGGGATGACGAGACCGGAATACTTAGTAAGATAAACAAAGCAAAAAAAAAAAACGAAGAGAAAAAAACAGACCCAAATGCAATAAAGTAAAATACAGCGAAATAGACAAACACTATACAATGAAATTAGGGTCCTGGAACGTACGAGGAATAAAAGATAAGGAAGAAGAAATAATATACGAATTCAACAAACTAAATTTGGATATAGACACTAACGGAAACAAAAAAGAAAGGAGAAGGAGAAACAATATTGGAGGGCGACCACCTGTTGCTATATAAAGGAGTAGAAGAACAAAATCACGGAGCAGCGGGTGTAGGATGTATAATAAATAAAAAACTAACAAACAGAATAAACAAATGGGAGGCATATAATGAAAGACTGATGGCGATAGAAATCATAAAATCAAAAAGAGAAAATATTAGCATAATTGTTGCATACGGACCGAATGAAAATGACTCGATAAAAGAAAAAGATAAATTCTGGGAAGAACTCAACATCATAAAAGAAAACTGCAGTGGAACTATTTACATAATGGGGGATCTCAATGGAAGGGTAGGAAATGACGCTACAACTAATGCTATAGGCAAATTTGGAGAAAACACCATTAACAACAATGGCAAGCGAATAATAGACTATTGTATAATGAATAATATGATAGTGACAAATACTTTCTACGAACATAAAAACATACATAAATTTACTAGAGAAGGGAAGGGTGGACAAGAAAAATCTATCATCGACTATTTAATAGTAGAAAGAGAAAATAAATCAAAAATTAAAGACGTCAGAGTGTATAGAAGCCCAGATGTAGGTACTGATCACTATATGTTGGTAGCAACATTAAAATATTCTGACAAAGAGAATACAAATGGACATGTATTTAACACCAATTACGAAACTATTAAGAACTATAAGCTTAGAGATGAAACTATAGCAAAGATATACTCAGAAACAGTTGAACAAACAATACATCAGAAGTATGACAACGATAGTGACACCAGCCTTGAAAATATGTGGAAAATATACAAGGAGATACTTACAAAAACTGCAAGAGAAACGTGTGGAATATTAAAAGTTAAAAATAATAAAAAAACAAACGGCCTGGTGGAATGAGAAAGTAAAGATGCAGATAAAAAATAAGAAGGAAAAATGGAAAATATATCTACAACACCGAACAGACGATAACTATAAAAATATAAAATAGAAAGAACAAAAACAAAAGAATTAATAAAACACGAAAAAGAAAATTGCTGGAAAGCCTTTGGAGAGAAAATGGAAGAAGACAATGAAGCAAATAAAAAATTATTCTTTAAAACGCTAAAAAATATGAGATCAAAAAAACAAAAACATGAAGGATAAAAACAACCTATTATTAACAGAGATTGAAAAAATCATGCATCGGTGGAAAGAATACTTCAACGAATTACTGAACGTGACAGAAAAAGATACAGAAGATTATACAGTAACAAATAGTGAAAGAACGGAAACAAACGACATAACAATCAATGAAGTTATTGAGGCAATACGAAGATTAAAAAATGGGAAAGCTCCGGGACACGACAAAATATCAACAGAAATGATTAAACTTGCAGGAGAAGAAGGTACAATATTCTTATGGAAAATAATTGATAGGGCCTGGAAAGAAAAATCAATACCTACAGATTGGAGAAAGGGGGTAATAGTGCCCATACATAAAAAAGGAGACACAAAAATATGTAACAACTACAGAGGCATCACGTTATTAAGCACACCACTAAAAACTTATGAGAACATTCTGGGACAAAGATTGAAGACTATAGTCGAACCCATGATGGAAGAAAGCCAAAGTGGCTTCAGAAAAGGAAGATGTGCCCAGGATCATATATTCTCTATCAATCAAATAATTGAAGGATGCAAAAATAATAACACAAGCGCACTATTTGCATTCATAGATTTAGAAAAGGCGTTTGATAGGGTAAATAGAACGACTGTGTGGCAAATATTACAGAGCAAAGGAGTGGATGCAGGGCTGATAGAAGCAATACAAAGTGTATACAAGGAAACTACCAACTACATAATATACAATAATATGAGATCCGAGGAATTTACAACACACCATGGCCTAAGACAAGGAGGGGTACTAAGTCCGTTTTTGTTTACAATATTCATGGATGAAATATTAAAAATGTGTCACCAAGGAATAAAACCCATGCATATTGGATACAGAAACATGAAACCTGTAAGTATATCAGAATGTGCGTTTGCTGACGATGTTGTAATATTTTCCAAAAACGAAAAAGACCTCCAACATAACTTAAATGTATGGCACAGGACACTGGAGAAGTATGAAATGAAGATCAATATCGACAAAACAAAAGTAATGATGGCCGGAAAAAATATACGAGAAATAAAGATAGAACTGGATAACTATACTATAGAGCAAGTGGAGAATTTCAAATACCTCGGAACTATAAGACCTAACTGAACGATTGGGAAAAACGGGACGACTATACTACGCATTAGGGTCAAAATTCCTCCGTAAAAAAGAAATATCTACAGACACGAAAATGACGGTATTTAGAACAGTATTTAGACCTATACTTACATACGGGTGTGAAACATGGACAACGGATAAGAAGACGAATAGTAAAATACAGGCCATTGAAATGAAATACTTAAGAGGAGTTAAGGGAGTAACAAAACTAGACAGACTAAAGAACACCCAAATCAGAGATGAACTACAAATCCAATCCATGGACGAATATATAGAAGAACGACAGCTGGGATGGTGGGGGCATATGGTGCGGATGAACGAACGAGTGCAGGTAAAGAAGGTCTGGACAGCAAAAACACAAATACGTAGAGGCAGAGGGAGACCATCGAAAGCATGGGAGGATATCGTGACGAACAACATCTTACGAAGAGGAACGACAGTAGCGGACGCCAAGAAAATTGCACTAGACAGAACTCAGTGGAAGGAATATGTTAGAAATGGACAAAGTGAAAGTTAAATAAACATTAAAAACCCGACACCATATGGTAAAAGGGAATACTGATTATATATATATATATATATATATATATATATATATATAAATTGGCAAAATCTCTAGAACCAATAAAGAAGTATAACTATATTTTTTCCGATTTCTGCATTTTTTTTTTTTTGAACGCACCTAGAAAACATTAAATTAAAAACCAACTTCTTAAAAATTACAAGTTATTAATTTAAAAACATATTTTTATTATGTATAAAATCTATAAAAGCAACAGACGATTATAAAAATTAAAACAGAAAAATTCAAAATTAGTAAAATTGACACTAAGCAAATATTTACCAAATAAAAATATGAAACTTATTAATTTCTAATTTTATGCAGAATAAAAAACACATAAATAATGGCAAAAGTTAACATAAAAATATATACTTAATTGACAAATTCAATATTAAACAATACAAAACGTAATAAAATAGATGGCATCAAAATATTAATGAACCAAATTATATTATTAAATTTGTTAAAATCAGCAGGCATCATAACAATTACAAAACACGTAAAAATTTATAAAATCAACTTAAATATTGACAAAAACAAACAAACAAGATGGGGGGTTCCCACAGAAGAAATTTGCATTAAAAGGTCAGGGAAAAAAATCTTGAATCAGGGAAATGTCGGAAAATGTTAACAATTTAAATTGTGGGTACCATGTCAGTTTTACTTTAAATAATAATAATTTTGAAAACTAGATTATTATCTTTAAAAACACTTTCAGTCATTTAAAGTTTTTATCAAAGCATTCACTTTGAAGTTTCGAACAAGCGTTTCCACTCCCAGACTAAGCATGAAGTAAAATTTCGAGTTTAGAAAAGCCCCGCGTAGAAAATTTGTCGAGGGTCGCGCAGCGACCCGAGACAAATTTTCACGGGGCTTTTCTAAACTCGAAATTTTACTTCATGCGCCACGCGTATAAAAGACTGATTTAAAGTGAAGTTAAAAGCACTGAAAACAACCTAACCCAACCCAACATCTTTTTTTTTAAATTGGATTTTTTCTTTCATACCCACGCTGTGCACATTCAGATATTCGTTGTTTTTTTGTAAAAAAACTTCAATTCCCCGTAGTCCTTCGGTCTCCGAAGACTACAATTGGTCCTTCGAGCTGTAGCCTTTGTAAAACGGTCCTTTAAGTAATAAACTTAGTAATCTAGAGTGATCCTACAATTTGAAACTTCTAAGAATGAGTGTTGTCCACGCCTAGACTAAGCATGAAGTAAAATTTCGAGTTTAGAAAAGACCCGCGTAGAAAATTTGTCTCGAGTCGCGCAGCGACCCGAGACAAATTTTCACGGGGCTTCATTAAACTCGAAATTTTACTTAATGCTCCACGCGTATAAAACACTGATTTAACGAGAAATTTAAAAACACTCAAAAGAATCTATTCATGCTAATCCTCACAATTAATTCGAATTATTTTTAACGATTCGAATCCTTTTGTAAGTATTCGAATCCTTTTATAAAGATTCGATTTACCCGCGTTTAAATTCGAATACGAATCCTCTCAAAAAAATGTAACGAATCCGGATCGTGAATCCAGTTTAACTAAAGTATTCGAATGCCTCTATTGAATCCTCTAAGAGGATTCGAATCTAGGATTCGAATCCTGAATGATTCGAATCCTTCTTAGCTCTGATAAATATGTAGATAGAATTAAGTCTAAACCTAAAAACATTTTACAACTTACAAATTAATACATACATAATCATTTTTACTATTCTCTAAGTAAAAACAAGCCTAGATTTTTCAAGTTTCCACTAAAAATGTTAAAATTAATTGGTTTTGTATATTTGTTCATAAAATAGCTTAGTATTCCGCAATAGGACGACTAGGAACATAGACGTTAACTAAACTTAGAAGCTCTGGACGGATTACCACAACTGATATTAAGTTGTAATAAATATTAAAATTGTCAAAACTCGCAATTTTTTATTTAATAAACGGATTTACCTTTTTCAAAATATTTTACAATATATTTTCATTTAAATAGTAAAATTTTATAATATAACTGTCGAAAATTATCGAAAAACGTGGTAACTGTTAGAATGTTAACGTCGTAACTGTTAGGATCATAGAGTGAAAATAATTGTTCTTTACTCTGTGGTAATTTTATTTTAGTTACTTTTTTTTCAATTTTTGTAATTAATAGTTAATTTTAAAAAATGGTTATAATGCTAAATATCACAACTGCCAAAGATTACAATAACTGTCGTAAAACAAACATGATGGCAAAAAATATTATACCTGTCAAAAACTGTCATAGAAAATCTGCTCGAAAATTAAGGAAATGTCAATGCGTTACCTAACCTAACCCTTATTGCTTGTATTGACTATCCTGACAAGACTAAATACATATGGACAATAATTTGACTGTAGCTATATTTTAATATTATTGTTATTTTTTTACGTCATCAATCTGTTAAATATGACGTAACTGTCAACAGTTTGTTCGCGAAAATTTGGTATTTTGTTGTTATTTCCGTGATTTTCACACAAAATAATAATTCAGTGCGTTACTGTTTCTTTTTTACATTAATGACACGTTTTCATTGTATTTCTGGCAACTTTGACGGGCTTAAGCCTAAAATTTACACGCATTTTTCGTATTTTTACATTTGTTAATAGTGACAGTTAACATTAGTGACAGCTGACATTAGTAACAGTTGACATTAATTAGCATTTACTCTATGAGACATGATTTTTAAGTTATTTTGACTGTCAAGTTGAGGGCCCAAATTAAATATTTCGCCCCAGGCGCAAGTTTTCCTTACTGCGGCGTACATACACGCCAGTATGCGTGCAGGTTATTATGAGCAGCGTTATTTAAATTTATTTATGGTTTAAAAACGTTTGCATTGATTTTAATTAAAACACTCATTATTATGGCTAATACTGTGCTTGTGGCATATCTAGGAGACCAGCAACAACAAAAAATTCTAACAAAGTTATTTGAAAATAATTGATGACCCGGTGTAAAGGACAGTGTAACGTGTAACAGTAGGTTAATATTATTCGAAAGAGTGTCTTCCATTTCTTGATTAAGCATAAAGAAACATTTCGAGTTCAGAAAACCCTGTAAATTTGGATTTGCCGGCGCGAAGCGCCCGGCAAATTTTCAGGCTTATCCAAACTCGAAGTTTTACTTTATGCGCCAGGCGTATAAAAGGCTCATAAACACCGATTTCAAGTTAAGAAAAGTGATATAAGTGTGAAATTCAAGTTGAAAATATTGATATGAGAGAGAAGACCTCATTATTTTTTGGAAAAATATCTGTTTTTAATAACAATTTGAAAGGCCTTGCAAATATTAGTACTCACCTTTCTTTTTTACATTTAATAAATAAAGTTATTCAAACTTCTCAACGCGTTTTGCGAGCTGATCTTCAACGCCTCCCAAATTGTGAACCACTGGTCTTAAGCATAGGTATGCTGATGAGAGATAAATCTAAAAACGCGTCTATAGATGACTTAAGACTTTTTTTGTAAGATTGCCTAATATAATATATAAAATTACGAAAAAACTATTCGTGAAAATGCAAACAGTGTCTTAATTAATAAGACAATTTAAGACGTTAAATATCCATTGAAACAACTACTTCCCGTGCAAATACACCTCCGGATATTGAATTATACAATGAAATATTTAAAATCTTATTTAATTTGATTTGTTACAACGCTCTATTAAAATATATGTAACGTTTAGGTCAAATTCTCTTCAAACCAACTAACAATACAATTTATAATGAAAGGAGAGATAGCAACAAATTAGAAGTGAAAGGACTTGGATTAAAACTAATGTCTTAGGCCATCTATAGACGCGTTTCGAGATTTATCTCTCTTCAGTATAGCTTTGCTTATGACGTTTAAAAAAAAAAATTAGGAATAAAATTAAAACAAACTTACTTGGAAAAAGTGTTGTGTGTGGAATGAACAGGTACACAGAAATCGAATGAGTGAAAATGATGGTCGGTATTTATAGGTAAAAAAGGGGATTATGTCATTAACAGGTATGAAGAATGTGAGACCTTATTATTTACCTTACGGTACAGTTCAAAGGTCTCACATTCTTCATACCTGCTAATGACATAATCCCCTTTTTTACCTATAAATACCGACCATCATTTTCACTCATTCCATTTCTGTGTACCTGTTCATTCCACACACAACACTTTTTCCAAGTAAGTTTGTTTTAATTTTATTCCTAATTTTTTTTTTAAACGTCATAAGCAAAGCTATACTGAATAGAGATAAATCTCGAAACGCGTCTATAGATGGCCTAAGACATTAGTTTTAATCCAAGTCCTTTCACTTCTAATTTGTTGCTATCTCTCCTTTCATTTTAAATTGTATTGTTAGTTGGTTTGAAGAGAATTTGACCTAAACGTTACATATACTTTAATAGAGCGTTGTAACAAATCAAATTAAATAAGATTTTAAATATTTCATTGTATAATTCAATATCCGGAGGTGTATTTGCACGGGAAGTAGTTGTTTCAATGGATATTTAACGTCTTAAATTGTCTTATTAATTAAGACACTGTTTGCATTTTCACGAATAGTTTTTTCGTAATTTTATATATTATGTTTAAAGTGTGCAAACTATAAGAAGCGTAAGCTTATTTTCTCGAATTCAAATAGTTTTGAATTTGAATTTATCTTGTTTGCCTAATATGTTTTTAATTAATATTTATTGCCTGTCATTTTGCGAATTTACTGTTTGTTAATTTACTTTGGTAAAATAATAATTTAACCTGATGTTCATTTTGCATATAAATTATGCATGGAACAGTAAATCTGTTGTGTAAATCAAATATTCATGTTAAATTCAATATCTGTTGGAGTATTAGCTCGGGAAGTAGTTGTTTCAATAAATACTTGGAAAAGTTTCAATGAGACAAAATTTTTGTAGAAAAATATTACTTTTATTTAATTTTTATATTTTGTAAATATTTTGCAAACAATTGGCAAATTCAATGTCACGTTATGTTAAGAAAAGATGATGATCCAATAAAAAGAAATTAACATTTAAAATCACATACTCTGTTTTATCCATATACACCTTGTATAAACAATAAATAATAATATACCGTATTGAACTGAAGCAGTTACTAATGGTTATTGTCCGAAAATATAATTTAAATATTGTCTCTTAATTTTTATTTTACGAAAAAATAACATCGATAAGACATTCGTATTTTTTTAATTACAGGAAAATAGATGGAGAAAGAAAGGTTTATCCGTACTTCCAATCGCATACAATCTCATGTTTGAGGGCGTACACTCAGTAATGGTAAGCATTTACCTTGATGGAACAGTTGCCATTTCACACGGAGGAATCGAAATGGGCCAAGGAATCAACACGAAGGTAAGGTAAAATAATATTAAAGCAATGGCAATATTTAAAACTACTTGACAAGCTACCTTTTGTCAATGAATTTAACATTAACATACGCACCAGGTCTGTTAATATGAAACCGGATTTTTTTAATAGAAAATACACATTTATTGTATGAAGATGGTACAAAATATTTTATTCAACGTATTGTCCATCGCTAGCTACACATTTTTTTTATCTTTCTGCCAATTTGTGGATGCCACGCCAAAAAAAATTTTTGATCGTTTAAGGCAAACCAATCATCGATCTATTTTCGTACATTTTTGTAAGAAGTGAAGTGCTGCTCAGCAAGTGCGTGTCCCATCGATGCAAATAAGCAGTAATCGGATAGAGCGAAGTCTGGTGAGTATGCGGAAGTATTTCATCTCCAGTCACAATTCGATAAAGACATGATTTTCTTTTGTACCTGGCCTATTTCGTAGGTGGTTTATCGGTTTTCCTGCTGTCTCTCACGTGGAACCTATCTTCCTACCTTCTGGATCTTTCTTATGGCTTTCAAACGTATGGAGACGGCTTCTTGTGTCACATTTAACTGTTGTTGCGTTTGAGAGTCATCCTCATCCAACAATGCTTGCAATATGGCGCGCGGCGTCTTCAGACTTTTTTGGTGGTCTTCCACGTTCTTGGTTTCTTATGTGGAGATTGCCACTTTTGAATATTTTAAATCACTCAAAACACTGTGATTTACCAAGAGCATGCTCACCGTAAGCTTAGACAAGCATTCGATGCGAATCTGCAGCAGTTTTCTTCGAATTGTAACAGAAAATCAATGTTGTCCGCAAAACATAATGTTTAGGCTCAATAACAGTAATCTTCAATGCTATGAAAACATATGCAGATGTATTTAACTTGTATTCTTGTCAGGTAAAAGTCTTTAAGTCTTTGACAAATGTAAACACAAGAATAAGCAACCAATAACGCGACTTAACAGTCACTATATTGACAACTAGAGCCATTTATAAGCAAATTCCGGTTTAATGTAGTTGTATGAGTTACGTGAAGGTGTTAAGTCACTTAATTAAACACAGTTATATTCCTTTCTTCACTTTCATTTTTCTTGTTAGATGTACATTTCGGGTACTAAGTACCCATTATCAATAGCTAACTCAGTTAGCTATTGATAATGGGTACTTAGTACCCGAAATGTACATCTAGCAAGAGAAATAAAAGTGAAGAAAGGAATATAACTGTGTTTAATTAAATTCCGGTTTATATTTACAGACCTGGTATACCGTCGATTGAAGTATTTATAAGGATACGCAGCTTTATAGTCTTTACTTCTCTTGAAACTTATAAAAGTGATAGACAATTGTAAAAGCTTTATTCTAAAAATCACTTCTGTTATGGCCTGTAATTTGTTTTGTTTGTAAAAATAGCAGGAGATCTAATAACGAAATATAAGTTTCTGTTTCTAAATTTCAATCAAAGATCCGGTTTTAAAAAATTATGTAAATTTAATGTACCCTGGATATATCAAACATTTTAATTTTATAGGTAAAGAAGGATACAAATCTTCCAATTTATGAAGATATTTGCTTTAAAAATAAACAATTATTCGTCTATTGCATTATTGACTTCCAATCATATATACCTTTTCAACTTAAAATTGAGACTAATTAATACCAAAATGGGAATACGCAATTTTAAATTAGGACTTTAAACATAGCTGTCATTTTAAATACAATCAAATTGGGATTAAACAACTTCTAATTAAAAATAATCAATTTTTAATTGGGACTGAATAAATATAATAAAAAAAACAACAGATTAAATAATTTAGCAAAAATAACGGAAACAATATTCATGTAACATGTTACATATCTACATGTTCTAAACTTACAGTATTAGGAATATATTTACTTCATGCGCCACGTGTATAAAACACTGATTTAAAGTGTGGTTCAGAATATACTCTTTATAAATAGGGTTGCCACTTCTCCGGGTTTGACCCGAAGTATCCGGGTCTAAGACTTTGTCTCCGGGCGCCGGGTCAGCGTTACAATCGATCTTTTCAAGAGACTTAAGTGTTTTTCTGTGCCAAAATTCGTTATAGAATGTAGCGACATCTATGTTTGCTTTTTGACTTCGGGTGATCTTATTTTGTATTTCGCGCCATTGACGTTTGCATCCCCAAAACACATATTTCTCTAGAATATGGACGGGTTTGTAAGCAGGGTTCTTATGTTTATAACACTGTTTAAAAACAGTGTTTTAAACATATTTTAAAACAGCCGTCGTGTATTAAACGGTTTTGTTTTAAACATGTTTCAAATGTTTTTGTTTAAAACATATTTTAAACATTAAATTTGTTTAAGGGGGTAGTACACTCTGAAATTTTCAAAAAATAGAATTTTTTTTTTGGTCTTTAAAAATTCTTTTGAATATCTACTTTATGGTAGACTTAACCGCAAGTCCGCCAGAAACTACGTTACAGAGTTTCAGGCCAATTAGTGGACCCGTTTCACTGCGCTCCGAGCGCACTCAGAGAACCAGTCCGTCATCGGCGAAACGGGCGATGTTTTTAACATTATAAAAATTAGAATTCTTGAAACGTTTCATCCCTTTGGCATACACGCTCAATGGCTGGGTATTCTCCATAGCGACTATTGCAGAGGATGCCTTGACGAAGAGAAAGATGAACGTGTTCTTCACTACCTCTGTCAATGCCCCTTTCTAGCTAGAATAAGAAATTCATACCCAAGCCGACCATATATGAAAGAACTTTCTGACCATGAGTCGGTAGACGTCGGTAACCTCGCAAAGTTCATCATCGGCTCCAAATGGTTCTCGTGAGGGAAAGGTAACACTTATGACATCACAATGGGCCCTATTTGGGCCTAAGTGTGCTCTTGCTCGTGGCCTAAGTTCATTTTCTTATATTGAGTTCCAAATGTTACCGCATCGCATAGTAGATGGCTCTGGCAGTCTATGGCAACCTGTCATTACAAACAAACGTTCCTCGTGCTCTCCGGCGTTGTTTTTTTTTTTGTCGAAAATGGCTAATAAACGGTTGAGCGAAGGGCAGAAAGGGACAAAATACAACAATTTCCGTCAGAAAAACAGTTCCATGAAACAACGCCGTCCGATTAATCGGTATTCCTTGGAAGGCGATGTTGCAGGTGTTTCGGCGTCTGCAAAAAAACTTCGAGCATCGAAGGACAATAACGTCCACGTGAATGCTGGTTTTGAATATCGGATCATCGAATTCCTGAGTGTTTTCACTGCACTGTCCGAGTTAGTGGTATGTTAAAAGTGCGGTTCGGAGTTACAGTTTCAAGAAAGCGGTATCCGCAGTGTGGGGTTCAAAATCGCTGTATGTTGTACGTCTTGTGATCCGCAGTACATAAATTCCAGTCCGCTAGTTGATGGTCACGCATTCGAAATCAATCGTCGCATAATCTTTTGCTTAAGAATTCTGGGAATCGGATACAACGGACTATTGAAGTTTTGCGCATTCATGTGCTTGCCCAGTCCTATTGTGAAGACAGCGTTTCACAAGATCGTTGACGCAATTCACACAGCCTCAGAAACCGTACGAGATGTTTCGATGAAAAAAGCAGCTACAAGAGAGAAGTTATTGTCCGAAGAAGATAAAGAATTCAGCGGGTTAACGGTGTCCGGCGATGGGTCTTGGAAGAAGAGGGGATTTTCGTCTCTGTTGGGCGTGACTACTCTTATTGGCTGGCGAACTGTTAGACCTGGAAGTAAAGTCAAAAGTGTGTGAAGCTTGCGATCTTTGAAAAAACAAGGAAAGGATCACAGAATTCGAGGAATGGCAGGAAAGTCAGGAAAGCGATTGTCAACGAAATCACCAGGGCTCATCCAAAAAAATGGAGGTTGATTCTCTCGTCGAAATGTGTCAGCGGTCGGTCGATTTACATGGCGTAAAGTATAGTAAATATGTCGGAGATGGCGATAGTAAAACGTTCAAGGGGATTGTTGATTCGGATCCATACGAGGACTTGATCGTGCATAAAAAGGAGTGCATCGATCAGCCGACTTCGCCAACCGGTGAAGAAAACTAAAGGACTCGGCGGTAAGGGGAACTTGACGGGAAAATTAATTGATGAATTGACCATCTATTATGGGCTAGCTATTCGGAGGAATTCCGAATCGACGAAAAATATGAAAAGGGAAATAATGGCGACACTGTATCACAAAATATCCACGGATTTGGATCCGCAACAAAACAATTATCCGGAAGGCGCAGATTCCTGGTGTACGTGGCAGAACGCTAAAGCCACCGGTTAGCTGAGTGGATACAGACACAACCTAACCCTGAAGAAGAAGGTGTTTGATGTCCAGTGTATGTCGAGTTGAGCCGCGATGAATTACTGGAACGTTGTCTGGGAGGATACACGCAGAACGCAAATGAAAGTTTCAATGCTTGAGTTGGGTCAATATCGCCAAAAACTATTCACAGCGGGAAGAAAATTGTGGAAATTGCGGCGAATGTGGCCGCATGCAAATTTAATGAGGGCCTTAATGGCCTCTTGCAGATCATAAAGGTGCTCCAGCTCCAAATCGGCCCGACATGCAACAGTTTTTGTGCGAAAGCCGATAAAGAGCGCGTCGAGCGCGCTGAGAAGCGGGTGTCAGAAGCGGTAATGGAGGCCCGCAGGTCCAACGTGGCCGTGAAGAAGCAGCAGGACGATGCCGATTTGAACATGGAAGGATTATTGTACGGGCCCGGGAGAGCTGACTAAAGGTAAGTAGACAAAATCGCTAAAAAAAGTTCTCGAAACTTTAAACGCGATTATCTCGGAAACATCTTGTTCAAATTGGCGGGAGTTCTATCTTTGAAACGGTTTATCCGATTTAACAAAACCTTTATTGTTTTAATTCTACACAATATTTTTTATTATGGTACGTAGCCGTTTTTTGATATCGTCAAAAATAGATTTTTGGTGCACGCTTTTATCTAATTTTTTTCTCCAAAAACGAACATCTTTTTTAACGCGTTGCTATTTTTCTTTTTATCAACATTTCTCTAATATCCTACTTACCATGATAGAAAATCTATCTGACAATATCGACAAAAAACGTTCTCTCTTGCAGCTCTAACAGGACGACCTGCAGAACGCCAATCAGTGGTGTTTGGACTGCGGCGTCAGACTTCACCAGCTGCAGCGGCTATAGGAGTGATTAATTTTTTTCAAAAAAAAAAAATATTTTTGCGCCGGAAGGTTGAACTATTAAAGCCATCTTTTCCATTTATTCGTGGGTTTTTTCGGAAAAAAAAAATCGCAAAAATCATCTTTTTCGAGCTGCCAGAGTGTACTACCCCCTTAAAACGTGTTTTTATTATCTTAAATTTGCTAAATTATATTTTATACTACTTCATTAACATTTTTCGTTGCGTTTTTAAATGTTAGCTAAATTGTTGAAGATTTTTCAAATTACATTATAGAACGTTAAATTTGTTAAAAAAACGTTTTTTTTTTATCCTAAATTTGCAAAATTATATTTTACAATTACTTTTACTTCACTAAGATTTTCTGTTTACTTTTTTAATTTTTAGCTAAATTGTTGAATATATTTCAAATTACATTATTAAACACAACATTTTATTACAATTTAATATCACAACTGTGTGTGCATAAATGTGAATTTTAAATACAGGGCATTTTTCTTTCACTGCAAATTTTACGATATTCGTTGCTTTTTTAAAAGAATTCAATTTGAATCTTTGAATGAGGGTTTTCTACTCCCAGGCTAAGCATGAAGTAAAATTTCGAGTTTAGAAAAGCTTGAAAATTTGGATTGGCCACGTAGCGAAGCGGAGCGGCCAATCCAAATTAGGCTTTTCTAAACTCGAAATTTTACTTTAAGCGCCACACGTATAAAACACTGAAAGGCTCAGTCAACTTAGCCCCCCGAAGTTTGATTTTTTTGAAAAAAACTATTGCGCTAGACGGGCCTTAGCTAGCGCCAGCTAGCGCCACAAAAATTAGAGCTAGCGCCATTACGACAAGAAAGTTACGGGGGTTTGAACTTTCGGGGGGCTAGGTTGATGCTAGCCCCCCGAGTTTGGATTTTTTAAGTTTTTTTACACTATTCGGATTCCTCAGAGCTAGCGCCAGCTAGCGCCACCAATTTAAAAGCTAGCGCTACCCCCACAACCCTAAAAAATGATAAAACATTTTTAACCCCAGCCCCCCGAAATGAGAATTTTTTCATCAAATTAGGTGGAAAAGCTTGCTTGGAGCTAGCGCCAGCAGAATACGAAAAAAAAATTCTCTCAAAAAAATCAGGTAAAATAATATTCACATCCAAATTTTGATACGAGAGCTTTCACATCCTGTGTGCGTATTACCATTTACTTGCTGAATTTCAATACAAAATTAAGTGTGGCATTTAAAATACTGCTTCCAAAAATATATCGGCCTTCGCAATACCTTATTTATGTTCATAGCCATCAGCTATTAGAAATATGATGCATGGAAAACAGTAGCGTAACTAAAAATTGTGTTTTCACTCCTTGCTAATTTAAATCGTCATAACTCGGAAACTAACGGTACGATTATAATTTTTCTTTCGTCGTTGGAACACCTAAAATGATATTTTTTTTTCGTTGATGGAATGACTAAAGTAATGTTTATAACCACTGCCAACAAGAAAGCTAGCGCCAGTAAGACAGTGGCGTACCTGACGATTGATTTTTTACTCCTTGATAATCTAAGTCGTTATAACTCGGAAACTAACTGTACGATTTAAATTTTTTCTTCGTTGATTAAATCACTACAGTAATGTTTGTAACCACTGATAACAAGAAAGCTAGCGCCAGTAAGACAGTGGCGTACCTGACGATTGATTTTTTACTCCTTGATAATTTAAGTCGTTAAAACTCGGAAACTAACTGTACGATTTCAATTTTTTTTTCGTTGATGGAATGACTAAAGTAATGTTTATAACCACTGCCAACAAGAAAGCTAGCGCCAGTAAGACAGTGGCGTACCTGACGATTGATTTTTTACTCCTTGATAATTTAAGTCGTTATAACTCGGAAACTAACTGTACGATTTTAATTTTTTTTTTCGTTGATGGAATGACTAAAGTAATGTTTATAACCACTGCCAACAAGAAAGCTAGCGCCAGTAAGACAGTGGCGTACCAGACGATTGATTTTTTACCCCTTGATAATTTAAGTCGTTATAACTCGGAAACTAACTGTACGATTTCAATTTTTTTTTCGTTGATTGAATGACTAAAGTAATGTTTATAACCACTGCCAACAAGAAAGCTAGCGCCAGTAAGACAGTGGCGTAACTGACGATTAATTTTTTACCCCTTGATAATTTAAGTCGTTATAACTCGGAAATTAACTGTACGATTTCAATTTTTTTTTCGTTGATGGAATGACTAAAGTAATGTTTATAACCATTGCCAACAAGAAAGCTAGCGCCAGTAAGACAGTGGCGTACCAGACGATTGATTTTTTACCCCTTGATAATTTAAGTCGTTATAACTCGGAAACTAACTGTACGATTTCAATTTTTTTTTCGTTGATGGAATGACTAAAGTAATGTTTATAACCCCTGCCAACAAGAAAGCTAGCGCCAGTAAGACAGTGGCGTAACTGACGATTGATTTTTTACCCCTTGATAATTTAAGTCGTTATAACTCGGAAATTAACTGTACGATTTCAATTTTTTTTTCGTTGATGGAATGACTAAAGTAATGTTTATAACCACTGCCAACAAGAAAGCTAGCGCCAGTAAGACAGTGGCGTACTAGACGATTGATTTTTTACCCCTTGATAATTTAAGTCGTTATAACTCGGAAACTAACTGTACGATTTCAATTTTTTTTTCGTTGATTGAATGACTAAAGTAATGTTTATAACCACTGCCAACAAGAAAGCTAGCGCCAGTAAGACAGTGGCGTAACTGACGATTGATTTTTTACCCCTTGATAATTTAAGTCGTTATAACTCGGAAATTAACTGTACGATTTCAATTTTTTTTTCGTTGATGGAATGACTAAAGTAATGTTTATAACCACTGCCAACAAGAAAGCTAGCGCCAGTAAGACAGTGGCGTACCAGACGATTGATTTTTAACCCCTTGATAATTTAAGACGTTATAACTCGGAAACTAACTGTACGATTTCAATTTTTTTTTCGTTGATTAATTCACTTAAGTAATGTTTATAACCACTGCCAACAAGAAAGCTAGCGCCATTAAGACAGTGGCGTAACTGACGATTGATTTTTTACCCCTTGATAATTTAAGTCGTTATAACTCGGAAATTACCTGTACGATTTCAATTTTTTTTTCGTTGATGGAATGACTAAAGTGATGTTTATAACCACTGCCAACAAGAAAGCTAGCGCCAGTAAGACAGTGGCGTACCAGACGATTGATTTTTTACCCCTTGATAATTTAAGTCGTTATAACTCGGAAACTAACTGTACGATTTCAATTTTTTTTTCGTTGATTGAATGACTAAAGTAATGTTTATAACCACTGCCAACAAGAAAGCTAGCGCCAGTAAGACAGTGGCGTACCAGACGATTGATTTTTTACCCCTTGATAATTTAAGTCGTTATAACTCGGAAACTAACTGTACGATTTCTATTTTTTTTTCGTTGATGGAATGACTAAAGTAATGTTTATAACCACTGCCAACAAGAAAGCTAGCGCCAGTAAGACAGTGGCGTAACTGACGATTGATTTTTTACCCCTTGATAATTTAAGTCGTTATAACTCGGAAATTACCTGTACGATTTCAATTTTTTTTTCGTTGATGGAATGACTAAAGTAATGTTTATAACCACTGCCAACAAGAAAGCTAGCGCCAGTGAGACAGTGGCGTACCAGACGATTGATTTTTTACCCCTTGATAATTTAAGTCGTTATAACTCGGAAACTAACTGTACGATTTTAATTTTTTTTTCGTTGATTAAATGACTAAAGTAATGTTTATAACCACTGCCAACAAGAAAGCTAGCGCCATTAAGACAGTGGCGTAACTGACGATTGATTTTTTACCCCTTGATAATTTAAGTCGTTATAACTCGGAAATTAACTGTACGATTTCAATTTTTTTTTCGTTGATGGAATGACTAAAGTAATGTTTATAACCACTGCCAACAAGAAAGCTAGCGCCAGTAAGACAGTGGCGTAACTGACGATTGATTTTTTACCCCTTGCTAATTTAAGTCGTTATAACTCGGAAATTAACTGTACGATTTCAATTTTTTTTTCGTTGATTGAATGACTAAAGTAATGTTTATAACCACTGCCAACAAGAAAGCTAGCGCCAGTAAGACAGTGGCGTAACTGACGATTGATTTTTTACCCTTTGATAATTTAAGTCGTGTAACTCGGAAATTAACTGTACGATTTCAGTTTTTTTTTCGTTGATGGAATAAATAAAGTAATGTTTATAACCACTGCCAACAAGAAAGCTAGCGCCAGTAAGACAGTGGCGTAACTGACGATTGATTTTTTACCCCTTGATAATTTAAGTCGTTATAACTCGGAAATTAACTGTACGATTTCAATTTTTTTTTCGTTGATGGAATGACTAAAGTAATGTTTATAACCACTGCCAACAAGAAAGCTAGCGCCTGTAAGACAGTGGCGTACTAGACGATTGATTTTTTACCCCTTGATAATTTAAGTCGTTATAACTCGGAAACTAACTGTACGATTTCAATTTTTTTTTCGTTGATTAAATGACTAAAGTAATGTTTATAACCACTGCCAACAAGAAAGCTAGCGCCAGTAAGACAGTGGCGTAACTGACGATTGATTTTTTACCCCTTGATAATTTAAGTCGTGTAACTCGGAAATTAACTGTACGATTTCAGTTTTTTTTTCGTTGATGGAATGACTAAAGTAATGTTTATAACCACTGCCAACAAGAAAGCTAGCGCCAGTAAGACAGTGGCGTAACTGACGATTGATTTTTTACCCCTTGATAATTTAAGTCGTTATAACTCGGAAACTAACTGTACGATTTCAATTTCTTTTTCGTTGATGGAATGACTAAAGTAATGTTTATAACCACTGCCAACAAGAAAGCTAGCGCCAGTAAGACAGTGGCGTAACTGACGATTGATTTTTTACCCCTTGATAATTTAAGTCGTTATAACTCGGAAATTAACTGTACGATTTCAATTTTTTTTTCGTTGATGGAATGAATAAAATAATGTTTATAACCACTGCCAACAAGAAAGCTAGCGCCAGTAAGACAGTGGCGTAACTGACGATTGATTTTTTACCCCTTGATAATTTAAGTCGTTATAACTCGGAAATTAACTGTACGATTTCAATTTTTTTTTCGTTGATTGAATGACTAAAGTAATGTTTATAACCACTGCCAACAAGAAAGCTAGCGCCAGTAAGACAGTGGCGTAACTGACGATTGATTTTTTACCCTTTGATAATTTAAGTCGTGTAACTCGGAAATTAACTGTACGATTTCAGTTTTTTTTTCGTTGATGGAATGAATAAAGTAATGTTTATAACCACTGCCAACAAGAAAGCTAGCGCCAGTAAGACAGTGGCGTAACTGACGATTGATTTTTTACCCCTTGATAATTTAAGTCGTTATAACTCGGAAAATAACTGTACGATTTCAATTTTTTTTTCGTTGATGGAATGACTAAAGTAATGTTTATAACCACTGCCAACAAGAAAGCTAGCGCCTGTAAGACAGTGGCGTACTAGACGATTGATTTTTTACCCCTTGATAATTTAAGTCGTTATAACTCGGAAACTAACTGTACGATTTCAATTTTTTTTTCGTTGATTAAATGACTAAAGTAATGTTTATAACCACTGCCAACAAGAAAGCTAGCGCCAGTAAGACAGTGGCGTAACTGACGATTGATTTTTTACCCCTTGATAATTTAAGACGTTATAACTCGGAAACTAACTGTACGATTTCAATTTTTTTTTCGTTGATTAATTCACTAAAGTAATGTTTATAACCACTGCCAACAAGAAAGCTAGAGCCAGTAAGACAGTGGCGTAACTGACGATTGATTTAAGTTTCCGAGTTATAACGACTTAAATTATCAAGGGGTAAAAAAACAATCGTCTGGTACGCCACAGTCTTACTAGCGCTAGCTTTTTTGATGGCAGTGGTTATAAACATTACGTTAGTCATTCCATCAACGAAAAAAAAATTGAAATCGTACAGTTAATTTCTGAGTTATAACGACTTAAATTATCAAGGGGTAAAAAATCAATCGTCAGTTACGCCACTGTCTTACTTGCGCTAGCTTTCTTGTTGGCAGTAGTTATAAACATTACTTTAGTCATTCAATCAACGAAAAAAAAATTGAAATCGTACAGTTAGTTTCCCAGTTATAACGACTTAAATTATCAAGGGGTAAAAAATCAATCGTCTGGTACGCCACTGTCTTACTGGCGCTAGCTTTTTTGTTGGCAGTGGTTATAAACATTACTTTAGTCATTCCATCAACAAAAAAAAATTGAAATCGTACAGTTAATTTCCGAGTTATAACGACTTAAATTATCAAGGGGTAAAAAATCAATCGTCAGTTACGCTACTGTCTTACCGGCGCTAGCTTTCTTGTTGGCAGTGGTTATAAACATTACTTTAGTCATTCAATCAACGAAAAAAAAAATTGAAATCGTACAGTTAGTTTCCGAGTTATAACAACTTAAATTATCAAGGGGTAAAAAATCAATCGTCTGGTACGCCACTGTCTTACTGGCGCTAGCTTTCTTGTTGGCAGTGGTTATAAACATTACTTTAGTCATTCCATCAACGAAAAAAAAATTAAAATCGTACAGTTAATTTCCGAGTTATAACGACTTAAATTATCAAGGGGTAAAAAATCAATCGTCAGTTACGCCACTGTCTTACTGGCGCTAGCTTTCTTGTTGGCAGTGGTTATAAACATTACTTTAGTCATTCAATCAACGAAAAAAAAATTGAAATCGTACAGTTAGTTTCCGAGTTATAACGACTTAAATTATCAAGGGGTAAAAAATCAATCGTCTGGTACGCCACTGTCTTACTGGCGCTAGCTTTCTTGTTGGCAGTGGTTATAAACATTACTTTAGTCATTCCATCAACGAAAAAAAAATTGAAATCGTACAGTTAATTTCCGAGTTATAACGACTTAAATTATCAAGGGGTAAAAAATCAATCGTCAGTTACGCCACTGTCTTACTGGCGCTAGCTTTCTTGTTGGCAGTGGTTATAAACATTACTTTAGTCATTTAATCAACGAAAAAAAAATTGAAATCGTACAGTTAGTTTCCGAGTTATAACGACTTAAATTATCAAGGGGTAAAAAATCAATCGTCAATTACGCCACTGTCTTAATGGCGCTAGCTTTCTTGTTGGCAGTGGTTATAAACATTACTTTAGTGAATTAATCAACGAAAAAAAAAATGAAATCTTACAGTTAGTTTCCGAGTTATAACGTCTTAAATTATCAAGGGGTAAAAAATCAATCGTCTGGTACGCCACTGTCTTACTGGCGCTAGCTTTCTTGTTGGCAGTGGTTATAAACATTACTTTAGTCATTCCATCAACGAAAAAAAAATTAAAATCGTACAGTTAATTTCCGAGTTATAACGACTTAAATTATCAAGGGGTAAAAAATCAATCGTCAGTTACGCCACTGTCTTACTAGCGCTAGCTTTCTTGTTGGCAGTGGTTATAAACATTACTTTAGTCATTCCATCAACGAAAAAAAAATTGAAATCGTACAGTTAATTTCCGAGTTATAACGACTTAAATTATCAAGGGGTAAAAAATCAATCGTCAGTTACGCCACTGTCTTACTGGCGCTAGCTTTCTTGTTGGCAGTGGTTATAAACATTACTTTATTCATTTAATCAACGAAAAAAAAATTGAAATCGTACAGTTAGTTTCCGAGTTATAACGACTTAAATTATCAAGGGGTAAAAAATCAATCGTCAGTTACGCCACTGTCTTACTGGCGCTAGCTTTCTTGTTGGCAGTGGTTATAAACATTACTTCAGTCATTTAATCAACGAAAAAAAAATTGAAATCGTACAGTTAGTTTCCGAGTTATAACGACTTAAATTATCAAGGGGTAAAAAATCAATCGTCTGGTACGCCACTGTCTTACTGGCGCTAGCTTTCTTGTTGGCAGTGGTTATAAACATTACTCTAGTCATTTAATCAACGAAAAAAAAATTAAAATCGTACAGTTAGTTTCCGAGTTATAACGACTTAAATTATCAAGGGGTAAAAAATCAATCGTCTGGTACGCCACTGTCTTACTGGCGCTAGCTTTCTTGTTGGCAGTGGTTATAAACATTACTTTAGTGAATTAATCAACGAAAAAAAAATTGAAATCTTACAGTTAGTTTCCGAGTTATAACGTCTTAAATTATCAAGGGGTAAAAAATCAATCGTCTGGTACGCCACTGTCTTACTCGCGCTAGCTTTCTTGTTGGCAGTGGTTATAAACATTACTTTAGTCATTCCATCAACGAAAAAAAAATTGAAATCGTACAGTTAATTTCCGAGTTATAACGACTTAAATTATCAAGGGGTAAAAAATCAATCGTCAGTTACGCCACTGTCTTACTGGCGCTAGCTTTCTTGTTGGCAGTGGTTATAAACATTACTTTAGTTATTCAATCAACGAAAAAAAAATTGAAATCGTACAGTTAGTTTCCGAGTTATAACGACTTAAATTATCAAGGGGTAAAAAATCAATCGTCTGGTACGCCACTGTCTTACTGGCGCTAGCTTTCTTGTTGGCAGTGGTTATAAACATTACTTTAGTCATTCAATCAACGAAAAAAAAATTGAAATCGTACAGTTAATTTCCGAGTTATAACGACTTAAATTATCAAGGGGTAAAAAATCAATCGTCAGTTACGCCACTGTCTTACTGGCGCTAGCTTTCTTGTTGGCAGTGGTTATAAACATTACTTTAGTCATTTAATCAACGAAAAAAAAATTGAAATCGTACAGTTAGTTTCCGAGTTATAACCACTTAAATTATCAAGGGGTAAAAAATCAATCGTCTGGTACGCCACTGTCTTACTGGCGCTAGCTTTCTTGTTAGCAGTGGTTATAAACATTACTTTAGTCATTCCATCAACGAAAAAAAAATTGAAATCGTACAGTTAATTTCCGAGTTATAACGACTTAAATTATCAAGGGGTAAAAAATCAATCGTCTGGTACGCCACTGTCTTACTGGCGCTAGCTTTCTTGTTGGCAGTGGTTATAAACATTACTTTAGTGAATTAATCAACGAAAAAAAAATTGAAATCTTACAGTTAGTTTCCGAGTTATAACGTCTTAAATTATCAAGGGGTAAAAAATCAATCGTCTGGTACGCCACTGTCTTACTCGCGCTAGCTTTCTTGTTGGCAGTGGTTATAAACATTACATTAGTCATTCCATCAACGAAAAAAAAATTGAAATCGTACAGTTAATTTCCGAGTTATAACGACTTAAATTATCAAGGGGTAAAAAATCAATCGTCAGTTACGCCACTGTCTTACTGGCGCTAGCTTTCTTGTTGGCAGTGGTTATAAACATTACTTCAGTCATTCAATCAACGAAAAAAAAATTGAAATCGTACAGTTAGTTTCCGAGTTATAACGACTTAAATTATCAAGGGGTAAAAAATCAATCGTCTGGTACGCCACTGTCTTACTGGCGCTAGCTTTCTTGTTGGCAGTGGTTATAAACATTACTTTAGTCATTTAATCAACGAAAAAAAAATTGAAATCGTACAGTTAGTTTCCGAGTTATAACGACTTAAATTATCAAGGGGTAAAAAATCAATCGTCTGGTACGCCACTGTCTTACTGGCGCTAGCTTTCTTGTTGGCAGTGGTTATAAACATTACTTTAGTGAATTAATCAACGAAAAAAAAATTGAAATCTTACAGTTAATTTCCGAGTTATAACGACTTAAATTATCAAGGGGTAAAAAATCAATCGTCAGTTACGCCACTGTCTTACTGGCGCTAGCTTTCTTGTTGGCAGTGGTTATAAACATTACTTTAGTTAGTTATTCAATCAACGAAAAAAAAATTGAAATCGTACAGTTAGTTTCCGAGTTATAACGACTTAAATTATCAAGGGGTAAAAAATCAATCGTCTGGTACGCCACTGTCTTACTGGCGCTAGCTTTCTTGTTAGCAGTGGTTATAAACATTACTTTAGTCATTCCATCAACGAAAAAAAAATTGAAATCGTACAGTTAATTTCCGAGTTATAACGACTTAAATTATCAAGGGGTAAAAAATCAATCGTCTGGTACGCCACTGTCTTACTGGCGCTAGCTTTCTTGTTGGCAGTGGTTATAAACATTACTTTAGTGAATTAATCAACGAAAAAAAAATTGAAATCTTACAGTTAGTTTCCGAGTTATAACGTCTTAAATTATCAAGGGGTAAAAAATCAATCGTCTGGTACGCCACTGTCTTACTCGCGCTAGCTTTCTTGTTGGCAGTGGTTATAAACATTACTTTAGTCATTCCATCAACGAAAAAAAAATTGAAATCGTACAGTTAATTTCCGAGTTATAACGACTTAAATTATCAAGGGGTAAAAAATCAATCGTCTGTTACGCCACTGTCTTACTGGCGCTAGCTTTCTTGTTGGCAGTGGTTATAAACATTACTTCAGTCATTCAATCAACGAAAAAAAAATTGAAATCGTACAGTTAGTTTCCGAGTTATAACGACTTAAATTATCAAGGGGTAAAAAATCAATCGTCTGGTACGCCACTGTCTTACTGGCGCTAGCTTTCTTGTTGGCAGTGGTTATAAACATTACTTTAGTCATTCCATCAACGAAAAAAAAATTGAAATCGTACAGTTAATTTCCGAGTTATAACGACTTAAATTATCAAGGGGTAAAAAATCAATCGTCAGTTACGCCACTGTCTTACTGGCGCTAGCTTTCTTGTTGGCAGTGGTTATAAACATTACTTTAGTCATTCCATCAACGAAAAAAAAATTGAAATCGTACAGTTAATTTCCGAGTTATAACGACTTAAATTATCAAGGGGTAAAAAATCAATCGTCAGTTACGCCACTGTCTTACTGGCGCTAGCTTTCTTGTTGGCAGTGGTTATAAACATTACTTCAGTCATTCAATCAACGAAAAAAAAATTGAAATCGTACAGTTAGTTTCCGAGTTATAACGACTTAAATTATCAAGGGGTAAAAAATCAATCGTCTGGTACGCCACTGTCTTACTGGCGCTAGCTTTCTTGTTGGCAGTGGTTATAAACATTACTTTAGTCATTCCATCAACGAAAAAAAAATTGAAATCGTACAGTTAATTTCCGAGTTATAACGACTTAAATTATCAAGGGGTAAAAAATCAATCGTCAGTTACGCCACTGTCTTACTGGCGCTAGCTTTCTTGTTGGCAGTGGTTATAAACATTACTTCAGTCATTCAATCAACGAAAAAAAAATTGAAATCGTACAGTTAGTTTCCGAGTTATAACGACTTAAATTATCAAGGGGTAAAAAATCAATCGTCTGGTACGCCACTGTCTTACTGGCGCTAGCTTTCTTGTTGGCAGTGGTTATAAACATTACTTTAGTCATTCCATCAACGAAAAAAAAATTGAAATCGTACAGTTAATTTCCGAGTTATAACGACTTAAATTATCAAGGGGTAAAAAATCAATCGTCAGTTACGCCACTGTCTTACTGGCGCTAGCTTTCTTGTTGGCAGTGGTTATAAACATTACTATAGTCATTTAATCAACGAAAAAAAAATTGAAATCGTACAGTTAGTTTCCGAGTTATAACGACTTAAATTATCAAGGGGTAAAAAATCAATCGTCTGGTACGCCACTGTCTTACTGGCGCTAGCTTTCTTGTTGGCAGTGGTTATAAACATTACTTTAGTCATTTAATCAACGAAAAAAAAATTGAAATCGTACAGTTAGTTTCCGAGTTATAACGACTTAAATTATCAAGGGGTAAAAAATCAATCGTCTGGTACGCCACTGTCTTACTGGCGCTAGCTTTCTTGTTGGCAGTGGTTATAAACATTACTTTAGTGAATTAATCAACGAAAAAAAAATTGAAATCTTACAGTTAGTTTCCGAGTTATAACGTCTTAAATTATCAAGGGGTAAAAAATCAATCGTCTGGTACGCCACTGTCTTACTCGCGCTAGCTTTCTTGTTGGCAGTGGTTATAAACATTACTTTAGTCATTCCATCAACGAAAAAAAAATTGAAATCGTACAGTTAATTTCCGAGTTATAACGACTTAAATTATCAAGGGGTAAAAAATCAATCGTCAGTTACGCCACTGTCTTACTGGCGCTAGCTTTCTTGTTGGCAGTGGTTATAAACATTACTTTAGTTAGTTATTCAATCAACGAAAAAAAAATTGAAATCGTACAGTTAGTTTCCGAGTTATAACGACTTAAATTATCAAGGGGTAAAAAATCAATCGTCTGGTACGCCACTGTCTTACTGGCGCTAGCTTTCTTGTTGGCAGTGGTTATAAACATTACTTTAGTCATTCCATCAACGAAAAAAAAATTGAAATCGTACAGTTAATTTCCGAGTTATAACGACTTAAATTATCAAGGGGTAAAAAATCAATCGTCAGTTACGCCACTGTCTTACTGGCGCTAGCTTTCTTGTTGGCAGTGGTTATAAACATTACTTTAGTCATTTAATCAACGAAAAAAATATTGAAATCGTACAGTTAGTTTCCGAGTTATAACGACTTAAATTATCAAGGGGTAAAAAATCAATCGTCTGGTACGCCACTGTCTTACTGGCGCTAGCTTTCTTGTTAGCAGTGGTTATAAACATTACTTTAGTCATTCTATCAACGAAAAAAAAATTGAAATCGTACAGTTAATATCCGAGTTATAACGACTTAAATTATCAAGGGGTAAAAAATCAATCGTCTGGTACGCCACTGTCTTACTGGCGCTAGCTTTCTTGTTGGCAGTGGTTATAAACATTACTTTAGTGAATTAATCAACGAAAAAAAAATTGAAATCTTACAGTTAGTTTCCGAGTTATAACGTCTTAAATTATCAAGGGGTAAAAAATCAATCGTCTGGTACGCCACTGTCTTACTCGCGCTAGCTTTCTTGTTGGCAGTGGTTATAAACATTACTTTAGTCATTCCATCAACGAAAAAAAAATTGAAATCGTACAGTTAATTTCCGAGTTATAACGACTTAAATTATCAAGGGGTAAAAAATCAATCGTCAGTTACGCCACTGTCTTACTGGCGCTAGCTTTCTTGTTGGCAGTGGTTATAAACATTACTTCAGTCATTCAATCAACGAAAAAAAAATTGAAATCGTACAGTTAGTTTCCGAGTTATAACGACTTAAATTATCAAGGGGTAAAAAATCAATCGTCTGGTACGCCACTGTCTTACTGGCGCTAGCTTTCTTGTTGGCAGTGGTTATAAACAATACTTTAGTCATTCCATCAACGAAAAAAAAATTGAAATCGTACAGTTAATTTCCGAGTTATAACGACTTAAATTATCAAGGGGTAAAAAAATCAATCGTCAGTTACGCCACTGTCCTACTGGCGCTAGCTTTCTTGTTGGCAGTGGTTATAAACATTACTTTAGTCATTCTATCAACGAAAAAAAAATTGAAATCGTACAGTTAATTTCCGAGTTATAACGACTTAAATTATCAAGGGGTAAAAAATCAATCGTCAGTTACGCCACTGTCTTACTGGCGCTAGCTTTCTTGTTGGCAGTGGTTATAAACATTACTTTAGTGAATTAATCAACGAAAAAAAAATTGAAATCTTACAGTTAGTTTCCGAGTTATAACGTCTTAAATTATCAAGGGGTAAAAAATCAATCGTCTGGTACGCCACTGTCTTACTCGCGCTAGCTTTCTTGTTGGCAGTGGTTATAAACATTACTTTAGTCATTCCATCAACGAAAAAAAAATTGAAATCGTACAGTTAATTTCCGAGTTATAACGACTTAAATTATCAAGGGGTAAAAAATCAATCGTCAGTTACGCCACTGTCTTACTGGCGCTAGCTTTCTTGTTGGCAGTGGTTATAAACATTACTTTAGTTAGTTATTCAATCATCGAAAAAAAAATTGAAATCGTACAGTTAGTTTCCGAGTTATAACGACTTAAATTATCAAGGGGTAAAAAATCAATCGTCTGGTACGCCACTGTCTTACTGGCGCTAGCTTTCTTGTTGGCAGTGGTTATAAACATTACTTTAGTCATTCCATCAACGAAAAAAAAATTGAAATCGTACAGTTAATTTCCGAGTTATAACGACTTAAATTATCAAGGGGTAAAAAATCAATCGTCAGTTACGCCACTGTCTTACTGGCGCTAGCTTTCTTGTTGGCAGTGGTTATAAACATTACTTTAGTCATTTAATCAACGAAAAAAAAATTGAAATCGTACAGTTAGTTTCCGAGTTATAACGACTTAAATTATCAAGGGGTAAAAAATCAATCGTCTGGTACGCCACTGTCTTACTGGCGCTAGCTTTCTTGTTAGCAGTGGTTATAAACATTACTTTAGTCATTCTATCAACGAAAAAAAAATTGAAATCGTACAGTTAATTTCCGAGTTATAACGACTTAAATTATCAAGGGGTAAAAAATCAATCGTCTGGTACGCCACTGTCTTACTGGCGCTAGCTTTCTTGTTGGCAGTGGTTATAAACATTACTTTAGTGAATTAATCAACGAAAAAAAAATTGAAATCTTACAGTTAGTTTCCGAGTTATAACGTCTTAAATTATCAAGGGGTAAAAAATCAATCGTCTGGTACGCCACTGTCTTACTCGCGCTAGCTTTCTTGTTGGCAGTGGTTATAAACATTACTTTAGTCATTCCATCAACGAAAAAAAAATTGAAATCGTACAGTTAATTTCCGAGTTATAACGACTTAAATTATCAAGGGGTAAAAAATCAATCGTCAGTTACGCCACTGTCTTACTGGCGCTAGCTTTCTTGTTGGCAGTGGTTATAAACATTACTTTAGTTAGTTATTCAATCAACGAAAAAAAAATTGAAATCGTACAGTTAGTTTCCGAGTTATAACGACTTAAATTATCAAGGGGTAAAAAATCAATCGTCTGGTACGCCACTGTCTTACTGGCGCTAGCTTTCTTGTTGGCAGTGGTTATAAACATTACTTTAGTCATTCCATCAACGAAAAAAAAATTGAAATCGTACAGTTAATTTCCGAGTTATAACGACTTAAATTATCAAGGGGTAAAAAATCAATCGTCAGTTACGCCACTGTCTTACTGGCGCTAGCTTTCTTGTTGGCAGTGGTTATAAACATTACTTTAGTCATTTAATCAACGAAAAAAAAATTGAAATCGTACAGTTAGTTTCCGAGTTATAACGACTTAAATTATCAAGGGGTAAAAAATCAATCGTCTGGTACGCCACTGTCTTACTGGCGCTAGCTTTCTTGTTAGCAGTGGTTATAAACATTACTTTAGTCATTCTATCAACGAAAAAAAAATTGAAATCGTACAGTTAATTTCCGAGTTATAACGACTTAAATTATCAAGGGGTAAAAAATCAATCGTCTGGTACGCCACTGTCTTACTGGCGCTAGCTTTCTTGTTGGCAGTGGTTATAAACATTACTTTAGTGAATTAATCAACGAAAAAAAAATTGAAATCTTACAGTTAGTTTCCGAGTTATAACGTCTTAAATTATCAAGGGGTAAAAAATCAATCGTCTGGTACGCCACTGTCTTACTTGCGCTAGCTTTCTTGTTGGCAGTGGTTATAAACATTACTTTAGTCATTCCATCAACGAAAAAAAAAATGAAATCGTACAGTTAATTTCCGAGTTATAACGACTTAAATTATCAAGGGGTAAAAAATCAATCGTCAGTTACGCCACTGTCTTACTGGCGCTAGCTTTCTTGTTGGCAGTGGTTATAAACATTACTTTAGTCATTTAATCAACGAAAAAAAAATTGAAATCGTACAGTTAGTTTCCGAGTTATAACGACTTAAATTATCAAGGGGTAAAAAATCAATCGTCTGGTACGCCACTGTCTTACTGGCGCTAGCTTTCTTGTTAGCAGTGGTTATAAACATTACTTTAGTCATTCTATCAACGAAAAAAAAATTGAAATCGTACAGTTAATTTCCGAGTTATAACGACTTAAATTATCAAGGGGTAAAAAATCAATCGTCAGTTACGCCACTGTCTTACTGGCGCTAGCTTTCTTGTTGGCAGTGGTTATAAACATTACTTTAGTCATTTAATCAACGAAAAAAAAATTGAAATCGTACAGTTAGTTTCCGAGTTATAACGACTTAAATTATCAAGGGGTAAAAAATCAATCGTCTGGTACGCCACTGTCTTACTGGCGCTAGCTTTCTTGTTAGCAGTGGTTATAAACATTACTTTAGTCATTCTATCAACGAAAAAAAAATTGAAATCGTACAGTTAATTTCCGAGTTATAACGACTTAAATTATCAAGGGGTAAAAAATCAATCGTCAGTTACGCCACTGTCTTACTGGCGCTAGCTTTCTTGTTGGCAGTGGTTATAAACATTACTTTAGTCATTAAATCAACGAAAAAAAAATTGAAATCGTACAGTTAGTTTCCGAGTTATAACGACTTAAATTATCAAGGGGTAAAAAATCAATCGTCTGGTACGCCACTGTCTTACTGGCGCTAGCTTTCTTGTTAGCAGTGGTTATAAACATTACTTTAGTCATTCTATCAACGAAAAAAAAATTGAAATCGTACAGTTAATTTCCGAGTTATAACGACTTAAATTATCAAGGGGTAAAAAATCAATCGTCAGTTACGCCACTGTCTTACTGGCGCTAGCTTTCTTGTTGGCAGTGGTTATAAACATTACTTTAGTCATTTAATCAACGAAAAAAAAATTGAAATCGTACAGTTAGTTTCCGAGTTATAACGACTTAAATTATCAAGGGGTAAAAAATCAATCGTCTGGTACGCCACTGTCTTACTGGCGCTAGCTTTCTTGTTAGCAGTGGTTATAAACATTACTTTAGTCATTCCATCAACGAAAAAAAAATTGAAATCGTACAGTTAATTTCCGAGTTATAACGACTTAAATTATCAAGGGGTAAAAAATCAATCGTCTGGTACGCCACTGTCTTACTGGCGCTAGCTTTCTTGTTGGCAGTGGTTATAAACATTACTTTAGTGAATTAATCAACGAAAAAAAAATTGAAATCTTACAGTTAGTTTCCGAGTTATAACGTCTTAAATTATCAAGGGGTAAAAAATCAATCGTCTGGTACGCCACTGTCTTACTCGCGCTAGCTTTCTTGTTGGCAGTGGTTATAAACATTACTTTAGTCATTCCATCAACGAAAAAAAAATTGAAATCGTACAGTTAATTTCCGAGTTATAACGACTTAAATTATCAAGGGGTAAAAAATCAATCGTCAGTTACGCCACTGTCTTACTGGCGCTAGCTTTCTTGTTGGCAGTGGTTATAAACATTACTTCAGTCATTCAATCAACGAAAAAAAAATTGAAATCGTACAGTTAGTTTCCGAGTTATAACGACTTAAATTATCAAGGGGTAAAAAATCAATCGTCTGGTACGCCACTGTCTTACTGGCGCTAGCTTTCTTGTTGGCAGTGGTTATAAACATTACTTTAGTCATTCCATCAACGAAAAAAAAATTGAAATCGTACAGTTAATTTCCGAGTTATAACGACTTAAATTATCAAGGGGTAAAAAAATCAATCGTCAGTTACGCCACTGTCCTACTGGCGCTAGCTTTCTTGTTGGCAGTGGTTATAAACATTATTTTAGTCATTCTATCAACGAAAAAAAAATTGAAATCGTACAGTTAGTTTCCGAGTTATAACGACTTAAATTATCAAGGGGTAAAAAATCAATCGTCTGGTACGCCACTGTCTTACTGGCGCTAGCTTTCTTGTTAGCAGTGGTTACAAACATTACTGTAGTGATTTAATCAACGAAGAAAAAATTTAAATCGTACAGTTAGTTTCCGAGTTATAACGACTTAGATTATCAAGGAGTAAAAAATCAATCGTCAGGTACGCCACTGTCTTACTGGCCCTAGCTTTCTTGTTGGCAGTGGTTATAAACATTACTTAAGTCATTCCATCAACGAAAAAAAAATATCATTTTAGGTGTTCCAACGACGAAAGAAAAATTATAATCGTACCGTTAGTTTCCGAGTTATGACGATTTAAATTAGCAAGGAGTGAAAACACAATTTTTAGTTACGCTACTGTTTTCCATGCATCATATTTCTAATAGCTGATGTCTATGAACATAAATAAGGTATTTCGAAGGCCGATATATTTTTGGAAGCAGTATTTTAAATGCCACACTTAATTTTGTATTGAAATTCAGCAAGTAAATGGTAATACGCACACAGGATGTGAAAGCTCTCGTATCAAAATTTGGATGTGAATATTTTTTTACCTGATTTTTTTGAGAGAATTTTTTTTTCGTATTCTGCTGGCGCTAGCTCCAAGCAAGCTTTTCCACCTAATTTGATGAAAAAATTCTCATTTCGGGGGGCTGGGGTTAAAAATGTTTTATCATTTTTTAGGGTTGTGGGGGTAGCGCTAGCTTTTAAATTGGTGGCGCTAGCTGGCGCTAGCTCTGAGGAATCCGAATAGTGTAAAAAAACTTAAAAAATCCAAACTCGGGGGGCTAGCATCAACCTAGCCCCCCGAAAGTTCAAACCCCCGTAACTTTCTTGTCGTAATGGCGCTAGCTCTAATTTTTGTGGCGCTAGCTGGCGCTAGCTAAGGCCCGTCTAGCGCAATAGTTTTTTTCAAAAAAATCAAACTTCGGGGGGCTAAGTTGACTGAGCCACACTGAAATATCGTAAAGTTTAAAATATACGGCTATAGCAGTCTAATATGTAGATGTGAATAAAACGTGAATCAAATTCTGCGCTGAAAAAATTGTTTAAAACAGTGATTATAGGCTACCAATAACTATAACGTATATTAGGTTGCCTATAATCGTTGTTGTATGTGTGTGTTTTGAACTTCACTGTAAATAAGTGCTTTTAAACGTGGCGCATAAAGTAAAATTTCGAGTTTAGAAAAGCCTAATTTGGATTGGCCGCTCCGCTTCGCTACGCGGCCAATTCAAATTCTTAGGCTTTTCTAAACTCGAAATTTTACTTAAAGCTTAGTCTGTAAGTGGAAAACACTCGTTAAAAGCCTCAAAATAACCGTTTTAAAACAACGAATTCCCTCAAATTTAAAAAACGCTGTAATTATCGGGATATTCTGTTTTAAACGTGTCTTAAACATGTTTTAAACACGTTTTAAACATGTTTTTAATTGTTAATGTTTTAAACGCTGTTTCTATGAAATAATAATGTTTTGTAAAAAAACTGTTTTAATTAAAATAAAAAAATGTTTTTTTGACCAACGCTGTTTATAAGACGTTTAACGTTTAGTGATTATCGTTCAGTGTTTAAGGAAATGCCCTTCATACGAGAATTAAGGATTACATTTTTATGATATGTACTTGCCTGTCAACGTTGCTATATCGTTTATCACAAATGAATAGAAATAGTATTTTGCAAGTGATTCGCGTAATTAACAGAGAAAGCATTTTAAATTTCGTTTATACTATTCAATTAGCAGGGTGGCGACCAACTGGGAAAGTCAGGTAACAGTCAGGGGTTTTATTTGCCGGGAAATGTCTGGTCAATTCGACTTTTTTTAGCGAAAAGTTAAGGAGTTTTCAAATTAATAATAATAATAAATATGCAACTAATACGATTAAAGAATTGACAAATTGTTGGTTTTGTTCGTAGCACGAATTTGACACATTATATAATAATAAACAAAATCAAAAAATGGTAAAGTGTCTATCATAACACTCTTCCCGTAATTTGAACAATTGATAATTGGTATACTAAATTTATTTAATTCTAACCAATTAGTTAAAGATTTCACTTGAAGTTAGAGATTTATACGCGTAGTGCATGAAGTAAAATTTCCAGTTTAGAAAATCCTGAAAATTTGGATTTGCAAATCCAAGTTTTCAGGCTTTTCTAAACTCGAAATTTTACTTCATGCTTGATCCGGGAGTGGAAACCCTTGTTAGACAATCAATCAGGAACTTAGCTTGCAGTTTTCTATATTGCCAAATTTATGACGTACAATGAATAGATTTCATGTTATTTCTTAGTGCAAATTTAGAACGAAAACGAAATCCTGTGCGTTATTTGTGTGTTACTAAACAAACAAAAAGGGAACGAATAAATTATGTATAATAAATAATAATAATAATAATAATCATCTTTATTATCCAACGGAACTATCCAGAATAGGGATAATATACAGTACATTCTTAAAATTTAGGAAATATAGGTTGAACAAAGAAACAGTATAAAATAAAAAAAATATAATTTAAAACACGAATAAAATAAAATAAGATAAAATGAAATAAAATGAAATCAAATTAAATGTAATGAAATGTTGGCGAGTTACACAGATCCACTTACATGAAATATATCTTTAAACATATTATTGGTATTACGAAACATATGCGTGATTGGGGCTTTGCTAAATAAATTAGTTTTGGCACACGGTATTAAAAATGTGTTACAATTTCTAGATGAAAGCCTCGGAATAAAAAAAATAATTTTGCTTAACAGTTCGGGACAATCAATATGATTATGAATTAGCTTAAACATAAAGAAACCACTGGCTTATTCTCGGCGCGTAGACAGTGACTAAAAATGATGTCTGGAGAGGAGACTTGAATAATCAATATTCCTTTCCGGATACACATGATCTATTTTGAATACTAATTTTAAAAATCGTCTTTGTACTTGTTCTATACTTAGAGAGCTGTATGTATAGTAATGATACCATATCAATGAACCGTATTCCAGATTACTCCACACCAGAGAAGAGTATAGCGTTTTAATAACGTCAATATTTCGAAGGAACTTTGAAGAACGCATTATAAAACCCAGTACTTTGAGAGCAGATTTACTAACATTGTTTATGTGCTCTGTAAATTGCAATTGACTATCAAAATATACCCCTAGATCCTTAAAAGATGATTTTCGTAAAAGGACGCTTCCATTAATGAAGTATTCGAATCTACTGAAATCTCTTTTGCGACATCACGACACAATATAGCATTTATCAATGTTAAGACGCAATTGATTCAACGTGCACCACTCAGAAATAATATCTAAATTTTGTTGAAGTATAATGTGATCGTCAGCTGATTTGATAGAATTATAAATTGTTATGTCATCAGCATACGCTAAAACAGGGCATGTTATTGTTGAAGTTAGATCATCAATAAAAATTAAAAAGAGTAGTGGTCCTAAATTAGAGCCCTGTGGCACACCAGATGATGACATAAATTGACGTGACTTGAAACCGTTGTAGAAAACTACATTTTTTCTATCTAATAAGTGAGATTCAATTAGCTTGAGAAATGTATCTGTTAAACCAAAGTTACTCATCTTTTGAAGCAGTATATTGTGATCGATTGTATCAAAAGCTCGCGAAAAATCCGTGTAAATGACGTCACTCTGGCCTCGGTTGTCAAGATTTTCATTTAAGTGTTGAGTAATGACTGATCAATTAATTAATTAATTTAATTATTAGCACGCACTATGTATTCGTACTAAAAACTCTTCTCCTTCCTGCTAACGTGCGCTAAAGGGGCTAATGATTCATCGAATGTTCGAGAAGAATTCCGACGTTTTCGTGATTCACCGTTGTTTATTTTGTCGGGCGCTTTTGTTTCCCTCGCGCTATGAGTTGTCCACTTGTTTCTTCTACTTTCGTTACAATACGCTAAAGGGGTACCAGTCCATAAAAGTGGTACATTTGGTGAAATTAACAACTATAGGCCGATTGCAATTCTTCCCACTCTTTCAAAAATAATTGAAAGAATAATAAAGGATCAAATAGTCGATTACTTCAAAAACAATAAATTATTAAATCATCACCAATTCAGATCCAATCGGACAACAACTGATGCCATTATTAATTTGACCAATATAATCCTAGATTGTTTCGAAAACAAATCATACTGTCTCGGAACATACGTCGATTTAAGTAAAGCGTTTGACTGCATATCACATGAGCTATTGGGTTACAAATTGAACAGATATGGATTTTGTCAGAACAGAATGGACTTGATATCGTCATACTTATGTGACCGTGTCCAGGTGGTACAATTTGACAATAAAATATTAGATCATCTTTCAGTCACAATCAGGGTCCCACAAGGATCAGTCCTGGGACCAATATGATTCCTTGTATTCATAAATGACATTCCGGATCACCTAAACTCCAGGGTAGTGCTATTTGCGGACTATACCACTGAACTCGGTATAAGTAACTCGATAAATGACATTATGGACAGTGGAGTGTCTACCCTAAACCAAGTTACAATTTGGTGTAATTCAAATGAACTTATTCTAAATGAACATAAAACCAAGAGGATTATATTCACTCTAAATAGACACGATATTTCACTTGACGATAAACCTAAGTTTCTTGGTATTCACTTAGATCAAAAACTAAGGTGGGATACACACGGCAAAAACTTGGCAAAGAAACAGTCCAGAAATATCTATTGTCTTCGTATGTTAGCGCACAACCCTGTAGGCAAAGCTTTACGGTCAGCTTATATAGCTCTATGTGAATCACACATAAGATACGGAATAATTGTATGAGGCCATTGTGCCTCTAGGCGTAAGATATTCTCCCTACAACGCTAAGCTATCAGGATTGTTGCAGGCCAAAGGTATACTGATGATTGTAAAAGTTTTTTTATTAAATATCAAATACTGACACTGCCCTGTATATACATACTGGAGTGTCTCATACACATACGGAATAACTTGAACTTGTACCCCAATCATGATCATCATGCCTACAATACTCGTTTCAAAACAGATATCTATCAAGAGCACATCAGACTGCAAACAGTGTAAACAGGCACTAAATACTAATGTGTAAGGTTCTTTAATAAACTACCAAATACCCCGTTACCTCCTAATATCTTCAAAATAACTATAAAAAATTACCTTATACAGGAAGCATTTTACTCGTGGGATGAATATATGTGCTGTGATAAACCAATCTGTCATATCTAAAACACCAATTATTTACTATTTTAATCTGTTGTAACTCGTTAAGTATAAACAAATTATATTTATTAACCATTATAATGCTTCGAATTTGTCGTCATTGTTATTTTACTTTTACAGCTATACATTTTATGTAACATTTTAACCTTAACAATTTTTTTTATTTATTTATTACTATCTATTACTCAAATGCTTTTAATCTGTTGTGACTGTTATTTTACTTTTACAATTAACCTTTTAATCTGTTGCGTATTGTTATTTTGTACAATTAACCTTTTAATCTGTTGTGTATTGTTATTTTAGTTACAATCTATTTATTCAGCATGCAACCCTTTGTTAGCACAAGCTTTGTCACTATAATTTTTCTTTTCTTTTCTATACATATGTGGATCGTATACTTACCAATCCACTTATGGGAAAATATTATGGTAATTTTAACTAGTTACCTTCTTTATTATTATTATTTTATATTATTGGATACTATTGATGAGTGTAAACATTTTTTTTGTATCAGCATTAATAAACCATACAAAAAAACATGCGTTGGTTTTTTGAAAAAGGTCAAGTTGAAATTTGTAACGAGTGTTTTCCACTCCCAGATTAAGCATGAAGTAAAATTTCGAGTTTAGAAAAGCCTGAAAATTTGGATTTGCTGGGGCGCGCGAGCAAAGCGAGTCGCAATATTGCAATATTGACAATGTTTTATAAGCGTGGTACATGAAATAAAATTTCGAGTTTAGAAAAGCCCAGAAAATTTTCACGGGGCTTTTCTAAACTCGAAATTTTACTTTATGCTTAGTCTGGGAGTGGATAACACTCGTTTAGAGGTTCAAATGAAACTCTTTAAAAAAACAACGAATAACTAAAGATTTAAAGAAAATAAGCTGATTTTGGAAGAAACGCCTTCCAAGAAAAACTCCCTGTACATCAAAGAAATGTCAATTGGTTGTACGGTAAGCAATCAGCTGTTCAGCTTTCAGCACGTAATGTGCTTGTCAAAGCTATTACGTGCATCTTTACGTAATGTCAATCATACTTGTAAAGATGACAGTGTGGTATGATGCGGTTACTAGATAGGGCGTAGGTGAAAAAGTATTATCAAATCTTGCAATTTCCTAACTCATACATTATGATATGTTTTCTTTTCACCTCCTAAATCTGCAACTACGAGTGGTTGTTGTTTAAATAAGTAAAATTTAAATATTGTAACGGCAGGCACTTTAAAATTGCTTTATCAAATAACGTTGTTCTCCCCTATATTTGGCTTTTTTTACAAAATTAAAGTGTCTTTAGAGATCAGGAAATAAATCTGGAATCTGGGAAAATTCAGGGAAATTTAACATGTCAAATTGGTGGCCACCATAAATTTATCTGTCATTATCAGTAAAATTAATAAAATTACTTTACTATTATGTTGTTCATCCCCCCCTCCCGTCCCATTCGTCAGTCTTCGGGTGAGCAATTCTGGAACCCTACTTATAAATAATTTGTCACTTTGTTTATAAAATAAAATCTAGGAACACATTTTATCTTACAACCTTTAAACACAACGCATTTTGTCCAGACAATGTGCGAAGTGACAGACAAATACAATTTTATTCGGTTATTGTCTAAAAACCTTAGGCAATTCGCGTTTCGTGTTTTGTCCGCAACCTAGACTTATATAATATTGTAATAATAATAATAAACTTATAACTTTCAGACGGCTCAATTTGTTGCGTCAATGTTTGGAATCGACGTGGACATGATTGCTGTAAAGCCTTCGAATAATTTGTCATCACCAAACACGTATGTGACTGGTGGAAGTATCACAGGAGAATCAATTTGTTTTGTAAGTGTGATAATAAAAAATAATCATGTTCGTATATTCCTAAAAGTTTGATTTTAATTATAATTTAGGCACTTCGCCAATGTTGTAAAAATTTGTTGTCTGCCATGAAATACGAAGTGACAACGCCCAGCAAGGAGAAATGGGTGCAAGCTGTCGGTGCTGCTATAGCTGCGAAAACTAAACTCATTGATACTTACCTGTAAGTATTAAATTATGATATTAAAAGTAACCTCCAAATCTACTACTGTCCGGTTTCACCAAGTTCAAAATGTTATTCGTAGAGTAAAATTATTTGTCGTTTGGAATACACATTGTCCACGTCATAAACATCAATGCCATGTAAATTGATTGATTTTTTGACATGCGTGTAACTATTACTAGATTTTAATCGATGAATGACTATTAGTCAATTTAACGGACGTTGCCCTGTGGGACGTTTCGCCTATTTTTGACCAAAATATCAAAGTTTTATTTTTATGAGATAGACGTGTGTATATTGGGGTTTTTGGGGTCGCTTATTTTGAATATGACAATAATAATTGGAAATACAAAATGCCGGACCCAATATAGCGCCCGAAAATATTAGTTAAAAATTGCTTATTTTTGCATAAAAATGAAACCTCGAGGGTTTCTAAGGAGTTTTAGAGGTCGCTGATTTTGAATATAACTTTAAAAATTAGAAATATAAAATGGGGAATCAATATGGTGCCCGACAAAATTAAAGATTGTCGATCAAGACTTTAAATTGAAAATAGCTGCTAAAACTTATTATTTAATAACGACTTATTCAATATTTTTGTCTTACATTTCTATATCTTGGTCGTCTAAATGAAATACTATATTTTGAAGCTCGAAGTTGCACTCGTCTTCGTCTTTAGTTTCGCTAGTAACATTCAAAATATCATCATCTTTTAAATTAATGTCAAAGTCTGTATCATTAACAACTAATAGACCTATAAGCTGTGGTGAAAAACGTTTACGCTTTCTTGTATTTATTTATTTATTAATTTACGGAAGTCTCCTTTGTACAAAATACATTTTAACAACAGTAATTTAAGATAATCTTAATATAAATTTAATAAAACATAAAATAGTTTGAAAAATATAACAAAAGCAACTATACTAATTAACAATATCTAGATTAATTACACATGAACGCCGTTTAAATAAACTATAAGAATTCCTAAAAATATAAAAATTAGGATTTAAGATAAGGGCATTACAATACCGCATTATACGTGTCACAGGATTATGAAGCCTACAACGAACTGGAGTTATCAAAAAAAAAATAAAGTTGTAGAACGATAATAAAAAACTGCAATTGGTATGCCCATTAATCAGTTTAAACCCATAGAAAAGTCTAGTGATATTCTTCTATATTGTAAAGATTCTAAATTCAGACAATCTAATATGTGTTACCGGCTATAGTCAATAAATCCATTTTAAATAAATCAAGTAGCAAAAACCTATTCTGAACTTTTTCAACGATTTTAATATTACAGTTGTGGTAAGGAGACCAGATAACAGAACAATATTCCAAATGTGGCCTCACTAAATTAATGTAAAGGGTTTTGAACGTATTCAAGCTAAATTGTTTTGAAAATCTATTAATGAAACCGAGCATAGAAAGAGCCTTCCTAGAAATATTATTTAAATGGGTAACAAAATTCAAGTGCGAATCGACTCGGGCAATTTATTATCATTAATAGAATACTCAAACTTGATAGTATTGTTATGGCGAGAAAATGAAATAGACATACATTTTTTTAGGTTAAGCTGAAGATGATTACATGCACACCAATTTTCTAAATTATTTAAATCTGATTGTAATAGCATATGATCGAAACTCCTCTCAATTACTTTAAATATTTTAACATCATCGGCAAACATCAGAAATTGACTATCATTGATATAACTCCCAATATCATTTATAAAGATTAAGAACAGGATTGGCCTAAAATGTGAGCCCTGGGGCACACCAGATGTAACGTTCATTGCTATTGAGATAAAGTTATCAATCTTAAAGAACTGTTTACGTTCATGTAAATAGCTTGCAAACCTTCAATTAATTATATTTTTAATTATATTTTGTAAGCTAATAGTCGAAATTATAATATCGGAAGTTGCTAAGGCCTGTTTAAACATATCTGTTCAATTATTAATTCTATTTGTTTGTTGTGCTTAATATAATCTGTCATTTCTATAATATTTGTTCCGAGTTTCTGCTACGTCTTCTCCAAAGACGCATACAGGAAGCAGATAGTTTAATATAATCTGTGCTCCATGAGCAAGTGTTTTATGAACAACTGATGGTATTTTGTACAATCCATACTTCTCGTTAAAAATCTTCGCTGTGTCAAGATAAAACTTTTGAAATTTAATAGGATCAACTGAAAATTGACTGTTCAAAACAAGTAAAATTGTTCTGAAATTTTTAACTAACGTTACGTCAAGGTTTAATACCTCGGTTTTTTAAACGCTCTTCTAGAAACGTTTCTAGTACTACCAAAACCTCCTGATCTTGGTTGATCTACTGACATTGAAAACTTTTCACGAAATACAAATATTTTGAATATAATACTTTACTTTTTTAATTCTCGATATCGTCTTATAATTTCAGGTGGACTACAAACGCTCCAAATGACAACTACTACATTTACAGTGTGGCTGCAACAGAAGTTGAATTCGATGTCTTAACAGGCAACCATATCATCAGACAAGTTGACTTACTAGAAGACACTGGCTACAGCATGAGTCCATACATTGATATTGGACAAGTGGAAGGGGCTTTTGTGATGGGCCTAGGTTATTGGACTTCCGAAAAAATGGTGTATGATGCAAAGGGCGAAGTCAAGACCAACAGGACTTGGACTTATAAACCACCTGGTGTGAAGGATATTCCAGAGAAGTTCAACGTGAAGTTCCCAGACAAACCTAATGACTTGAGTCCATTTAAAACTAAAGGTAAGTCACTTAAACATTTGTACTTAACTGTGAGTATACAGGGATTTTTTTCTTTCAAGTGTACAAACCCAATGCGTATAGACATATATTGAGTCATTATTTGTAATTTAAGGATATGATTTTGTTGATCGGTATTTTACATAAAGTCGATTAAGTTGAATATGCTATATTGGTAATTGTAAACATTAATGTAAGGAGCAAAGAATGGAACCATCCGTTCTGGCGCGTGTTTTTACCAAGTCAGACAAAACGCGAATGACAGCGGAGCCGATTGCGAAATTGTTCGGGGCGTTTCGGCAACCCGAAGGGAACGTTATTCCTACACTCCAACATGTATGCACTGCGAGACAAATTTTTACGGGGCTTTTCTAAACTGGAAAAGTGAGGTTCAAATATACATAGAGATCACAAAATTTTAGTTTATACGCGTGGCGCATGAAGTAAAATTTCAAGTTTGGAAAAGCCCAGAAAATTTATCTCGGGTCGCTGCGCGACCCTCGACAAATTTTCACGGGGCTTTTCTAAACTCGAAATTTTACTTCATGCTTAGTCTGGGAGTGGAAAACACTCGTTTAAAGCTTCAAGCAATATTTTTCGTGCGTTCGGATTTGTTCCCAGTGTGGCATCGGCGGCATTAATTATGAGTCATGAGTTAGGATAGGAATTTAAATATCCTATATTTTAAATAGTCAAATACTAAGAAAATTTAAACTATTTTAAAAACTTTAAATGAGAAATAAGATTACATTATCTAGTAATGAATTATAATTTAATAGTAAAACTTGGAATATAATTAGATTTGTGTTTTTATAACATATGTAAATACCCTACCATTATTTTATGTCTGGTATGACAAATGGTTGGTTAAATAGACAAATAGTTTTTTTTTTTTAGGGGCAAGGGACAGAAGTTAGGGTTATTTCTGCCCTAGCACCGCAGCCATCTGGCTTATTGTACTTCTTCTGTTTCCGTAGTTAATCAAAAAGCTCTGATTCATTAGCTAATTCCAGCAGCTTTTCGGTCATCTTTCCCTTCGAAAAGTGGTTTGAATTCCCTTGGACACGTTTGCTTCCCTTCAGGTAGTAACTGCCCCGCACTCTAATAGTACATGTGAGGCGTCTTTATCCTCTTCATAGCATAGTCTGCATATTGGATCTCCTGTAAACAGTTTCATGTTATGCAGATGTTTCCTTAGGATGCAGTGTCCAGTTATCATTCTTGTGAACATTCCAAAGTTGTTTCTACTGAATCTGAGGGCCTCAGTTGCTAGTTCTTGGCAGGGTATTTCCATCAGTAGTTTACTGTGTCTGTGCCCTGTCAGGTTTTTCCAGCGCTCGGTGAGTCTTTTTAGAGTCCACTCTCTTATGCTTGGTAATATTGACTTTTTAGGGATCGGTGGCATCGGTTCTGGTCAAATATAGGGTCTACGTGATCCAATCTTTGCCAATTTGTCGGCTTTATCGTTGCCATCCTCCCCTGTGTGTCCCGGCGTCCACCGTAGAGTTAGGGTGTTTACGGTCGCCAGTTTCGTCAAGTTTTAAATGCACACCCATGTTAGCTTAGATTCGATCTTGTAGCAATCAAGTGCTCTTAGAACAGCTTGGCTGTCTGTGAGGATCAAGATCTTTTGCCTCCTATATCCCCGTCGTGGGTTTTCCATAATACATTGGTTGATCGCAAGATTTCGGCTTGATGTGCAGCTGCCATCTTCCCCAGAGACACAAAGATGTCACACTTTGGGGTCACGCCGTGGATCCCAGCGCCAGCTCCACCTTCTTTGTTTGATCCATCGGTGTACCAGATCAAGGTTCCAGGTGGAGGGTTGCGCTTCTCCTTGTCCCCTTCACACTGTATTGTGAAGGGTCTATTAAGGGAGTAGCGTAGTATCATGTAGTCACTTCCCATTTGCAGTAGAGGTTTGGTAACTACCTGTTCTATTCTGAAGTGCTCTCCTGTGAGATGCCAGTTTCCAGTTGTCCTCAACCTATATGCCCCTAGTCTGGCCTAACTTTTAACCACTAGATCTAGTGGTTGGAGGTTTAGTAGGGTCTCCATTGAGGCAGTTGGTGTTGTACGCAGAGCGCCAGTTCTCCAGTCATTTTTTGGATTTCCCAGAGCTCGCTTTGTTGTCATTAGCGTCGGTTTTGCTCTGTCGGTTGCGTGTTTTAATTGACGGTTCCATGTGAGTGTTGTATCTAAGTAGATACCTAGATATTTGACCTCACTGGTAAATTGTAGAGTTTGGTTAAAGAGGGTTTGAGGGCCACGCATTTCCTTCGTTTAGTGAACGAGATGACCGCAGTCTTTGTGGGGTTAACGCTCAGCCCCACCTCCCCACACCATCGTTATATTGTTTTCAGGGCATTGTTCATGATGCCTGTTATAGTAGTTGGATATTTTTCCGTGATGAGAATGACAATATCATCCGCATACCCCTAGGCGTAATATTCTGATTCGTTTAATAACGTTAGTAGCTCATCCACCACCATGTCCCATAAAAGAGGGGATAGAACGCCTCCCCCCCCCGAGGACATCCCCCTTTGGCTTTTAAGCTATTTTTTCATCATATTATTCCGTAAGTACTAGTCTGTCCGTCAGCATGGATTGCAGCCACAGACTTATTGTGGTTTCCACAGCGTGACTTTCGACTGCTCCTACGATCGTTCTGATAGAGGTGTTGTCAAATGCTCCCTCAATATCTAGAAATGTCGCCAGTGCCACTGTTTTGTTTTTCAGCGGGTCCTCTATCTTCACTACCAGTTGGTCTAAGGCAGACTCACATGATTTTCCAGCTTTAAAGGCGTGTTGGACAAATAGTTACTAATCGAATAAAATCTAGACAAATTCAGTTTATGCATGCTGAAAAATAAATAAATTCATACTTTTTAACATTGAGGGCAATTTTTCATTTTTATTAAAAGAGATAGAAAAAAAATTAAAAGACACATGTAAAATTTTCGAAGAAATCAAGGGTTACTAGATATTTTGAAAAAGGTGAAAAGGGTCGATTTTTTTAATCGATTTTTCTCGGCTATTAAATGAGATAGAAAAAAACTTTAAATGGCAAAGTGTTAGATAATTTTACACTGAGTAATAAAATTCTATTAGATTTTTTTTATCGACAGTAGTTTTTGATATATTTAAGTTTCACATGAAGTTTCGGAGATTTTCGTCAATTTTCTTGAATTTTTAACAATGTTAAAATTTTAATATCTCGACCATTTTTTGTGAATACTGTAAGTTATACTAAGTTTTCTTTAATTTTTGAAATTTTAACACTTCATAAATTTTCGCCAACTTTTCAATCCGTGGGGCAGTTTTCGTGAATTTCCAAAATTTTTATTAAATTTAAAAATGTTAATACTTTCATGAAGATTTCTTAAGATTATTGTCAATTTTTGAAATATTCACGCTTCGCGTGAAATTACAAGAATTCCATTCATTTTTAAAATTGTTTTTGTAAATTTCGTTAATTTTCAAATAGCTTCGTAAACATTTTGAAATTTAACGAACATTTTGAAAAAATGACAAATGTCTTGAAAATCCATTCATGAAATGTATAACATTTTTTAAAAATAACGGAAATCTAAGAAATTTGTGATTTTTGATAAATAACGCAAATCTATGAAGTTTATGAAAATCGTTTAACAATTTGAAAGTTAACGGAAATCTTTAAATCTTCACGAAAAGCATTAAGATTTTGAATATTGAAGACATTCAGAAGACCGTCATGATATTTATAATCAAAAAAATAAACTGAAAGGCGTCAAAATGTTCAAATGAACAATTATTTTGGAAATTTAAGAATTTATGGCATTCCTTTAATTAATGATAATTTTAAAAAAATCACGATTTTTAAAAATTATCGAATATCTTTAAATTTAAAGGAAATCTAAAAAATGCATGTAAAGTATCAACGTTTTTAAAATTAACATTTAACCCAGAAAATTCACGTTAACCGTAAGAATTGTGAAAACTACGAAAATCTAAGAAATTCAAAAATCTTACGAAGTTCTCAAAATATTGCGAATCTCATAAAAAAATGAATTTTATAAATCGAGAAAAATCTTAAAATATTAAAAGTTTAATGAAAATTTAGGAGATTCACGAAAACTGCTAAGATGTCAGCATTTGAATGTTACTTAAGATCAGTGTTTTATATGCGTGGCGCATGAAGTACAATTTCGAGTTGAGAAAAGCCCGAATTTAGATTTGGACGCTAGCGCGTCTAAATCCAAATGTTTAGGTCTTTTCTAAACTCGAAACTTTACTTCATGCTTAGTATGGGAGTGGAAGACATTCGTTCGACAATTGTCAGTATCTTATTATGTTTTTTCTGTTTTCTAAAAAAAAAGTAATATTAGGAAAAGTTGTAAAATTATGAATACTAAGAAAACTAATAATTTGTTGAATACTAAAAAAAGATGACTTTTTCATTTGAAATTGGAATCATCCATTTTTACAACAATCGATAAAAAGCTTGGACAAGAGTCGACATTTTCTAAAGTGACGAAAATCTTGAGGTTTCATGAAAAAACGTCAAGAATTTGAAAATTAATGAAAACTTTGAATATTTATAAAAACTCATAATTTTTAAAATCTAACGAAAATCTTAAAAAATTAATAAAAGTTGTAAACATGTTGACAATTAATAAACATCTTTAAAGTTCTATAAAATAATGTCTACTATTGTAAAATTATTCGTTAGTCTATTAGACTAGTTTCAATAACCCTAAGACCATTTATCTAAGGTAATAATAAAAAAATAAAATCTTTCAAATTCACGGAATCAAAATTTTCAAAGATAAACCGCAATCGTCAACATTTTTAAAAGTAATTAAAATTAAAACCTTGAAAATTTACGAAAAGCATTAACATTTTTCTAAAAATTAACGAAAATCTAGAAAATGTATAAAAATTTCCAACATTTATGAAATTGAGAAAATCCGCCAGAATTTTTATTATTAACAAGATTTTTCTTTTCAAGCTTTTCTAAACTCAAAATTTTACTTCATGCGCCACAGGTATAATATATTGGTTGAAAGTGAAGTCCGATTTTTTTAAATTGATGCATTTGAATATTTTTTTCCAAGGCACACGAATTTAAATTTTTTTAAAATATAATTTTGAATAGAAGATTTATTTAAATATACATATATACATATATATATATATATATATATATATATATATATATACCGAGTGTCTGGGATAAGGGGCAAACATAGGAATTTAACATGTAACATTAAATATGTGTAATTATTAGCTCCCTTATTAATTTCAGAGAAAAATCGTAAAGTAATATTTTTAAGAGTATTCAAAACTGTACTAAATGTATCAATTTAATTTACGTTTGTACCAGAATCCATATTATCGAAATGCTACCAAAGAAATTTAAATGATGAAAAATAATTAATGCATGCTTGTCGTTTACGATAAATCATAATAATAACACTTAATTAGTGGAAGAAGATAATTTATTTATTATCAAGATAAATTATAGTGGTGTCAGATTACAAACAGTTCGTGATTTATTTTTGTTTAAATTTTTATTTTACTGTATCTACGTTCAATGGACAATGTTAGAGCAAGTACTCAAAAAGTTCTCCTTTCTGGTGTAAACAATAACCCAATCTGTTATACAATACCTGCCTTACATTAGCCAACTGCCTATTTGTAATTTATCTACAATCCACAAAAATTGCTTTCCGCAAAGATTCAATATTTGGATGGCGTTTTTTATAAATTTTGTTTTTCAGGTGACCCCATAAAAAGAAATCGCATGGTATTAAATCAGGAGATCTTAGTGGCCAGTTGATAGTGCCACCATGACTAATCCAACAATTGTGAAAATTAGCATTTAAAAATTCCCTCACATTTAAACCATAATGGGCCGGACATCCATCATGCTGATACCATATCTCCTGATTTTTACGTGCAACTTCTTCTAAAGCAGAGCTAACCTGGTGGATTAAAAGATCTAAATAAGAATTCGAATTTAAATTTCCATAAATTTTAAATGACCCAATAATATTATTCTTAAAAGTACTAGCCCAAATATTTATTATTTGCGGGAACTGGGTTCTAGTTTGTAAGCGTATCCGAGGATTTTCCTGGGTCCAGTATCGGGTGTTCTGTGTGTTGGACTCGTTATTAAGACTGCAAAAAGTTTCGGTCTGTGTTTGATCACTCCTGCATAATTTCACAGAATACACCCCTGTTTTCTTCATCCACTAGTAGTATCTCCTGATGACATTGATGTTTGTAGTTATGATATCCATGCTTCTTCAGAATTTTATGTACAGAGAATTTAGACACATTGCACTTACGAGCAATACATCTTATGCTAGTTGTTGGTTCAGCATTTATCAAACCCAAAACTCTTTCTTCCAATTTATTGTTACATCTACTGTTCCGTTTGCCTGTAAGGTTAATGTTTTTAAATTAATATTTGTTAAAATTGGACTATTAAAATACCTTTTGAATCATCTACCGCTACACATGCTGTATTTTTAAACTTTTTCACAAACTTGGTAATTGTTGAATTGGTCGATTGTTAAATTTAACCGAAAATAAATCACGAACTTTGCGTAAACTGACGCCACTGTAAAATGTTTTTATAATGAATACCCTCTCTTCATTGAAATACCTATGATTATTATTCATAACAATTATATTGCGTGAAATGATATCTGAGTAGCAAAATTATTTTCACTATAACATGACATTTGTCAAACTCATGGCAAGGGTTATTAATAAATGGTACATTGTTCAACTTATTGTTATAATTTTTGAGGTAAATTCTGGTACAAACGTAAATTAAATGAATACATTTAATACAGTTTTTAATACTCTAAAAAATATTCTCTTACGATTTTTCTCTAAAATTAATAGGGGAGCTAATAATTACGCATATTTAATTTTACATGTTAAATCCCTATGTTCGCCCCTTATCCCAGACACTCGGTATATATATATATATATATATATATATATATATATATATATATATATATATATATATATATATGTATCACTGTTTCTTCGGGTTTGGTCCCGCGTATTTTCTTGGCTCTGGTCCATTTTATTTTTAATTCGACGTTTCGATGACGTCGCAGTCATCATCGTAAGGAATAACTATCAAAATTCCATTGCTCTAGCAACCACTTGTTTGACTTTTACGTACTACTTGATGCGTGAATTTCTTGTTTGGCTTCGTGTTACTATTCTGTTTTGTTCTTCTAATGATGTAGTAGTGACAATTTCAATATTATTTTCGGAAGGGGTTGGATTTTGAATTTCTTGGTTGTTGTTCGGAGATAATATATTTTAACCAGAATTTATACAAGTTTTCCAAATTGGTGGTAGTCTTTTAGCATCATCTCTTTGATTTAGACTGTTCGGCCTCTTTTCAATTTCTATCGCTTCTCTAATAATCCTTGCGTGGAAGAAGTCTGTATTTTTTAAAATTCTCGTTTTTTCGAAATTTATTGTATGTTTAGAAATGTTTACGTGTTGAAATAAAGAAGATTGTGGATCAGACTTTCTTACTGCTAAAATGTGTTCATCTCGACGAGTACTAATTTTCCGGTTTGTTTGTCCTACATAGCTCTTCTCACACATACCACATGGAATTTCATATACGCCTTGAGCTTCAAGTGGGATAATTTCTTTTGGAGTTCGGAGTAAATTTTGAATTTTTGTGTGTATATTGAAACAAGTTCTAATATTGTATTTAGAGAGGACTTTTCCGATTTTATCAGTTGTTCCTTTAATGTAGGGAAGGGTGACGTTGCTACACGGTCTTTCACTTCTTGTTTTTGGACTTTTGTTTCTGTTTAATTTATTGATTGTTTTTTTGGAAAACCGATTTTGCATGAATGCCTTTTTGACATTGGATATTTCATTATTTAAGTGGTGTTCGTCCGATAGCGTACGTGCTCTTAGTAGAAGCGATTTTGCCACAGACGCTATTTGAGCTGGATGGTGATGTGACTTCGCATTCAAGTACCTGTTTGTGTGTGTAGGTTTTCGGTATACGGTGTAATTTAAGTTTCTACTAGGATTTCGGATAATAAGAGTGTCCAGAAAGGGTAAACGTTTGTTTTCTTCAACTTCCATTGTGAATTGAATTTTGTTGTGGATATTGTTTAGATGCGATAAAAAATGGTTGAGGTTCTCAATACCATGTTGCCAAATAACGAAAGTATCATCCACGTATCTTAGCCAAAGTTTAGGTTTTAGAGAGGAAGAATTTAGTGCTTTAGTTTCGAAATCTACCATAAATTAATTTGCAACTATTGGTGATAGAGGAGAACCCATTGGAGCACCTTTCAATTGTTTGAATTATTGTCCTTTATATGTAAAGAATGTGTTTTTTAGGCAGTGTGACGCAAGATCTAAAATTTCGTTTGACTGATGATACTTGGATTTTATTATTACTATCGTCTCGTCAATTGGGATTTGTGTAAAGAGAGATTTAACATCGAAACTTACTAATATATCATTTGCATCTAAAATTTGATCTTTAATTTTGTTTACAAAATCTGCGGAGTTGATTATGTATGAATCAGCGTCTTCAGTTAGTGGCTGCCATTTTTTAGCAATATATGCTGCTAATTTAACTGTTGGGCAACCAATTCCGGAGACGATTGGTCGTAAAGGAACACCTTCCTTGTGTATTTTTGGTACACCATAAATTTTGGGGCAAATAGAAGATTTTTCCCTAGGAATTAGTTTCAACGCTGTATTTTTATCAATTTTGGAATTTTTAATTTTTGATTTCGTTGTTTTTTCTAAATAGGTGATCGGATCTGTCTCGATTTTTTTGTAGGTTGAATCATCTAAGAGGGAAGACATTTTTTTGTCATACTCGTCTGTTTGCATAATGGCGGTGGAATTACCCTTGTCCGCAGGAAGAATTATAATAGATCTATCTTCTTTTAGTGATAAAAATACAGCGTTGAAACTAATTCCTAGGGAAAAATCTTCTATTTGCCCCAAAATTTATGGTGTACCAAAAATACACTGAGAGCTGCCATTAGATGCTGAAAAGTCTGGCGCCTTTTTTAAACAAACCAGATTATTCTTATTGATAATTTTAATACATTAAATGGTACAGAAAGATATCATTTCAATTTATTCAAGTGTAGATTTAAGAGGAAGATTTTTCACATAAATCAAAATTTGTTGAATGTTAATTAAAAATTCTTTTCTCTAATAAATTAATTTTTAAAAACATTTTATAATTTTTTGGGGGGGGTTTTTCAAAAAAAGTTGTTTTGCCTTTTGTGGGTTATTAAATGAATTAAAAATGTCTATGTTTTTATTTGTTTGTAAATATATAGTTTAAGCGCCAATCTCCAATGTTTGAAACGCACTAGAGGAATCATGGCCTTAAATAAGTTCACTTTAGGGCTACTAACGAGAATATCTACTCCTAGATTAAGCATGTAGTAAAATTTCGAGTGGTGAGAAGCCTGAAAATTTGATTGGGTTGTGTAACGAAGCGGGGCGACCAAATCAAATATTGTACGCCTGGTTGTAAAACACTGAAATATTGTGAATTTCAAAATATTCTTGTTTACCAGTTTATTTATATCCTGCTTTAGCAGTATATTTTTAATACTGATTCAGCAGTATATATTTGATTTCACAATAGTTCAGTGTTTTATCCGCGTGACGCATCAAGTAAAATTTCAAGTTAGGAAAGAATTTTCTAAAATTAAGCAGTTTTTATAACCTTAAATTATGTTTTCTTTAGCTACTGGTGAACCACCATTCCTGTTGTCTTTCTCTGTTGCTTTAGCTTTGAGACAAGCTATTAAATCAGCTAAATACGATGCAGGATTGAGAGGGGACGACTTGTGGACTCCTATTAGTGAGTATATTCTTATACTTCTGTGAAATATTTATATTTATTCTGTTTTATAATTTTTAGATGATACCAGCAGTGTTGAACAGAATTACATGAACGCTATAGGAAACTATACCCAATTTAATATTTAATTTTAGAATATAAACTGTTATTTGTATATTTTCTTTATTTTACTATTAGGGGATTTAATATTTTATGTTAAAATGGGATTTGGTGTATGTATTTTTTACAAATCTAATATACGTTTGTTTAACTAAAATTATGTTTTTATTACAATGGGCCCGTTCATCAAAATGCTCAACATTTAACATGTTTGGATTTGTTTGTGATTTATGTTGGTATCTAATGAACTGTACACCGGTCGGTCTATTTTGTATGATTGCAAAAATCCTAAACACGTTCACGATTAACAATCTGGCCATCATAGAGTTCCCCAACAGTTGGCAGTAAATTCCCAACTGTTGTCTCTGATGAACAGGCCCAATGATTGTTGCGAGTATAGCTCATTTCATTTAACTAGGCGAGAAATACGAACATATTTTTATCTGTGTAAGTAACTAAGTTTGTTAAATAAAAGAAGTTGCGTTATAAGACTTCTGTGTTTAAGTACGCAAATGTTCTATTTCTCGACTAGTTGAATGGAATGTGTTTTAGCAAATTATATGTTTAAATACCTACTACGAGCCCAGTCCCACATCAGTTGGCACAGTTTTTAAATATTTACTTCCTAGAACTACCAAATTTTCAGGCTTTTCAAAACTTGAAATTTGATTTCATGCGCCACGCGTATACAACACTAAAATATTGTGAAGTTCTAAATATCTATCCTTACCATACTACTTAATAATATATTTTTAACTTCACTTGAAATCAGTGTTTTATAAGCGTGGCGTATGAATTAAAAGGTCGAGTTTAGGAAAGTTTGAAAATGTGCATGCTTTTCTAAATTTGAAATATTAATTCGGGCTTAATCTGAGAGTCGAAAACACTCGTTTCAATTTGAACAGTTTTCAAATACGACAAATATCAGAAAATTTACAACGCATGCAGTATATTGTGGTATGCATACTCGAAAGAAAAACTCTCTGTATATAGCAGATGTATATTTTACAAATATAGCAACATATTTGTCTTGCTAGAAAGTGAATTTTTAAAGACTGTGCCAACTGACGTGGGGCGAAGCTCGTATGATTTATTTAAGTACGTACCTTGTAAGATTTACATAAAACATACTGATTTTATATCAATAATATCTAATTTCTGCTATATGAAATTTACTTCGGTTAGATGACAGTTATGCTATGTTAAATGATGGTTAGATTAGGTTAGGTAGCAGAGCTGGGACGAATCCTCGTAAAAATAATTCGAATCACGAATCCGAATCACCTACTATGATTCGAATCACGAATACTTGAATAAAGGATTGATAAGAGATAAATATGATTCGAATAAAAGATTCGAATCCTGTTTTTTCGAATCACAAATACAAATCCTTTAAGAATTTTTTTTTTTTTCAACCATTTATATTTAAATATCGTTACCAGTTGTTTTAACAAAAATATTTAAAACCTAATTATTTATTATTAACACTGAACATCGTTGATAACAGACTAAACATCTGATTCCCTGTTACTCTGATTAAAGATGTATTTGTGTGTTTCTGAACTTCACTTCAAATCAGTGTTTTGTACGCGTGGCGCATGAAGTAAAATTTCGAGTTTAGAAAAGCCCGAAAATTTTCACGGGGTTTTTCTAAACTCGAAATTTTACTTCATGCTTAGTCTGGGAGTGGAAAACATTCGTTTAAAGCTTCAAATTGAACTCTATTTTAAAATCGACGAATGCCTGAAAATTACGTAAATAAAAAAATCACTGAATATCATTAAAACCAGGAAAGTCAGAGAAAAGTCATGAAATTATATTCAAATTGACCAAAACACTAACAAAAAAGCCATATGACATTATTAAATATGTCAAAATCAACAGGCAAATTACTAAACACGTAAAAATTTATAACATTAACTTAAATATTGACAAAAAAATGAAAACAATTTAACAAAATGGAGGTTTCTCACAGAAGAAAGTTATATTAAAAGGCCAGGGAAAACATCTTGAATCAGGGAAATGTCGGAAAAATTTAACATTTCAGATTGTTGTATTAAACATCATTTTTACAACTAGATTATTATCTTTAAAAACATTTTTGGTCATTTAATGTTCTTATCAAAGCATTCAGTTTTAAGTTTCGAACGAGCGTTTCCACTCCCTTTGGGTCTCTTTGAAATTTCGCATTTACCACAACAAACCCCAAACCTTGCAAGTCTTGCAAGCCAACATTGAAGAAGAAATTACCAATTTGGGGCCAGATGTTTTACGAACAACAATTCAAAATGTTAAACGAGCACAATCAACATCAACTCAGGAGATGGTGATTTGACCGATATCATTTTTTCAACTTTATATTATCAATTTTACACCTTTGAATCAACTTTCAGTCAAAACATTGCCCATTTTTTCAATTCTAATAAATATGGCAGCCAATTCATAATTCGACATTACTTTAGCCGAGACAAAAAGTCTATATCTTAAGAAATGTTATTTTTTGCTTTTTAACATAGATTTACTATCCTTGTTTGCGCACGAAGTAAAATATAGAGTTTAGAAAATTCTGAAAATTTGGTTTAGTTGCGTAGCGAAACGGATAAAACACTGAAATATTGTGAAATTGAAAATATACTGGTTTTTATTTATTATGTTTGAATTTCATAGCAAATTCAATTTGATTTTATTATAAATATCTATGTCCCGAGAAATACAGGGAGTTTTTCTGACGTCATACATGAAATTCCTCGCGTGACGTGAAAAGTCAATGTAATTAAACTAACAGGGTCGACTCGGTTTTAAATTAAGACAACTTTATACACTAACCACCTTGAATGCTGACGTCACGCGTGGAAGTCCTTACGTGACGTCAACAATCAAGGTAATTAAACAATACAAAGTCGGCTCTGTTTAAATCAAGACAAACTTACTTACACACCTCGGTTAATGTCGGTACGCGTGGAAATTCGTACGTGACGTCAAAACCAAGATCATTACTGTCAAGGTTGTCTCGATTTAAACCGAGCCGACCTTATCACGCGCGGAAATCCTCAAATGACGTCAAAATCAAAGTCATTACTGTATAAGGTCGACTCAGTTTAAACTGAGACAGTCTTGTATAAGATTATCTTAATTTAAACGAGTATTTTCCACTCCCAGACTAAGCACGAAGTAAAATTTCGAGTTTAGAAAAGCTCTGTGAAAATTGAAAGACATATCATCATAATTAATCAAAATTATCACTGTTTTATTTTTCCGTCACAATTAATTTCCTACCTGTATCTGTTTGTTTATAATTTATCGACTAACATATTAAAATGAACAACTGCTTTTGCTATTGTTGTAACACCGCTGAAGAGGAACATATGTGTGTTAATTGCTGTAGATGTAATAAAATATACAGAATTAAATGTGTTGACATCTCGAAAGCCGAGGCTAGAAAGATCAAGTCGAAAAGCGGACTTTCCTGGGCCTGTAATCTTTGTAAATCGTTTAGAAATGACCTTAATGGTCTAAAAGCAGCAATAGTTAGTCTACAGAACGAGATTAAATTATTAAAATCCAGTCCTCCATCAACCCTTACATTAACTCCTGAAGTTAAAGAATAACTCATTCAGGAGATTACTGAGCGCAATAAGCGAAAAAACAATCTTATTATTTATGGATTGGAAGAAATAGAAGATAGTTCTAAGGCTGATCAGATTAAGTTCGACGAGAAAATAATATCGGAAATTTTACCAATTGTAAATGTTGCCGCTCCTTATACTTACGTAGCTAGACTTGGCAAATTTGATTCAACGATTTCTCGTAGGAAACGGCCTATCAAAGTTCAACTCGATAAGGAAGAATCTGTCATCTTGGCCCTTCGAAATTATAAGAAGCTGGCGGCAACTGATAAATTCAAGTATATTAAGATATCGCGTGACCAAACTCCAGCTCAGCTTGAATATTACCGGAATATCAAGAGTGAACTAAACAGAAGAGTCGAAGAGGGAGAGAAAGACCTCAAAATTAAATACGTTCGTGGCGTTCCAACAATTTCTAGCGCCTCGGAAAACTGAATCAGCCCAACACCACCAATGTCTACTCTACACTAAGCATCTACTATCAGAACACACGCGGACTTCTGACTAAAACACATGATATATTTACTTCTTCGCTTGACTCGGAATTCAAAATTATTGCTTTGACGGAGACTTGGCTGAATGAATCAATTTTAAATAGTGAAGTAATCTCCGGTGCGTACCAAGTCTTCAGATGTGATCGACGCTTTAATACCACTGGCCGCTCAACAGGAGGAGGAGCACTACTCGCACTTACTGCTAATCTATAATATATGAAGTAGTTGATATGACGCATATTACTGATTTGATACCGTTGGTAGACATCATCGCTTGTAAATGTATACATAATAATTATCAGTTTTATATAATCTTACTTTACATTCCTCCGGATATTGCATGTGATTCATTTTCCATTCTTTTAGAATCGTTAGAACTGTGTATATTTGATAAGCAGGTTCTGATCTTGGTTGATTTCAATTTACCTCAATTTAATATGTGTTTGCGTACTATTCCTCCTAAATTAAGTTTTCTGCATAATTTTATTCTCTCATTAGATTTTAAGCAATACAACACAGTCTCTAATGTAAACGGCAAACTATTAGATTTAGTATTCTCCAATATAACTGCCAATTTCCATATCGAGCGAGAACTACTACCTTTTGTACCTGAAGATAATTATCATCCCACTCTAGATATAAGCTTACAATTATATAATGCTACTAAATCTGCATCATTCCCCGCTAGTAATAGCATGTCTTACGATTTCCGCAATGCCGACTACCTGGAACTATACAATTCACTACTGTCTGTCGATTGGTCTGTCTTAGATACTTTTCAGGATGTTAATGAGTCGCTGGATGTATTCTACTCTTTAATCTCTAACGTTTTGGATTCTACGGTTCCGTTATATCGCCAGTCCGGTTCTACCTATCCCACATGGTTTACTCGCGAAATTAAAACCGCTATCAGGCTTAAAGCTTATTATCGGCGTAAGTGGCTATCCACAAAAATGAATGTGTATCACTCACACTTTAACAGAACCAGACGAATTTGTAAAAATTTGATTAACGCTGCCCATCGAGTTTACATACCTGAAGCTGAACGTGATATTGTAAGTAATCCTAAGAAAGTATGGAACTTCGTAAAAACCAAATGTGGAACCTCGAGAATCCCTGCTGAGATGCATTATGATGATGTTACTTACAACAAACCGGATAATATTGTTAATTCATTTGCTACTGCATTCTCTAATGTTTACTCCGCGCCCACTAATGACACGATTTCTGAACCATGCACATACAGTAACTCATTCGCTCTCTCTAACATTGAGGAATGCGAAATACTTTCTGCTTTTAATAAATTAAAAAATAATAAAACCTCTGGTGAAGATCAATTGCCAAGTTTCTTCATAAAAGACTGTACATTCATATTTGTCAAACCCATGTTGTCAATCATTAACCTGGCCATTCGGATGCAAACGTTTCCCCATTTGTGGAAGCGTGCGCTTCTGACTCCAGTATACAAAAAGGGTGACAAGTCCAACATATTAAATTATAGACCAATAGCCATTTTGTCGAATTTTTCCAGTCTTTGAACACGTGCTGTATAAACCTTTTTATAATCATATTAGGTCATCAATTTCTCCACATCAACATGGCTTTATTCAGGGTCGATCTGTAGTTACTAATCTAGCAATTGTCACCCAATATATTAGTGAATCATTAGAAAATCGTTGTCAGACAGACGTGATATACACTGATTTCTCCCGGGCGTTTGACTGTGTCAATCATAAAATACTACTAAATAAACTTGCAACCTTTGGATTTGGGCAACGTATCATTAATCTTATGAAATCTTATCTGTCCTGTCGGTGTAATTATGTACATTATAATGGGTATAAGTCTTTTGAATTTACTTCTACTTCCGGGGTACCCCAAGGTTCGAACCTGGGGCCTCTTTTATTCGTTATTTTCATTAATGATCTTCTTAATTGTTTATCCTGTAACGTCCTGGCATACGCGGATGATTTATAGATATTCTCTACTATTAGTGATTCAAGGAATTCAATTATATTGCAAGATAATCTTGAAATGATATACAAGTGGTGCAAGGATAACAACCTGAATCTTAATGTAAGCAAGTGCTCCACCGTTACGTTTGCTCGTGGACGCTTGGATCGAATGAACTACCATTACAACATTAACGGGCAAGTTTTACAGAAGTAAACAGAAATAAAGGATCTGGGTGTGCTTTTTGATAGTGAAATCACTTTCAAACAGCACATTCTATCTGTATGTGCATCTGGCTCAAGAATGCTGGGCTTCGTTATGCGTACGAGCAAACATTTCAACAATTGTGACGTCATTAAAATGTTATATTTTGCATTTGTTCGTAGTCGTCTGGAATGTGCTTCTTTAGTCTGGTACCCTCACTATAATTACTTGTCACTTGCAGTGGAAAAAATTACAGAGAAGGTGCTTAAAATTCCTAAGTTTTAAATGTGACGGGTCTTATCCAGAGAGGGGGATAGACTATGAATCTCTCCTACAGCGGCATGATTTTCACTCTCTATTTAAACGTAGGGAAGCTCCTAGTGCTACATTTATGCATTGCTTAATCCACAACAAAATTGATTGTCTTGTGCTGTTATCAAGAGTTATCTTTTTGGTACCGAGGTTAGCGTCACGGCATGTTGTTACTTTTTACACTCCTACTACCACAACGATCACATTACAAAAGTCACCGTTACACGTAATCAGTAAAAATGCGAATAAATTATTTGATGACATTTTTGTATAGGCGCCCTTGCAGTGTCCCGGTTTTATGGTATTATGATTGTTCTATGGTTGTATATTACATAATTTAATCTTGAAATGTAACTTGTAAGTTATAGGTTAATTCTGTTGCGTCATTGATATTATTATTTTTGTTTTTTTTTGTTCGTAATGTAGTTCAAATTTATCATTACTAATTAGCTTTAGTATTATTTTATTATGATTGTTATTGATTTTTGATAATTTTTTGTTGTGCTGTTATTGTTAGGCAATAAAGTTGGTATTATTATTATTATTATTATTATTATTATTATTATTAAAATTATCCTTATTAATGTAATATGCAGTCACCGTTTAGTAAAACTAAAACAAATACTTATGTCACCTATGATAATGTTCTTTTCTTAGTTGTTATTTCCTGATATGTAAAGCACTTGCCATTTTTTATAGCAAAATATGCAGTGGATATAAAATTAATAACTAATTACACGTAAACGCGTAAACGATCGGTACATATGCAGAATATGACAGATGAGATTATCCTGTAAATATTCATTTACAGCGTTATTATTTATTATTATTTAATTTAGTTACTTGAAATTATTTATTATTAAAAATTTAGTTGACTAATATTCGCATTTGATTGACAGACTAATAATAACATATGACCATTGAATAATGACCAAATTTTCATGACTAATTTAGTCATTACTTTTAATCATGACTAATAAACATTTAGTCAACTAATGTTCAACTCTGGATACCTAAACTTGAAAGAATAATTCCGTTTACAGAAAAAACTTTTGCATTGTTTTCGAATTGTTAAACATCGTTTTTCTTTCAAAACATTTTCTCGGGGACCAATCAAAGGATTTCAAAAATACAATCAGCAACGTTACAAAATAGTAGTGCAATATTTCTGAAAGGTTCCCATGTGATTTTTGTAATCTTCTGATGAAATTCTTAAATAAAATTACTGTTCCTAATAACTGTGACCCAATACTCTAAAATAACAAAACATTTTCACAAGCTAAATTTATTCTGACATCAGTACAAGTAAAACAAAGCACAAGCTTCAATCCTCCTCACAGCGATCCCTTTTCTTCTTCCTCCTCCTCATATTCCTATTCCTCTGCACCTCCCTGCAAACCCTCTCCTCCTCCTCATCATCCAACTCATCACAATCCTGCGTCAGCGTCTTATTCGGAACAGGGGCCATGTGATAATACTCACAAATAAAAGGCAGCCTATTCTTACAATTCACCACCTTCCAGCTTCGCTCCGTGTCCAAAACAACGCAATCATCGCTCTTGAGAGCATTCCTGGGATGGCCAGGACTCCAGGCTCTCCATTTGTAGCAAGTGATGGAATCTCCCAGGGGTGTTTCGTATTCGCCTTCTTGTTTCATATCGCTGAGGCCTATGTAGGCCACGCGAAACCAATCGGCGATTGAGGCTACGATGTTCGTGAGTAGGTTGGTTCTTGTTTCGCTGAGGATGTGGGCTAAATCGGCATTGATTTGTTGGCAGGTTTCGATTGCTGTGGTGTAATTTTCTTTTTCTTGGAATAAGCGGAACATGCCTAGGGATTTTATGCAGGTTGCGTTCGTTAGGACTAAAAATAAAAGTAATTCATAATTTACCAAACATATAAAAATAGTGTTATTTATAATTAGAATTAATTCTGTTACATTAAAGAATAGTAAGGTAAATGCAATTTAGAGTTTTGTGTATTACCAGTCACTGCATTTCTGTCTAATTTTAGAGTTACACTCCACGAGCTATAAGGCAACGTTCTTTGTAATAATCATATAGCTTAAGAGAGCCAATTTTTGCTGGTTCTGTGTTTTTGGGATACGAGATGGCGCAGAAATAGCAAAATTGCAGAAAGTAATTTTGACTATGTATTGGTTTATAGTGCCTGCTGGATTTTAGCACAACGAATAATAAAAATGATGAGTGCGGACCGCGTTGTTTCTTTCTTTACGAATAAATGAATGGGTATTGAATTACAGAAGACACAAGTAAATTGGATAAATATTCACAATTTTAATTTCTATAGACATACATACAATTGTATAACGAAACATATGCCTTCACCATTTATGATTTTAGTTTGATATTCCATATGAGTATATACTGGAAGTTTTTCTTTAAAGTATACTTATTCTAAATTCAGATTATTGTCTTTAATTATTTAGATATTCGTTGATTTTTAAAAAAGTTCAATTTGAAACTTTAAACAAGTGAATATATATTTTATGTTGCCAGAATTTAACTGTTTGTCTACAATATAAATACAGGGAATTTTTCTATTAGGTAAACATATGCACAAGCTGTAAATTTTAAAACATCCGTTGTTTTTAGAATGAGTTTAACTTGAAGCTTTAAAAGAGTGTTTTTCACTCCCAGACTAAGTATACAGTTATATTTCGAGTTTAGAAAAGCCCCGTGACAAATTTTCTGGGCTTTTCTAAACTCGAAATTTTACTTCATGCGCCACGCATATAAAACACTAAAATACTGTGAAATTTACGTATATCAGTGTTTTATACGCGTGGCGCATGAAGTAAAATTTCGAGTTTAGAAAAGCCCAGAAAATTTGTCTCGGGTCGCTGCGCGACCTTCGACAAATTTTCACGGGGCTTTTCTAAACTCGAAATTTTACTTCATGCTTAGTCTGGGAGTGGAAAACACTCGTTTGAAGCTTCAAGTTAAACTCTTTTAAAAAACAACGGATGTCTTAAAATTTACAACTTGTGCATATGTTTAGCTAAAAGAAAAAAACCCTGTATTTATATTGTAGACTAACAGTTAAATTCTGGCAACATAAAATATATATTCATGTAATTTGCAACTACATAAGTGATTTAAATGATAACCATCAAAAATCAAATATCATGTATGACTGTCGCGTGCTGCACTCCTTAATTTGGTAAATTGCAATAAAGCACACAAAAGGAATAGATGCGAACACGAGAGGAGGTCTACTCTCTAAGCTGGGTAGGCGACACTTCAAGCTAAGTAGGCTAAGCCGTACAAAAAATGAGAAATTACAATAACCCAATTCGAACTCTAGACGCTAAGCTGACTAAGTGCCTCGGTAATCAAATCGCCGAGTGTCACACATTCAATTTGGTAAATAAATAAAAAGGACATTTTCAGACTTATCACTTGAATCAACATATACCGGCATTTAACATTCCTATTCAAAACATTAATCCAGAAATGCACTTATATTTAAAGAATGTATTTAGAAATATTTTAATAATGTCTTTCTTTTTTGTGTATCAACAGCATAATCAATGAACAGTCCGCGGCAGAAAAATTACATTCGCAATTCAAGGCCGCGCACCAGGAACCCGTATCGCGACAAATGCCGTACACGAATTCTACATATCAAACCCAATTTCCTTTCACATGTTATTATATTATTACTAAAATATCACGATGCTGCCCCCTATTTATTAAAAGCATAATCAAAATTAACATTGCTCTTATGGAGATTTCTAAGCAACGATTAATTTTATTTGTCATTTATTTTAGATAAATCTATTTAATACAACATGTTTATAATAATTACTCCAATAAATTAAAGCAATATAAAGAAGAAATAATGTTTTCTATGGAAATATTGCACGGATTTATGTGATCATTTAAGAGTGTTCCATTATTTGATTTATATATATATATATAATTTACGAAACATTGTTTTTAAAAAAGAATAGTGTCAATTTATTTGCAAAGCATCTATGTGCAATATGTATAAGTTTCAAAGATCTATTTTCATTATTATGGAAGATTAATCGTTGTTCCTTCTTATGGTCCAATAACATGTGAATTTCCGACCTTAACCCATTAACCCATTGACGGCCGAGCAATTATATTGTTAACTCCTAAAGTTAATTTTACGTAAAATTCTACACTTCTTTTTATAATTTTTACGAATGACATATTGTATTACATACTAAGATTTTTTTTTTAAATATACATGATGTATACGCTGTAAATGTAAGGCATTCGTTGATTTTGTATAAAAACGTGCAATATGAAGTTTAGAACGAATATTTCGACTCCCAGACTAAGCATGAAGTAAAATTTCGAGTTTAGAAAAACCCCGCGTAGAAAATTTGTCGAGGGTCGCGCAAGCGACCCTCGGCAAATTTTCTTGGAGCTTTTCTAAACTCGAAATTTTACTTAATGCGCAACGTGTATAAAACACTGAAATATTGTGAAGTTAGAAATACACTGAAGACATTTTTTTTCAATGAGTAATAATCGAGATATTTAAATAACAAAATATTTACGTTTTTGGTCATACATTTTCAAGTCAAGTCAAATAATATAATATATCAAATTAACTTATTTAGTAATTTATTTAACATAAAATTATTAATGCTGCGTATATGCATCAATGACGCCTAATGGGTCAAGTCAAGGGTCGACAACGCGGTGCATACAAAGCAATTTTAATATCCGCTGCACTATGGGGCATATGCAGGATTTAAGCGGCCAAAAGTAGGTTTTCTAAATATATGAGAGACGCGGATACATTGTTATTTTAGGTAGTACAATAGTTGGTGCGTTATATGCTTTTTGATTCGTCGCTCTAACGCTTTCCATTGTTTAGTAATGTCAACTAGTAAGCCGCTAGAACTACGTCCGGGTAGAACTACCTGCGGGTACCAAGCTAAAGCCCGTAGAAAGCAAGAGGGATTGCTGAAATCAAAACTAAAAACTTTAACCCTAGCCAAAGTTATACGATAAAATTATGCTTGGAATACGGGTTACGAATAAGCCGAATTAGCAGCTGTTGTGGGATCGATGCTGTGCAAACACGGCTGTCGTCTTATTTTGCGGGGTGTGGAGTGGCGCAGCATGCGGCTATCGCCTCGTGCTGCTGTTGTGGGGTCGATAATGTGCAAAACTCACCTGTCGCTTTGTTTTGCGGGGTGTGGAGTGGCTAGCACTCGGCTGTTGCCTTGGGCAGTTGTTGTGGGGTCGATGTTGTGGAAAACTTGGATGTCACCTCGTTTTGCAGGGTGTAAAGTGGTGGCTAGCACTCGGCTGTCGCCTCGAGCTGCTGTTGTGAGGTCGCTGTTGTGCCATACTCGACGTTTACCTCGTTTTGCGGAGTGTTAAGTGGCGCAGCACTCGGCTGTCGCCTCGTGCTACTGTTGTATCGTCGATAATGTGCAAAACTCGGCTGTCGCCTCGTTTTGCGGGGTGTGGAGTGGCCAGCACTCGGCTTTCGGCTAGTGCTACTGTTGTAGAGTCGATGTTGTGCAAAACTCGACTGTCGCCTTGTGCTGCTGTTGTATTTTCGATGTTATGCAAAACTCGGCTTTCGCCACGTTTTGCGAGGTGTGGATTGGTCAGCACTTGGCTGTCGCCTCGTGCTGCTGTTGCGGGGTCGATGTTGTGCAAAACTTGGCTGTCACCTCGTTTTGTGAGGTGTGAAGTGGCGCAGCACTTGGCTGTCGCCTAGTGCTGCTGGTATAGAATCGATTATGTGCAAAACTTGGCTGTCGCCTCGTTTTGCAGAGTGTGGAGTGACCTGCACTTGGCTGTCGCCTCGTTTTGCGAGGTGTGAAGGGGCGCAGCACTCGGCTGTTGCCTAGTGCTACTGTTGTGGGATCGATGATGTGCAAAACTTAGCTGTCGCCTTGTTTTGCGGGGTGTGGAGTGGCCAGCATACGGCTGTCGCCTCGTGCTAGTGTTGTAGGGTTAATGTTGTGCAAAACTCGGCTGTCGCCTCATGCTGTTGTAAGGTCGATGTTGTGCAAAACTCGACTTTCGCCTCGTTTTGCGGGGTGTGGAGTGGCCAGCACTTGGCTGGGGCCTCGTGCTGCTGTTGGGGGGTTGATGTTGTACAAAACTCGGCTGTCGCCTCGTTTTGCGAGGTATGAAGTGGCGCAGCATTCGGCTGTCGCCTAGTGCTGCTGTTGTGGGATCTATGATGTGTAAAACTTGGCTGTCGCCTCGTTTTGCGGGGTGTGAAGTAGCTAGCACTTGGCTGTCGCCTCGTTTTGCGAGATGGAAAGTGGCGCAGCACTCGGCTGTCGCCTAGTGCTGTTGTTGTGGGATCGATGATGTGCAAAACAGCTGTCGCCTCGTTTAGCGGGGTGTGGAGTGGCCAGCACTCGACTGTCGCCTCGTGCTACTGTTGTAGGGTCGATGTTGTGCAAAACTTGGTTGTCGTCTCGTGCTGCTGTTGTAAAGTCAATGTATTGCAATACTCGGCTTTCGCCTCGTTTTGCGGGGTGTGGAGTGGTCAGTACCTAGCTGTCGCCTCGGGCTGCTGTTGCAGGGTCGATGTTGTGCAAAATTCGGTTGTCGCCTCGTTTTGCGAGGTGTGAAGTGGCGCAGCACTCGGCTGTCGCCTAGTGCTGCTGTTGTGGGATCGATGATGTGTCAAACTTGGCTGTCGCCTCCTTTTGCGGGGTGTGGATTGGCGCGGCACTCGGCTGTTGCCTCGTGCTGCTGTTGTGGGGTTGATGATTCGACAGGTATGTAAAAATATACATAATGCCTAATATTTTAATAATTATTATGATTTGAAACAAAAATAGCTCGATTGTGAAGGTCCTTTTTTTCTAAAATGTTGTCAATGGATGAAATAAATTAAGGTTTTTGTTATGCTTCCGGATGCGTCCGAATTATTATATTTATTTGAGAGTAAACTAGAAAGCTTTAGCTACAAAAATATACTCAATGACATTAGAAGCGTAACACCAAGAAGGAATGATTTTTTTGAATTCATATTTTAGCAACAGAGTGACTATATTTAAAGCATACATTGATAACAATTTCAACCTTGTGCTTTTTATATTTATTGTGAAAAATAATAAAATATATCACTTTTTTTTTGATAAAACTATTTATATGAGCTGTTTAGTACAGATGTTTTTAGTTTTCGTGTTTCCGTTGAGTGTGTTAAACTTAAATAAAATGCCTCGAGTCCGAAGACGTCCACAATATCACCATTTGAGCGATTTTGACCGGGGTCGAGTTGTTGCTTATCGAGATGTCGGTATGTCCTATCGCGAAATTGCCCGCCGTATTGATTCCACTGCAGCAACTGTAATACGTGTGTATCGGGTATGGACAGAAGAAGGTAGAGGAGCAAGAAGAAGACCAATTAGTCAACCAAGGCGTACCACAGAATGTCAAGATCGGCGCTTAAGACAAATAGCCCTGCGAGACCGTTTCGCTACTACGCGTCAAATCGGTGATCAATGGATTGGAGAAGAAGGTAGGACCGTTAGTATGCGAACCTTATATCGCCGCATTCAATCCTTTGGGCTTCTTTCGTACCGTCCAAGATTAGTGCTTCCTTTAACAGCGAGACACTGTCGCCAAAGGTTGGACTGGTGCAGAGAACGGCAGCATTGGGAGGCAGAATGGCACGATGTCGTATTCAGCGATGAATCACGATTTTGTCTAGGCACGCATGATGGCCGTAGAAGGGTACGACGCTACCGTTGAGAACGACCTGATCTTAGGTTTGCTATTGAGAGGCATGTACACAGGACTGCTGGAGTAATGGTTTGGGGGGGTATTGCTTATGGTAGTCGATCACCTCTTGTATTCATTCAAGGCAGTATGACAGCTGCGCGTTATGTTGAAGACGTCATACGACCGACTTTGTTGCCTTATTTAGATGGCCGCCCAGACGTACTTTTTCAACAAGATAACGCACGTCCCCATATTGCTCGTCGAACTATGAACTTTCTTAATGAAGCTGGTGTTAATGTTTTGGCGTGACCGCCCCGTTCGCCGGATTTAAATCCCATTGAACATGTGTGGGATATCATGGGAAGAAGAATATTATCTTTGCACCATCCTCCACAGACTCTAGCACAGTTGATCGATGAAATTCAAGTTTCTTGGAACGAGATGCCTCAAGAAGACATCGACCATCTCATTTTGTCGATGCCCAGACGTCTACAGGAGTGTATACAGCAAAGGGGTCGCTAAACACATTATTATTTTTTTTTTAGATTGTTTTTTAATAAAATTTCTTGAAAATGTAATCATTTTATTCTTGATGTAAGACTACCATACTGGCAAAAAATCAAGTTAAAATATAACTCCTTCTGGGTGTTACGCTTCTAATGTCATTGAGTATATGTAAATAGTCTAGGTGACATCTAGGAACATTCTTAAAATAAGGCCGCGTAAAGCTTAGAACTCTCCATAAGTACATTTGAATTGCACCAGGTTGCAACTTGGTTTAGGGTAGACACTCCACTGTCCATAATTACATTTATCAAGTTACCTGTATCGAGTACAGTGTTATCGTCCGCGAATAGCGCTACCCTGGAGTTTACATGATCTGGAATGTCATTTATGAATACGAGGAATAATATTGGTCGCAGGACTGATCCTTGTGGGACCCCGATTGTGATTGGAAGGGGATCTGATATTTTATTGTCAAATTGTACCACCTGGACACGATCAGATAAGTATGAGCATATCAAGTCTATATTATCCTGACAAAATCCATATCTGTTCAATTTGTAACCAAATAGCTCATCTGATATGCAGTCAAACGCTTTACTTAAATCAACGAATGTTCAGAGATAGTATGATTTGTTTTCGAAACAATCTAGGATTATATTGGTTAAATTAATAATGACATCAGTTATTGTCCGATTTGATCTAAAGCCAAATTGGTGATGATTTAATAATTTATTGTTTTCCAAATAATCGACTATTTGATCTTTTATTATTCTTTCAACTATTTTTGAAAGAGTGGAAAGAATTGCAATTGGCCCATAATTGTTTATGTCACCAACTTTACCACTTTTATGTACAAGTACCACTTTGGCGTGTTTGAGAACATCGGGAAAAATTCCTGAAGTGATTATGCCATTTATTAATTTTGTTAATGGGGAGATAATGAAATCTTTCACCACTTTGATAATATCAATTGATAAGTCATAAATATCTGAGCTTTTACCCGGCTTTAATTTCGTTATTGCATCACGGATCTTAAGTGGTGTCGTTTCTTTTAATGAGAATCATCGATTTGTTTTAGAATCCATGATTAAGTTTGGCGTTTGGTTTACCTGTGAGTGTGTTAGTAGTTCTTTGGCCACATTCACAAAATAAGAGTTGAATTTATCACATGTTATATCACAGTTCGAGCTATTATATTTTTTGGGCCTTGCTTCATTAATTACATCCCACATAGTCTTTTGCTTGTTATGAGATTTGTTAACATAGTCCTCCCAGGTAATAGTTTTTTTTTTTAGCGATTATGGATCTTTTGTAATTATGTGTATACTCTTTGAGTAATTTATATGATTGTTCAGTAGTGTATATATTGTAATGTTTTCAGATAAGTTCTAAAGCATCCCTCATAGTCTGAAGATTGTGGTCAAACCAATATACTCGAGTTAGTTTATTTCTATTTTTACTATATAATTCAGACTATTTCAAGCTGATGTCTAAGGAACTGTTAAAAAAATCCTAATTGACTCTGTCAATGATACCGTACAAATCTAACTTTCCTTTTAAAGTAATTGGTCAGGTGATTTTTCCAGTGGGCTTATTAGCCTGTGTAACTGATATTGTTAACACTGCATTCTAAGTTGATATTTGTTTAATCAGTGTTTGTAAAAATGTTGTCGATGCAGTTATTTTTACGCGTGTTGAATTCAATAGTTTTATAGAGACCATATGTAATTAAGAAATCTCTTAGTAGATCTTCTGTAGTATCATTGACATTGAATTTAATGCTAAAATCCCCACCTAATATTATATTACAGGTAGAATTAGTAATTTTGTTTAACAATGATAGTAGTACATTCACGAACACATTTACCCATTAAGCGCCATTGGTGCATATACGCAACATTATTAATTTTATGGTAATTAAATTACTAAATAAGTTAATTTGATATATTATATTATTTGACATGAATTGAAAATGTATGAAGAAAAACATAAATATTTTGTTATTTAAATATCTCGATTATTATCATTTAAAAAAAATGTTTTCAGTGTATTTCTAACTTCAGTGTTTTATACAAGTGGCGCATGAAGTGAAATTTTGAGTTAAGAAAAGCCCCGCGAAAATTTTTCTCGGATCGCTGGCGCGACCCTCTACAAATTTTATACGCGGAGCTTTTCTAAACTCTAAATTTTACTTCATGCTTAGCCTGGGAGTGGAAATACTTGTTCTAAACATCATATTGCACGTTATTATACAAAAACGACGAATGCCTTACATTTACAGCGTATACATTATGTATAATTAAGAGAAAAATTCACAGTATGTAATACAATAAGTCATTTGTAGAAATCATTAAAAGAAGTGTAGAATTTTACTTAAAATCAACTTTTAGAGTTTACTCTATAATTGCTCGGCCGTTAATGGGTTAAAATCGCCCTAAGGCGAACAATAAACACATATACTCAATGACATTAGAAGCGTAACACCAAGAAGGAATGATTTTTTTGAATTCATATTTTAGCAACAGAGTGACTATATTTAAAACAAACATTGATAACAATTTAAACATTGTGCCTTTTATATTTATTGTGAAAAAAAATATTTCACTTTTTCTTTTTTGATAAAACTATTTATATGAGCTGTTTAGTACAGATGTTTTTAGTTTTCGTGTTTACGTTGAGTGTGTTAAGCTTAAATAAAATGCCTCGAGTCCGAAGACGTCCACAATATAACCATTTGAGCGATTTTGACCGGGGTCGAGTTGTTGCTTATCGAGATGTCGGTATGTCCTATCGCGAAATTGCCCGCAGTATTGATTCCACTGCAGCAAATGTAATACGTGTGTATCAGGTATGGACAGAAGAAGGTAGAGGAGCAAGAAGAAGACCAATTGGTCAACCAAGGCGTACCACAGAACGTCAAGATCGGCGCTTAAGACAAATAGCCCTGCGAGACCGTTTCGATAATACGCGTCAAATCGGTGATCAATGGATTGGGGAAGAAGGTAGGCCCGTTAGTATGCGAACCTTATATCGCCGCATTCAATCCTTTGGGCCTCTTTCGTACCGTCCAAGATTAGTGCTTCCTTTAACAGCGAGACACTGTCGCCAAAGGTTGGACTGGTGCAGAGAACGGCAGCATTGGGAGGCAGAATGGCACGATGTCGTATTCAGCGATCAATCACGATTTTGTCTAGGCACGCATGATGACCGTAGAAGGGTACGACGCTACCGTGGAGAACGACCTGATCTTAGGTTTGCTATTGAGAGGCATGTACACAGGAATGCTGGAGTAATGTTTTGGGGGGCTATTGCTTATGGTAGTCGATCACCTCTTGTATTCATTCGAGGCAGTATGACAGCTGCGCGTTATGTTGAAGACGTCATATGACCGACGTTGTTGCCTTATGTAGATGGCCGCCCAGACGTACTATTTCATCAAGATAACGCACGTCCCCATATTGCTCGTCGAACTATGAACTTTCTTAATGAAGCTGGTGTTAATGTTCTGGCGTGGCCGCCCCGTTCGCCGGATTTAAATCCCATTGAACATGTGTTGGATATCATGGGAAGAAAAATATTCTCTTTGCACCATCCTCCACAGACTCTAGCACAGTTGATCGATGAAATTCAAGTTGCTTGGAACGAGATGCCTCAAGAAGACATCGAACATCTCATTTTGTCGATGCCCAGACGTCTACAAGAGTGTATACAGCAAAGGGGTCGCCAAACACAATATTATTTTTTTTTAGATTGTTTTTTAATAAAATTTCTTGAAAATGTAATCATTTTATTCTTGGCGTAAGACTACCATACTGGCAAAAAAATCAAGTTAAAATAATAACTGCTTCTGGGTGTTACGCTTCTAATGTCATTGAGTATATAATATAAGTATTAAAACATGGCACATATAACATGGAAAATTCACAAGCTTTGTCTATACTCAAATTCTTAACAGGAGAACATTGAACTACATTTACAGGGTTGGGCAAAAGTATGGGAACACCAGATTTCTGGCTAAACTATATGCGGTATGAAAAAATACTCTAGATATGAATTGCTGTAGTCGTTTTATTCTGTTCCAGGATGGTATGTGATTTCCAACAGCTATCCTATTTCTCGAGGTAACTTTTTAGATAAACACTGGTTAATCAATTACAATGATGTTGGGTTTGGTGGGTTTGAGACTTAGGGTTTTTACATTATACGTCCTTTAATAGATTAAAACGACTACTAAAATGTATATTAATGCCCGGTATTATAAACGATTATTAAATCATTAGATAACTATTTGTGGAGTAAATTTATTTACGTAGTAAACTAATTGGCAAATAAAATTTTGTATTATAAATCAAACCTACCAAATACATAGCAATTCTTGAAATAAATAATTTAATTAGTAGATTACCCACCGAAATTATACATTTTGATTGCGGCTTTAGCTGGAAGCACTAATTTTTAAAATTGAATTGTCAATCTTTCAAATTTAATTGTCAACCAAATTGGAAATTTAGTATAATTCCTTATAATTATGGAGAATAACCGTAAAATTGGACAGAATTACACAGAACAAGAAAAATAAATCATATTAGAAATTATAAAAGACTTAAATGAATGTTTTCTCTCCCAGGCTAAGCATGAAGTAAAATTTCGAGTATAGAAAAGCCTGAAAATTTGGTTTGGTCGCGTAGCGCGAAGCACGCAGAGACCAAACCAAATTTTCAGGCTTTTTTAAACTCGAAATTTTACTTCATGCGCCACGCGTATGACACTGATTTCAAGTGAAGTTCACTTGTTCACAATATTTCAGTGTTTTCAGTGTTTAATAGGCGTGGCGCATGAAGTAAAATTTCGAATTTAGAAAAGCCTGAATAAATGTTCAGGCTTTTCTAAACTCGAAATTTTACTTCACGCTTAATCTGGGAGTGGAAAGCACTTGTTTAAAGCTTCAAACGAAACTAATTTTAAAACAGCGTATGCATATGTATAAAAATTCCTGGTTATGTCAACGAGTTGCCTCTGACTTGAAAAGCTCTAGGTCTTCGACGCCTTTTAAATTAATCACTATCAGGGAAGATACTATAAGCGAACTTAAATCTGACTTGGATGGTATGATAGACATAATAACTGTTATGAAATTAATAAATACAAGTAGTAGAATCTAAAGTAATTATTATAATATAATACACTTTTGACTTTTAACTGTAAAATTATTTAGAGAGTAAAATGTACTTGGTAGAAATACAAACAAATAATTTACTAAGGAGATGTATTAGCCAAATAAAGTTATTTTGTGTTTATAATACCGAAATCGTTGTAATAAATTAGTTCATTCCTAAAGTAAATTTTATTTAGGGAATAAAACGTTTAATAATACCAGGCATAAGAGTATTTTATCATGGCACGTATAGTTTAGCCAGAAATCCGGTGTTCTTATACTTTTGCCCAACCCTGTATGTAACTTAAATTGAGATTCAGCTAAACTAAAACAACTGACCATTTCCCTAAAAAATATTGACATTTTGATACTACTTTTGATAACGTAAAGAAGTCACTTCGTAGGACTTTTATTTTTATTTGTACAAATGTGTTCCAGTTTCTCGCCTAGTTAAACGAAATGAGCTCTATCAAACACAATAATTAAGGACAATTAATTGTTCTCTGGATGACGATGTAGATCCTCAATTTTAAATCAAATATTTATAATGATAAAAAAACACTGGATTAAATTTTACTAATATTTTGGTTAATATTACTGAAATTTAACCAAGTGTTTTCTTGTAAAATCATAGTTGAAGATGTTTCACCACGTGAAAGATATAAAACTAACTCAAGATAGAAAATTCTTAAACAGTTGTCTTTTCATACAAATCACTCAAACATTAATTCAAACAACCAAACAAAATTAAAATCGACAGTAAAAATACTTACGTGAAAAATTTCCATACGCACTATAATAATCATAAGCCTGATCAGCTATGAGTGTGGCGTGATTTTGGTTCTCAGGACACCCTAAAACGACACACGTGTACAGCACATCATCCTCGTCTTTGGTACTTCTATTCGCTTCAGGCGGGCTAAAATTCACTGCCAGACCATTCTTATCCTTCGCATAATTCAAACAATCCTTCAAATTTTGAATATTACTCCTAGCGACAACAACCTGATCAGAACGGTGACATTTCTTGATCTTATAAAACTTCCGATTCTGCACCTCCTGGAGACATTCTTGCACAGCAACCGCGAAAAAGAACAAATGCACTAATGAAAGGATGAGTTTCGCAAATGAGGGCATGATCTGATTGTAATGATGGATGATGGGTGGTTAATCGGGTTTTTTGATGTAGTCTCCGACAATACGGACGTTCAAGGCTGATTGTATTCGGGTAAATAAGTGTTCCATTGTTGTTTTTCCGGTATCGAACTATAAAGTGATTTAATTTTGTAAAGTAATTACATTTTGCACAATGAACATGTCAACGATTATTAGAATTATCAAACGGCGTGTCTATATTTAAAATGATCTACAATTAAGTTAAAAATTGTAATAAAATCTCAAGTACTTAACAGATACATTAGTCGATATTTGTTTTTGAGTTTCGTGAAGAGTATAATCATAAATAATTAACACTGTTGTATCCTTTCTTCACACTTTAAAGTGTGAAGAAAGGATACAACAGTGTTAATTATTTAAGATACATTAGTATTTTAGATCAGTGGCCGACTTAAAGTGATTAAGCAAAAAATTAGCCCATACATTAGGAAAAAAAATTTAATAAGTCGAATAAATACCTAGAACTTAATTAAATTTAATATTAAGAATTTGTATGGTCGCTAAATGTATTATTTTTTTTTTAATTTACTTGAGCCTAAATCAATATTTAAGCTTTAATATCTGAAATATTAGAATATTTATAACTACCAACTAAACCAAATTGGTAAAAATATTGTTTTTGCTCTTACAGAGCCGCCTTTACATACAAACATTTAATATTTTAAAAATGTCGGGGGGAGGGGGACCGTCATATCCTCCCCCTGGCTACAGCCTTGATTGTTTTAGATCGTGTTACCATCTTTAATGTAGATCATTTCAAACTCACACACGCCTTTGTTTATCATTTATCAGTTCTTTCATAGAATCAGTCGAGCGTGAATACTTTTATTAACAAAAAACAATTGAATAACCTTTTCAACTAAAGGATTAAACTTTTCCATGCCGCTGCTAAATGGATTCGGAAAGTTTTCAATCTCCTTTTTAATTTGTTCGAGATCGTTTCGATCGGACTCTTGAGCCACTCTGGTCACCATCGTGCGTACATTGCAGTGCAAATAGATGATCAAATTAACAGGAACAATTTCTTGCACAAACATCTCGGCCTGGTGTTTGTTTAAAGGAAATCCGTTAAGAACATATCCACAGGTGTACCCAACTTTAGAAAGCATCTCCTCCTTAATGAGATCTATAATTATAGTCTGAAATTGTTATTACGAATTTAACTATTTAGGCCAGTCTCACAAAAACTATTTCTAAACTGAAGTGAAATCGGTGTAGTACGATTTTTTTAAACGTCAAGCAAATTTCACATAGATAAGTACTGTCTCAACAAAGCTGTGAAGTTGAGGTCATTAAAATTATAATCAGTTTTAAATAAAAATGAATTAACCATAAACCTGATTTACAGAGCTAGAATGAAGAAATCTGTATTTTTTCAGTAAAGTTTAAATCGAGGGACAAGGTTTAATTATAATATTTTGCTTACTATGTATTTAATTCATCTAATGCAGTGTTTCTCAAACTGTGCACCGTAGCACATAATTGTGTCACAAAATGTTGTAAGTGTGCCGCGAAATCTCTTTATTTTAACATAATTTTTCGAATATACGTACAAGAAATGTTCAGTATTCGTGTATGTTTTGAGGAATATTTGCTTGCATTTTTATAATCATATTCGTATTCATCAAATTTACTGCGAAACACGAATTTTATTCGTATTGTTAGTTTTGATAAATTTACCTATAATATAAGTTGAAATAGAAAACATGGATTTATTAAGAAGGCCAATTTTTACTGGAGTGTGTTCCTGGGGTACGAGATGGCGCAGAGATAGCCAAATTGCTGAAAGTAATTTTGACTATGTATTGGTTTATAAAGCCTGCCGAATTGTATCACAACGAATAATAAAAATTATTATAAATATATATATATATATATATATATATATATATATATACAGTGCGTTTTATTTAAGTATGGCCATAGGGATTTACAGGGTAACAATTGTACGCCATGTTAACTTTTGTTTTCGTCCAAATAAGAAACATTTTTTTGTTTTTTATATAAATCAAAAACATTCGTAAAAAATGTTTATTGTTGTATTGTAACATGTTAGAGTTCTTTATTTTGGCTTTTAAGTTTAGCAAATACAAATACTTACATTACATTTCGCCAAGTTGATTTTGTAGCATAATTATTTGTATTATTAATACAACGATTTTTTTTAAGTGTACATATCCTAATGATTATATGGCGTTTGATAAATTTGTATTTTTTTATAATTTAAACCTTCTAACGAGTGTTTCCACTCCCAGACTAAGCATGAAGTAAAATTTCGAGTTTAGAAAAGCCCCGCGTAGAAAATTTGTCGAGGGTCGCGCAGCGACCCGAGACAAATTTTCACGGGGCTTTTCTAAACTCGAAATTTTACTTCATGCGCCACGCTTATAAAAACTGATTTCAAGTTGGAAAGTAAAAAAATACCTCTAAAGCGGTACATTTTGACATTTACTTCCTAAATTCCTCTTTGGGATTAGAAGGACATAAACATGTTAGAATTCTTTATTTTGGCTTTCAATTTTAGCAAAACAAATACTTACATTATGACATTTTCGCCTAGTTGATTTTCTGGCTTAATTATTTGTTTTATTAATTTTAACGTTGGAAGCTAAAATAAATAACCTTAACATTTTTATGTCCTTCTAGCATTGTACAACAAAAGTTAACATGGGGTACATTTTATACCTTATAAATCCCTATAGCCATACTTAAATAAAACGCACGGTATAAATGAAATACGATTTTTTTTTCTTTAAAGTATACGTATTTTAAATTCCGCCTATTTGTTGTAAATCTTTGGATATTCGTTGTTTTTTTTAAATAGTTCAATTCGAAGCTTTAAACGAGTGTTTTCCACTCCCACAAATTTTCTGGGATTTTCTAAACTCGAAATTACTTCATGCACCACACGTATAAAACACTAGAATATTATGAAATTTACGTACATTTGAACTTCACTTGAAATCAGTGTTATACGCGTGGCGCATGAAGTAAAATTTCGAGTTTAGAAAAGCCCAGAAAATTTGTCTCGAGTCGCTGCGCGACCCTCGACAAATTTTCACGGGGCTTTTCTAAACTCGAAATTTTACTTCATGCTTAGTCTGGGAGTGGAAAACATTCGTTAAAAAATAATCAGTCAATATTCACGGGGAAAATGTAAACATATCAGGAATTTTAAAAATTAAAGAAAAGCATGGAAAAGTTACGAAAAGCGTTAAAGATTAACTAAAAATCTTTAAAAATTCTCAAAACTTTGAAAATGAAATAAAATCTGTTTAATTCACGGGGTCCAATAATAATTATTATTTTAAATGAACATAATAAAAATTAATTAAAATCTTTTAAAATGTCGAAAATGAGAAAAAATTGAGAAAACCTTAAAAATTTTGCAAATCATCAAAAACATTAACAATTTTAATTTTAACGGAAACAAAACAATCCAAATAATAATACTGTAAGTAATTATTTATAAATCAAAAAAAATGAAAGAAAATAGTAAAATTTGAATCGTCAAAATTGACTCAAAAAAAGTTACAATTGCCTAATTTAACAGAAGTATAATTTACAGAAACGACAAGATTCAAAACATATATCATCATCAAAATGACATACTCATTGAAAATTCGGCCAAGTTAATAAATTCAGAATATGAAAGTCTAATGCCAGTGTAGTGTTTCGTCTTTGGCGCCCAATTATTAAAATATATTTTTAATTGTAGCTGTTGAGTGTGTGCAGTTGTAAATGTATCACTGGTTCAAAACTGACACGCGTTCTGCTTTAAATACAAAATGTTTGATTATTTCGTTTAACAATCTGTTTGTATTTTATTTCGGACATTGAGTAAAACTCGTTGCATTTAATTAAAAGTTGTGTATATTCATCAAAGTACAAAGTTGGAATGTTTTTCAAAAATATTTTTACAAATATGAAATCTTAATCTAAGGGGGGGAGGGGGAAAGTGGAGGTGGTATGTACATAATATAAACAAGAGGGGATGAAATGGAAAAGTACAAAGTATATACAAGCAATATTTGTTTGGTCGATTTTGACCACCGTTATGCGGCAGGCAATTTACGATTTTTGAAATACTGTTAGGGTCGGAGTTGTAAACCATCGCAAACCCTGTAATGAAATTGGTACGCAAATAATAATAAAATTAATTGCAATTTACAATAAATAATTTCAGTTCCTGAAATGTACCAATAAATGAATAAAATCATAAAATAATTCTGTGAATCCCAAACAGTAGCGCCAGATGATTTTTTAATGTTTTTCCGTTTCGGCACTTGCGGAATATGCAATGCAGAAAGTGTGTGAATTTGACCATTAAACAGTACAGAATACAGTTTAAGTTATCCCCCTAAACTAAGTGTTTAAATTACAACCCCACAAGTTCACCGTTAAGTAAGAACGCAACATTGGCGACGAGGCAAGAAGAGAAACGAGTGGGTGAAAATAGTGAATTTTTGTGGTTCTGTCGGACAGAGTGATAGTGAGCATGCTGCGCAGAAGAAAAATGGCGAGCGCCGTTGGAATTGTGGTGGAATTTGATCCTCGAGTGCATGACTGGAAGATATTCAAAGGACGCGTAACACAATTTTTTATCGCAAACAAAATTATTGACGACGCGATAATAAGAGCTTTACTGCTAAATGCATTAGCCCAAGATGCATATAAGCTGCTGGAGAACCTCACCATCCCAAGCGCGCCCGATTCGTTAGCGTTTGACAAGATAATCGAGGCATTAGATAATTTCTATTCGCTAACGAAAAATATTTTCACAGAAAGATTAATATTCTTGTTCGGATTAGGCAAAGAATTTCACACGAAATCATTACCTGCTTTCCGAAACCGTTTTTGGAAATCGTCGTTGGGAGGCAACCCCAATAAACCGGGCCCAAATACGCGACCATGCGCCCCATTGTGTAAAGTGCGCTCTATTGTGTCCAGTGCGCCTAATTGATATTCCCGGAAGACGCGGCCAGCTCGGGACTTTGCTGTTTTTTCCAAACATGTGTTTAACACCCTTCGGGGGCTTGAAAAACAGGTACCTGAAGTTACCACCACCATCCCCACTACGAGGACAGTAATTTTCTTTTGTAAATATATTTTGTAAATATTTATTACCAAACGAAACTTTGTACAGTTCAGTTAATAGAAGCCTTTTTGAAATCTCATTTCTCTTTGTTTTCTTGTTGTCGTGACAACTACGTACTCTTACAAAGTACACCATCCAACTACAAAATAATACATGGTCCGTCGAACCGGATGTTATCGAAGTGAAAATAAGTGACTTCAAGATTCGTAGAGTTTGAGGAGCACATCGTGGAAGGCGCCCATCCGTGTCCTGAGCAGAGACTTAGCCGACTTTTGGAGGGTAATACAGCCGTCGACATCGTGTTCGGACCAGAGGAAGAGCCCAGCTGACGTTTTGGAGGAAACAGGTGAGTCTCCGACACTCTTATAATTTTCCTACCGTTGTCCTGGCCCTCGCTATTTTAATTGCTTCTATTTGGTAATTAATTGGCAAAATTTCGTAGTTGAAAATTATATTAAATCAAACATTGTTATAATTTTAAAATATTAATTGCTTATTAAGTCATAATGGATTTAAAAGTATTAATCTCTCAGCGAGGCCTAATTAAATCAAAATTAACTCGCGCAAAAAATACATATGTATATGTCACTAAAGATGATGTTGAATTAGATGATTTAGTTGATAAATTAGCGCGTTTAGATCCGCTGTATGATGAATTTTATAGTATTCAGGCTAACATCGTGGCGTTAAAGGCCGACGAAGATAGTGATGCAGAGTGCACTGCTTTCGACGCGGCATTTGACGAGACGACTAAAATAATTAAAAAATTAATAAAAGAAACAAAACCAACTCAAGAAAATAATTCAGCATCAAAAGCACAAAGCAACAGCGATCCAGCTGAATTGCCTAAATTAGACATACCTAAGTTTTCTGGAAATCTTAATGATTGGCTAGGTTTCAAGGACATGTTTGAGTCCGCGATTCATAATAATGCTAAACTCAGTTCATTGCAAAAGCAACGATATTTAATTTCATGTTTAGAGGGCGAAGCTGCAAAACTTTTACAGGGTATTAGTTTAGCGGGAAATAATTATAAAGAGGCGTGGGAGTCCGTCATTGAAAGGTACGATTTTAAAAATAAAATTATTTTTCATCATCTTAACCGCATTTTACAAACGGCTTCTTGCAAAAATGGATCGGGTCGCGAATTGAGAAAGGTATTGAGTTGTATTACACAAAACGTAAGATCATTGCGCGCATTGAATCGTCCAGTGGATGACTATAGTGACATTTTAGTCGCGTTAACTCTATCAAAAATCGACGCCACTACTAAATCTGAATGGGAGCGAACACTCAAGCGCGAAGATGAATTTCCTACTTATAAAAAGTTGACCGATTTTATTCGGCAAAAATGCGACTCGCTTGAGGATTCTGCTCTCACAAAAGATATTGACAAAGTTAAATCTAACACTCATTTTAGTGCGGTTGAGAGAAAATGCGTTTTGTGTAGTCAAAATCATAATTTATATAAATGTGAGACATTTTTGAATTTAACGGTCGAGCAGCGGCTAACAAAATTAAAACAAATTAATTACTGCATAAAATGCCTAAGACCGGCCAACCATGCAATTAAAAAATTTTTTTCGCGCTCATGTTTTAAATGTGGAAAAAGTCACCATACCCTAATCCACCAAAACCTACCTCAACATTCAGAAAATGCCAATCAGGCTGAAACGTCTACGTCAACTCACGTAAACGCGAATTTTGAGATATGTTTATCCACCGCTGTAGTTACGGTTTTTGATATAAAAGGCAAAAAACATACTGCTAGGGCATTGCTTGATAATGGTTCTCAACCAAATCTGATTTCAAGCAGATTAGCGGACAAATTACAAATTCCGCGGAATAACATTAATGTTAATCTAGGCGGTGTCAATGAAGCGGCAATGAAAATTAATGAGCTGGGTAAAGTGAAAATACAATCAAACTACAATAAATTCTCAACCGAATTAAATTGTTTAATTGTAAATAAAGTCACAAACCCATTACCAAGCAATACCATTAAGAAAAATGCCTTCAAAATACCGCCCAATATAACTTTGGCGGATCCCGAATTTAACGTTTCGCGAAATATAGATTTATTAATCGGTGCCGATATTTATTGGCGTACTTTGTGTATAGGCCAGGTAGATTTAGGCGTAGGTAAGCCGATTTTACACAAGACACACTTCGGATGGATTCTTGGCGGGGGGTCACCGGCAATTAACAATCAGTCGTGCAACTTAGCGGCCGTTACACCAAAATTTGATTTAGAGCGCTTTTGGGAATTAGAGCAGGTCAATGAAAGGGAGCAAATTTTAACACCACTTGAATCAGAATGCGAAAAACACTTTATTGAAAATTTTAAACGCGATTCCGAAACAGGGCGTTTTATTGTATCACTTCCGTTCAAAGGCGACATATCTTTAATCGGTGATTCGCGAAGTATGGCAATCAAAAGATTCTATAACTTGGAAAATAAATTAATTAAAAATCCCTTACGTAAGAATCAATATGTAGATTTCATGGAAGAGTATATTCATTTGCAACATATGCAATTATCAATTAGTAATGAGTATGAGGGATATTACATGCCCCATCATGCCGGTATAGAAGAAGCTAGCGTATCCACAAAACTTAGAGTTGTGTTTGATGCATCGGCTAAGTCTAGCACGGGAGTGTCACTTAATGACGTTTTAATGAAAGGTCCTGTAATTCAGGACGATTTATTTTCAATATTGATCAGGTTCAGATCATATTTATACGTGTTATCGGCAGATATTACTAAAATGTATCGCCAGGTACTGCTTGATCCTGAGTCAATTAAATTTCAAAAAATATTGTGGCGTTCTGATCAAAGTCATCCTTTACAGGAATATGAATTAAAAACTGTGACTTACGGTACGACACCTGCCTCTTTTCTATCAACCCGATGTTTGCACCAATTAGCGGTTGAAGCAGAAATTAATTTTCCGGAAGCTAGCCGAATAATTAATAAAGATTTTTATGTCGACGACCTCCTCACGGGTTCGGATAATTTAAGTCATATTGCAAAAATAAGAGATAGTATAGTTGATATTTTGAAAACGGGGGGATTTTTGCTAAATAAGTGGAATTCAAACAACAACACTCTACTTAATAACATCCCCACAGACTAAGATAATAAAATAATATTAGATAAAGACGAAAATGCAAAAATTTTAGGGTTACAATGGGATTCTAATTCAGATATATTTTCTTTCAATGTAAATAATTCTACTAATCCGCGGATAACTAAGCGCACTATATTATCCGAAACTGCGCAATTATTTGATCCGCTCGGGCTCATTAATCCAGTAATTGTAACCGCATAATTAATTATGCAGGATCTGTGGAAATCTAAAGTATCACGGGACGAAAGTGTTCCTATTAATATTCATTCTCGTTGGAAAGAATTTCGCAGCAGCTTAGGGTTGATGAACCAATTAAAAATATCACGACATTTTGACTGCACTTCAAATTGGGAGATGCACGGATTTTGCGATGCGAGCGAGCGGGCTTACGGCGCGTGCGTTTATGCTCGATTTAAACTGAACAATGAATGGCAAGTTAGATTAATCTCGGCTAAATCTCGAGTAGCACCGTTAAAAACTCAATCGATTCGGCGGTTAGAGTTATGCGGAGCGTTATTACTGTCGCGATTAATTAAACTCATAGATGATTCATTATCCAGTAGAAATATTAGCTATAATAAAACCTATTGGTGTGATTCGAGCATTGTGCTATTTTGGATACGATCGCAAAATTCTACGTTCAAAACATTCGTTGCGAATAGGATATATGAGATTCGCGAATTATCCGAACCTGGTGACTGGGGACATATTTCGACAAAGGATAATCCAGCCGATTTATTAACGCGCGGTCTTATGCCGGCTGACTTAATAAATTCAAATATTTGGTGGAACGGTCCGCAATGGTTTTGTAAAAACAAAGACAAGTGGCCAAAAAACAATTTTAGCCCCATTATTAATCTACCTTAAGTTCGGAACAATAATGTCAATTCAGTAAATCATGTAATTATTAATAACTTTAATTTAATTGAAAGGTATGCGACATTAGCAAGGTTAACGCGTGTTACTGCATTTATAATTAGATTTGTAAAGCTGTATATAGTACGTCGTAACATTATTCAAGGGCCAATTACAGCCAAGGAAATTAAAGAAGCCACTATGTTCTTAATAAGGCTAGTTCAAAAGGAGCATTTTTCTGACGATTATCGTCAACTTAGTGCGCACAAACAAATTAATCGTCGCAGTAAATTACGCCAACTAGCTCCATTTTTTGATAATGAAAATCAAGTAATTAGGGTAGGGGGTAGATAATTGAATGCGAAAATTGCATTCTCACAAAAGTTTCCTATCATATTACCGAGTTCACATCATTTAACGAAACTCATAATTCAAAATGAGCACATTAGAAATCTGCACGCAGGTGTTAATGCAACGCTTGCAGCAGTTAGGATGAACTTTTGGCCTGTATCTGCAAAAAACACAGTTAAGGGCATAATTAGAAAATGCGTGACTTGTTTTAAGGCAAACCCGACAATTGAATATCCATTCATGGGGAATTTGCCGGCCGCTCGTGTTAATATTGAAAAACCTTTTCATACAACAGGTATAGACCTCTGTGGGCCATTTTTAATTAAAGAGGGAAATAGAAATGCTAAACCGCGCAAGGCATACGCAGCCTTATTTATATGTTTTGTGACAAGAGCGGTTCATTTAGAATTAATCAGCAGCTTATCTACTGAAGCATTCATCGCGACTCTTCGTCGATTTGTTGCTCGTCGTGGAAAAATCGCTCACATATATTCAGACAATGCAACGAATTTTGTCGGTGCAAACAATAAACTGAGGGAGCTAATAGAGCTTGTAAATAATCAGGAAAGCGAACATAAAATAGAAAATACATTCGCTGCCGATGGCATAACCTGGCACTTTATTCCCCCGCGTTCCCCCCATTTTGGAGGATTTTGGGAAGCGGGAATAAAAAACGTTAAATTTCATTTGCGTAGAGTTGTGGGCGAAAGTAAATTAAGCTTTGAAGAGTTTTCGAATGTTTTATGCCAAATAGAAGCAATTTTAAATTCCCGCCCCCTCTCACCTATGTCAGAAGATCCAAACGACCCCACATTCCTTACTCCTGGTCAGTTCCTTGTCGGAGACTCTATTACCGCTGTAGCTGACCCGGATTTATCCGGCATCCAAATGAATCGATTATCCAGATGGCAACATATACAGTTCATCTGTCAGCAGTTTTGGAGGCGGTGGACTAAAGAATATCTTCCGAGCCGTCAGGAGCGGTCAAAATGGAACTCAACAAAGCAAGCACCGAAGGTAGGAGACCTGGTAATCATCAAGGAGGACAATCTGCCACCTATGAAGTGGATGGCAGGACGAATACAACAATTGCATCCTGGAAGTGATGGCATCCCGAGAGTCGCAACCATCAGGACTTCATCGGGAGAATACAAGCGTGCCCTAGCACGTGTAGCAGTCTTGCCCATCAACCACGAGTAGTTGACAGCAGTCCAGAAGCAGGCGGCGGTGGCGGTTCCATGGTAGCTGCAGTTCGGCAGGAGGCGGCGGCATGTTCGGATTAGGCAAAAGATTTCTCACGAAATCATTACCTGCTTTCCGAAACCGTTTTTGGAAATTGTCGTTGGGTGGCAACCCCAATAAACCGGGCCCAAATACGCGACCATGCGCCCCATTGTGTAAAGTGCGCTGTATTGTGTCCAGTGCGCCTAATTGATATTCCCGGAAGACGCGGCCAGCTCGGGACTTTGCTGTTTTTTCCAAACATGTGTTTAACACCCTTCGGGGGCTTGAAAAACAGGTACCTGAAGTTACCACCACCATCCCCACTACGAGGACAGTAATTTTCTTTTGTAAATATATTTTGTAAATATTTATTACCCAACGAAACTTTGTACAGTTCAGTTAATAGAAGCCTTTTTGAAATCTCATTTCTCTGTGTTTTCTTGTTGTCGTGACAACTACGTACTCTTACAAAGTACACCATCCAACTACAAAATATTACAATTCTATTCAGCTCAGAAAAAAGATGAAGAAACAGTGATGGAAAGGTCAGCGAGAATTAAATCGTTAGCAGCTGATTGTAAATTTGGAACGTATTTGGAGACTGCACTACGTGATAAATTCATCGTGGGAATGAAAAGTGGAAAAATTCGCCATAAATTGTTTTTAGAGGATGATCAATTGACTTTGGCGAAAGCGCTGGAGATCGCTCAATCAGCGGAGTCGGCAGCATCTCAATTCGGCGTAAATAGGGAGCAGCTGGGCCTATCGAGAATAAAACTTGAACCTAGTGAATTATAAGTGCACCGGCTGGAGCGGCCGCACCATGGTCCAGGATCATCATCATCATCATCATCGCCGAAGAGGAACGGATCAAGCGATAAGAGGGGGAATCGCAAGCAACACACACGCAGCCGCAGCATCACAACGCAACGGACCGGCGCAAGCAGCTCAGCGAGGCAACGCACACGGAGGACGCGCAAGCGGTTTCATGGCAAACCGCGCAATCGAGTCATCATGTTATCACTGCGAAAGACTTAATCATAAGGGGAATATAACAGTGGTCTAAAATTTAATGTCAGGTTTATTTAAAAACTAGAGATCCTAGAAAGTTGAAATTTTGACAGCGTATATTAAGCTCAATTATCTAGTAAAATATCAAGTACTTATTTTTTAAACAATTTGCTTTCAGAGGTATGACAAAAATAATGTTATATTTTTCAAAATTAAAAAAAAATATTCCCATATCTTACTAGTTTATACTATAAGGAATATAATGTGAACATTTCATAAGGATGCGATAGCTCATGCCCGAGTCAGGTTAAAATAAAAATCTTAAAAAATAAGACCGTAAAATACCGCCGCCTTGCGGATCTTCTCTTAGTTGAACGCGTTGTACACTCATCTGCACAATTATTGGAGGGGCGAGCAGCATGCGGCCAGCGTTTATCCCTGGGCCGGTGAACGCTGCGCGGCTTCGCGTTTGTTTTTATTTTCTTTTCTCAATCATAGTTAACAAAAGCGGCTCGCGTCGTTAGCATTTATTCTCGTAAAATTAATATTTCGCAATTATAATCGATATTTTATTGTACTAGTGTTTTATTTTTTTGCTTTCTGACTACTAATAGAATAAGTATTTTTTTATACTGCTTGTTCACTAATAACAGTCTTATCGGTATTATTAAATTATTTTTAAAGTGTTTTAAGCTGATTAATAAGCAGAAGCAATCGAATAACAATCAGTCTTGTTCAAATCATTATTTCGTCTTAAATCTTTCGTTGTTAAAGCAGTTGTTAAATGCCATTAAACATCTCGCAATAAAACTATTAAAGTAAATTATAAAGTTTCTAGCAATCGAACCTATTTGAACCAACTGCAACTTCATCAACGAATCAATGATATCAAAACTATAAGAATAATTAGAATAACGTCACCAATATGACGTTGTCGTAGATTAATGTTACAAATCAACTATTTTTTTACTGAGCACAGGTAATATATGTTTGACGAATGTTTAAAAAAATGTAGGGTTTAACTGCGTGCATATTCATTGGTAATTATTTTAGAAAAAATAGAACTATAATAATAATAAGGTAGTTATTATAATCCATTTCAAATAACAAGCTTCTTGCTCAACATTGCACCGAACCCAATATATTATATTTCAAATTGGGCTGATTTATGATGAGTCATATTTTGATATTAAGTAAATAAGGAATAAATGAATTGTAATTGAATGTTATTGCAATCCTCTATTTATACACATCATCATTTTGTAAACCCTGTACTAATTATAAAAAAACAGGGCAGCTGTCCGTTTAATTTTTTTCAATCTATTATTTACTTGTTGCATTCATAAAAACTAGAATATTGGATAAAATAAAAATTGAAATTCTCCCCAAAATCTGGGGTATTTACCCAATTTGGCAGAGGCCAAATGAATACACATTATTTTCATGGCAATAGTAGTTATCAAATATAATATTCCTGTATAAAAAATATCATTGAAAATCCTATGTTCCGTTTTTTTCATATACAGAGAGTTTTATATAACACCGAACATGTTCATCCAATACAATTTTGACACCTTTATTTTTTAAGTTATGTGTAAATTGGGTTGCCTCTATGACCATTAAAAACTGTAGCCAATCAATCGCAATTAATGCCTCAACTTGTACACACAGGGAGTTTTTCTTTCAAGTATACATGTGAGAATTACACAGTATATGTCGTAAACCTTTAGATACTCGTTAAAAAAAAAATAATTTGAAACTTGAAATGAGTGTGTTCCACTCCCAGACTAAGCATGAAGTAAAATTTCGAGTTTAGAAAAGCCTGAAAATTTGGTTTGGTCGCGTAGCGCGAAGCGCGGAGCGGCCAAACCAAATATTCAGGCTTTTCTAAACTCGAAATTTTACTTCATGCGCCACCGGTACAAAACACTGACAAATTACGAAGTTTAAAACACACCGATAAACTTTCTATTGCATCAGTGTTTAGTACCGGTGGCGCATGAAGTAAAATTTCGAGTTTAGAAAAGCCTGAAAATTTGGTTTGGTCGCTCCGCGCTTCGCGCTACGCGACCAAACCAAATTTTCAGGCTTTTCTAAACTCGAAATTTTACTTCATGCTTAGCCTGGGAGTGGAAAACACTCGTTTAAAGCTTCAAATTAAATTCTTTTAATAAACCTAGCATCGGCAAATGTTCAACGTATGCTTCTGTATACTTAAAAGACAAATTCTCGTTATGAAAATGTTCGGTGTTACATAAAACTCTCTGTATATCCGGCATATAAATATTCACAAGGAGCTTATGAACATGAATTATTTTAGTATTATATTTTTAAGAAATAATCTCTAATTTAATAAAATAAAACACATAATTTGTTCAGCTGTCGAAACTGGAGTCTTAAAAGTAAAAATAATTAGTTATAATGACAAGAATAAGAATTATCGGTTTTGTAAATACCGAAAAATAACACAGGATCGCTTTCTAACGAATTGAAAACGATACATAGCTTGTATGTATTATCAGGGTGTTTAAATAATACGAATCGACACTTTCTTTTTTTTTTTTGTTCCTCCTGGTTTTAAAATGTAGAGAAGTCTTTCTGACTTATGCCAAGTTGCCTTTTTGTCCATAGTCAATGGTGTGACTAGGGATGTTATCGTTTTTCCTCAATGGGTGTGTGTGTGTGTGTGTTTTTCAGTCAGCGATTGTTTCGCCGATTTCTTGTATTTTTTCGTCCGGGTGATCGATTAATCGCTGAATCATTTCAGCTCGTCTTCTGGTAGCTTTCTCTATCGGATCTTCAATCTGTAAATCTGCTCGCAGGTTTATTGTTCTTGTAAACCATGGTGCTGCTAGAGCTTTTCGTATCAGAACGCTGTTGGCTTTTCTCGCTTCCTTCTTGGCTGTGCTACTTCCAGTAGCGTAGATTTCTTCGCCGTAGGTCGCTGTTGGCAGCAGCACCATGTTTAAGAGCGTTTTTCTGCTTTTGGTGCTGAGCTTGCTGTTCGTGTGCAGAAATCGGTGGAGTTTTCGTGCTCGGGTTTTCGCTAGTCCGGTTCTCCTTTTTACGTGCCTGACGAAGTTTAGTTTCCTGTCGATTGTTACTCCTAGGTAGGTGGCTTGGCTTTTCAATCTGATGCACTTCTGGCCGAGTGTTATAAAGTTGTAGCGGGGCATTTTCCTTCCTAGGAGTAAGGCCTCGGTTTTTGTTTCATTTATACGGATTTTCCATTTCTTCCCGAATTCGTTGATTTTTTCCAGCGTTTTCGTGGCTCTTTTTCTCGCTCCCTCGACGTTTATTCCGCCGGCTACGATCGCCATGTCGTCAGCGAACTGGAATATGCTGAGGAGCTTATCCTCCGGAAACGTTGGTATGTCCGCCACGAAAATATTGTATAGTAGAGGCGAGAGTGGTGATCCCTGGGGGAGACCTTTCGACACTTTCCTTCGATCCGTCTTTTTTATACGCTTTTTTGTCGTCTATTCCACGCGACGCGAGACCCTATCCGTTCACGCCAAGCAGCAATGCACAAATGCACAGTGAACTGCCGTTTTTCTCTCTGACTGTATTCGCCCCACTTGTCCTGTAAATTTTGCATCGGATGAGCTACTCTAAACTATGTGGGTCTTTCCAACACGATCGGCGTGTTACATTGCGATAATCCCCATAATGCATCGAATTGTCGATTTCGTGAGTACATATGCAATAATTGTAAACAGAAAGGACATTTGAGCAGCGTATGTAGAAATAAAAAATAAATTTAATTCATTCCCAAAATGATACAAATAATCCTTTATTATTCTCATTGCCTACTATAAACGGTAGACCTGTAGTCACAAATGTGTTAATTAATAATAAACCATGTCAAATGGAAATTGATACTGGCGCGGCGGCAAGCGTCATTTCTAAACATTTGTGGGATAAATTATTTCCTGACGTACCGTTATCAGAGACAAAAATTAGCCAAAATAACATAAACAAACGTACAAAATTGCTAAATATGTATGTTATAAAAGGGGGCGGACCACCATTACTAGGCAGAGATTTCCCAGACAAATTTAATTTAGGCTTCAAAGAAATACATTTTATTAAGAATAATGACACAGTTAATTGTTTAGTTGAAAGATTCCTAACAGTTTTTTCAGACAAATAAGGCACGCTTAAAAATGTTAAATTAAAAATTAAATTAAGGCCAAATTGCACACCGAAATTCCACAAACCGAGAGCTTTGCCGTACTCTATTAAAAATAAAGTTGAGATAGAAATTGAAAGATTATTAAATAAAAATTTAATTTCATCTGTAAAGTACGCGGAATGGGGCACTGCGATAGTTCTTATCATGAAAAACGATAATACTGTTAGAATTTGCGGAGATTACAAAGTAACCCTAAGCCCGCATGTTGAAATTGAGAGGTACCCCTTACCCAGAATCGATGATTTATTTACAAAACTACAAGGCGGAGAAGAACTTTCTAAAAATAGTTTGACTAACGCTTATCGGCAGGTTTTGTTAGACAGTGATTTTTGAAAATTGACAGCTATCTTAACGCATTGAGAAACATTTATTCATAATAGACTACCATTTGGTATTCATTACGCCCCAGCACAGTTCCAACATATCATGGATAGATTATTAGAGGGTGTGTGTACATTGAAAGAAAATAAGATTTTTACAAAGGAATACCTAAATATTAGATTATAGATAAATTGAAATATGTATACTGTAAATTTTCAAGCATTCGTGATTTTCAAAAGCTTTCAATTTAAAGCTTTAAACGAGTGCTTTCCACTCCGAGATTAAGCATGAAGGAAAATTTTGAGTTTAGAAAAGACTAAAAATTTGGTTCGGTCGTGTAGCGCGTAGCGCTACGCGACCAAACCAAATTTTCAGACTTTTCTAAACTCGAAATTATAGTTCATGCGCCACGCGCACAAAACACTGATTTATCCAAAGCTCAAAATATATCGATCTTGTATGTACAGGGTGGTCTAATTTGGATGTTGCTTATGGGTATCTCGGTAAATATAAGAGTTAAAAAAAAACCGATGGCGCAGTCGCGATCTCTTTTTTGAGACTAGGATGATGCCAAAAACAAAAATGCACTATCTCGTTTTTTTTAGAAGTTATGAGGCAAAATCCGGTTTTCTTGATTTTTAACTTAAATTAATATCTTGCGTAATTTGTAAGTTAGACACAAACTATAAATACCTTCTTAAGGCACTTTTTTGAGTAGAATCCAGTAGCGTAGGATTTTTTGTTTATTTTATGCACACATTTTCGAGTTATGGCCAAATTATTTTTTTTTTAAATGTAAATCATAGTTGGCTTTGACACAGTTGATAAGAGTGTTATTCACTGATTTCAAAAATATACAGGGTGATTTTTTTTTCATGTTCTCTATGGGATTCTCTGAAATTATAATAGATAGAGAAACGGTTAAATGGGCAGAATGGTGCAGTTTTACGAGCTGAATAAAACTACATTTGCAACATTTTCAAAAAAGTCAAGATATATTTAAAAATGTGAAAAGTGTCGATTTTTTCAAATCGATTTTTCTCAGTTATTAAAAGACATAGAAAAAAATTATAAACGGCAAATTTTAGATAAATTTACAGTGAAAAAAATGTTATCCGTTTTTTCTATCGATATTCGTTTTTGAGATATAACACAAACTTACATTTTTTAAAATGGAAACCATAGTTGGCTATGTATTATTAAAAGGGGATTTTTTTTCTTTAAACTGATATGTCATTTGACATACCTATTTATGAAAATGACTGAGTAATTAACAATTTTCAATATTATTTACAACAAAAAATTTGTTGGCCATGAAAAAATGACTATTATAAAACAATTACGGCTGGGAGTTTGTTAATTTTTTTTCAAATAAATTTATTTTGAATGTATGTGTAGCAAGACATTGAAATGGGTAGGAAAAAATGTGCATTGAAGACAGTTATTTCTAACACTAAATTAATTGACAAAAATACTTCAATAAAATTAGCTGTTACGAACAATCGTAATTGTTTTATTAGAGTCATTATTTCATAGCTAATATTTTTTTTTGTAAATAAAATAGGAAATACTTAACAACCTAGTTATTTTTGCAAATAAGTATACCAAGTGAGAAAAAAATCCCTTTCTAATAATGACATAGCCAACTATGGTTTCCATTTAAAAAAATGTAATTTTGTGTTATATCTCGAAAACGAATGTCGATAGATAAATTCTCATAAAATTTTATTATTTTGTGTAAAATTATCTAAAACTTTGCTATTTATTGTTTTTTTCTATCTCTGTTAATAATTGAGAAAAATCAATTGGAAAAAATCTACACTTCATTTTTTAAATATCTAGTTAGCCTTGACTTTTTTAAATTTTTCAAACGTTTTCTTAATTAGAACATGAAAAAAACTCACCCTGTATACTTTTGTGAATTTATCTTAAAAACAGTGTTACTATAGAGAAGAAACTAGCTTTTAATTTAATCTGCTAAATAATATAATACGGAAGACAAAAACCATTTTTGATCATTTGTATGAGCAATTTTAATTATGATAAACATTATAAACTAGAGGTTTTTTAAATAATAATAATAATAAATCTTTTTTGAGTAGTAAATATTTTATTAGGCAGAACATAATTTTATTTTCAATATTTATTACGATTTTTATTTATTAAGAAAGAAAATAAACTTATTATCATTATTTTCATTATTTTCAATGCATCTTTGGCATCTACCTCTTACAGCTCGAATGGCGTTATAAAATTGAATGTTGCAAACATTTCCTATGGCATCATAAACATTTTGCTTCAATATGTCTAAATTAATTTTAAGCTGCTTGTAAATTTTGTCCTTCAGGTATCCCCATAAAAAAAATTCAACGGTGTCAGATCTGGAGATCTAGCAGGCCATCTAACCGGTCCAACCAATTGCCCCTAAAATTTGCATTCAGAATCAATTTGGTCCTACGCGCAATATGAGCTGGAGCTTCATCTTGTTGGAAGAATAGAACTCTTTGCTGTTGCAATGTAACATTGTCTATATATTGTTCAATATGTTTCTCTAAAATGTCTAGAAATTGATCTGTATTCAAATGATTTCTATAAATACGATACCCCAAAACTCGATCTCTTAATAATGCACACCATACATTAAATCCAAATCTCCCCTGCCTTCGTCGAGGTATTATTTGATAGGGATTTGTATTAGCCCACCAATGCTAATTATGACGGTTTAAAATGCCATCACTAGTAATACGGGCTTCATCCGTCCATATTATCGAGCGAAAGAAATTTCTGTCATTATTTAATCGATTTACATACCAATTGCAGAAGTCGAGCCTCCTTTCATAGTCTTCCGGCCGTAAAAATGTGTAGTTCTTTAATATTTTTAAAGTCTTACAACGAGACACTCCGACATCCTGCTGAATTTCACGAGATGATGTATTGGGATTTGCCCTAACACAGGCGATAACATTGATTTCCTCCTCTTCTTGGCCTGGTATGTCATATTTTATGGTAAATATTGTTTCCGTGGGTTGGCGACGTTCAGGATATCTTTGAAAATATAGTTGTGCGGCCGCACTTGGAATCTCAAATGATTCGATGAAATATTCAAACATATCGCACTTTTCATCATTTCTGTAGGCCATCGTGCCATATTTACCTAATAGGTAATAGGAAACAATGACGTTTGTTTTGAGTGTTAAAAATTAAGTTAGTTAACTATGTTTTTTACATTAAAAAAAGACCAACAACGACATATTTAGTTCTCAAAAAAACAATTTCTATTTAAGATAAATTCACAGAAGTACATATTTTTGAAATCAGTAAAAAACACTCTTTTCAACTGTGTCAAAGTCAACTATGATTTACATTTAAAAAAAAAACGAATTTGGCCATAACTCAAAAACGTGTGCATAAAATAAAAAATGCCCATGCCACTGGATTCTACTAAAAAAAGTGTCTTAAGAAGGTATTTATTGTTTTTGTCTATCTTACAAATTACGCAAGATATTAATTAAAGTTAAAAATCAAGAAAACTCGATTTTGTCCCATAACTTCTGAAAAAAACAAGATGGTGCATTTTTGTTTTTGGCTTTATCCTTGTCTTATAAAAAAAAAAATCGCGACTGCGCCATCGGTTTTTTTTTAACTCTTATATTAAGCAACATCGAAATTAGACCACCCTGTACATTTATTCACAAATCTCAGGATAAAAAAATATATTTAGTCGATTTTCAGCGTACTGTACTAAATTATTGAGAAATCAGAATTCCATATGTACGGGCGCCTAAATGTATATAATAAATTTTGATTGAAACTAAATAAGTCAAAAGTACCTACTACCACTGAAATATAGTAATACTGGAACGCGCACTGCCTATGATCGCTGGGTTAAGAAAGCGAGCCGAGAGAGACAGCGACCAAAGGGTCTTGTGTCATTGTCTCACGCTCCTCGCGCATGTCAGGCGGCGTACATCACGGCACAAAAGTACGACGGAGACACAAGACCCGTTACTCGCTATCTCTGTCGGCTCGCGCTGGCGTCGCCAGAGCGCGTTCCAGTATTACTATATTTCAGTGCCTACTACGCGAAGAATGTCCAGTAAATATTCACGGGACCTAAAAAATGCTAAGTTGGCTCGGTGATCAAATCGCCGAATGCAGCACTTTCAATTTGGTAAATTATAAATGAAAAAAGAATTTTTCCGACTCAGCACTTAAATCAACATTTACTGGCATTCCACATTCCTATTCAAAACATGAATCTAGAAATACAATTATATTTACGAAATTTATTGAAAAATATTGTAATAATATCTTGTTGTGTGTCAATAACATAATAAATGAATTAACGGCCCGCGTCAGAAATAATTCATTCGCAACTCAAGGTCGTGAGCAGGGAACCCGTGTCGCTACAAATGTCGTACATGAATTCTACATATCAATCCTAATTTCTTTTCACATGTTTTTAGAAATTACAGTATATTTTTAAAATAATACTAAAAAGGCACGATGCTGCCTCCTATTTATTGAAAGTATAATCAAAATTTACATTTCTCTTATGGAGATTTCTAAGCAACGATTAATTTTGATTATCATTTATTTTAGATCAATCTATTTATTACAACATGTTTAAAATAATAACCTTAACATATTAAAGCAATACCAAGAAGAAATAATATTTCCCATAGAATTAATACACGGCTTTATATAATCATTAGGCAGTGCTCCATTATTTAAATTATATTTAATTTAAAAAACGTTATCAACTTATTCGCAAAGCTTCAATGTACAATATGTGTAAGTTTCAATGTTCTATTTTCATTATTGTAGATGATTAATCGTTGTCCGTTCTTATGGCCAAATAACATGTACATTTCCGACTTTAACTTAGAAATGAAAGTAATTTTTTATATAATTATTATTCTAGAAAATAATATTACTTGAATTCATATTTGTATATGCGAATATTGAGAAAAACTACTCGTATTCCTATTCGAGATAAGTAAAAAAATTAGGAAACACTGTTTTAACACTAACCTAACGTTATATTTGTAAATTATATATTTTTTTGATTTTATTACCTAACATGTCTTGAAGTAATAACCTCTTTATATTCAATTAACGAAATTCAAAATACAAAAACATTAATCAAACCATAACGCCATTCAATCATAGTCGTGCATAGTTAATAATTTAATAATTTACAATAACTTGCAAATACATTAACATTGTATTTAAAACATAATTTATCAGCCATTACTGTCGTGTTTTATTGTATTAGTTAAGGTATTCATAATTTTTTATTATACTTATCTGAAAACACTTCGTTTCCAAATGCCTCTAGGATAATGAAAACGTCGCTTTTTCAAGCCACCGCACGGAAAAGGTTTATTTGCGCGCCTTTCCGTGCGCTCGGAAATGTTTCAATAGCAACAATGTGTTTGTCACTGAAGTTTTATTTTCCGTCAGTGAAATACGTAAGTTTGGTTGAAATGTACGCAGACATAGAAGAAATTAATTTTGTAGATGATATTTCGCACGATATATTAACCCAAGCGGCACAAGTAAGCGTAGAATGCTAGTAAAATCCAGATATAGACACGAACACAGGCGCAATGGGAACTTTGAAAAACACAAAAATTGTGAGTGACGAGGTATAACTCTATTTTATTTTCCTGAAAAAGTCAAATTCTCACCGCACAATCGTACACCTTATGGCAGCGGTTCTCAATCATTTTTGGTGACGGAACCCTTTTGGAAAGCGAAATACATGACGGAACCCTACAATAAAACAATAGTTTTTAAAAGTGTATTCTTTATTAATAAGCATAATAAAAGTACCATGAACTTGTTACTTACTTACATATATAGTATAATAATATAAGATATTAAAAAAGAAAACAAATCTAACCAATGGGAGGCATGATACTGTTTTTAATTTTTCATCAATTGGTTGACATCAGGTTTGATAGAGGACAGTTGAAGTCTTATATCAGGTTCGGCGTCCAGTCTATTGCGGTGTTTTGTTTTCGTGGCTGCATAGGTTGAGAATCCTGTTTCGCACAAATATATTATTGGGAACGGGAGAAGAATATTCAGAGCCATTTTGGCAAGCATTGGATATTCATCACGGATTCTACACCAAAAATTGTTGAGAGGCGTCATTTTGAAGTGACTCCATACTTGTGTCTGATGACATTTCTAAAAGAGATTCATATGTCTCGTTTGACATACTTTCGGGCTTTTGTAAGTTGGGTAAAAAAGGATTATGAATCCATGAAGTTTCATTTTTGTATTCTGTTCTTCGGGAAAATACTTCTCAAAAGATACGCGCATCGAAGTGAGATATTGGACCAATTCTTCAAATACATCATCTTGAAACATTTCTGAGTCGTTATCGCTAACAAACTCACTGAGTGACGTAAAGCTTTCTATTTCTCTCTTTCCAACGCAAATAATCAAAAAATCAAATTTTCTTTTGAAGGCAGTTATTTGTCTGTTTTCTGTTTACCTTGCAATGATAAATTTAATTCGCTCAGTTTTTGAAAGATATCCGCCATGAAGGACAGTCGGAACAACCAAGTTTTATCATACAAACGGTCTTTCAAATTAAAAGAAGTATCTGAAAGAAACATTTGTAACTCGGCTCTAAGGTCAAATAGCCTTGTTAAAGTTTAACCCCGAAGCAGCCATCGCACTTCTGTATGGAGCAGCAGTGTTTTATGTTTGCTGCCATAATCTTCACACAATAATGAGAACAATCGGGATTGTAGTGGTCGTGATTTAATAAAATTATTTTTACCCCTTCATCCATAACTAATTTTAGATTTGACGGCATTTGCTTCATCGCCAGTGCTTCTCTATGCAGGATACAATGGCTGGAACTACAATTAGGCGCTTTATTTTTTATTCGTGACCCTACTCCTGCTGTCATACCCGTCATCGCCTTGGCCCCATCTGATCAAATGTCAACGCAATCGTTCTAACTGAGATTATTTTCCTCAAAAAATATATTTATTTTATGAAACATTACTTCTTCGGTAGTGTTTGTGGGCAGCGGTGAGCACATAAGCAAGTCTTTTTCAAAAGAACATTCATATGGATATCTCACGATAACCAGCAAAAAAGCCAGACCAGCCACATCGGTCGATTCATCTATTTGCAAGACGAAACGTATTTTTTGTAGACGTGTAACTAGTTCTTGTTTGACGTAGCTTGCCAGATCATGAATTCGCCGTGAAACAGTATCGTTTGATAGCGGCACAGTAGAGACATGCTTTGCAGATTTTTCATCGAGCATACATTCTGTTATGTCTAACACACATGGTTTTATTAAATTCTCAGCGATAGTGTGCGCTTCACCTGCTTGTGCAATGCGATAGCTAACTAATTATGATGCCTCCGTGGCCTTTTGACTGATAGTTTGGGTTACATGCATCATAGTTTTTTGACTTTCCAATAACTGTTCTTTTTTACGTACAAAAATTCTTTATGCTTGTCTTTAGACTCGGGGTGTACAGTATCTAAATGTCGGCGCAACTTGGCAGGCGCCATGGAACTATTAGGAAGCAGTTTACTACATAACATGCAGAGAGGTGAGCCGTTGGAATCAACACATCCGAAACTAATATATGATACATTATACTTCCTTATTTTCGCCTTTAAAACCGTACAACTTGACATCGTTGCATCAAAGTCGGCGCCTTTGATAAATAAAAAGCCGAAATAAAAATAGAAATACAAAAAATGCGGTGTAAACAATCTCGACTTTACGTTTCGAAGTTAGAGCCGAAAGTCACTTGTTCACAATTATAGCGTCTAATCTCAGAGGCGGCTTTAATTAAATCGTGATACGCGGCGTCAGAACGGTCGGCCAGAGAGAGGTGTTTTGAATTTATTTCTAAATTCTTGCGGAACCCCTACAGGGGTATCGCGGAACCCTAGGGTTCCGCGGAACACACATAGAGTATGGCTGCCTTATGATGTTGATTCGCCACGATAAAAAGATGTTTGGCTTTAAAAAAGTGCTAATTCGATTAAATTTCTAAAAACTGGTATTCAATTTCATTTTCTTTCGAATTAGTTGAATTTTTTCACTACCAAAAAAATTACTAGTTTGAAAATAAACAAATAATTTAAGTTTTTAGATAAGTATAATGTTTACAGATAAGTATAATAAAAAAATGCGTTTATTACACGTCCAGAAATAGATTTGTCCGTGCTTGCATGACTTACGTGTTCGGCTACGCCTCACACGGAAAATGTTACGCGCGGAAAAATCCCTTTTTCTAGACTCCTAATAAAATATACTATTCTTTTATCGAAATAACAAACATTTTTGATCATTCATCACCCATTACTAAGTTAATACAACGGAGATAAGAAAGACATGGAAAATAATATATATGTGAAGTTGCCTTTGATTTCAATTAATTAAAGACCAAGGCCAAATAGGCCCTATCTTTTCTTAAGTACAATCTGATGTGTATAGTATAGGTTTTAATTTGAATTGACAAATTTGATTCTTTGATTGATTAAAATTGGGGCATTTTAAATTGTGCCTAGCTATCTGAAGTTTCGAGACAGCAATTCGAGGTGATTTCACGTCAAATAAACGTCGGTGGCGTTCATTGGACGTGTAGCTTACTTTGAAGTACTGCTTGGGATACTAAAAATTCATAAGTTGAATACAATACCTCCTCAGAAAATGGTGCAGTCAATTCAAAACATGTATCCAACCCATCCTAAGATAATGTTGCAGACAAATTAAAATATGGGCTATTGTGTAGAATAGGAAATATCTTTAAATCGGAAAATACATTTTTACTGCGCCGCCGAGTGCCGTTGTGTGTCAAAGTAAACAATGTAATGTTCTGTGTAGGTGAGAGCATATGACAGTGGTTAAGCCATTAATCACAATTAACCCTTTAAAGTTAATCAGCTCTGGTGAAAGTAGTCATCAAAATGATACAATATAAAAATAACTGAACAAATATTTGTTTTATTTCATTTTAGCTAATAATATAAAACAACCCAAAAATAAACTCTAAAGTTGTGAAACAAACAAACAAAAATACTCTCTAAATAAAAATAAAACTTTGTCCAACGAGGAAAATAAAATATTATAAGGACAAATAAAATAATAAAAACTATAAGGAATTATGGATCTTCATGCTGTGGCTTGTAATTTTTTTTTGCCGCATCTTGCATAAAATGTATTCAAAAATCTTCTTTTTTATACTGCCTTCTGTACATAAATTCACAAAGATATAAATTAAAAAGATGCTTTTGTCTGTTGCGTTTAGATAACGTCGATTTTATTTGATTCCACAACCCTTCTATTGTATTAGTATGACAGCCAGTGTCAGGATCTTTAAAATTAAGAGTGGTTCACCGTTAAACGCTGAAAACCCTCCAATTCCAAACAATTATATGCTTTCCAGTAATTCGAATATATCGTTGTTCCTGGCAATATTTTAGCTTTTATTATTATATATTGCGATTCCTACTCTCGACTGTTTGAGGGAAACACTCTTTCGATTCCCTACAAATACCCCCAAAAACCCACTGGTTTTCTACATGTTTACCCCGGTTGTATTTTTTTACAAATATCGACTCATCTATTTCTACGATGGTACCGGAGCCCGAAATTTTCCGATTGGTGGAAAGCAAAATTTCCATACATACCTCCCAGCAGAAATTAAACCAGTCTACTGCGGTATTTTTGGAGATGCGCATCTCATCCATAATAATGAGTGTATTTTTTGGGCCAATAGTACGACAGTAGGAATTCTTCGCCTATGGACATTTTAGACTTCTCAAACCAACTCCCCTTTCGTACACTTCTCTTCTGGTCATGCATCGCCAATTGTACCCAGCAGTGCACTTTGCACGTGCAGAATGTATCATTTCTCGATGACATTTTGGGCATTTATAGCTAGTAGCTAGCAACCGCATGGATTAAAAATGTTTAATTATTTTTATCAATAGCAGAGATTTATGTTGTTGTTTGCCATAATTAAACAATATCAAAATAACGACGATAAAACGCAGGATTTTCAAACAGCAACAAACACAGTAATAAACAAACACAGTAACGACGAACTCAGTAACAAAAACTATGATAGAACGCAGGATCTCCAAACAGCAAACGATGATAACAATGAACACAGTAACACAAACGATGATAGAACGCAGGAACTCCAAACAGCAAACGATGATAACAATGAACACAGTAACAAAAAACGACGATAAAACACTGGAACTTCAAACAGCAAACGATGATAACGACGAATACAGTAACAAAAACAACGATATAATGCAGGAACTCCCAACAGTAAACGATGATAACGACGAACACGCGAATAAAAACAACGATAGAACACAAGAACTTCGATGATTACAAATAACACAATAATAGATAAGACGATAGAACGCTAGAACTACTTGAGGGTTGGAGTTTGTGATTAACGCGATGACTTCGATTAACAAAATAACAAAAATGACAAAACTACGATAAAAACAAAACACAATCCAAAGGCGACTTGTAGAAATATCAAATACCTTGCTAATACATACAGAGAGTTTTATGTAACACCGAACATTTTCAGAACGAGAATTTTTCTTTTGCCACAGCTTATTATAAATCAAAAACTCCACAAATAAATGGTCCACAATAAGTTGGCATAAATAGGAACCAAGCTAACTCTCTGTCGAAGAGTTTGGTCGTAGGTATATTCTAAGATAAATTACTTATTAAGGGCGCCAGTAACCATTTACACCCTGGCTCCTAAATACATAAAATAACCGGTTACAAATTATTTTACTGATGTTGGACCAATTATCATCAAGTAATTCAAACAAACATAACAATGATCAAAGGTGTGTCAAATAACCAAAACCAGAATTAAACCCCAAATAAATATTTATTTAATAAAATATTTATGTATATATGTATATCAAAATAATAATAATAAAAAAAAAACAGTAACTATGTATATATATATATATATATATATATATATATATATATAAAACTATGAAATGTAATTTGATTAATAATTAAATCGCTTAAATTTGTTCCAACAGTAAATAACTATATTTTCCCCCAAAAATGATCATTCATGGTTCACAAAAAAAATTTAATCATTAATTCACACTTAGAATAAGAAAATCAAAATATTGTTTATAACTTCGTTTTTTTATTTCAATCATAAATTATGAATTTAAATTCTTTTAATTAATTATTGAATTAAGTCACTGCCGAATTAAACAAAGAAAAAAAGACCTATTAAGGGGAATATAACAGTGGTCTGAAATTTAATGTTAGGTTTATTTAAAAACTAAAGGTCCTAGAAAGTTGAAATTTTGACAGCGTATATTAAGCCCAATTATCTAGTAAAATATCGAAGTACTTTTTTTTAAAACAATTTGCTTTCAGAGGTATGAAAAAAATAATGTTAAATTTTTCAAAATTAAAAAAAATATTCCCATATCTTACTAGTTTATACTATAAGGAATATAATGTGAACATTTCATAAGGATGCGATAGCTCATGCCCGAGTCAGGTTAAAATAAAAATCTTGAAAAATAAGACCGTAAAATACCGCCGCCTTGCGGATCTTCTCTTAGTTGAACGCGTTGTACAATCATCTGCACAATTATTGGAGGGGCGAGCAGCATGCGGCCAGCGTTTATCCCTGGGCTGGTGAACGCTGCGCGGCTTCGCGTTTGTTTTTCTTTTCTTTTCTCAATCATAGTTAACAAAAACGGCTCGCGTCGTTAGCATTTATTCTCGTAAAATTAATATTTCGCAATTATAATCGATATTTTATTGTACTAGTGTTTTATTTTCATGCTTTCTGACTACTAATGGAATAAGTATTTTTTTATACTGCATGTTCACTAATATAGAAAACACGAAATGTTTCACTAATTTAAATAAAATATACCTTTAATATTGGCTTTCCTTATTATTTGACAGTGTCGGTATTATTAAATTATTTTTAAAGTTTTTTAAGCTGATTAATAAGCCAGAAGCAATATACCTTTAATATTGGCTTTCCTTATTATTTGACAGTGTCGGTATTATTAAATTATTTTTAAAGTTTTTTAAGCTGATTAATAAGCCAGAAGCAATCGAATAACAATCAGTCTTGTTCAAATCATTATTTCGTCTTAAATCTTTCGTTATTAAAGCAGTTGTTAAATGCCATTAAACTTCTCGCAATAAAACTATTAAAGTAAATTGTAAAGTTTCTAGCAATCGGACCTATTTGAACCAACTGCGACTTCATCAACGAATCAATGATATCAAAACTATAAGAATAGTAAGAATAACACCAATATGACGTTGTCGTAGATTAATGTTACAAATCAACTATTTTTTACTGAGCACAGGTAATATTTGTTTGACGAATGTTTAAAAAAATGTAGGGTTTAACTGCGTGCATATTCATTGTTAATTATTTTAGAAAAAATAGAACTATAATAATAATAAGGTAGTTATTATAATGCATTTCAAATAATAAGCTTCTTGCTCAACATTGCACCGAGCCCAATATATTTTTTTCAAATTTGGCTGATTTATGATGAGTCATATTTTGATAGTAAGTAAATAAGGAATAAATGAATTGAAATTGAATGTTATTGCAATCCTCTATTTATACGGCTCAGTCAACTTAGCCCCCCGAAGTTCGACTTTTTAAAAAATAACTGTTAGACAAGAAAGTTACGGGGGTTTGAACTTTCGGGGGGCTAGGTTGATGCTGGATGTTTCAAGTTTTCTTACAGTATTCGGATTCCTCAGAGCTAGCGCTACCAATTTAAAAGCTAGCGCCACCCCCACAACCCCAAAAGATTATACAACATTTTAAACCCTAGCCCCCCGAAATGAGATTTTTTTAATAAAATTGGGTGCAAAAGTTCAATTCAAGGCTTTAAACGAGTGTTCTCCACTCCCAGACTAAGCATGAAGTAAAATTTCGAGTTTAGAAAAGCCCCGTGAAAATTTGTCGAGGGTCGCGCAGCGACCCGAGACAAATTTTCTGGGCTTTTCTAAACTCGAAATTTTACTTCATGCGCCACGCGTATAAAACGCTGATTTTAAGTAAGGTTCAAATATACACAAATTTCACAAAATTTTAGTGTTCTATACGCGTGGCGCATGAAGTACAATTTCGAGTTTAGAAAAGCCCAGAAAATTTGTCTCGGGTCGCTGCGCGAGCCTCGACAAATTTTCACGGGGCTTTTCTAAACTCGAAATTTTACTTCATGCTTAGTTTGGGAGTGGAAAACACTCGCTTAAAGCTTCAAATTGAATTCCTGTAAAAACAACATATATCTAAAGATTTAAACAAAATAAAGTGAATCTGGAATACGTCTACTTTAAAGAAAAACTCCCTGTATATCGTAGAATCAGGATATTGAGATAGATTGTGTTAGAATGAAAATAAAGTCAATTGAATAGCAACGAAAGGAGCTTAATCACAATTTTGTAGCATCGAAAAGATACCCATGTTTTGATTAGGTACATACATAACCCGATGTGTACTAGGTAAATTTTCAGGCATTCATTGTTTTTGAAAAGCGTTCAGTTTGAAACTCCCAACGAGTGCTTTCCACCGAGTAATAATGATTTAAGTTATCATAAAAAAAAAACAACCGTGAGGTACGCCACTGTCTTGCTAGCACTAGCTATCTCTTGAATATCTTTCTCATTTATCACTTGGTGAAACATTTTGAAATAATAATAAAGGATAAATTAAAAACACTTGGTTTGTTTCACTATTTGTTTCTATTTACTTGACTAGTTTCGCTTTTCACGGCATTATCAAGAGTGAACTTTGATAATGCCGTAAAAAGCGAAACTAGTCGAGTAAATAGAAACAAATAGTGAAACAAAGCAAGTGATTTTAATTTATCCTTTAATATCACTAGCTATGTCGTTGTTAGTGTTTATAGACTTCAGTATAGCAATTACAATGCCAAAAAAAAATTTTGAAATCGTACGGTTAGTTTCCGAGTTATACCAATTTCAATTATCAAAAACAATCGTCAGTTACGCCACTGTCTTACTAGTGCAAGCTATCTCGTTGCCAGTGTTTATAAATATTAGTATAGTAATTACAATGCCAAAAGAGTTTCTTAAATCGTACGGTAAGTTCTTGCGTAATAACGATTTAAATTAGCTAGGAGTGAAAACACAATTGTCAGTTACGCTACTGTCTACTAGGCAGCATGTTTCTAATAGCCAGTGTCTATGAACATAAATAAAGTAATTACAACGCCGAACTATTTGTTGAAAGCGGTATATTATATGCCAAACATCATTTTGTATTAAAATTCAGGAAGTAAATGGTAATACGCATACAGGATCTGAAAGCTCTTGCATCAAAATTTGGACGTGAACTTTTTTTTACCTGATATTTTTGAGAGAATATTTTTGTCATATTCTGTTGGCGCTAGCTCTAAGTTATATTTTCCACCCAATTTGATTAAAAACATCTCATTTTAGGGGGCCAGGGTTAAAAATGTTTTATCATTTTTTGGGGCTGTGGGAGTGGCGTTGGCTTTTAAATCGCTAGCTCTGAGGAATCCGAATAGTGTAAAAAAACTTAAAAAATCCAAACTCGGGGGGCTAGCATCAACCTAGCCCCCCGAAAGTTCAAATCCCCGTAGTTTTCTTGTCTAAATGGCGCTAGCTCTAATTTTTGTGGCGCTAGCTAAGGCCGGTCTAGCGCAATCGCTTTTTTCAAAAAAGTCGAACTTCGGGGGGCTAAGTTGACTGAGTCTATTTATACACATCATCATTTTGTAAACCCTGTACTAAACATTAAAAAAAAACAGGGCAGCTTTCCGTTTAATTTTTTTCAATCTATTATTTATTTGTTGCATTCATAAAAACTAGAATATTTGACCGAATATAAATTGAAATTCTCCCCAAAATTGGGGGTATTTACCCAATTGGGCAGAGGCCAAATTAATACACATTATTTTCATGGCAATAGCAGTTAGGGAAGATAATATTCCCATTTAAAAAATATGATTGAAAATCCTATGTTTTTTTTCATATATGTGCGGCATATAAATATTCACAATGAGCTTATGAACATGAATTATTTTATTATTATATTTTTAAGAAATAATCTATAATTTAATAAAATAAAACACATAGTTTGTTCGGCTGTCGAAACTGGAGTCTTAAAAGTAAAAATAATGTGTTATAATGACAAGAATAAGAATCATCAGTTTTGAAAATACCGAAAAATAACACAGGATCCGATAACGCTTTCTAACGAATTGGAAACAATACATAGCTTGTATGTATTATCAGCGTGTTTAAATAATACGAATCGACACTTTCGTTCGATCTGTCTTTTTTATACGCTTTGTTTTTTTCGTCTATTCCACGCGACGCGAGACCCCATCCGTTCATGCCAAGGAGCAATGCACAAATGCACAGCGAACTGCCGCTTTTCTCTCTGACTGTATTCTCCCCACTTGTGCTGTAAATTTGGCATCGGATGAGCTACTCTAAACTATGTGGGTCTTTCCAACACGATCGGCGTGTTACACTGCAATAATCCCCTTAATGGATGCGCTTATATCAGCACCGTAGCACAGACATATATTTATTAAATTAAAATGATTCACTGTTAAATTGTCTAACTTATTGAACTTACAAAAAAATAACTGCTAAATTTATTTAACTTTATTTTCATTAATATAAATCACGTTAAAAAAAATAATAAACGCATAAAACTTATCTTGAATCCTGTCCCGTAATCAGTCCTCTGCGCTAATTCCGAACGGAACCTCCGAGTGAAATATTTTCCTCAATCCGATTAGAAAACTTCAGCATCCAACCAATCAGGAAAATAACCACAGAAACCGGAAACCTCGAAATGCGTAGGATGAAAATCTGCTAACCCCCAGGTTTTAGAGTTTTTGAATTCAAACAAAAAAACCAACTTAATAAAAAAACCCTCTTTTTCAGAGGGTTTTTATCTCCACAAAATAGATAACGAATTATTTCCACGGCAACGGTTAGAAGTGAAACAAATCCTCCTCAGAGTGTTTCCGCAATTAACTCCAAAATTCTCCAGAATAATACAAATATCTCCAAAATAATTGAAGAACAAAGTAATGCACGGAAATCCAGAAATTTGATGAATAAAATTCACTAACGCGTCAGCCACAGCACACCTCTCCGTGTCCGTGCGAAAGATAATCCAATAACCCCGAAGGGGATTAAAAAACCCAAAGACGATTATTTCTCGCCGGCGCACAGAGGACGATTTCCATCATTTAGGCGATCATTTCGTGAAAAATTAACTTCAAGGTTTAACCATGACGCATGTTTTTACAATGAGTTGTAAGTTCAATTGTTTACCAGGTAAAATTTGCAGCCTCTTTGACCCTTTCCACAAGGGTAGGGACCGTGATAAAGTAACGCATTACCATTTAGCGCGCGACCGTTACATTGCAAGTGTCTTAAACGTTTAACTTGACTGTGTTTTATTTCATTTCTGTGTACGTTTTTTTTTTATTAAAAAAATATGGAAAATTAAACCCCAAGTAAGTAGTAAATATATCTGTTTAAAGTTTGCATTTACATTAAATCACTTTTTATAAATAATTAATTGAAATTTGAGATGAATTGATGGTATAAATTACTGAAACGCGACAAATAAAAAGTAAAAAAGTATGCTTCGTCTTTCTTCGTTTACTTTCATATTTTGCACATCTATAATCTAACTGTTATACTTAGTATCTAAAATAAAATTAGCTGCCTCGAAGTTCCTCACGCGTTTTTTATATTATTTTTTAGATGGTTGGTCCAATTCACGCAAAACGTTATTTGAGGTTTGGCGGAGAGGAACAACTTTGCAACATAAAAATTCTGCTGTTATTGAATTTGTTATGAAGAAATTTAATATAGATTACAATTATGAAAATATGGACATTTTAAAAAACCAAATTAGAAATTTTACTTCGAAAGTTTCTTTGAAATGGCAAAAGTCAAATCGGACAATTGTTCGTTTTGAAGAAAAATGTTCACAGTTTACAAAACATTCGTATAAATTAATGTACAATGGCGCAAAAGCACGAAATGCCAATATTTATCCTAGTTATGATTTAATAGTAAGAGCTAGAAAAGAATGTTATCCAGAAGAAAACTGCATAAATATCGACGAAACATGTGCTGAAGTTAAAGTTCAAGCTCTTGTGGACCACACTGTTAGAAGACTGTTGATGTTATTTGAGAACACACTATTAAAAAATAACGAATCATTGGGAAATAAATTCATCATAACATATAAATGGGGATGCGATGGAAGTGCAGGACATTCATTATACAAACAAGCATTCACAGATTCATCACGAACTGATGAGTTTTTATTTACTGTTTGTATAGTTCGTCTACAAATAGTAAGTTCGGAAAACGAAAATATAATATGGATGAATCCTAGACCTTCTTCTACCAGATTTTGTAGGCCACTTAAAATTATATTTGAGAAAGAAAATAAAAAATTAACAAAAACAACTGTAGCTTATATGCAGCAACAAATGACAAATATACTTCTAACTACAATATTTAGTAAGGAATCTAATGTTATCTTCCATCACGAATTTAAATTAACTATGATTAACGGCAAAACAGTAGCAATTATAACCGACACTTCCTGTCAAAGTTGTAGTATATGTGGTGCAACACCAAAGTTAATGAACGATTTAGAGAAGGTTGTAAAAATGCCTAAGACTGCCAGTGGGTGTGATTACGGAATTTCGTCACTCAATGCGTGGATACGATGTTTAGTAAGTAAGTTTTTTATTTCCAATTTAAATGAATACATTCCTGGATGAGTCAATATTGTTGCAGTATATTAGTATACATATAAAAATGAATATATTAGTAATTGGTAGCTTAATGTAATGTTAGTAAAGAAACTGACAAACAAAAAGTGCATATAAATAAGTAAAAAGAGACAATGTAACATACAAATTAAAACTTAAAACTAAGGTGTATAACATTTTAAAAATTACTGTATAGAGTAAAATGATATACGTAATAAATACAGGCATAAGAATTACATATAGGAACACATAACACATTGCAAATAGGACAGAACAATTTATACAAGTTAAAACTTAAATATAACGTGTAAAACATATTAAAATTAAGTGTAGATATAAATTAATATTATATAACTGACAAAAAAAAATAAATTGCGTGCTGGGACAGTTATTTACATGTTTTAAAGATCTTTAAGATAGTCTTCATATTCTGTAACAGTATAGAAAGAATTTTCTTCTATTATTCGTTTAATGGTATTGATAAAAGTCCTTTTCGGCATCTCTTTTATTCTATTAGGTAATTTATTATAAATATTAATACATTGCACAATACATGCGTTTTTATAATAACTATGTTTGAACTTTGGATGTCTTATAGTTTTTTTTCTGACGTTGTGCTCGTGTTTTACTTCATTTTGGTTAAACAGATGCAGGTTAGATTTAACAAATTTAAGCGATTCATATATATGGAGGCTTATTACTGGCATAAGTTTTAAGTCTCTAAACAGTTGTCGACAACTAGAATTAGGTTTTTTTCTGCAAATGGCTCGAATTAGTCTTTTTTGGACAACAAATACTTTGTGAATATTTGAGGCTGTAGTACAGCCCCAGAATACTATTCCATACGCCATTTGGGATTGACAATGTGCAATATATACAGTTCTGGCTGCATCTATGTGTATGTCCTGTCTTGTCGCATATATTAGATAAGAATATTTAGAAATTTTACCGCAAATATTTCTTATATGTGAGTCCCACTTCATATTACTTTGAAGAGTTAGTCCTAAGAATTTTACTTCTTCGGTTTCAGTTATATCTTTCCCATTCATAGTTAAATTTATTAGTCCCATTGACCTTCGGAAGTTCATAAATTGTGTTTTGCTGGCATTAGCAGCTAGATTGTTCATATTTAAATAAGTGTAAAGTTCAATTAGTATTGCATTTGCAGCATCATTTAGATAATCTAGTCGTTCATCTTCAAAACATAATGTTGTGTCATCGGCAAACATTGTTATATGACAATTAAGTGAAAGTGGCATATCATTTATGAACAATAAGAACATCAATGGGCCCAATATGCTGCCTTGGGGTACACCTACGATAGGGCTGGCTGTATTTGATTTTTATAATGTATTGTTAATATTTTCAACCGTCATTTGAAGCCTATCGCTTAAATAAGAAGTTAAGAGTCGATGGCAATTTCCCCTTAGACCATAATTATATAGTTTGTCGAGAAGCAGTTCATGCGGTACGCAGTCGAACGCTTTCGACAGATCCAAAAATATTGACAATACATTCTTGTTTTTATCCAAGTTGTTTAGTACAAAAGACAAGAAGTTAAAAATAGCGTGCATCGTTGACTTAGATTTTCTAAATCCAAATTGAAAGCTGGTTATTGTTTGATTGGCTTCAACGAAACTTATTATTCTGTTGTATATTGCTCTTTCGAAAACCCTTGAGAACGCCTTCTTTATATATCTTACCGTATTGGAATAAATAAATAGCAACTCCGAGATGAAGCAGATAAATTACAAATGAAGAAGAGAAAAGAATCTATTCAATCCGGATTAAGGGAAAAATTAGGCCTGTTAGTTGATATTATAAAACAAGGATATGGCACAACAAACAACGGTAACACGGCAAGTAAGTTTTTTGAAAACTATAAAATATCTGCAGAAATTACGGGATTGAATAAAAATTTAATAAAACGTCTCGAAAATCATATTGCAAACTATTTCATGTAGGCAGGCAGTAAATGTGGAAGCGTTTCATAAATATGCGATAGATACAGCACGACTTTATATAAACTTATACCCATGGTTTTATATGTCTGCGAGTGTCCACAAAATTTTGATACACGGAGGAGACATAATAAAAGCAGCAACTTTACCAATTGGCATTTTTTCTGAGGAAGCGTTGGAAGCTCGTAATAAGGATTTGAGAAGATATCGAGAGCACCATTCAAGGAAGTTTTCTCGCCTGCAAACAATAACCGACCTGTTTCACACCCTTTTGTACTCCTACGATCCATATATATCAACAATTTCCAAAAACACGAATATTACTAAAACTTATAATATTAAGAGTTTGGATGAAGAAGTATTAAGTTTATTAGATGAGAATGTATCAGAGGAAGCAATAGATGAATTCGAAAAAAATAAACAATCTGACAGCGAGAGTGATTAAATAATAAATTTAGTGTCTAACTGTAATAATAATTGTTTTTTCATTAAAATAATACTTTTAAACTTATGGCATTTTTTTATTCACAGTGGGCCAAAAAAACGGTACAAGTTTTGTTCTCTCTCATATATCTTCGTAAGTTATTAATACTTTTTAATAATTAATATAACAGTGAAAAGCCCAATTCTTATAGAAAAGATGAATTGCTATAAAGAAATAGTACTAACTGAAATATTCTGCGTCATACCATGAAGGCATGCAAAAATATTTTATTTAAGAAATTTATTGTTTCTAAATTATGAATACCTTATCTTGTTTACTTAGGCGAACCATTTTTATTGCAAAAACCAAAAATGACTGATAGAAGTAACAGCTAATGCCCGAAGTTCATTGGAAAACAAAAACCAACTATAGCCCACTAATTTGCATGCCTACAAATGCTGTGCATTATAAACTCAAGCATTTGCAGAGCTTTCATTAATGTGGAATATCGTCGATAAAAAAAACTTTTTAAAAATGCAATTAATTATGTTTGCATTCTACAAAGTGCAAACATTCTGTTCTTCAAAGAATTATTTAATGTGTCAATTATTATTGAAAATATGAATATTTCCAATTTGTACCGTTTTTTTTTTTTGCCCACTGTGTATAATCCATTATACAAATTCTTAAAGTAGTCTAACTAATAATTATTTATTATTTACACGTATTAGATGAAAAATACGAATAAAATTGAGTCAATAATTACGTTCGAATATACATGATCGCCTAGAAAGCGTGAATCGTCCACTGTGCGGCACGAGCGCCGAGTGAACTCAGACAATAGGAAAATCATTTGGCGTGCGCGCGCAGCGCTATTTAAATTAAAACAAAAGAAGAGCGTATAAAATTTAACAATTAAGTTAAATACAAATTCATCTCCTACGTAATTAAATCTCTACTCAGCCAACTAATAATAGCAAATAATATTAATTAATTGAAAAGTGGATACCAATTTGTTATAAATGTAAGTAATACCGATTATATAAAAAAAATAATCGTAATGCTAAATTGAACCGTTTCACTTTGAAGTATTCATATGCATACGTTGCACATTTTCCGATGCTCAGTTTATTAAAAGAACCCAATTTGAAGCTATATGCGAGTGTTTTCCACTCCCAGGCTAAGCATGAAGTAAAATTTCGAGTTTAGAAAAGCCTGAAAATTTGGTTTGGTGGCGTAGCGCGAAGCGCTACGCGGCCAAACCAAATTTTCAGGCTTTTCTAAACTCGAAATTTTACTTCATGCGCCACCGGTACAAAACACTGACATATTACGAAGTTTAAAACACACCGTTAAACTTTACATTGAATCAGTGTTTTGTACCGGTGGCGCATGAAGTAAAATTTCGAGTTTAGAAAAGCCTGAAAATTTGGTTTGGCCGCTTCGCGCTTCGCGCTACGCGACCAAACCAAATTTTCAGGCTTTTCTAAACTCGAAATTTTACTTCATGCTTAGCCTGGGAGTGGAAAACACTGACTTAAAGCTTCAAATTAAATTCTTTTAATAAACCAAGCATCGAAAAATGTGCAACGTATGCATATGGATACTTCAAAGAAAAATTCTTGTTATAAAAATGTTCAATGTTACATAAAACTCTCTGTAGACTTTAATAGATTGACCTCAATTAAAGAGATTAAATAGATTCAAAGAGGTAGACTAATCAAATAATAACTACAATTGGCTAAATTCCAAATTTGTGTCAGCGGCGATATTTCGCCGAAAAGAAGATTTATTGGAAATCCACTGGTTTGGGGTATATTATTTATTCTCAAAGTATACCATAGCATAGAGATCGGACTTGTTCTTTTCGGGCGTTATTTCTGTGCTTGTTTTTTTTTTCATAGATAATATAAGAACGTATAGTAAGCAGGAATCCCACCAGGGGTCGCGATTACGGCTGTAACTTGAAATACATTCTATTTAATTTTAATACACTTTAAACAACTGTAGGTTCTATTCAATTAAATTAATAATATAATAACGTTAATACTATTTAGGTACATGCATGTTTCTCAAAAATTGTTGGTGTTTATGAAAAGAACCGATTTGTTAAAAATTGATAAAAAAATATAATACAGTAGAATTTAAGTGTGAAAAATTTAAAGAATTTTAAGACTGACTAATAAACCATAAAGGCTTGATGGATTTCACATTTCTACTAGTTTGTGGCTTAAGTGGAAGGTTTCAAAGTGAATACATTGCTTAAGTATATTTGCTCACGCTAGCGATTTTACATACTTCTAGGTTTGGTTATGTTAGGTTAGTAGAAAGGTTTGCAATGCAATAAATTGCGCAAGTCATTTTGCGCCCGATGCCTGTTCCACATACTTCTAGTTAGCTTAAGTTAAAAGAATGGTTTGCTATAGAATACATTGTGCAAGTCTCTTTGCGCACGATGCCTGTTCCACATACTTCTAGATTAGGTTAGGAGAAAGGTTTGCAATAGAATAAATTGCTTCTGTCTCTTTGGACACGGTGCCTATTCCACGTACTTATAGGTCAGGTTAGGTTAGATTAAGAAAAATGTTTTTAATAGAATAAACATCGATTTGCAACAACGCTAACACTATTAAGTGTGTGGGAAACGAAGCAGGAGTATCTTTGCACATTTTAGCGACTTTACATTTTTTTTTTTTTTTTAGGGGCAGGAAACGGAAGTTAGGGTTATTTCTGCCCTAGCACCGCAGCCGTGTGGCTTATTGTACTTCTTCCGTTACCGTAGTTAATCAAAAAGCTCTGTCTCCTTGGCTAGTCCCAGCAGCCTTTCGATCATCTTTCCCTTCGGGAAGTGGCTTGTATTCCCTTGGACAAGGTTTGTTTCCTCCAGGTGGAAAGTGCCTCGCACTCGAATAGTACATGTGAGGCGTCTTCATCCTCTTCCAGGCATAGTCTGCATATTGGATCTTCTGTGAACAGTTTCATGTTATGCAGGTGCTTCCTTAGGGTGCCCTGTGTGTCCCGGCGTCCAGCGTAGTGTTACGGTGTTTTCCGTCGCCAGTTTCGTCAGGTTTTGGATGCATTCCCATGCTAGCTCAGATTGGATCTTATAGCTGTTGAGTGCTCTTAGAGCGGCTTGGCTGTCGGTGAGGATCAGAATCTTTTGCCTCTTATATCCCCGTCGCAGATTTTCCATGGTACATTGGTTGATCGCGAAGATCTCGGCTTGATGTGCAGTTGCCATCCTCCCCAGAGACACGTAGATGTCATATTTTGGGGTTACGCCGTGAATCCCAGCGCCTGCTCCACCTTCTCTTCTTGACCCATCGGTGTACCAGATCAGGGTTCCAGGTGAAGGGTTGCGCTTCTCGTTGTCCCCCTCACATTCTATTGTAAAGGGTCTCTTCAGGGAGTAGCGTGGTATCATGTAGTCACTTCCCATTTGTAGTAGAGGTTTGGTAACTACTGGTAACTACCTGTTCTATTCTGGAGTGGTTTCCTGTGGGGTGCCAGTTTCCAGTTGTCCTCAACCTATATGCCCCTAGTCTGGCCTCGCTTTTAACCACTAGGTCCAGCGGTTGGAGGTTTAGTAGGGTTTCCATTGAGGCTGTTGGTGTTGTACGCAGTGCGCCAGTTATGCATAAGCAGGCTAGTCGCTGTACTCTAGATAGAGCTACCTGCGCAGTACTTTGTTCTACTTTCGGCCACCAAGTGGTGCATCCGTAGGTGATCATGGGTTTTACTATTGCATTATATATCCACATGGTCATTTTTGGATTGAGGCCCCATATTTTTCCCAGAGCACGCTTTGTTGTCATTAGCGTCCTTGATGCTTTGTCGGTTGTGTGCTTTAATTGCCGGTTCCATGTGAGTTTTGTATCTAGGTAAATACCAAGATATTTGACTTCATTGGTTAGTTGTAGAGTTTGGTTAAAGAAGGTTGGGGGTTTGAGGCCCGCGCATTTCCTTCTTTTTGTGAAGGGGATGACCGTAGTCTTGGTGGGGTTAACGCTTAGCCCCACCTCCCCACACCATCGTTCTACAGTTTTCAAGGCATTATTCATGATGCTTGTTATAGTAGTTGGATATTTTTCCGTGACGAGAATGACAATGTCATCCGCATATCCCTGGGCGTAATATCCTGAGTCGTTTAGTAACGTGAGTAGCTCATCCACCACCATGTCCCATAGAAGGGGGGATAGAACGCCCCCCTGAGGACATCCACCTTTGGCTTTTATGCTGATTTTTTCTTGGAATTGGTCCGTAGTTACTAGTCTGTCCGTCAGCATGGATTGTAGCCACGAGCTTATCGTGGTTTCCACAGCGTGACTTTCGACTGCTCTTACGATCGTTCTGATAGAGGTATTGTCAAACGCTCCCTCAATATCGAGAAATGTAGCCAAAGCCACTGTTTTGTTTTTCAGCGAGGCCTCTACCTTAACTACCAGTTGGTGTAAGGCAGACTCGCATGATTTTCCAGCTTGAAAGGCGTGTTGAAAGGGGTGGAGCGGCCTCTCTAGAAGTGAGGTTTCCCTTATGTGTCTTTCAACTAGTTTTTCCATCGTCTTAAGTAGGAACGATGTCAGGCAAATTGGTCTGTACATACTTAGGTTTGATTAGTAGAAAGGTTTGCAATAGAATACATTATTTTTTGTTTATAAATAACCTTAAAATGGAAGTCGTATATTAGTATTCTATTGTAAGCTTATTTATTTTATCAAATTTAAAGCGAAATTTCTTAATAAGTGAGCAGTAGTGAAATTATTAGGAACTGTGTGTGGTTAAAGCATAATTAGTAAAGAATTAGACTGGGAACGGCGAATATAACCTTCCAAAAAAAGCGTTAATTTCAGATAAAATTTGTGAGCGAAATGTAAGTGTAATTATTGAAAAACTAGTGTTTACGCTTCCTTTTTATTAATACAAACGGGATCAACTAGGTAGATATCGATATTTTTATTTTTAACTTGAAATAAATATGGGTGTAGGCATTATATTCATTAATTATCAAGAACGTAAGTTTCAACAATACAGTTTAATCAAACGGTAAGTTCAATTTCGTAAAAAAACACTTTTCCGAGGTATATTTTAAACTTAAATAACACACCTAAAACCAACAAATATCCATTTCACTTTTTCGAAAAAAAAAAAAGATAAAAAGAATAAAAAGGTTAACTACAAATTAGAAATTCAAATGTTCCCATCGCCACCGAATGCCAATGTGGTTCATTGATGAAAACATTGCATCGGAGCTTCGGTAGAGCAACAATTGTGCGAGAGGGTACATTAGCCCACTTATTAGAGAAAACCTATAAGAAATCCGTGCAGGTTCAATTTTTGGTGAGTGGTTAAAAAATCAATTGCGAAATTCCTTTAATACTGGGCTTGCGTTCAAAAGCCCGAATGGGCCCCCCGGATAGGTCAATTCCGAGGTACGAACACACGCCCGGCACAACGAGACCATTCGCGACGCTCAAAAGTGTCGATTATCAAAGTTAATATTCGATTTTTGTAATTTTTGACGTTTAATTTTTGATCTTAAAGCATACACACACACATACACACCATTACACAGATCCATATAAATAATCTGTTAAGAACCACTGAAGTGGGTGCGTGGAAACCAGAGCTGGGCAGGATTCGAATCATTTAAGATTCGAATCCTTTTAGAGGATTCAAAAGAGGCATTCGAATACTTTAGTTAAACTGGATTCGTGATCCGGATTCGTTGCGTATTCTTAAAAGGATTCGTATTCGAATCCAAATATGGGCGATTCGAATCCTTATAGAAGGATTCGAATATTTATAAAAGGAGTCGAATACTTACAAAAGGATTTGAATCGTTAAAAATATTTCGAATCAATTGTGAGGATTAACATGAAAAATGTCTTTTGTGTCTTTTAAATTTCTCGTTAAATCACTGTTTTATACGCGTGGCGCATGAAGTAAAATTTCGAGTTTAGAAAAGCCCCGTGAAAATTTGTCTCGGGTCGCTGCGCGACCCAAGACAAATTTTCTACGCGGGGCTTTTCTAAACTCGAAATTTTACTTCATGCTTAGTCTGGGAGTGGCAAACACTCGTTTAAAGCTTCGAATTGAACTAAAAAAAAAACAAGAATATCTAAAGATTTACAGAAAATAGGCTGTTTCGCGGAAAACACTATTTCTACTAGCAGAAACAATAGTTACCAGCCAGAACTTCTAGCTCAGATGGTTGTAGCTTCAGATATCTTGCTACCAGCGAACGAGGCCTGTACTAGTACTACTAAGTACTATTAGCCGAAAGAACCACTGTACAAACTGTAACGTTTACTTTTATTTCAGTTAAAAACTATTTGTCCACTAGCAGAAAGAACTGCCGCTATTAGCATTCTAGTTCCGTAGATGGAACCTGTACTACTACTAGTAGCAGAAAAAACTAGTGGTAGTAGTACAAGAAACTACTTTTAACCTGAAAGAACGACCAAGGCCGCAGCCAGAAAAAAAAGATTCATAGGGGGTTATAAAAATTTCGTGGGGGGGGCCTAGAAACAATTTTTTTTTGCTCTTACAGTCCCGCTTTTACATACAAAATTTTATCGTTTTGAAAGTTTCAGGGGGGGTTTCAACCCCCACATCCCACCCCACGGCTACGGTCTTGAGAACAACTGCTACTAGCTAAAAGAATTACTACAGCAGAAAGGACAACCGCTATTAACAGAGCTTCTATTTCAGATGGTTCTAGCTTTAGATGTCTTGTCATCAGCAGACGGAACCTGTAGTACAGGTTCCGTCCGTACTAGTAGTAGAAAGACCTACTCGTAGTAGAAGGACCAAAATAGTAGTTCTTTCTCCTACTGAAAGGACGAACGCTACTAGCACAAAGAAAATGTACTATTAGCTGAAATAACTACTACTACTGATAGAAACGTTTACTTTTTAGCAGAACACGCTTTTTCTACTAGCAGAAACAACTACCGCTATTGGCAGACAGGGCGTCTGGTTCAGATGGTTCTAGCTTCAAATCTTGCCACCGGCAGATAGAGCCTGTACTACTACTAGTAGCAAAAAGACGTGGCAGTCGTTTTTTTTTATAGTAAAAAACACTATTTCTTCTAGCAGAAAGAACTACTGCTATCAACAGAGCGTCTTGTTCAGAAAGTTCTGGCTTATCGTGTCTTGCCACCAGCAGACGGAGCCTGTACTACAACTAGGAACAAAATAGTAGTTGCTTCATCTACTACTAAAAGGACAATTGCTGCTAGCAGAAATAACTTGTACTACTAGCTGAAAGATGGATAGTTTACTTAACTTAAAACGCATTTCTACTAGAAGATTAAAAATACATGTTTTTTCTTTGTCGTCGCTATTGTTTAACAAACGTCAATTGTGTATAATATTAATTAACGAGTGTTTTTTGAGAATTAATTGTTATCTTCATTATGGTTTATAATTATTCATATTACTCCGGGAGTTTTTCTTTTAAGTATACGTATTCCAAACTCAGCCTATTTTCTGTAAATCTTTAGATATTCCTTGTTTTTTCTTAAAGTTCAGTTAGAAGCTTTAAATTAGTGTTTTCCACTCCCAGGCGAAGCATGAAATAAAATTTCGAGTTTAGAAAAGCCCCGTGAAAATTTGTTGAGGGTCGCGCAGCGACCCGAGACAAATTTTCGGGCTTTTCTAAACTCGAAATTTTACTTCATGCGCCACGCGTACAAAACACTGATTTGAAGTACAGTTCAGAAACACACAAATACATCTTTAATTAGAGTAACAGGGAATTAGGTATTTAGTCTGTTATCAACGATGTTCAGTGCTAATAATAATTAATTAGATTTTGTTAAAACAGCTGGTAACGATATTTATATATTAATGGTTGCAAAAAATAATAAAATAAAATTTATTCTTGAAGGATTTGTATTCGTGATTCGAAAAAACAGGATTCGAATCTTTGATTCGAATCTTTGATTCGAATCTTATTTATCTCTTACGAATCCCTAATTCGAGTATTCGTGATTCGAATCATATTAGGTGATTCTGATTCGTGATTCGAATCCTTTTTACGAGGATTCGTCCCAGCTCTGATGGAAAGCATGAAAACGTATCAAAAATTGAGTATGTATCCTGTTCTACACAGTAGCCAAAATATGTATGCTGCGTAATTTCTTCTTATTAGTATTACTATAGAATATTTTAATTATTTACGTTTGGTATGTATCCTTTCTTCTTATCCAAATTTTCTTTGATGACTCTTCCTCTGTCTGTCTCATTGGAGGAGTGCTGTCTGAGAAGCTCGGAAATTTTGATGATGTCAAAGCCGTAAGTGTCTTCTATAATACTACACTGGACGTCTTTGCCGGTTCCGGGCGCACCGAGCAGCCAAATGACGGGCACTTTTAGGTCTTGCAAAGGCGATAGATCATATGATAGACGCTGCATCTCGGGTATCTTAAAAGGTATAGGTAAAATGGTAGCTTCTTGCGTTTACCGTTCGTGTTGTTTGAAATTACGCAGGAGGAATCCTTGCGGCTACTGTTACCCATTGCTGATTTTAATTTTGACCACACCAACCCAAAAATTCAAGAGAAATTACTCGATTTAATTTACGAAGACATTGACGTCTTCTGAATGAAGGTTTTAAAAAATTCGCATACTCGATTTAGATTAAAACGATATATGAAACCTACTGATTTCTTTCAGTTTTAGTTATCCCCTAGATTAGAACCCTTAGAACAGTTGCCAAGTTTTTAATTAAATAATTTTATAAAAACATCAATAAAAAATATAAAATTACAAAAAATGTTTGCACATTCAATGTATAAGTACTAATATATTACGTAACGAGAGTGTTTTGCAGCAAATTACATATGAGAGAATATTTTGCGCACGAGCCGCGCAGCGGCGAGTGCAGTATTCCGCGAGTATGTAATTGCCATACCACTCGAGAAACGTACGATACTTTACCTACGCCTTAGCAAAATAAACAATGAGCATGAAAGAACAACTTATTTATTCAATTATTTTTGATAGTAACATGACATTGATGTAAACTAAATTACTACTGGTTCAATATACATCAAAGAAATGTCATTTGGTTGTGCGGTAATTAAACAGCTGTACAGCTGTTAACATGTACTTGTCAAAGCTATTACCTGCATGTGTAGGTAATGTCAATCATACACGTCAAGAGGACAGTGAGGTACGATGCGGTTACTAGATAGGGCGTAGGTAATAGTTATTTACAAAACCAGTGCGGGAAAAAACAATTTTCTCAAGTGACCGCATTTTTGAAGCACAAGCGACGAAGGAGCGAGTGCCTTTAAATGTCTGAACTTGGAAAAATTGTTTATGCACGAGAATTGTACAATATTTTTTGAAACGAGCAAAATCATAACAATAAGGCTGTCATGAAAAATGTGCAAGATCACTTATATAAATAATTTTAGATTGAGCTACATAAGACAACAGTTATCACAATTAAGAATCATTTTGATAACTGTTGTCTAATGTAGCTCAATCTAAAACTATCGTCAATGCAAACAGGTATCAAGGATGCAAGGTGCGTCAAAATTGCTACTGCAAGCTGTAAATGCACACGAAAACGAATAAAAATCGGTCTGATAATGGATTTTTGGCGATTTTTTGAATATTTCGAAAAGAGAAAGAATAAATCACACGGAAAATCAAGATAATCGTAAAACTTGATGAAAATCGATGGCCTTTTTCCAACTCTGAAATAAAAATGTTAATTTCACAGCAGTTTCTGCTAATTAAAACAACAAATTCAGTTGATTTCTCACCCGAGTTTAAAAGAAAACTTGAATATTCTGAAAGTGCGCGAGATCCAATCCGAATTGGAAATTATACCATGAATCGTAAAAACGAAAACTTCACATTTAATTAGTGTTTTGTGCGCGTGGCGCATGAAGTGAAATTTCGAGTTGAGAAAAGCCCGAATTTGGATTTGGACGTCCAAATCCAAATTCTTAGGGCTTTTCTCAACTCGAAATTTTACTTCATGCTCAGTCTGGGAGTGGAACACACTCGTTCGAAGTTTCAAACTGAACGAATTTACGAAAACAGCTAATGTAGAAAATAAACAGAGCAAATAAAAGTGAAATAAAATTAAAGTGAATTTGAAATAACACAAAGTATTTCGATTTTTGTAATGTTTTATAATTTATTTTTGTTGATTTTAAATATTTGTTTATTTTAAGATGTCACCAGTCAACACAAAAAAGAATTATTTATGATTTGATAAGAACATGTATTAATTTCTTTTTATGTTCAATCAAAACAGTTATTTTGCGATATTTCAAATGATATCGCAAAATAACTGTTTTGATTGAACATAAAAAGAAATTAATTATGGTTTCATAAAAGATCGCATAATATTTAAATTGTTGTAACAGTTGGCTATTCGTGATTTTTTTCAATGTGAAATACCAACAATATTTTCATTTGAAATAAGTGTTTTGTATACGTGGCGCATGAAGTAAAATTTCGAGTTGAGAAAAACCCGAATTTGGATTTGGACGCTGCGCGTCCAAATCCAAATTCTTTGGGCTTTTCTCAACTCGAAATTTTACTTCATGCTTAGTCTGGGAGTGGAAGACACTCGTTTAGTTTGCTGAAAGTAAAGTAAATTTTTAAGATTTTAGTTAACCATCACAAAAATCAACAAAAACCATAAAAAATTACCAAATCAACAAAATGTGCAAACATCATACCAGCAAACAGTTACAATTATCATTTTTCGACTTCTGTAATTTTTCGTGAAATTTTATAAACTTCAATTCATTCCAAACAAAACGTCACATCTACAAAAGAAGAATGTCGAAACAAAATGTTCAGTTTGAAACTTCTAACAATTGTTTTTTACGCCAAGATTAAGCATAAAGAATAATTAGTTCAGATAATCTGTACTCAAAATCGTATTCGAGCAAAAAAAAAACAAAGAATTATTTGATTCAGTCGATACATTCCGAGAATGAAAAGCATATAGGGGAACTCACTCTGTTCTACTCTTTTTGGGGTCACCAGGGACGTCGTATCTTCCTTATTTTATAACCTAACTCTAAAAAATTCAACAAATTCCCAGAATAAAAAGCATAGAAGGGAACTCACCCTATTTTACTCTTTCTGTTGTTATCATGGCCGTCGTATCTCCCTTAATATACAACCTAACTCTAAAAAATTCAACAAACTCCTAGAATAAACAGTATAAAGGGAAATTTATCCTGTTCTACTCTTTCTCGGATCACCAGGGACGTCATATCACCCTTATTATACAACCTAACTCTAAAATATTCAACAAACTCCGAGAATAACAAGCATAAAGGGGAACTCACTCTGGTCTACTCTTTTTAGGGTCACCAGGGGCGTCATATCTCCCTTATTAAACAACCTAACTCTAAATAATAAAAAAAATAGAAGGGAACTCACCCTACTTTACTCTGTCTGTTGTTATCAGGGCCGTCGTATTCCCTTTAATATGCAACCTAACTCTAAAATATTCAACGAACTCCGAGAATAAAAAGCATAAAGGGGAACTCACCCTGTTCTACTTTTTCTGGAGTCATTAGGGACGTCGCATCTCCCTTGTTTTACAAGCTAACTCTAAAAAGATCAACAACTTCCGAGAAAAAAAAGCTTATAGGAGAACTCACCTTCTTCTACTCTTTCTGGGGTCACAAGGGACGTCTTATCTCCTTTCTATTACAACCTGGCTCTAGCAATGTTTGCGTTTCCAAAATACTTTTGATGGAGCTGTACATTTCGATGGTCGTGTTTATGGTGCCAGCCACCCTTCGAAGAGAAAGTCGAATGAATACTGTTATCGGGGTGGACGCTCAATTTCCGGCCGATTCCAGGAAGAATAACAACCCCCTTTGCATACCGCTTTACCCCCGCTACGAGTTCGAAAGATGTGCCCTCAGAAGTAGAAGAAAACAATCGCATTCAAACCGTTGAACTGTTGAGAGCTATTTTGTATATATGTATTTTACTATTTTGTAAAAAGTTGTAAATATAGCTTATTTTCGTGAATTAATTGTGGAGCTTCGCGTTTTTATTTAAATTTCAACTGGCTCGCTTACAACGAGCATTGGTCAATCTTAACAAGCAAATTCCCCCAAATATCGCAATCTATTCGAAATTTCAACAATTTTCAATTCTCTGAGGTTGTAGCGTCCAGTTTTCAATTCTCTGAGGTTGTAGCGTTCAGTTTTCAAGCTTTTAACGAGTGCTGTCCTATCCCAGACTAAGCATGAAGTAAAATTTCGAGTTTAGAAAAGCCTGAGCGTTTGGATTTGGACGCGAAGCGTCCAAATTCAAACTAAAGCTTTTCTAAACTCGAAATTTTACTTCATGCGCCACGCGTATAAAACACAGATTTAAAGTGAAGTTTAAAATATACTGCTGAAGTTTGATCTCACGTTAATAAATATTAAAAATATAATTTTCGTTTGTGCATACTTGAAAGACACATTTTAAATATATACACTGCCTTTCAGAAAAATCAGAACACCAAGTATTTATTGCACGATTTTAATAAAATTTACACAATTTGATCATGTAAATGAACTGTATCGATGATCAAAAAATCAACTTGAAAAACAAAAAAACAAATGAATCAAAATTAATATTGTGTTGGGCCTCCACGATTTCCCAAACACTCATTAACACGTCGAGGCATTCTACAAATCAGGCTGTCAATATCGACTTGGGGTATTTCATTCCAAACTTCGATAATTTGACCTCTAAGTTCCATAACAGTGTTAGCAGGGCGCTGTAAGTTACTTATTCTAACACCTATCATATCCCAAACATGTTCTATTGGCGATAGATCTGGAGAACGAGATGGCCAAGGTAACAAATTTATTTCGGCACTATTTAAAAACTGTCTTGTAATGGCCGCTGTATGAGGTCGAGCATTATCTTGCTGAAAAATGGGCTTCTGCAAGCCATTAACATAGGGCACTAACACTGGCCGTAAAATGTTGTCAATATACCGAATCGCGCTAAGACTTGCTTCTAAAAAACTAGAGGAGACCGACTACCATATGCTATCGCCCCCCAAACCATAACTCCCTGTGTAAGAGCCGTATGTCTTTCAACAGCAAATTGTAAAATTCTGCGTTCACCGCGTCGACGTCTCACTCTTCTGCGACCATCATGAGCCCATAAACAGAACCGAGACTTATCGCTGAAGATAATGTTATTCCATTCATGGGTCCAATGTTGTCTTTCCCTGCACCAATCAAGTCTTGCTCTGCGATGCTGCGGAGTAAGAGGTAGACACAATTGTGGACGGTAGGATCTTATACCAAAACTGCGGATTCTTCTGTAAACAGTAGCCATGGATACTCTTTGGCCATTTAGAGCCAACCGGTCATTTCCCAATGCCCGCGACGTTGTAAATCTGTCCCTTAAAGTTGTAAGACGAAGAGCTCGATCTTCACGCTCAGTGGTGCTTCCTGGACGTCCTGATCCAAGTCTACGTCGATTCTCCCCAGCTTCGGACCATCTAGACCAGCAGCGAACGATCACCGATACACTACGGCCTACCCTTTCAGCAATAGCACGAACCGAAAAACCCGCTTCTCGCATTCCAATAATGCGACCCCTTTCAAATTCATTTAGATGATGATATTGTGCACGCCGACGAACACGGGGCATCTTTTTATGTTTTACAAACTGAAACGTCAAACTACTCAGAGGCTACTTGGATATTAGAAGCAATTACATTAAAAAATCAGCAGCTCTTTATAATGGTGAAATCAAGGAAAAATACCATTAAATATTAACCAAAACAATTGATTTTTTGATCATCAATGCAGTTCATTTACACGATCAAATTCTGTAAATTTTATTAAAATCGTCCAATAAATACTTTGTGTTCTGATTTTTTTGAAAGGCAGTATATTTTGATTTAGGATACATCACATATTTGTAATTTTGTTTGTTGCTCCTATGTGAGTTTTTTTTATAAAATTGGGTTTTATTATCAAGGGACTCTACGTTATCGGCCCGATGAGTTATTGAAACCTATGTAGTAAAGTTATCTCCTAAATCTTGTACAATGATTCATTAAAATAATTGTTTAAAATACTTGACAATTTTTTTACTTTCCCCCGTATGTAATACAAAGGGAAAGTATTGTTTTCGTGAACATTTTCGAATCAAAAATTTTAGCGGAAATATTCGTTTTGAGGTCCCCTGAGTCGAATAAGACCATTTTTGAAAAATGTCTGTCTGTCTGTCTGTCTGTCTGTCTGTCTGTCTGTCTGTGTGCGCTGTACCGCAAAAACCGCTAAAGATATCGAGATGAAACTTAAAACTTAAGCTTTTTGTTACAATCGGAAGAACTGAAAAGCTTTTGGTGAAAATCGGAAAACCGCAAGTGGTACTTTACTCTTAGCGTTTTTCAGTTATTTCAGATTTTTTCAATAAATGTTTATCAAACAAAAAATTCTTTTAAATGAAAGTTGTAGATAATAACATAATGAAGATATATTGTTTATTTACTTTTTGTCATAGCACTCTTAGTTTTTGAGATATTTTAAAAGTTGTTTGTTTTATCTAGTTATTGATGTGTGACAGTGTATGTGTCGATACAATTGAAAAATGTTTCAAATAAAAGTTGTAGGAAATAAAAAACTAAAGATTTTTTGTAGATTCACTTTTTGTCATAGCACTCTTAGTTTTTGAGATATTTAATAAATAGTGTTTTTTATCTAGTCATTGATTTGTGTCAGTGTGTGTTGATCCAATTGAAAAATGTTTCAAATAAAAGTTGTAGTTATCAATAAGTTGAAGACATTTTGAAAATAATAATGCTACAAATATTTTAAAAGTGATTTAATACGCAATTTACGGGGGAAAGTACTATGATGGACACATCACCATTTTTTTAAACAGTTATTGTGTTTCCTGAACATTTTTGTTCAACTCACAACTCACGCCGATACAATGTGACCACTCCTGACCCCCAAATCGGCCGAATAAAAAAGTTGCCAACAAGAGTTATTTTTACGTGCCCTTTTTTGAATTGGGCGCCGGCCGCGTACCGTTGGTTAGAATTCGATTTTTGGTGAGCGTTTGAAAAATCCAACGCTCAAATTCTAACCCTCAATAACGAAACTTTCTGCACTTGGGTTGCTCAACAGAGGCCGAACGGGGCCTTTTGATCGGTCAATTCCGACGTTCCGAGACATGGCCGATACAACGAGATCTTTATCGATGCTCATTTTTAAACTTAAAAAATAGATTTGCTCAAAAATACGCCCAATTGGTGCGCAATTCAATTCTAAGAATTACCCATCTATCATACCTATAATCATATTCTCTCTTCTCAGGTTCTCAGGCACACTTCCCTACGTAGGCACCTTTGGGCAAATATTCTTTCTATCCGTTACAGTTGTCTCTCTGTATCGTAGCTTACACCTGTAGCTCACTTACGACACAATCATTCAGCACGTACTATACTTTACTTGTTATCTTTAAACCAACAACCCTTTCGGAAACTTCTTTAACCCTTTCGCGACGACTTTTCATTTTTAACTTATTTATAATTTTTTTTTTATTTTTGAGTTTTCTAAAGTATGTAATCTTTAAATACAACTTTCAAAAAAATCCTCTAACGATTTTAAAATTTTGGGCGTGGGACAAATATGTCCCAATCGTCATTTAAAAATGGGATTATATGTCCCTATAGTCTAGTTTGAGTACAAAGTTTTGTTACACATAACATAAAATACACTATCGAAAAATAATTTTAATCTATAATTTAAACATAAGAAATATATTTTCACTAACTTTAAACATAAAGTAAATAATAGTATCAAAACAATAATGGTAAAGTAAATATTACTCGTGAAAAATACTATTTGGTATAAATATTATATGTATGGAATATGGAAAAACAATTCTTGTATAGTGAAACGTTACACATTGTACACATCGATCTAGTTATTTTTTCAGTATTGTTTTGTGAATAGCGAAATCATCACCGACGGATTGTTCGCCTACATTTAATAATTTTGTTGATGACGAGAAAGGCCGACCATTTGATCGTTTTCGAACAAACTTTGCCCTCTCTCTTCACCATGCACTCATCAATGCTTTGATAAGTGCTGTCTGTTCTAGCTAATTGGAATGTCTTTTTGAGGCAACATAAAACATCGGCTACGTACCATATTTTTTAATCATTTTCGTTTTTTTTTTATTATCCCTGAATATGACTTTTTTGACAAACTAATTACCCATTGTTTGGTTTGTTGAGCAGTAGTCATAAAACAAAGGCAGTCTGTTGTAGCACATTATCAATGAATAACCAAAGACAATCATTATTTGGTGTTCATCAGTTAAATGTATTTTATTTTTCTTTGGTTCAAGCATTTGCAGTCTAATATTGGTATTTTGTGCAATATAAATAAATAAACATTTTGGAAATATTTTAATAAATATATTTAATTTAGAAGAAGCATGGTTAACATCGATTGGTATTATTGGAGCTTTGTATGATGGTACATTCTTTCTAGGTTTAAAATTTTCGTCAATTTTATACTATAGTATATTTTCATTGGGTGCTGCTTGGGTCTTATTTTCTTCTGGAAGATGTTCTCTTTCTGGTCTTGCGTCTAAATTAGTTTGGTTGTGCAGTTCTTTGGTTTCTGAATCGTCTGTTTCGTTTTCATTTTGGTCTGAAGATTCACTTATTTATCTTGTTCTTTGTTGAATATTTTTAAATATTTTTTTTTTCTGTTTCTTGTAGAAGATTCGCATAAAAAATTACTCTCAGAACCGGATATATTGTAGTCAGAACTATCTCCGCCGGTGTGGTAAGGATCTTCTTCTAGTTATGATGTGTCATGATGCAGTTACACGCGCAAAACAGCAATGAAAATAAACACGTCTCTTGCTTTTTTATGAAACCACGTGTACTCGGCAGTAAACATACGTACAGACGACAAGGACACACTCGCAGAGCATTTACATTGCTTAAATTCCCTACAGAAATTTTTGAACATCTACTGGGACATATATGTCCCGTTAGCCGCGAAAGGGTTAAATACATTATTTTTTGTCATTCTCTAAAATCCACAACTTCTACATTTCATAATCAAATGATAATTCAACTGAAATGACAGTTTAGCTGCCAAATTTTGCGTGCGTGGATTTAACTTCCTAAACTCGTATCGTAAGTAAAATACTGGAAATGCGACTTTCGAGTTGTCAAAACAGTGTTCAAAACCTCACTTTCGAGGCGGCGAGTTCAAAAATTATTTAAACCGACCGACCTTGGAGAAAATAAAAACAACATACAACGTTTAATAATTTATTAACTTAATATCAATAAATAAATTTAACATTAGTACCATCAGAACTCCCTGATGATTGAATGTCTTTTGGTGTTCGTAACAGTATTATTGCGCCAGAAACTTACATACTTAAAAAATAAATACGAACGATGCTATGATTTTTTTATCAATTTTATTATCACTAATTATTGTACCAATGGGTCCAGATACGTTTGTACTTCGGTGAAGATTTCTTCGGTATCCCTCTCAGCATTAATCTGCAAAGATTATAAAATAAAAAAATATAAAATCTATATTTTTCAAATTAAATTGAAAAGGATACATAATTAACAGCATAGAGAAATAGAGAATTAATAATAGTTAGTTCCTTCGAAAAACCACTTGTGTCTGATTTTTATAATGGCAAATCAACAAAAACTAATTTAAAGACAAATATAAAATAAATCCTTGAACATCGTTCCACAGCACTACCTCTAACCATTCTAACATCAAACTGCCAAACAGCGAGCCTCGAAGGCCGCAAATCTGCTGTATTATTCTTAGACGTCAAAAAAGCATTTGATTCTGTCTGGCACCGGGGCTTGCTGTTTAAATGCAATACCCTCAATATACCCCCACGCCTGATTAATCTCCTAGACAGCTTCCTTCACAATAGATCCCTCCAAGTTAAAATACGCCAATCCTTTTCCAGTTCCTTCACACCTGAACAAGGTTTACCTCAAGGCTCCCCTTTATCACCACTCCTTTATAATCTCCCAGTACATGACATTTACAATCCTGATCCTAATCACATAAATAAATCTGCCTATCCTCTCCTCTACGCCGATGATACTGCGTTAATCGCACATGCCCCCACTCTCCCTAAAGCTCTCAGCACCCTTCAGGGCCTAATCGACACGATTCAAACGTGGTTCGCGAAGTGGCGAATTTCCATAAACCCAAACAAATCCCAGCTCCTGATTCCTTTCCATCGACAAAACAACTCCACCTTCTCAATTACCATAAACGACCAAGTCATCTTCCCCTCCGCCACCTGCAAGTACCTAGGTATTCACATTGATCCCAAATTCACATTCAAAACCCACTCCGCAATCCTTAAAACAAAAGTCAAGAATCGGGCGGCCCACTATAGAAGTCTGACCTTCAAACAACAAGGCATCAGTACAAACACAGCCGTACATATATATAAAATGATCTGTCGCCCTTTACTTGACTATGCCTCAATCCTTTATCACAACCCCCATCCTACCACCCTAAAAAATTTGCAAGTCGCCGAAAGATCGGCCCTTAGAGTGTTGACCAAAATCCGACACCCCCAAAACCCATCCAATACCCTACTTTATGAACTAACAGCAGTCACTCCCATCGACTATCACACTTAGCTGAAAAATTCGCCTCAAATCCTATCCTCTACAATCTCCTTCACCCTTTATGTATCCCTCGAAACCAAAACATCACTCCCAAGCGTAAACGTTTCACCATCACCATTCATGATTTCATTGCATCATTCCATGACATTAGTGATCATGACGATTTGTGAACAGTAATCATCTGACAGACATTGGACGACACTAACAAACAAGAGGTTTTTTACACAAGAACGGACAAGGACAAACAATTAAAATTCAGGCGGAAAGACCAATGGTCGATAGCCAATTGGCAGAAAAATTTATCTGTTATTTTAGCCATCAGAATTATTTTTATGTTAATTATTTATTGTACAATCTGCCAATAAAGATTTATATATATATATATATATATATATATATATATATATATATATATATATATATATATAAAATAAATTTGATTTTTAAATAAATTCACAAATTGGCTTTATACATAAGCAGTTCAAATTAAATAAGTAAAGATTCCGTCTGGATATTGCTTATTTATATTCTTTAGTTCTCTAAAATTTACTGAAAGATCGCTGTTTGGTTTGTTTATGCTAAATGGGGAATTAAGCGGTCTGTGGAAGCGTATGAATAGATTGGATTTATTGGGATTAATGGATATTCTCCATTTAGCAAACCAAAGAGATAGGAAATCTATTAGCCCTGGAGAGTCGAGAGAGCTTTAGGAAGGGTGGATTGGTGTGTTATAAGAGCAGTGTCGTCAGCAAAGAGAAGAAAATATGCAGAGGAATTAAGGTACTGTGGGTTAGGGTTGTATATGTCATGAACATAGATGTTGTACAGGAGGGGAGATAATGGAGAGCCTTGAGGAACATCTTGTTGAGGGATAAAATGCCGGGAGATGGTATTTTGGACGCGAACATTAAGGAGTCGATTGTTTAGGAAATCATCAATAAGATAAATTAAGTATAATGGGATATTGAGGGAGTTGCATTTAAACAGTAAACCTCGATGCCAGACTGAATCATAGGCCTTTTTTATATCTAGGAATAATATAGCTGATTTTTTGTTTTCGAAGTGTGCTGTTTGGCAGTTGGAGGTTAGGATAGTGAGTGGGAGAGTGGTTTATCTATTTTGGAGGAATCCGAATTGATAAGGAGGAATGTGTTGGGAGATATGAGCTAGGAGTTTATTTTTGAGGATAGATTCAAATGTTTGTCCCAGAACTGGTATTACGATATTATTTTATACGAAATTATATAAAAACATCAAATAAGAAAAATATTAAAAAATAAAATAAAAAACGAATAACTACCTGTTACAATCATTTACAAAACCTTTTTTTTAACATTGATCGTTGATAACAGACAATTACAATTTTTATAACGTCACTAATCAAACGGAGTTTTGTACGTTAGGCGCATGAAGTATAATTTCGAGTTTAGAAAGCCCTGAAATGTTACTTCATGCTTAATCAAGGAGTGAAACCCCTCGTTCAAGGTAAGTCATAAAATGTTATTAATTTTGTATGTAGTACCCTTAAAACAACGATATTGTCATTTACCAATAAATAACACTGTTCGACTGCAAACAAAAATGAAAGATTTGTGTGAAAAAATAATACATCTTACTGTTTTTTTGCGAAATTAGGTCATTAAAGGATTTTATTGAGGTCTGAAGTTTTTAAAATCGGATATACAGGGTGTTCGTATTTCGAAATAATGTATGGGGATCTTAGTTGTTTAAAGAGATAGACAGTCGGTTAAATTGAGTATCGATTATATCGATATTGAGTATCAGTTATATCGTATAGCAAAGTGTCGATTATATCGTATAGCAAAGTTAAGCAAACTATCGATTCTGTAAAATATCGTAGTGAATAGTATCGAAATTCAAAATACCCATGATTTTCGAAACTAGATATTTTAGATTTATATTTATTAAATACTGCTAATTGTATTTTTGTAAAATTAAAATTATCGTCGCAATATTATCTATCTTGAGTGAAGGCAATATAGATAGATATTATTGCCACGAAAATGTTAATGACAGTTACAAAATTAATTAAAATCAGCTGTCTTGTGAAAAAATAATTATGACATATCGATACATCAGTTTGAACTTTACTTTAAATCATTTTTTTATACGCGTGGCGCACGAAGTAAAATTTCGAGTTTAGAAAAGCGTAAAAATTTGGATTTATAAAAATACTCTTCTTCCATTTAACACTCACCTTCTTAATCTTATCTGTATAAAATTCGACGATTTGATTATTGTGCGTGTTAAAAGTCCTTAGTCGACTCTTGATGGTCTCTTCGTTGTCGTCGACCCTTCCGGACGTCTGGCCCCTGTGCAACAGCCTCTTGGTGAGGGTATCTTCGGATGCATCGAAGAAGAGGATCACATTGACCGGGGCGACTTGAGCTTCGAACTGAACTCCCTGTTCCTTTTCGCGAGGGTATCCGTCGATGAGGAAACCCTTCGGAGATTCGGCCTTCATCATGGCCTCTCTGAGGAGGTCCAGAACTACCGCCATGGGCACGAGCTCGCCACGCTCCATGATGGCGTTGAGTTCCTTGCCTCTGTCTGAGCCGCTAGCCACCTGGAAATTATGTTAGTAATAATTTTTTTAATTTTGGTTGACAAAGGTTTCCTTTTTCAAAATATAATAATAATAATAATATCCAATGGTGCAGCTCAATGGGGAATAGGACGACTTAAAAAATATTGAGAAAATCGAAACAAATAAATATTTATTTCTCCACGACCATTAGTGAATGTAATAATTCCGAAATAATGTTTAATAATGAAATGTAATAATTCTCACTCTTGAGTTAGAATAGTTATTCTGAAACACATGCTTTTTATGTGTTTTGCATGTATACTCAATGACATTAGAAGCGTAACACCCAGAAGGAGTTATTATTTTAACTTGATTTATTGCCAGTATGATAGTCTTACATCAAGAATAAAATGATTACATTTTCAAGAAATTTTATTAAAAAACAATCTAAAAAAAATTAATAATGTGTTTGGCGACCCATTTGCTGTATACACTCCTGTAGACGTCTGGGCATCGACAAAATGAGATGGTCGATGTCTTCTTGAGGCATCTTGTTCCAAGCAACTTGAATTTCATCGATCAACTGTGCTAGAGTCTGTGGAGGATGGTGCAAAGAGAATATTCTTCTTCCCATGATATCCCACACATGTTCAATGGGATTTAAATCCGGCGAACGGGGCGGCCACGCCAAAACATTAACACCAGCTTCATTAAGAAAGTTCATAGTTCGACGAGCAATATGGGGACGTGCGTTATCTTGTTGAAAAAGTACGTCTGAGCGGCCATCTAAATAAGGCAACAAAGTCGGTCGTATGACGTCTTCAACATAACGCGCAGCTGTCATACTGCCTCGAATGAATACAAGAGGTGATCGACTACCATAAGCAATAGCCCCCCAAACCATTACTCCAGCAGTCCTGTGTGCATGCCTCTCAATAGCAAACCTAAGATCAGGTCGTTCTCCACGGTAGCGTCGTACCCTTCTACGGCCATCATGCGTGCCCAGACAAAATCGTGATTCATCGCTGAATACGACATCGTGCCATTCTGCCTCCCAATGCTGCCGTTCTCTGCACCAGTCCAACCTTTGGCGACAGTGTCTCGCTGTTAAAGGAAGCACTAATCTTGGACGGTACGAAAGAAGCCCAAAGGATTGAATGCGGCGATATAAGGTTCGCATACTACCGGGCCTACCTTCTTCTCCAATCCATTGATCACCGATTTGACGCGTAGTAGCGAAACGGTCTCGCAGGGCTATTTGTCTTAAGCGCCGATCTTGACGTTCTGTGGTACGCCTTGGTTGACCAATTGGCCTTCTTCTTGCTCCTCTACCTTCTTCTGTCCATACCTGATACACACGTATTACAGTTGCTGCAGTGGAATCAATACGGCGGGCAATTTCGCGATAGGACATACCGACATCTCGATAAGCAACAACTCGACCCCGGTCAAAATCGCTCAAATGGTGATATTGTGGACGTCTTCGGACTCGAGGCATTTTATTTAAGCTTAACACACTCAACGGAAACACGAAAACTAAAAACATCTGTACTAAACAGCTCATATAAATAGTTTTATCAAAAAAGAAAAAGTGAAATATTTTTTTTTTCAAAATAAATACAAAAGGCACAAGGTTGAAATTGTTATCAATGGATGCTTTAAATATAGTCACTCTGTTGCTAAAATATGAATTCAAAAAAATCATTCCTTCTTGGTGTTACGCTTCTAATGTCATTGAGTATATTTTTATTCTATAACAAGATACAGAATGAATCAGAGCTGAGACGAATCCTAGTTAAAAGGATTCGAATCACGAATCCGAATCACCTGATATGATTCGAATCAGGAATACTCGAATAAAGGATTCGTAAGAGATAAATATGATTCGAATGAAAGATTCGAATCCTGTTTTTTTGAATCACGAATACAAATCATTTAAGAATAAATTTGATTTTATTATTTTTTTACAACCAAGAACATATAAATATCGTTATCAGTTGTTTTAACAAAAATATTCACAACCTAATTATTTATTATTAACACTGAACATCGTTGATAACAGACTAAATTTCTGTGTTACTCTGATTAAAGAGGTATTTGTGTGTTTTTGAACTACACTTCAAATCAATGGTTTATACGCGTGGCGCATGAAGTAAAATTTCGAGTTTAGAAAAGCCCCGTGAAAATTTGTCTCGGGTCGCTGCGCGACCCTCGACAAATTTTCTACGGGGGGCTTTTCTAAACTCGAAATTTTACTCCATGCTTAGTCTGGGAGTGGAAGACACTCGTTACTTTAAAATATGTCACAACTGTTAAAGTATGTATCGTCGGATGCCCGTCTTCAGAGGTGATGTGTAAGCAAATTATGGGTCCTAGGAGTTGCCAAATAAGTGAGTTACTCAACTGTTTCCAAGGCACACTTTGAAAAACCAAAAGATTAAAATTTTACATATAAAATGTACAATAAACTATAAGTGTGATACATCATTGAATTCAGTAAAAAATATTCTTCCAAAAAATATCAAAATCCAAAATAGCGCTCATAAGAAAAACAAAAGTTAGCTATGATCTCTAGGTAAATGTTATAGTTATCTTAGAATAAAATATGTTACTGGATTTATTGTTAAAAAGTGCCTATAATGTCAAAGTTGTAAATGCCTGGATTCAATAGTTTTTGAATTTTTTTTTTTTTAATTATTTTCGGCTTTTGCCTGGCCTTAGTTTCTACCATTGGCCAACATTACTCTATAAAATTATAACCATATCATTATTTCTATTTATTTAAATTCCAATCCATTCATCTTATTCATACTTGGAAAAAAGGTAAACATAGACATTCTTCTCGCCTAGTGGCTCGTCAAGGCATTTTAAGTAAGACAAACAAAACTAAGCCTCGGGTAAATGGGAAACCCACACAGGTAAAAACATAGGATTCACATTCATATTTACCATTCATTCACACTTTTAACTTATATCCTAACATTAATACTTTGAAAGAATTCAAAAACCTTCATATAAACTTCTAACTTTTTTGATTCCAAAATAGTCATATAATTAAATGGGAGCGTTAAATTCATACTAATTGATTTAAATAGTGTTTCTCTCTCTCGACAAAATCTGCTGCAGTTCATAACGACGTGTTCTAGTGTTCCCCTCTCGCCACATTCACAAAATGCATCATCTTTCCGATTAATTTTATATAAATAGAAAGGGCATAAACCATGATTACATCGAAGTCTACAAATGGTTTTAACGAATAACTTTGAGATAAACTCTGTTTTATAAAACCAAGGACTTGCTGGTACAATAGGGTTAATACTTCTATAAAAATTGGAACCGTTTCTTTTTTGGAAAAACTCCCTAAATTCTTTATCAAGTACCTTATTTACTTTATTATACAGATCAGTTGGTGTTGGTGGGTAACTTACCCTATTTACACCTTGTAGACCATTTCTCGCTAATAAGTCCGCCCTTTCATTGCCAGTAATACCGGCATGGCCCTTCACCCATAATAGAGAGATATTTTTATTGAAAGAATTAAATAGCTTTTGAATAAAAAAAAATAATAATAAAAACGAATTTTCAAAAATACGTTTTTTGACAATATCTCATTAAGGAAATAAGATATTTCAAACTTGTTTGTGGGTTATTATTAGGCCCTAAATTATGCAACTTTGCCCCAATTTAACCGACTCTCTATTTCTTTAAATAACCGAAATCTCCATACCTTCTGTTGAAATACGGATACTCAGTATAATAATAATAATAATATAAAATTTATTGTATTGTTATTTTCTAAATATTTTAATTAAATAAATATTTTACATTGTTATATTTACGAATATATTAAAAATAAATACTTAATTCAATATTAATTATACCATCAAATGTCTAAAAGTCTTGCGTTGAAAATCACCAGAAATCATTAGATGTTTTTTTGATTAAACGAATTCCACTATGGCTTTCGACGTCTAAGTCAAAAAATGTTCGAAAAAAAAGTTGTAGCCAACGAAAAAATATACCTCTTTTACACTTTTCACCTTAACTTTTTTGTTCCTGAATTAGAAACTAAAAAATCTAGTGGACATCAACAACTCACCGATTATGGTTTTCGACGTCTTAATTTAAAAAATGTTTCAAACAAAAGTTGTAGCCAACGAAAAAATAAACCACTTTTACCTAAACACTTTTCACCTAAGCTCTTTAGTTTTTGTTCAATAAACCGAGACAGATTTTTTTGAAAATAAATACACAACTTTATGATAATTCGAAAATTTACGAAAGATTGTCTCCACTCCCAGACTAAGCATGAAGTAAAATTTCGAGTTTAGAAAAGCCCCGCGTAGAAAATTTGTCGAGGGTCGCGCAGCGACCCGAGACAAATTTTCACGGGGCTTTTCTAAACTCGAAATTTTACTTCATGCGCCACGCGTATTAAACACTGATTTCAAGTAAAGTTAAAAATATAAAAACATATTAAAACTGTTTTCAGTTTTAAAAATTATCAAAATATGTCAAAATTATTTAAAATTGCCAAAAACAAAATGACCAAAATGTCATCTCGTAAATATAAAAAATATCAAAAACGTCAAAAATTTGGCGTGCTGATAAAATCGATTTACGTTAAAATTATCATTTTATGTCAGTACGTGACAGTTTGACAAAAACGTTTTTACAAAAACGAAAATTTCAGTTAAAATCAGTAATAATGTCAAAAAAGTTATCTAATAATATAAAAATTATTATCTAATGTAAAACAAGTAAATATGTAATATCAAAAATATCAAATGTCAAAATTGTCGTCTACTGTCAAAAAAGTAAAAAAATATAAAATGTCAGAACTGCCATCTAATGTCAAATACGTCATTTAATGTCAACATCAGAAATAGTAAATAAGTAAAAAATTTCATTGTTTATCAAAAGTAACATCTAATGTGATACATGTCGTCTAATGTCAAAAAACGTAGTCTAATATCTAGAATATAATCTATTGTCAAAAATGTCATCTCAAAAGGTAAAGAATATCAAAAATGTCATTTAATGTCAAAAATGATTAAATATGTCTTGTAGAAAAAAAAAATCTTAAATTTGTGTGTTCAAATAATGATTCAATAATTTTTGAAAATCGTTACAAATCTGAATAAAAATATTGAAAATCTTACATATCAACATTTTATATATTTGACGAGAAAATCTGGAAATATCGAAAATTTCATCAAAATTTTATAAATCGATAAAAATGACAAATTATCAAAAATCAAGATATGTTGAAAATCTGATAAACATTTTCATAAATTAATTAAAAATCTCGATATATTAAAAATGTCATCAACATTTGATAAATTAAGGAAAATTAAGGAAATTTTGCAAAATCTGATAAAAATTTGATTAATCTACGAAAATCTCGAAATAAGGATAATTTTTTGAAAATATCGATTTGTTGAAAATCTTATAAAAATGTTATAAATCGACATGTTAAGTGTAAAAATTTGATTGGGAATGTCAATTCATATTCATCAAAATGTTATTATATTTGGCGCAATTACCGAAAAACAATTAAAAATCTCAAATCTGTTAAATTTGACACAAATCATTAATTTAATTGATTTTATCACTTACAAACGAGTGTTGTCCACTCCCAGACTAAGCATGAAGTAAAATTTCGAGTTTAGAAAAGCCCTGCGTAGAAAATTTGTAGAGGGTCGCGCAGCGACCCGAGACAAATTTTCACGGGGCTTTTCTAAACTCGAAATTTTACTTCATGCGCCACGCGTATAAAACACTGATTTAACGAGAAATTTACAAACATACAAAACAAATTTTTCATGTTAATCCTTACGATTAATTCGAATTATTTTTGACGATTCGAATTCTTTTGTAACTATTCGAATCCTTTTTTAATATTCGAATCCATTTATAAGGATTCGAATCCTTTTATGAGGACTCGAATACTTTTACGAGGATTCGAATCCTTTTATAAGGATTCGAATCCTTTTATGAGGATTCGAATCCTTTTACGAGGATTCGAATCCTTTTAATAATAATAATAATAATAATTTATTTCCCAACAGAAATACACATTTCAAATTACAGGGAAAAATATACAAAATTCTAGCAGAAAATTATTACATATACAATATTTACTTCAGTTAAACAATACTTAACGATATCTGACAAAGTGACTAAATTAATACAGCGGACATTTGGTTAATAAATTGTTTACGACTACAACAAAAGATATCAGCAACGTTTTGAGAGTTATTATAATTGCGCATCATTGTATTGAGAGGGGAGTTGTAATATACATTACTTTGACTTCTATTACATACAAATTGTACGCTATTTCTACTACAAATCCTAGGTGTAAAAAAATTTAACTGAGCGAGTATACCGGGAGCATTTATATTGTTGTGAAGCAAATTGTAGAGAGTGGTTAATGAAGTGATCTTGCGTCGTGCAGATAAAGATTTTAAGTTAAACATAGCCAACAAGTCTTCATATCTAATAGATTCGTCAGGGTATACAGAATGTACTACAAAATACAGATACCTTACAAATATTTTTTGAACATGTTCTATAGATTTGATATGGCAATCATAGAACGGAGACCACACTAACGAGCAATAGTCTAACTTCGGTCGCACATACGACGTATACAACTTCATAATGGTTCTGGTGTTTTTGAAAGGCTTTGATATTCTACGTACAAAACCCAACATTCTCATATCCGAGTTCACTAGTTTTGTGTAGTGGGGAACAAAAGACAGATCTTTATCTAGTAAGACACCTAAGTCTTTTATTTCCGTAACACGTTCCAGCAAGATGTTATTTAAAGAGTAATCATAGAATAGAGGGCTACTTAATCTGCAAAATGAAATACATTTACATTTTTTATGTTTAAATATAATCTATTTTCCAAGCTCCATTGCTGGATAAGCTCTAAATCAGATTGCAGTGTCAAACAATCCTCTATCGAATTAATTTCTCTGTATATTTTGATGTCATCGGCGTATACAAGAATGTTGGATCTTATGTTGTCGACGACGTCATTAATAAATAACAAAAAAAGCAATGGCCCTAGATTTGATCCTTGAGGGACCCCACTGGTTGGATAGAAAGATGCGGACCTATGGTTCATATATTCAACATAGTTCTCTCCATCAGATAAATACGCACATAATAAATTAATTAGAGGAGTACTGAATCCCCATCTCTTTAGTTTATATATTAGTATATTATGATTTATAGAGTCGAATGCTTTTCGAAAATCGGTGTATAAGACGTCTACTTGTATACGCTTATCCATATGATGAGATGTAAATTCAGTTATGGTTAATAAATTGGTACACGCAGACTTCTTCATCATAAAACCATGCTGCTTGGTGGTAATATGTGTTTCAACGTAATTATACAATTTATTTGCAATAATTGTCTCGAATAGTTTCGCAAAGTTATTTATAATTGAGATGGGGCGGTAATTTTGTATGTCTTGCTTGTTATCTGACTTAAGGACTGGTGTTATTCGAGATATTTTCCATTGTTTAGGGAATTTTGATGTTTTTAAAATTATGTTAAATATATGAACCAACGGAATTACCAACACATGAATACAGTCTCGTACTATAAACGATGGAATGTTATCGGAACCAGCTGTAAAATTATTACTTAATTTTTTTCCCGCCCTAAGGATGTCATCGGCTGTAATTTCGTTGATATGAATTGAAATGTTGTGATCGAAACTTACATTAAGATTTGCGCCGTTATTTTGACAGTCAGTATAAACGGACGAAAAATATCTCGCAAAGCCATTTACAATGTTATCCGGATTTTCTAAGCTGTTGTTATTATAGAACATAGAGCCAGGTAAGCGCGATTGAGATTTTTTAGATGAAACGTAGTTCCAAAGTTTTTTCGGGTCTGAACAAATAGAATTTTCAGCGCTGTTAATGAATATTGAATAATCATATTTGATGCTCTGGCGAATTTCTTTACGAGTTTTTGATAATTTAATTTTATAACAATTTAATTTTAAGTTCTTGTGTAATTTACGATAGTGATCTTTTATTTTTATCAATCGTCTAGTCTTAGCGGAGAACCAGCATGGATAATTGTTCCTATTATATGTTGAACTGCTTTTCAAAGGAACGGTTACATTAAATATAGTATAAAGCGCATGATACAATTGATTGCAAACGTCGTCAACGTTATCTGAAGTAAGAAGAAGAGACCAGTCGTATTCCAATATTTTTTTATACATTAAATTATAATTAGCTTTGCGAAAGTTGAATGACTTATTCTTTTTATTATTACTTATATTTATTTGCATTTCAGTAGACGGGTAGAATGAGAATGAAAGGGGTGGATGGTGCTTATCTATGTCAACGATTGGTAGGTGATCATCAAATTTACATTTTATATCTTTGGTCACAAATACTAAATCCAGCATCCTGTTGTTTGCATTTAACTTAGTATTACATTGTACCAGACCATTTAACAGCATCAGATTATTGAGTTCAGAGATTTTCCGATCGATTGCACGGGGATTTTCGAGTGCATTCGCAAAGTGAGGCAAATTAAAATCACCGCATATAACAACCGATTTATATATATTACAAATTCTGTCTAATTCTGTACATACACGCATGTATGTCTCAACTGGTTCCGAGGGGGGATATACAAAGATATGAAACATATACTTTCATTATGTGTAAAAACCCGAGCAGCAACAATCTCAACATTACTGTTAACTGTAATATTTTCGCAGGTGCACCGCAAATGATGACGTACAGCAATCATGACACCTCCACCTCTTTTACCGACTATATCACATCTAAAAACAGAGAATGTATCTGGAAATAACTCTGCATTTATAACACCATTGTGCAACCATGTCTCACAAAATAGAAAAATGTCACTATCACTACTATGTATGTTAGTATAAAATTCGTTTGTTTTAGTTGACAATCCGCGAACATTCTGGTAAAACACTTTTAAACTGTTTATACTTCGTTGGGAGTTGATCCGTTTTCCGGCGTCGATGATACTATTGTTAATATTCCACGTATATATTTGATACTGATGTTTGTTTCGCCTGCTTCTTTCCTTGCCGCGAATTGTTTTCTAATTTTATTTTCTTCGTCTAATTCCGTAGGTGTTTTATCCTTTTTTAAGATAATATTCTTATAGTTTTCACTCGATTTAATACGAGCAGATCCGCGAAGTAAGTTTATTACTCATCAGCATCATTCATTACCGCTTTTATTGGACGACACTTATTTGGAGATTTTGTTCCAAGACGAAAGATATGTTTGGGTTTAGCAATATTATTATTAACCATTTTAAAAATATCAAACACGCTTTCACTGTCAGATGATGCATTTTCTTCCTTTACGTTGAATGTTACGAGATCGCTTGATCCTCTCATTTATTTCATTATTGATTGAATTTATATCAAGGTGTTTATCAATGTTGATTTTTTCTTGAAGTTCTGTCCTTAAAGACGCATTCTCGTTTTCTAATTGAGCGATTTTTACGTGTGTATTATCTATTTTTGCGTTAAGTTCAGAAAAGAGTTTATCAAATTGCATTTTAAAATTATCAAGCATATTTTCCATTATTATTTTAATCTCATCAATTGTTGCTATTGCAGAGGTGGAAATCGGATGATCGGTAAGACCTAATTTACATGTAATACTGCATGTCCATTTAATTCCTACACTATCATTTTTACGAAAAAGTTTCAATTCGTTATCAGGCATATTTATGCACGACGCATGAAACCATCTCGAACAGGTGCCTGTGCACTTGATTGAGGAACTGTAAGATGTGGGGTGTAATGCAGTTTTACATATGGAGCAGCAGTTATTCATATTTGTATTTGATTAGTGGTGTAATAATGGAAGGACAAAATTACAGGGAAGTTTTAGACAATATCACAAATGTTCACACCTAGCGGCCCATCAAGGTGACTGACTCATAATATAAACAGAAAACAGCTGAGGTTCAGATAGGCCAGGGTTGAGGTCACACGAGAGATACAGAGGTGTGAGAGGACGATTATTTTTTACCTGTTTTATTGTATTAATGTGTATTCCTATTGGATTTATTCCACGGTTGCAATTACACTTTAAACAACTAATAATGCACTTATTCAATGCATCTACACTGATGTGAGTTAGCACATATGAGAGTATACTAATTCTTCCACCGCTACCGTAAAAATTAGAATTTTTAGACGACTTTTTCCCGCAAGAAATTTTAGATTACCAGAGAGTCGACGGCACACGTGTATATGCATAAATAAATCACTTGGCTCACTTTATGAGGATTCGAATCACCAGCATTTGGATTCTAATACGAATCATTTTAAAAAAGTGTAATGAATCCGGATCACGAATCCAGTTTAACTAAAGTATTCGAAAATCTCTTTTGAATCCTCTAAAAGGATTCGAATCCAGGATTCGAATCTTGAATGATTCGAATCCTGCCCAGCTCTGGAATGAATATTACGTAATCGAGACTAGCAGTGAATTTCAAAACTGTCAGATGTAAATGCCGACGTCGTATTAATTATTTTCAAACAAGTTATAATCCAAGTAAAATAATGAGTGAAAAATCGAGTAAATGAGATATAGAATTTGATAATACTCTACCTGAAATTACAAATTATGAAAATAATATAAGCAAGATAATGCTGCCGCAAAAATCAAGACATGAATATGAAAAGTATTTTATATATTATATATTATAGTATGGCAATAAGAAAAGAAAATGGACTTATTTTCATAAAATTTTTTAATTGCATATTTCGGCAATTTATTAAAAAATGGAAATCCTCGACTCTATGAAAAATACATTCAATCCTAAAAGCAACAATAAATGTGAAACACGATATCGATATTTCAAGATACAAAAAATTAAAAAACTTTGTTAAAACGCTCTTCTGAAAAGTATGTAGCTAAGAATAGAGCATAGTGTTAGGCAATTCTTAAAAAATGCTCCGGGTGAGATATATTTAGTTACAAAGGTAATGCAAATTATAATTTAACACTATAAATATAAATATTAGCACAATGTAATACAAATGTTTCAATATAAATTGTTTTGTTCGGATTTATTTAGTTTTTATTGATTTATACTTTCTGGTCGTAGAGAAAATATAGTCTGTTAGTCAATTAGAATGAACATTTGATTCTCGTAGTACCTCACGCTCGCTGGCGCTCGCGTTCGGAATACTATTATTTCATTATTTCAATTCTTACAGTAATGCCCGGTATTATAAAACGTTTTATTTCCTAAATAAAATTTACTTTAGGAATAAATTAATTTATTTTATTCAATTTTGTTAATTTAAATCGACATTATTAACTCCATAACAACCGTAATAAACAAGGTTTTATTCACTAGTGAACTAAAATTTTCTAAGGTCACTAGTGAGTTAAAAAAATTATTTCAAAATAAATGTAAAGTACATTTTCTTTACAATTTCGTCAAAATTGAATAAAAACATATATACGCCACGTGAATTAAACACCTTTATTCACCCAAAGAAATGATTTCACTCGCGCCGAGGCGCTCGTGAAATCAAAAATCTTTTCGTGAATAAAATCGTGTTTAATTCACTTGATGTATAATATTTATTAACCATTTGGGTATTATAAACACAAAATAACTGTTTTCTAAAACCGTCAAAAAACCTGAAATTGATACACCGCTTTGAATGTGCAAAGTGGGCTATTTATTCACCGTGAAAAAATGTAATAATTTAGCGTAAAAAAATGTATTTTTCCAAATTCTAAATTCCAATATGGCGACAAATAATACAAATTATAAATTAACAACTTTTATTCAATGCGATACCTAGCAATTAATTGTCCATAGGAGCTCATAATGTTGTTGATTTTTATTTTGTTGATTTCTCTTCTCGATAGGCCAAAAGTACGTTCTTGGAAATGTTTACTACTTTTCTTTATACACCAATCTCGAAATCGGCAATATGTTCTTTAGTATTGCATTTTTTATTCCTTCGCCAATAAATCTGAAACTGCCGCCTTTGCTTCATCTTTGATCTTCATTTGACGCATTCTCGATGCGTCAAAAAAACACTGATTTTGCGCACATAATACAAAAATATCATTATTAGAATGCAATAACTATTTATTCTTTAATATTGAAAAGTGTAAAGCAATTTCTTTTTCCAGAAAATCAAATGTTATTAAATTCAATTACAGTATCAATAACATACATCTTGAGCAATTGTGTGAAATTAAAGATCTGGGAGTGTTACTGGATACAAAATTAACGTTTGATAGCCACATTAACTCAATTTGCAACAAAGCATCAAAAATGTTGGGTTACATAAAAAGGATGGCCAAAGATTTATCAGCTCAATCATTCAAACTTGTCTATTTTGCTCTTGAGAGAATTCAGAACAATTTTCTGAAGATCCTTGCTTTTAAGTCACATTTAAACGATGGCCAAGTTATGTTGGTATTTAACATTGATACGCTTAAGCGACGCAGAATTATTTTAGACTTGTCAATGTATTATAACGCGTTGATTTTTACGTTAATACAGTCTGTTTGATTTATTGTGACACAGCACATATGTCCGTTATTAGTACAGGTAGAAAATAAAGTTAAAGACAAAAGTTTTAGTATTTTTTATGATCTATTCAATCGTAATGTCAGAAAAACAGTTGAAAATCAAATAAACACGTGAAAGCTATTAGTTTCATTTTCTTTAATGGAACACCCTGTATATTTTGTTTATTTCAAATAGGCATTAATATTAGCCTTATAATGATACCACATAAGTACCCCTTTATTATAGAAATAACACGACAATTGCCAATTTATCAGTTGACATGAATAACTATTTAAAGTGTCTGTTCAAAGTGACGTCCGTCGTTTGCAATACATTCTTCACATCTCTTCATTAAATTTCGTCATGCTTTTTGCAACATCTGTGGTGTTATTAGGCCACATGCCATACGAATACGATTTTTCAGATCGTCTAGATTTTCTGGACGAGTAACATAAACTTTTTGCTTTAAAAATCCCCAAATAAAAAAATCTAAAATAGACAGATCTGGCGATCTTGCTGGCCAGTTTATGGGGCCACCATTTGCAATCAATTTCAAACCAAACTTTCTTTCCAAAATATCTTTGATATTTCTTGCGTTATGGGGAGGAGCTCCATCTTGTTGGAACCACATATCTCGACGTATTTCTAGGGGGATATCATCTAAATAATCTTCAAATTCTATCGTAAGAAAGTTGGCATATCGCTCCGCATTCAACGTTCCTTGATAAAAAAAAATGGTCCTATTATGGTATCACCTAACATACCAAGCCACACATTAACTGCAAATCTTTGTTGGAATCTGCATTCTCGAATTTGACGTGGATTCTCAGTATCCCAGTAATGGTCGTTTTTTCGGTTGGAGATTCCGTTGTTGTTGAAATTTGATTCATCACTCCAAAGAATTAAATTTAATAAATGTTGATTGTTGCTAAGCCAATTACAGAATACTATCCTCCTGTCAGAATCACCATCTCTTAAACCTTGTACTAACTTAATTTTATATGGTCTCATTTTATGTTTTCTCAGAATAGAAAATATTTTATGCATACTTATTCCTAAGTCAGCCACTGCTTCGCGTATTGAATTACGTGGATGTGCTCTAAAATAGGCCAATATCAATACTTCATTATTATCTTCTCTTTCTTGTCTTCTCCTTCGTAATTTATTATTAAAACACCCATTTCTCCGTAAATTTTGTTCAAGTCTTGCAAAAGTGCAATAATGTGGTTGTCTTCTTTCTGGATACATGTTTCCATAGCTTCTCTAGAATTATCGTTGCATCTAACGAAGACCTTTAGCATATCCATGTTTTCATCATTAGAATAGTAATTATCACCCATCTCTAAAGATTTGAATCAACAACACGCAAGACGGGAAGTTACTACACCACTTTGACATTAAAGCGTTAACAAATTGTTTTATGTCAATTGTTATCCATGGCAACTGAAAAATTTCATTTATTTGCAATTGTCGCGTTATTTGTATAATGAAGGGATACTTATGTGGTATCATTATAAAGGTAAGGTTATTACCTATTTGAAATAAACAAAATATACAGGGTGTTCCATTAAAGAAAATGAAGCTAATAGCTTTCACGTGTTTATTTGATTTTCAATTGTTTTTCTGACACTGCTACTGAATAGATCATGAAAAATATTAAAACTATTGTCTTAAACTTTTTTTTCTATCTGTTCTAATAACGGACATATGTGCTGTGTCACAATAAATCAAACAGACTGTATATAATATCATACTACTCGTCATAGACCACTATTTCGCATTCCCATGCATAGGTCAAACTACGCCTACAACAATCCACTCTCCAGATGCATGCGTATTTCAAATTCACTGTCTCTTGATCCTAATTTTGATTTGTTCTCACAATCCCATTCTCAATTTATGTCAAAACTAAAGCAAGTACATTTCTGATTTTTATTACTTTTACTTGCATTTTATCTTACGCCAATATTTATAATTAGTCTCTGTTGCTTTAATAGCAGTATAATTTGTTAATTGTTATTTATAAGGTTTATATGTTGATGTAAAAAGGTTTATTACCGTTAATAAAGGAATTTAAATTTGAATTAGGCTAATACATCTCCTGAGTAAATTATTTGTTTGTTTTTCTACAAAGTACATTTTATTCTCTAAATAATTTGACAGTTTAAAGTCAACAGTGTATTATATTATTACAATTGCTTAAATTTTACTACTTATATTAATTATTTTCATTACGGTTATCATGTCTACGGTATTATCTGTGTGGGATGTAAGTTCGTTTACAGTATCCAGTGCTGACAGTGATCAATCTGAACCACAAGAAGTTCTAAAGCGTCGAAGACTTGGAGTTTTTCAAGCCAGAAGCAACCATTTTGTCATATATGATGAAGAAGAGTTTAAGACGAGGTTTAGATTATTTAAAAACTCTGATTGTTGCATATTAGATTTAATTGAAAATCAGATTAAACCTCTAACAGCACGAAATAAATCCATTTTCGCAATGAATCAACTACTTATCACGCTATGTTTTTATGGTACATTTAAAACTAATATTGGTGATCATTCCAATGTAACAAAAGCTTCAGTATCGAGAAGTGTGCATAAAGTTAGTCATGTTATTGCTGGACTTCGGAACAGATATATTAGAATGCCAAGATCACTACAAAAAAGACGTAAGGTATGCTCAGAATTTTACAATATTGCTATATTTCCTGGAATCATTGGTGCAATAGACGGAAACCATATTCGAATACAATCGCCTAGAGGACATGCTGCTGAAACCTTCAGAAATAGAAAAGGTTATTGTTCTTTAAATACTCAGGTTGTTTGTGATGCCAAATTAAATATATTAGATGTAGTAGCAAGATGGCCAGGATCTACTCATAATAGCTACATTTTTGATAATTCATTGCTGAGCTAAATTTGAAAATAACATATCGAACGTCCTTGTCGACGTTAGATTTTTACACTTTTACATAATCCAGAAACTGAAGCTGAGAGAAGATACAATCCGGCTCATATAAGAAGAAGACCTATAATTGAAAGAACATTTGGAGTGTTCAAAACAAGGATTCCATGTTTATCTTCAGGACAGAGTTTCTGTAAATAAGGCTATTCCAATTATAATAGCAACATGTGTCTTGCACAACATTTGCAGAAACAAGAATGACAATATTATTATGGAAGATAAAGCAAACATTGAAGAACTAAAAGACGGTGATCATTGCTGATACAGGGTGTCCGTATTTCGACAGAATGTATAGGGATCTCACTTATTTAAAGAGAGAGTGCCCAACAATAATATGAAAACAATTTTGAAATATCTTTTTTTTGTTTTCGAGATATCAACTAAAACCAGTTTTTTTTTTTAATCGTTTTTATTTTTTTACTCAAACACTACTGAGTATAGACATTTAGAACTTTGACAATATACAGGCACTCTTCAATGAGGATTCTAGTAGCATATTTTTTTTAAGATAACTCTAACATTTACTCAGGTAGCCAACTTTTGTTTTTCTTATGAGCGCCATTTTGGATTTTCATTTTTTTTAAAGAATATTTTTTTCTGAACCAGTGATGGATCACACTCATAATTAATTTTAAATTTGATGTTTAAAATTATATTATTTTCTTTTTTACAAAGAGTGCCTTGAAAACAATAAAGTCATATCTATTAATCAATAAAATATTGACAGCAGTCAATCATTGTTAGCAGTCAAAGTTGTTTATTAACTGTCAATCTGTTATAATAATAATAATAATAATAATAAGTATCGATTATCAAACAAATTATTAAGTAAAAAAAATTGTAATGTGTCTATCATAGCACTCTCCTCGTTTAAGATATGATGACTTGAATATCAACAGTGTGGAAAAGTTGCACAAACTAAATTTATTCTACTTTTATTACTATTATTCCAAAACTATTCACAAAAAGGATATTCTTGCATTTTTCGCTTCATTTCATTAAATATTGATCTAAGTTATTCTTGTTTGAGTTACGTGAAGGTTAGTTTAACTTAACTAATTACCATTGATCTAAGTGTTATATATTTTTTACTTTACTGTAAATCAGTGGTTTATACGCGTGGCGCATGAAGTAAAATTTCGAGTTTAGAAAAGCCCCGTGAAAATTTGTCTCGGGTCGCTGCGCGACCCTCGACAAATTTTCTACGCGGGGCTTTTCTAAACTCGAAATTTTACTTCATGCTTAGTCTGGGAGTGGAAGACACTCGTTAGCTTAAAATACATCACAACTGTTGAAATATGTATCGTATTAGTATTTTGTCATTAAATCACTATATTGACTGCAATTGTGATGTTATGACACAATTATAACATCACAATAACCCAAATAGTCCATAGAGAGATATAATCAGACAAAATCCTAGCATAGTCAAAAGACAGTCAATTAAGCCACTTACAGGTACAGTAGTCAATACACGGTCAATAAAGATGACAAAATCCCATGATAGTCCAAAGACAGTCAAGCAATTTATTAAGATTCAAAATCTCACACCAGTATTTCGTTTATAAACAAATACATTTTTTATCAGTATAGTAATTATTCGGATGTCCGTCTTCAGGGGTGATATGTAAGCAAATTATGGGTCCTAGGAGTTGTCAAATGAGTGAGTTACTCAACTGTTTCCAAGGCACTCTTTACCAAAAACAAAAGAATAAAATTTTACATATAAACTGTACAATAAACTATAAGTGTGGTACATCATTGAATTCAGACAAAAATATTCAATGTCAAAATTGTAAATGTCTGGATTCAATAGTTTTTGTATTAAAAAATAAAAACGAAATTTAAAAAAAAATCCGTTTATTGACAATATCTCAAAAACGAAAGAAGAAATTTCAAATTTGTTTTCAGATTATTATCGGCCCCTAAAATACGCAACTTTCCCTTAATTTAACCGACTCTTTATTGATCTCTTAAAATAACCGAGACCCCCATACATTCTGTTGAAATACGGGCACCCTTTATAGTAACCCAACCTTTCAGCTCGGTCCACTCATAATCGAATTCGTCATTTCTGTGGTTAGTTAGTAGGACAATCTTTGGCAGTATTAACTGAGGTCGGATTTTCACTTCAATCGAACTCGGTCGATTAGGTAGTAGGATAATCGCTCGCTCAAGTGGGCCTTACACATTAATCACACGTATATTCTGCATACTTAATACGCTGTGCAAGCAAGCGGGCGTGTGTGTTTGTGCTCCTCGAGATTGCCTGGATTGTATTGGTAAAATTCCTTTATAAATTGTTAATACCTGCGTAATATAATGCCTCGCATGACACTTAACAAAAAGTGCTGTTGAGCAGCGATGTAATATTTGTAATAGGTATAATATTGAATCATTAAACAGACTCTCTAGCGATCTCAGGTTAAACGAATAAATCACGCTGGCATAAAACAAAAACGACATTTTTTGCGACTATTCCTCATTTCTTGACCTTTGTACTCTTTTGTTCATTGTCCGTGGCCTATTTTACCTGTGTGTGTGTTTTTAATTAGTCACTACGACGGGCCGTGTAGTGCAGAAGAATTGTTAGTTGTACTTTTTTACATTTCCTTTTCCTATTATTCCATTACATAAAATAGACATTCGATTACATAGCATACCAAAACAATCAATATGCGATGCAAATGTTGCAATTCGTCTCTAAATGAAATATCAGCCGTAACCTGCTATGTTTGCAAAAGTGTGTTTGGTATAACATGTGTAAATTTATCCAATTCAGAAACGAAATTTTTAAGATCAAAGAAGAATATTAAATGGACATGTGGAGGGTGTTGTACTTCGGATCTTACGGAACACATCTGTTCCTTAAAAGAAATGATCCTCAGTCTTCAAAATGAGATTGAACAGTTAAAAAACAGCAAAACTCCATCCTCGTCGAAGGCTTCAGAGGTTTCAGATATTTTTGGTGAGGTATTGCTAGAAATTAACGAACAGAAAAGAAGACAAAATAATATTATTATGACAAATATTCCTGAGAACACAAACAAAGACAATGAGAGTTCAAATGTTTTGAGAATTGTAAAGAAGATATCGCCATCAATAAATTCGCCCAACATTGTAAAAATGTATAGGCTAGGTCATGAACGGAAAGACACAAAACCTCGTCCAATTAAAGTTATGTTTGAGGATTCAAAGGTGGCGAAGAATATTCTACGTAATGCTAAAGATCTCAGAAATCACGATGACTGCTATAAAATATACATAAATAGAGACCTAACACCCCGAGAGACTGAACTGAAGAAAACAATCATTCGAGAGTTTGATGCACGGAAAAAAAGCGGAGAACTAATTTCACTACATTACATTAATGGACTACCACGTATAGGCAAACAAAAAAACTCAGAACTGCCCAAAACCACAGAGGACTGAATTTCTACTATCAAAACGTTCGAGGACTTAACACTAAAACTTTTACATTCTACCATAACATATTAGAATCAGAAGACATTGACATATTTTTCTTAACGGAAACCTGGGCAAATGACTCATTAAATGATGCCGAACTATTTCCATCGTCGTATCAAGTATTCAGGACGGATTGTCATGTAGGCAGGGGAGGTGTTCTGATTGCTCTTCAAAGTTATATAAATGCTGAACAAATTAATCTTCAAACGGATTTTGGAGCAGATATAGCCTGTGCACGTATAAGTATCGCAAACAAAATATTGCATCTCATTGTTTTATACATTCCGCCACAATCGCCAGCAACAACCTATGAAAACATACTCAATCACTTAGAAGAAAAGTTATTATTGGGTACACCTTTTATTATTATTGGGGAGTTTAATGCGCCCGACTATCCAAAAATACACTGTACAAAATCAAATATGATATCCAATTTTATCAGCTTCCATTCTGCAACCCAAGCTAACACTATCAAAAATAGTTATAACAAAATGTTAGATCTGATTATCTGTTCTAATAATATAAATCTTGAACTTAATCGATCTAAATTTCCACTCGTTAATGAAGATAACTACCATCCAGCTTTACATTTTAATTATTCTTTTAACTCACAAATAATAAAAAAATTCGAACCAAAAGTTTCGAAATATAATTTTAAGAAAGCCAATTATGTATTACTTTATAAGTTAATATGCGATACTAACTGGACATCGGTTATACACCAAACCAATGTAAATGACGCTTGTACCGAATTTTACAAAATTATAAACGCTTATATTAGTCAAACTGTACCTCTAAGTAGTAAACAAAGTAATAAATTCCCAAGTTGGTTTTCCAAAACGACTATTTATTATATTAAATGCAAAAAATATTGGTATAATATGCACAAAAAGCACAAAGCTCTTTTTAATAAAAAAACAAGTAGCTAAATATAGATGTATTGTTAAAAAAAGTATACGCTCGGATTTTAATGTATACATTGAAATGACCGAATCTAACATAAAAGAAGACCCTAAAAAACTTTGGTCTTTTATCAATGAGCGTAAATCTATTACTAGAATCCCTGGGGTAATAAAAGAGAATAATACATATTTAAATTGTCCAACCAAAATAACTGATGTATTTGCATCATACTTTTCCTCTGTTTACTCGGCGAATTCGGTATCTACTACTACTAATAACTTAATATCTTCGGAATCCAACATAGTATATATTAAGTCTTTTACTTTACAAGAATATCTTTGTGCAATTAAACAATTAAAATCGAATTTAACTATGGGACCAGATAATATACCAGCCTTTCTATTACGAGACTGTTGTAATATTCTATCTGAACCACTCTTGTACATTTATAACTTAATTTTAAAACTAAATTATTTTCCCTCAATCTGGAAAACTTCGAAAATTATTCCTATCCACAAGTCAAAAGAAATTAACAACATTTTTAATTACAGACCCATATCTCTAATATCGAACTTTGCGAAAGTTTTCGAAATTATGTTTTACAAATCAATTTATAACCACTGTAACGCTTTTATCTCCTCTAAACAGCAGGGATTTGTCAAACACAAATCAACTGTGACAAATTTGTGTCATCTTACCGACTTTTTATCTAGTGCTATGGATCAACGTCACCAAGTAGATGTGATTTATACAGATTTTTCGAAGGCTTTCGATAAGGTCGATCATGACTTGTTAATTGACAAACTTCATCATTACGGGTTTGACTATAATCTAATTGCTCTTATGCGTAGCTATCTACATGATAGGGTGGCTTATGTCGAATATAAAAGTGTCAAATCTCGGGTATTTAGTTGCCCCAGTGTCGTTCCTCAGGGATCTAATCTCGGGCCACTGTTATTTCTGCTATTTGTCAATGATATAGTAACATGCTTTGATTCAGACTGTTTACTTTACGCTGATGACCTGAAAATATTTAGGAAAATTGAAACTTTAGATGATTGCTCGGTTCTTCAGCGTGATTTAAACAAGTTGTATGAATGGAGTATTAACAATAAGCTAGACTTAAATATTGCCAAGTGCAAGTCAATGACATTTAGCAGAAAACAAACAAAAATACAAGCAACTTACGTAATTAATGGAACAAGCCTAGAATCAGTTTTATCTTTTCGTGATCTAGGGGTATATTTCGAAACAAAATTAAATTTCAATATGCACATAGCAACAATTAGAAAATCGTGCTATTCACTGCTGGGTTTTTTATTGCGTAATACCAAGCCATTTAAGACTATGCAGCCTCTAATTAATTTTTATTGCGCATTTATACGTAGCAGATTGGAATACTGCTCCGTAGTATGGAACCCTAATTACAATATTCATATTCAGGACATAGAAAATATTCAAAGAAAGTTTCTAAAAGCCCTTTACTATAGAAAACATAATCAATATCCGGTGCAGGGCTATCCATCTTCAGAGTTGGAGAAAGAATTTGAAATACCTTCACTTCAGCACAGGCGTCAAGTAGCACAAACTATATTTATTTACAAGTTGCTGCATTACGATATCCATGATTCGTACATTTTATCAAGGCTAACCTTTTCTGTACCCAGGTCATCCAGTCGAAATAAATATACATTTTATAATCCCCGTTCAAACACTACCCACCATCTACATTCCCCCATAGTCTCTATGTGTAACACTGTGAACATAATAGCTGATAAAATTGATATATTCCATGTAGACCTCCAGACGTTACTTAAATATTTAAACTGAATAGTTATATATGTACGTATGTTTGTATTAAATAATATTTTTTTTTGTTTTTCTAGTAAAATTCATAATGTTATTATTATTATTTAGAATTATAATATAATTTTAAGTCACAGCGCACTCGAATTTGCTTATGTTACTGTTAACATGTTATCCTGTAATAAGTTTATTGTAAACTGTTGGATAATAAATAAATAAATACTTATGATTAGTTAGTGGGACAATCCCTTGTTTTCACGCGTAAGTCAGCCTTACACATCAATCAATTGTGATTAGTTAGTAGAATAATATCTCGCAATACTAACTCAGGTCAGCCTTACACAACAATCGAATTCGGTCGATAAGTTACAGGGTGACAATTAAGTTCTGTCGCCAATTTTTGAAACAGTCCTAAACACCCTGTACTAAAGCCTTTGCTATTAAATTCCAATATTTTATTACCTGAAATGTATTTAACAAGTAGGCCCAATCTGTTGACATTTTGTAAAACAATAAGTAAGATATGGATCGCCAAATGCAACATGCCGCTATTATAAGCTCTTATGAGCGCGGAAACCGTGTTTGTGACATTGTTCGTGAATTAGATTTTCATAAAAAAACAGTCCAAAGAGTAATTTCTCGTTACGAAGAGTTAGGAAACTTGAGTGACCGTGCAAGAAGCGGACGACCGCGAACCGCTGTTACACGTCAAAAAATTAGTAACATCAGAGATAGAATTCGACAAAATCCAAGACGATCGATACGAAAGATGGCTATGGAACTTGGAATAAGCAGAAAGAGCGTCCGGACTATTGTTAGAAATAAGCTCAAAATTATGTGTTATAAAAGACAGAAAATCCATTTACTGCCTGCAAATACAACGGCTAACAGGGTAATAAAGTGCAGGAGATTGCTTCGGAGCGTTGTTGGAAATTGGCACAGTTCGGTTTTATTTACAGATGAAAAAGTTTTTACTATAGATGAAAAATTTAATAAACAATATTCTCGAATAATTTCTCGCACTATAGAAGATGCTAATGATTAAGTCAGCCCATCCTTCGTCAGTAATGGTTTGGGCAGGAATTACAGCGAATGGAAAAACTCCTTTGGTGTTTATCGACCAGGGCATTAGGATGACCGCAGAAATATATCGTAGGGACGTGTTGGAGGCCGTGGTAGAACCATCGGCACGTCAACATTTTAGAGACCGTCGGTCTCTAAAATGTTGACGTTGACGTTGACGTTCCAGCAAGACTATGCAAGGCCCTATACAGCGAATGACACTATAGCTTGGATTCGAGAAAATTTTCCAGACTTCATATTCACCAGACTTGAATTCAATGGATTACGCTATATGGGCTATTCTAGAGGCAGCGGCTTGTGCAAAACGTCATTTATTTATTTATTTATTTATTGTATATTACCCAACAGCCACGAAGGCCAATTACAGGACAAATTAAAAAGAAAAAAAAAAAAAAAGACAGTACAATACATTCCTAAATGATAGAACAGATGCACGTATATGTATATACATATACATATTCACATACAAGAACACCAGAAAAATACACTTACACTTGAGTCACGTTACTTAGCAATTCACTCATTAATCTTCGCTCGCTGCATGTATAAAATATATCTATATTTTTGCAATGGCTATTCACTGTTTTACACATTGACAAGATCGGCGAGTTCATGTGATGATATGTACTTGATGTACTTAAATAGAAAGTATGTTGTAGTCTACTATTTTGGCGTGGTACATAAAAGTTCAGTAAAGATAACAGTAATGAGTCATCGATTTTGTGGTGAATTAACTTATATACAAACATAATTTGAGCTAAAGTGCGCCGGTGTTGCAGTGATACGATACCAAAATCACGTTCCAACAGTTCTGATGAATAACCCTGCGCAGGATATATCCGGTATTTCCTATAGTACAATGTTTTTAAAAATTTCCTCTGAACTTTTTCAATTTCTGAAATATGAATAGTGTAGTGCGGACTCCATACAACCGAGCAGTATTCTAGGCGACTGCGGATGTACGCATAATAGAAGTTGATTAACGGTTGCGTAGTTTTAAATAATTTGGTATTTCTTATTAAAAATCCCAATAGTTTGTAACCGAAACTAGTGATATAATTAATATGGTCATTAAATGTAAGTTTCTTATCGAAATAAATACCAAGATCTTTGAAGCAGGTAACTTGTTGAAGAGGCGCATTATTTATGTTATAATTGAAATGTATGTTTGTATGTTTCCTACTATAGGTCATATATTTGCACTTATCTATATTCAACCTGAGCCCATTATTAGTACACCAATTATTAAATTTAGCAAGGTCCTGTTGTAGTGCCAAGCAGTCATTAGCGTTATATATGATTCTAAATAATTTGAGATCATCGGCATACATTAAATAATCAGAGTTAAAACAATTACCGACATCATTAAAAAATAATAAAAATAGTAACGGTCCCAAGTTTGACCCTTGAGGCACACCACTTGAAGAGACAAAGGTATACGATCGAAAACCTTTATATTCCACGTAATTAATTCTGTTTGTTAAGTAACATTTTATGAGTTTCACTACACAGTCACTCAAGCCAAAAGTATGAAGTTTTTTTATTAACAAATCATGTTGAACAGTGTCAAAGGCTTTCGACAAGTCGGTATATATAACATCTACCTGATGCCGATTGTCTAAAGCTCCAGAGACGGCTGTTGTAAATCTACATAAATTAGTGACGGTTGATTTTCCCCTAACAAATCCGTGTTGCTTTGTTGACAGATACCGCTCAACGTGATTAAAGATAAGTTTGTACAGCATGATCTCAAAAATTTTGGCAAAATTACTAATTAAAGATATTGGGCGATAATTATGGATGTTATCGGTGTCTTTGTTCTTGTGAATTGGTGTAATTTTGGAGGTTTTCCAGAGAGTGGGGAATTTGTTATACTTTAGCATCATGTTATAAATATGTAAAAGTGGCGTTGATAACGCATGCCTACAGTCTCTAACAACAAGTGCTGGAATATTATCAGGGCCCATTGTAAGGTTCTGTTTTAAAGAATTCGCAGCAGTCATAAATTCATCCAAATTAAATGCTCCAAATGATAATAATTCGTTATTCGATGGTATATTTGCTTCATCATATGTAATGTCTATTACTTTATAAACGGATGAAAAATAGTCAGCAAATGCATTCGTTATATCTTGCGGTTGGTCAAGCGCATCATTACCTATTTTAATCAAACCTGGAATTCGTGTTTTTCCTTTGCGTTCATTAATATATTCCCACAGTTTTTGAGGTTTACGTTTAATGTCAGATTCTATAGAAATTAAATAATTTGAAAAATCTGTTTTTATGTTTACTTTAACTAGTTTCCTATAAGCACAAAACTGTGATTTGTTAAAATTAGTTTTGAATTTTTTTAAAATTTTCATATAATGCTGCTTACGCCTAATACTCTGAATGGTTAAACGTGAGTACCAAAACGGAAAATTATGAGATTTACTAATTTTAAAGGGTACACATAAGTCTATGTAATTATTTAAGATTTTATAAAGTTCATCGCAAGCTAGGTCAGGATCGCTCACGTTAACAACAGAATCCCAAGTTGTTTCAAGTATGAGTTTATAAAGCAGTGTAAAATTCGCTTTCTTGAAATTATAAGTCGGCTGCGCTGAGCAAAAGTTTTTTACAGGGTTAACATCAGAACCATGGCATATTATATTTAATGATGGATGATAAATATCTTCATGAGCAAGTGGGGAATCGTTTCGTGCTACCATGCAATTTAGGTTTTCAGAACATATTACTAAATCTAACATTCCGTTGAAACTATTTCTACAACCGTTTAGTTGAGTTGCTGAATGAAAGTCAATAAAATTAGATAAACTCAATGATCTACTACATTGTATAACAGGATAACTTGCTACATTAAAATCACCGACCAATATAAATTTATCATCAAGAAGGAGTTGTGATTCTAAAATGCTAAATAATAGTTCATATGAGATCGCAGATGTCTGGGGCGGTATATAAACAACGATAATATTATAATATGTATTGAATATATATATACGTAGACAAACCACATCAATTTTAGAATTATCTAGTTCAACATCATTAATCACTATCTCATTAGTGGCAAAACAATTTTTCGAGGCCACCAAGACACCGCCACCCCGCCCTAAAGATCTGTCCTTACGATAAACATTAAAAGATGGTGGAAACAGTTCCGAGTTAAACAGTGAATCATTTCCCCAGGTTTCGGTTAGAAGAATTAAATCTAAGTCTTCGGATGATAGTACGTTATTATAAAATATAAATGTTTTGGAATTCAAGCCACGTACATTTTGATAATACAGTTTTAAACCTGACTGTTGGGTATGAATGCGTTTTTTGCTTGTAATATGCGAGGCAAACCATCTTCATATTTTAAATAGATATTTTCGCCGTTCTCCTTGCGAGATCTAAAATCACGGAGCGTATTCTTCTTCACCTCGGTCTCGCGGGGGGTAAGGTCCTTGTTGATATAGATGTTGCAATATTCTTCACATTTCCGTAATTTAATTCCATTCCTTAAGATTTTCTGTGCGATGTGTGACGAGTCGAAAACAACTTTTAGTAGTCTAGGTTTAGTGTCAGCTCGGGGCTGACCGAGTCTAAATACCTTAAGATTGTTGGACTGCAGCGGAGGGGTTTGAATTTTATTTAAAACTTTCAGAACGTTTTCAGCTTCTTCCTCTTTGTTCAGTTTTTCCGGTAAGTTACTTAAAACGATATTATTGTCCCTACGTTTTTGTTCACGAACTTCTTGTAAAACTTCATCAATGATATTTGAACTTGGATTTAATTGTTGTTGATTATGGGATTCTTTAAGTTGCGTTATATCACGCTGTAAATTAATTACCATATCTTTGAGATTGAGAATGTGCTCAGTTAAATCCGAGGTACAGCAGCCAGTGCATGTCCACTTAATGTTCTTCGCAGAGCGTAGGACTTTAGATTCACTATTCGATAGTTTTGCGCAAATCGTACTGTACAAGCACCTGCATACGTAGCATTTCACGGAGTTACTTTCAGATAATACGGTATCGCAACACTTGCATTTCATGTTTACTTGTAGATATAAATTAGGAAAATATTTAGTTAGATTTAATTGCGAGAATGTTATACAAATTTTGTTAATTAGTAAGATACGTAATTGCAATAAGATATAAAAATGAAAATGGAGGGATAAACAAATAGACAAAATCTTCACACTACACGGCCCGTCGTAGTGGCTAACAAAAAATGTAAACACAAAACAGCTGGTTAAAGATGGGCCACGGAAGAGGTCACACAAGAGAGACAGTGGTCAGAGAGGAGATGGATTTTATCGGTGTTGTCGATAAATGCATGGAAAATTCCAAATTTACCTGCAGCACTCCGTTCTCACACGAAATAAGCGAAGAAAAGGAAAAAAAAGAAAAAATCACAGAAATCTCAATATAATCAACGTTGAACTCACTGAACTTATTTACTCACTTGATTACAACACTAATCCGCGTGTTGCAAAAAGTTTTAATTAATTTAACCCACGTAATAATGCATTTAAATACGGAGCAAAATAAATGCGTGTACACCTCACCACTGTGTTAACTTGTATTTGTATAAATAAATTGTATAAATATAATGTCAATGTTGAAGACCTAAAGCGTTCTATAAGGGCCGCCTGGGCTGGTATTCCTAAGGAAAGTGTTGCGATTTACGGTAGATCATTTTAAGAAAAGACTGAGGGCTTGGATTAACGCATGCGGAGGAATTTTTGAAACTGTTTGAGTTTACTTAGGCTATGAATGTTTGATGTTTATAACAGTATTAAGTTTATGAAAAAATTTACCAAACTACCATCGATTTTTTTATGGCGACCGAACTTATTAGCCACCCTGTAGTAGGATAATGGCTCGCTCAAGTCAGCCTCACACATCAATCAATTGTGATTAGTTAGCAGGAAAATCTCTCGCAATACTAACTCAGGTCAGCCTTACATATCAATCGAACTTGGTAAATTAGTTAGTAGGACAATCCCTCGTTTTCTCGCTTAAGTCAACTTTACATCAATCACACATATATTCTGTATGCTTGCGATTAGTTAGTAGGACAATTTGTCGCAATAATAACTCAGGTCGGCCATACACATCAATCTAACTCGGTCGATTAGTCAGTAAGACAAACTTTTCTTCAACAAATAATTTTTATAGAAAATCTTAACAGCTTTATGGAGCCTCTTTTAATCAAAAATTCGTGTTGATATGGAGTTGGAACGAACTAAATATAATTATTCAGTGTTTTTTTTTTAATTTCAAAACAATTTGAAAGTATGAACTAAGCTAATAATTATACTGAAATTCGCAATTAATGGAGCCTCTTTTAATCAAAAATTTGTGTTGATATGGAGTTAGAACGAACTAAATATAATTATTCAGTGTTTTTTTTTTAAATTTCAAAACAATTTGAAAGTATGAATGAGCGCGTGTATCCCCGTTTCCATCCCCAAGAGCATATCCAGGGCCACAACGTGGAAATTCGCAATAAATCGCGCGTTTAATCGCCAATACATTCAGTCCAACTAAATTTAAGCTCGAAACTTTTAAACTCGCCTCTAATGAAAATCGCTTCTGATTGAAAATATTACACGACAGGATTTAACAATTCTATTAGAGCCAACAAATAAATAAGCCAATGTTATAAAGTTTCATCCAAAAACAAAATCTTAGCTCTTGGATAGACAGTTTTATTCTGATCATTGCAAACTACTTAGGTAAGTACAGATAAAATCTACGAGTATGCATTTTTTTGTTTCAGAAACTTTTGTATATTTTTAAAATACCAAAATTATTTTTTTTGAAAACTAAGTTTTATCCTCTTTGTTATGAAGTCCAGATATAGTCTACTTATATATTTTTTTTCTTGTTTAAAAAGTACTGTAGATTTTTAAGATATAGTTTTAGGAATATCGATATAAAAAAAACACTTAACTTGTTTATACCACTTTTATAAAATAAAGGTATACCACCTTTATTTTATAAAAGTGGTATTAACAAGTTAAGTGTTTTCTTTATATCAAAATTGAAAATGTACCACGCAGTGGACGCCTCTAAGATTCAAGTATTAGGAATAAATATATTTGTTAAACAACTGTTAATTTTATTTATAACTTATTTTATATCTCTATTTAATTTAAACTATTTGTAATAATTACGTTAATTAAATAAAATTTTACTTGTAAATAAAACATTTTTTGACTTTGCTTAACCACTATACAGAATGTATGGGGATCTCAGTTATTTGAAGAGATAGAGAATCGGTTAAACTGAGGCAAAGTTGCGTATTTTAGAGCCTAACAATAATCGGAAAACAATTTTGAAATATCTTTTTTTGTTTTAAAGATATTAACAAAAAACTGATTTTTTTAAAAATCGTTTCTATTTATTTATTCAAAAACTACTGAATCTGGACATTTAGAACTTTGACAATATAGAGGCACTTTTTAATAATGAATTTAGTAGCATATTTTTTCTAAGATAACTATAATATTTACCCGAGGACCATGGCCAACTTTTGTTTTTGTTATGAGCGCAATTTTGGATTTTTATATGTTTTGAAAGAATATCTTTATCTGAACTCAATGGTGTATCACACTCATAATTTATTTTAGACTTAATATTTAAAATTATTATATTTTCATTTTTACAAAAAGTGCCTTGGAAACGACATATATGTTAATCAATAAAATCTTAACAGCAGTCAATCATTGTTGGCACTTAAAATTGATTAATAACTGTCAATCTTTTGTACTAATAATAATAAGTATCGATTATCAATAAAATCTTAACAGCAGTCAATCATTGTTGGCACTTTAAATTGATTAATAACTGTCAATCTTTTGTACTAATAATAATAAGTATCGATTATCACATAAAAGTTGCACAAACTAAATGTATTCTACTTTTATAATTATTATTCCAAAACTATTCACAAAAAAAGTTATTATTGCATTTTTTCGCTACATCTCGGTAAATATTGATCACCATCACATGTAAGCGTTATATATTTTTAACTTTACTTTAATTCAGTGGTTAATACGCGTGGCGCATGAAGTAAAATTTCGAGTTTAGAAAAGCCCCGTGAAAATTTGTCTCGGGTCGCTGCGCGACCCTCGACAAATTTTCACGGGGGGCTTTTCTAAACTCGAAATTTTACTTCATGCTTAGTCTGGGAGTGGAATACACTCGTTACTTTAAAACACATCACAACTGTTAACAATATGTATCGTGGGATACCCGTCTTCAGTAGTGATATGTAAAGCAATTGCTTTTGTTGAAACTAAAATAGAATGTTAATATAAGTATGAAACTTATTAACTTCATAATTGTACATTGTACGCTACATTTGAATACATAAATAGTCAAGACACTTGACTTTTTTAACCTAATATATAACTAAGTAAGGTACATGTATTTTTTTGTATTCCAGCTCATACAAGTACCTTGGTGTTAAAAGACGTATTATTTCTAAAACCTTTGTAAATTTTCAAATATAAATACCTCTGCTCTAAGCAAATCCCCAGACGACAGATGGGTGAACCCATATTTGGCGACGATCCTCTCGCACTGGGTACCTTTACCCGAACCTGGCCCTCCGAGGACCCAGACAACGGGTCCATTGATTTTCACGGACTGAAACACAAAAACCAATAAGTCCAAAACGCAGAAGAGCAGCAGCAGCAGCATGAAAACACAACAGGTGTCCTCAAACGGATCCAAAATACCTTCTGGACACCAGCCAGGAAAGTCACGCAGTTTACCTCAACTCAATGTCAACACGCCCAATTAATTAACACTGAAAACCAGTGCCAAAAAACACTTTACACAACCAAAAAGAAAATAATAATAGTGAACTTTACATAATCCTGAAATTCTGGGTTAAGGGCATGTTGTTATCATCATCAAACATTAGATTAGAAATAGTAACTAATGCGTCTGTTTACATTATCGATTTCAAACCCTAGTTGATTATTACTTATCGATTTGTTAGTCTACAAGTGTGAGTGTTTTTATTTTTAAAGTGAGTGTACTTACATCAGCCATTCTGATGCGGATTTACGTCGACTTTTTTTTTTAATTCAAAAAAGTTAACGGAGATTCGCTTTGGAGCGTGTCTGGATCGCGACTGAAATCGGATTTTTGTTGTGGTAGTCAGCGCCGCCAGGCCTTGGTTCACTTTACTAAAAATAAAAGCAAAACCTTCCTCGCGCGGGATAGATACCGTGGGTGGATTGTTATTAATGAGGCTTCTTATCAAATTTATTAAACTTTTCTGATTGTACGAAACTACAATTGTACAATCGTTATCAAACTGCACTTAATTGATTACTTGTAATAACTCGTATCTATTTTGATATTATGATTATTTCTGGATAACGCTCGTCATAATATGTTTTCGAAATTTAGTTTTATGGTATTTATTGTTGTGAAAATAGGTTAATATTTCTGAAAATATCCTCCTTCAGTTTACTAGAATTATTTGTTAAAGGTATTTTAGAATTATTAAAATTAAATTATGAATAATAATTTAGCAATTGATAAGGTTAGTAGATAACCTTTTTGGGTATTTCGATAATTATGCAGAATTACAGAGATCTCCGAGAAAAAATCAAATTTAATTTAATTTAATTTAATTTATTTACGGAATCTCCATGTTACAATCTATATTTTCATTTACAAAGAATAGTAATACTAATAGTAAAAACATAACATAATTGGTACGTTAAATTTAAACATGTTATTTCACGTCCCAAAATGGTTCAATAAATCCTTAGAATTATAAATTTATTGTTGCTCAACTTTACTGTTGAATGTAAAAAAATACATAATTAATTTACTAAATATTTCATGACATTGTATATATAAAAATATAAATAAAATGTAATATATAAATTAGACAGTGTTATATTGTTCAATTTAGTAAATTGTACTAAAAATATTATTTAATAGACCTCATCATAATATGGCCTTGTAGCACTTGTTATGGAAGTCCTTAACAAATTGGCGAAGCTGTACAGAGTTTATTAATGAATTAAGCGTGATAGTTTTTTTTTTTATAGAATCTTATTATACTTTACTATGAATCGAACTATGGAATTTACTTGTAGTTATATTTCCAATAGTTATTTTTTTTTTTATGAAACATGCCAAATATTTGATTTTTTTTAAATTTCATATAAAAAAAATTAGTCATAAATCACTCGCATCAACACAAGAAATTGTCACGTTTTTTAAGCATCCAAACATTCAGCATCGAAAAATGTAAAATGTAAATAATAGTAATTTTTGTTTCCTAAAATTTATTGAATCTCCTATTCCATTCTGAGATCTCCTAATTAATTCTTTCTTACAAGTTAAAACTAAACGAAAATATTTTAAAATTGCAAAAGACCTATATACAGGGTGTTCATATTTCCACGGAATGTATGGGGATCTAGGTTATTTGAGGAGATAGAGAGTCAGTTAAATTGGGGCAAAGTTGCGCATTTTTTGGCCCAATAATAATCCGAAAATAATCACTTTTTTGGTTTTTGAGATATCTTTAAAAAAAGTAAAATTTTGGAATTTTGTTTTTATCTTTTTACTCAACAACCTATAAAACTAGACGTTTACCGTTAATACATTCTATAGGCACTTTTTACGAGGAATACAATAACATAATTAGTTTTGAGATAACCTTAAATATTATTGAGAAACCATAGTCGAGTTTTGTTTTTCTTATGAGCGCCATTTTGGATTTTAATATTTTTTAGGAGTACGTTTTTTTGAGAATTCAATGATGTATATTATACTTGATATTTCGTGGTAGATTTTTTGTTAAAATTAAAATCATTTCTTTCTGCATAGAAGGCTTTGGAAACTAAATAAACACATTTTGTTTTAAATAAAATATTGACAGTTCTCATAAAATTGTCAAGTAATTTAACTGTTTTAAAAAGTTTTGATACGTATTTCACTCAAAATGGTGTTTAGTAATGCAGAAAATCGGGATATTATTAACATTTATTGTTTATCACATAAAAATATCACATCGGCACAATATCTGCAGCGTTATCCAGATAGACGCTAACCAAGTCAGAGTTATTTTATAACTGCATAGAAATATATTATTTTATGAATCGTTTACAAAACTGAGAACAAAATATTAAAACCGTTATCCAATTAAACACGAGGATCAGATTTTGCAAGAGGTAAATAATCTAATAATTTAATTTTAACTTGTATAAATTGTTCCCTACCACTTCAACGAGAGAAATTGCTAGTAGAACGAATGTATCGCATAAATCTATTTATAGAATTTTAAGGAAACACCAATATCGACAAAATTACCCAATCTCTCCATCCCGGTGATAATCCGCGACGAGTAGAATTTTGTCAATTTTTATTAAATCAGTTAGAAAAATTCCTCTCGAATGTCATATGGGCGGATGAATGCAAATTTACGAACTGCGGTCTATTTAATCGACTTAACGCACATGTATGGAGTGTAAACAATCCCCGGCAATATGCACAACGGCTACCACAGATTCGTTTTGGTCTAAAATGTATGGGTTGGATTATTAGAAGATAAAATTATTGACCCATACATTTATAATGAAAATTTACCATCTTCGCGTTATTTCGATTTTTTGAGAACTTATTCAAGAGACTATTTAGACAACATCACAATAGGCTGCATAAACACGTTGTGGTTTAAACAAGATGGTGCGCCTCCACACAACAGCCGAATGGTTTCTAATTATTTGGTTGAAATGTTCCCCAACAAAGTTAGCCGGCGCGCTTGCCTGATTTGTATCCACTGGATTATTTTCTGTGAGGAAAAAGCAAAATATACAAAAACTCTCCAAATGATATTGATGAACTATGCAGAAAGACATCAGTGCTTTACAGAAATTTTGAAGGACAGATGCCGTGAGTGCGATTCAAAATTTAAGGAAAAGAGCAGAAATCTGTTTGGCGATGAATGGCGAAACATTTATTGTAATTTAAAATGTTATGTTTGTTAAATAATACATGATTATCATATCCCGATGTTTTTCATTACTAAACAGCATTTTAAGAGACATATTATTAAAACTATTTGAAACAGTTGAATCACCACAAAATGTCATGAGATCTGTTAAAAACAAAATGTGTTCATTTAGTTTCCATAGCCTTCTATGCACAAAGAAAATATATTAATTTTTAACATAAAATCCACCCCAAAATATGAAATGTGATACATCATTGAATTCAAAAAAACGTACTCTTAGAATATATGAAAATCCAAAATGGCGCCCATAAGAAAAACAAAAGTTGGCCATGGTTTCTCAATAATATTTAAGGTTATCTCAAAAACAATTATATAATTGTATTTGTCGTTAAAACGAATGAATTATTGGTAAACGACTAGCTTTATTGGTTTTTCAGTAAAAAAATTAAATTGAAATTCCAAAATTTCACCTTTTTTCGAATATCTCAAAAACCGTCATATTTTTTTCGGAATATTATTACTCCCGAAAATGCGCAACTTTGCCCCAATTTAATCGACTCTCTATCTCTCCAAATAACGGAGTTCTCCATACATTCTGTTGAAATACGGACACCCTGTATTAGTCAAGGCCGTAGCCAGAAAAAAAATTCGGAGGGAGTTAATGGTAAAAATATTGATTTTCCTATTACTGAGCCGCTTTTACATACAAAAATTTAACAACTTGAAAACTTCGGGCACTACTTTTAGCAGTGATTTACAATAATGCGCATGCCCGGTTTTACCGCTCGGAGAAATTTAAAGTGATCAGCTGTTACAATATATTTATACTTTTCATGTTTAAAATATGAATATACGTTACTGAAATAGAAAACTAAAACATCAATATTTCAAAACAGCATTAACAATCAATTTTAGGTTTCCAACCGAAAAAATGGTGATGTGTCCATCATAGTACTTTCCCCCGTAAATTGCGTATTAAATCACTTTTAAAATATTTGTAGCATTATTATTTTCAAAATGTCTTCAACTTTTTGATAACTACAACTTTTATTTGAAACATTTTTCAATTGGATCAACACATACTGACACAAACCAATGACTAGATAAAAAACACTATTTATTGAATATCTCAAAAACTAAGAGTGCTATGACAATAAGTGAAGATACAAAAAATCTTTATTATTTTATTACCTACAACTTTTATTTGAAACATTTTCCAATTGTATCAACACACACACTGACACAAATCAATGACTAGATAAAAAACACTATTTATTAAATATCTCAAAAACTAAGAGTGCTATGACAAAAAATAAGTGAACAATACATCTTCATTTTGTTATTATCTACAACTTTTATTTGAAAGAATTTTTTGTTTGATGAACATTTATTGAAAAAATCTGAAAAAACTGAAAAACGCTAAGAGTAAAGTACAACTTCCGGTTTTCCGATTTTCACCAAAAGCTTTTCAGTTCTTTCGATTGTAACAAAAAGCTTAAGTTTCAAGTTTCATCTCGATATCTTTAGCGGTTTTTGCGGTACAGCGCACACAGACACACAGACAGACAGACAGACAGACATTTTTCAAAAATGGTCTTATTCGACTCAGGGGACCTCAAAACGGATATTTCCGCTAAAATTTTTGATTCGAAAATTTTCACGAAAACAATACTTTCCCTTTGTATTACATACGGGGGAAAGTAAAAAGACTAAAATGAATGAATGATGTTTTTCTCAATATTTAAATGATTTATTTTTCTGTTGTTCCTATTTTTGGCTTTCCATTATCTTGAAGTAATTATTTTTATAAACATAGTTTGATGTTGATTATCATTCATGGTATTTTTCTATAAAATAACACATGGGCATAGCCAGGATTTTCACCAGGTGAAAAAAGAAACATATTTAGGTAAACGCCAGAAATCTAATACTTATTTACAAAACAAGTGCGGGAAAACAATTTTCCCGGGCGACCACATTTTTGAAGCACGTGCGACGAAGGAGAAGTTTTCTTGCATACTTTCCATGACAGCTTTATTGTGATGATTTTGCTCGTTTCAAAAAATATTGTACAATCCTCGTGCGTGAATAATTTTCCCGAGTTCACGCATTTAAGAACTCGGGAAAATTGTTCACGCACGAGGATTGTACAATATTTTTTGAAACGAGCTAAATCATCACAATAATGCTGTTATGGAAAATGTGCAATATCACTTATATAAATAATTTTAGATTGAGCTACATAAGACAACAGTTATCAAAATTAAGAATTATTTTGAAAACTGTTGTCTTATGTAGATTAATCTAAAATGATCCTCAATGCAAACGGGTATCAATTGTGCAAGATGCGTCAAAATTGCGACTGCAGGGCGCACACGAAAACGCATCAAAATCGGTCTGAAAGTGGAATTTTGGCGATATTTAAAAGATTTCAAAAAACGAAAGAATAATTCACATAGGAAATCAAGAAAATTGTAATAATTGATGAAAATCGATGGTCTTTTTTTCCAACTCTGAAATAAAAATGTTAATTTCACAGCAATTTCTGCTAATTAAAACAACAAATTCAGTTGAATCGTAAAAACGAAAACATCACTTTCAATCAGTGTTTTGTGCGCGTGGCATAGAAGTAAAATGTCCAGTTGAGAAAAGCCTAAATTTTAATTTGGACGCTGAGCGTCCAAATCCAAATTCTTAGGGCTTTTCTCAACTCGAAATTTTACTTCATGCTCAGTCTGGGAGTGGTAAACACTCGTTTGAAGTTTCAAACTGTACGAATTTACGAAAACAGCTAATGTAAAAAATAAACGGAGTAAAAAATTAAAGTGAATTTAAAATATCACAAAGTATTGTGATTTTTGTAATGTTTTATAATTTATTTTTGTTTATTTTAAATATTTGTTTATTTTAAGATGTTACCTGTCAACACAAAGAAGAATTATTTATGGTTTGATAAAAAAAAAAATGTATTTCACATTGGAAATATCGCAAAATAAATGTTTTAATTGAGTATAAAAAGGAATTAATTATGGTTTTATAAAATATCGAGTAATATTTAAATTATTGTAATAGTTGGCATTCGTGATTTTTCTCAATGTAAAATGACAACAATATCTTCCTTTAAAATCAGTGTTTTGTAGGCGTAGCGCATGAAGTAAAATTTCGAGTTGAGAAAAGCCCGAATTTAGATTTGGACGCTGCGCGTCCAAATCCAAATTCTTCGGGCTTTTCTCAACTCGAAATTTTACTTCATGCTTAGTCTGGGAGTGAAAGACACTTGTTTAGTTTGCTGAAAGTAAAGTGAATTTTCAAGATTTTAGTTAACCATCACAAAAATCAACAAAAACCATAAAAAATTACCAAATCAACAAAATGTGTAAATATCATACCAACAAACAATTACAATTATCATTTTTCGACTTCTGTAATTTTTATTAACCATTAAAAATTAATTCTTTCAAAAAAGTTTTAGATGACTTAAAAACGACATTTTCATTATCAAATCCTAATTTGACCACATAGGGCGGTACAAAATTAAGAAAAACAAAAGGTATTAAGGAGAGAAATACCTCTAATAATATATTTAGGGGAAAATGTTATTGGAAAAAGTAATTTGTAATCGGTAGTTAAGTCTAAATGTAACATTTTTACTTAAGGCTCCATAGTACGCGTTGTTCCATAGCGAAAATCCATATAAAACATGCTGCCGTATTCCGGCTGTAATTTTGTTATTTACACACCAATTTATTTCATCTTTTTAAAATAACGAAATAAAGCATATATAGACACATCTACTGTCTTGATTTTTTTTTAATAACTTTCATTTGATTACAATAAAATGACAAAAAATGGCATTACTTGTGATGCTTCTTTAGTGTACAATTTTTTTTTTTTTTTAAATAATAATACAGCATAAAGGTAGTTCCTTCTTTCTACTGATTATTGGTTTTTATTAGAACACAAAACATGGTCTGTGCGAAATTTAAGAGATGTTCTTCTGACCCCTGTAAATCGCAAAAATACAGCCCGTAAAGTGCCGCTGTCTGTTGCATTTTACTCGATGCTCTTGGCGTTTTCTGTAAAATTACAGAAATCATGCAGTGATATTATTACTATCAATTCGACACATTTTCGGCTCAGATTTTGTTTGATTGTGTTAGTTGTGGTGTTATTGGAAGATTGCGCGCGTAAGTATTTTTGATTTTTTTTTATTTATGCGTTTAAAGTGTGTTATTTTGTATTATTCAATAACGTCTGATATCGTCTCCACACGGTTAGGTTAATTTTGGTGTTATTAAGTGTTATTAGATTTTTGTGCTTGTATAATTGTTTAACAATGCCACGAAAACCTAGAACGAAGGCAGGGCTGAGATTGAATGACCAACGGAAGAAACAAAGTAGCATTCAGAAATGGAATGCGTAAGTATTATTTTATAAGCAATAGCTATGATGAGGTTTTTCTATTCCAAATTCCAATTATAACATATTGCGAACAAGCAGCAAATAGCGGCAAATAGCGGCCGCCGAAGTCTTTTTCCCGTAGCGGGGGGCGCGGCGTCAGGCGTCGATTCGCTTAGCGGGCGCATCTACGTGCCGGCCGGCGAATTCGGGGTCGCGTCGGCTAGTAGGCTGGATATTTTTTTGCGGTGTTTGGTGAATTCAGGATTTTTTCTGGCCGGTCATCTTTGAATATTACAATATTAAAATATTCCATAGCTTTAATATTTACCATATACAAAATCATAATCCTAAACGCATTATCTCCAGAACATTCAAATTATCTACGTATTTCTTTTTTTATTTAACAAAGAACATCTAATGATAGAAATATCAAATATAGTATATTTTATTATTTAAAGCCAAGGAAAAAAATGACCAATGAAGAACCATCAACTTCAAAATTCAATTTAATTTCACGAGATATTCCTGCAGAAAATGACCCTTCCCATCATCTTATAGGTAAATTAAATATATTTTATATTTTACATTTTTAACGATCGAACAATTCTCTGTAACGAAGGTTTGTTTAATATTGATTTGTCTATTTATAGAAATATATCTGCAATTTCAAATGATAGAGCGGAATCATCATCTTCAATTGAGCCAGTAGAAAATGATCTTATTTTATCATCTTATGGGTAAATCAAATTAATTAATTTTAATATTGTATTCTGATTAATTTGTTCCTTTGTAGAAATATAATTGTAAGTACCGATGACCATGATGAAAATTGGAACCAGAAAAATAATCAGAATGATCCAAAACCGGATATTTTCAAAATTGAAGGCCACAGAATTGTTAATTTTGGATACATTTTTGAGTCATTGAAAATGATTGCACATCACAGTAAAATGTTTGGATGTAGTTTAGTAAATATGGAAATAATTGGTGAAAAACAAATTGGATTTAATTCTGAATTTCATATAAAATGCAATATGCGCAATGCATTTTTTAAGTTGACATCAATGGATCCTGCCAAGGAGCAGACAAATATAGGAATTAACGAAGCGGCTGTTGCTGGAACTGTAATGGTGGGGGGAGGTTTTTCTATGTTAGAAGAATTTAGTAATTGCCTTGAAATACCGTGCATGACGTATAAAAGATATTAGAATGTCCATACAAGTACTTGTAAAACTCTTAAAGATATTGCTTTTGAAAAGATGAAAGAAGCTGTTGAAGAAGAAAAGACATTGGCTTTGGAAGCAGGAGATGTACATGCAGACGGCGTTCCATTTATAACGGTGGTTTGTGATGGGGCTTGGTCGAAGCGTTCCTATCGTACAAACTATAATGCTTTATCTGGTTTTGGAGCCATTGTTGGATATAGAACTAAAAAATTCTCCATATAAGCATAAAAAATAAATATTGCTTAGTAAGCAAGCGAGCAGCAACAATTCGTATCATACCGAAACAGCATGATTGTTTCAAAAATTGGGAAGGGAGCTCCACTGCAATGGAATCAGCTGCGATTGTAGATGGATTTTTGAAAAGTTAATCCATGTATGGTATTAGGTACACACGCATGATAGCAGATGGCGATAGTTCCACTTATAGAAACATTTTAAAATCACGTCCTTATGGAAATATTGTCGTCGACAAAATAGAATGCCGGAACCATTTATTGAGGAACTATTGTAATAAATTAAGAGAAGTAGCCACTCAAAAAAATCAGGACCTGTAGTTTTAAGAAAATTTCTATCAACTAAAATTTTAAAATTTCGATCAGCTGTTACCAAGGCAATAGAATATAGAAAACAACAAAATACCGATCTATCAACAAAGATTCAATTACCTAAGGAAGACATTTTAAATGGTCCAAGCCACATATTAGGTGAACATAAATATTGCAAATCTTTGCAATATTTTTGCGAAAAGGATAAACCTGATGACAATAGCTATATGAATGATTTTATTCAATCAGGAATGCATGATCTAATAATCCAACATGTAATTAAATTATCAAATCATTCCAAAACTTTGATTCATGACGTGGACAGCAACGTTGTTGAACAATTTAATTCAATTGTCTGTAAATTTGTCGGTGGCAAAAGAATTAATTATTCTTTACGACAATCCTATACTGGGAGATGTTATGCGTCGGTAATATCGCACAATACTAAACGGCCTTATTATGAAATATATACATTTGTTACGAACAAATCTCCACGATTTTCCAAAATATTCGAAAATAAAATAATAATTTCAAAAACTATTAAAAAAAGACAACGTAATTTATATAAAGCAAAGGTAGCGGACGATCCTCATTATGGGGAATATTGTCAAAAGCCAGATATGGCACCAGATGATTTTGATTATGCAAAAAATATATTTTTAAAGCAATTAGTTAGATCGGAAAATGATTTGCAAGAGTTGGAACAGAGGACACGGACACGGGGGACATTGATAAAGAAATTCCATATTTAGGTGCAACTCCAGATGGATTAATTCAAGAAAATGGGATAGTGGAAATTAAATGTCCATTTTCGGCAAGAGAATTAACTCCCGAAGAGGGAATATCCACAAAAAAAATTACATTTTGGAAACGGGATGAAATCAATACTAGCCACGCCTGGTATTATCAAATTCAAGGCCAATTGCACATAACGCAGAGACAGTATTGTTTATTTGCTGTGTGGACTCCAAAAGGCATAAAAACAGAAATTATCAATAAAGATAATGACTTTTGGAGAAATGAAATGATAAATAAATTACAATTTTTCTATGAAAAATGTATACTACCTGAATTAGTTGATCCACGAAAATTAAGAAATATGGAAATCCGAGATCCAGTTGAAATTGTCGAAGCGAGAAAGAAACTAATGAAACCATAGTTTTAGAAAAATAATAAAACTCTGTGAGCTATTCGTACTATTGTGATTATTTCGTTATTTATGGAGGGATATTTTGAATTTTATCAAAATAATGAAAAAATAAACAATATTTCTCCGTAAATAACGAAATTCCTAGCTCATGTGATAACAATCTATGATGATATGGTAAGCCTCCCCTTAAATTAGAACATCTTAAATTATGTAATGTGTAATAAATAAAACCGGTAATTGAGTTCATTGTTGTTTTGTAAAAATAAACAAATATGTATACCTTTACACTTTATTTGGTTCTTGATTTTAAGATTGTTAGGTGTGAAACTTATTAACATATCAAATATTAACAACAAAGAATACATTTGGATAATAAAACAATAACATGATGAGTTATGAGTTTATTTTCTACTATAAATATAAGGTTCATAATTGAACTTGTCTTCGGGTATCAGTGTTCAAATATTGTGTTATGTATTTTGAAAATAAAACAACACAGTAAGATTATTGCGGAAGTAAACTGTGTAATTTGCTCTGTAAAGAAATTAAAACAACCTAAATTATATTTTCTGCAATCATGTGTATTAATGAAAAACGTTGAAATTTATAATAAGAAATAATATGAATATAGTATAAATTGCAGTCAATAAAACACAATTATTTTAAATGATAATCTTCTTTGTTATTGAACAAAAAGCAATACCTAAATAACAACTAAAACTTACACACAACATGGTTAATTTTTTTAAATTTATCTAAAAAGAACTAAATTATGATAAATTAATAAATATGCCGATTAGAATTCTCCCGACCTAACGCAATATTAAAATAATATCATTCGAAATTGAATCAATGTTCACATCGAAATTGTACAGGATGATGAGTAATAAAATAAATACACGCGGCGCACAATGTGGCCGATCCAAGCGAACGCTCCACATATTTAGTTTGAATAGTATAATACAAGAGCGCTATGATTTGCGTGGCGATGCATCGAACTACTACCCACCACCGTTGCCCCGCAGGAGAAACTGTTTGGCAAGGCACTACAGGCCCTTAATAGAAATAGTTTTATTTTTTAGAAATTATTTATTATTTCAATGTTTTTTCGTATCTTTTTTAACATTTATTCATTAAAAATAATTGCATTTCTATTAAATTACCTCTTTTCAATCAAGTTATGGTATATACCATAAGGTACCTCTTAGATGAACGTTTTAAACGCGAGGCGGAACGTGAGCAGGCGCAAGCGTTTGCGTTTTAACACATAGGTTTATATGAGAGACCGTAGACCAGTGATGGGGAAACTACGGCCCGCGGGCCAAGTCCGGCCCGCGGAAAGGTTTAATCCGGCCCGTTTAAGAGTGCCGTCGTGAGAATGTTGAACGCGTTCTTACTTCGTAATGTGACGACCCGCATAAAAACTACCTACCTACGATTAAGCATTATTCTTTGGCCCGCTACGAGTGTCTGGTTATTACAAATGGCCCGTCTTAAAAAAAGTTTCCCCACCACTGCCGTAGACGGACGGGTTCGAGGCGGAGAAAAAGCCAGCACTCGTGTCTGTTTAAATTAGAGCGGAGCGGGACGGACGAGTTTTTCAGTTTTAACACATGGTTTCTTATGCGCCTTCTTATACGGGCGGGTGAAACGCGTTTTCAAAGCGGGCGTTTTTTGCACTATTTTTGTAAAAAATCGACCAAAGCAAGTTAAATTCGTAATATTTTCCTTACAATATTTAGTCGTAACGCAAAAATAAATATTTTTGCGTTTAGATAAGTGTCCAAAATTAAAAAAATAATTAAACAAGAAATATAAATTATAAATATTTAGGTAAACTTCCATCTCTAATATATGAGTATAATTTTATTTAATATTTAAAAAATCTTTGATATTTTCTAGAAATTGCGAAAAATAAAATAACTAACAATTTAAAATCGCCCCCAAGCTCTTGTAAAAATAGTGGGATGAGAACAAAATAATTAAAAGAATTAATAATCATTTTTTTTGAGAGCGGTCTCTGTGCTCGTAAATTTTGTACCGCTAGCAGCTTCTCATTTCCCTAACTCTCCAATTGGCCAACATACTAGGGAAATGCCCATTTCACAGACTATTTTTAATATGCAGGTTATTACCCATCAAAGTGTGTGAAATTTTTGAAAGAAATTTGTATACAGGTTACGGGTTAAATGAAAGGAAAAAAATGTGATTGTCTATATCCTAGCGCTAAAACGTGATTTTATAAGTATGTTTGATACAGAAAGTTTTATCTTAAAAATTCAGGCACCGCCCAAGGAACAAATCCATTTAAGTAACGTATCATCAACATTAAAACAACGTTTAATGTTGTTGCACTGTTGATATAACGTTATTTGTTTGTTTTTTTTTCTCAGTGGGCGGAGTGCATGTAAAATTTAGGTAAGTAATATTTATATTTATAAAAACATTAAATACATAATTACAGTAACGTCTATGAATAATAAAGGATAAATAAATAATAATATGACGCAATGAAATCTATTTCGTCGATGCTTATTACTCAACGTAGCACAACTGAATGATAGACGGCACCGAAGGCTCGGCGGCGAACTCGCCTAGCACTCGTTTGCAAAGCGCGTTCAATCCGCTCCGTATAAGAGCTAAAAGCGGAGCGAAAAAAAACGACCGCCCCGCTTCCGCGCTCAAAACGTCCATATAAGACCGCCCTAACTGCCCAGATAGGTGCAAGTTTTTTATTACCAATTTTTCAACAAAAAGTCATTTTGCCTCTCTTAAAAACACCATTACCATAAAAACATTACGAATTTGATAACTGCCCAGATAGGTATAAGTTTTTTATTATCAATTTTTCAACAGAAAGTCATTCCTTATAAATCGCTTCTCTTAAAATACCATGAAGACATTACAAATTTGATATAAGGGTCTTTACAATGGATAAAAAAATAAAATTAGCTTTTGGGAGAAGTGGCTTCAATATTGGCTTTAAAGAAAAAATGTATCAAGATAAAAATCTATTTATTAACGTAATTTGTAATTAATGCAAATGTAATTAATGACGGAATTTTATTATTAATATATAGTATATGCAGCGAATTTTTATTTTAAGTATACATATCCATACATATGGATACGCTAAACATGTTTCGACATTTGTTGTTTTTTTTTAAGTTTAATTTGAAGCTTGAAACGAGTGTTTTCCAATTCTAGACTAAGTATAAAGTAAAATTCCGAGTTTAGAAAAGCCTGAAAATTTCGTTTGGTCGCTCCACGAAGCGGAGCGATTAAACTACATTTTCAGGCTTTTGTAATGTACCCATCTGTATATTTATTTCATTTATAAAATTTAATACTTTACTATCGTGCATTTTTGTTAATCATATTTAAAGTTATTTATGTTTGTTTCCCTTATTGATGTTTGTTGTTTATTTTTACTTAAATATTATTCATTGCGAAATGTTATTATCAGAATGCATTTGCTAATGCTAGAGCACAGATAAGCGTGGGAAGAATAAATAGTTAATTAGAATTTGCACTTAATGGAAAAATTCCGTTAAAGATGATAAAGTTCACCCCGGCCTATGCGTGGTCCTCCTTACGCATTGTTTGCTTAACGAAGAACCATTATTCATTACTATTAGATTTTATTTCGGGCACTTCTGATTTGACTCTCGAACGCAACACAGTAAAAATATTACTTACTCCGATTAAATTCAATATACTTCGTTAAGCAAGCTAGTTAAAGTCTCTAAATATATTATATTGTAATATTCACAAGTTTCTCAGTTAAGAAAATAGATAAGTTATTCCTTTATTCCTTTTACTTCACTTTTTAAAAAAGTGAAGTAAAAGGAATAAAGGAATAACTTAACTAATTACCATTAAACTAACGATGTTTATCAATATATACCCGAGAACTTACAAGGTCAGTTTTTGCTTTCAATAAAAAATAAAATTTTAGGTGAAGCGGGTGTTTTAACTAGAAGTAGGGTAATAAATACATGGGACGAACTTAAACAATTTCTGAGAGATAATTTTTCATTAAAAGCTAATTTACCAGTATTATAGCCGAATTACATTCATGTTTTCAAAAATCAAATGAAGGTGTTACAACATATTCAAATAGAATAGAAACATGCAGGGATCTTTTGATTAAATCACTAGACAGAACATTAAGCGAGGAAGCCCAGTTAGCTCAATAAAATTTAACAAATAAACAATTATTAGCCGGGTTTATTAATGGTTTAAAAGATAATATAAAGGCATTAGTAAAACCAATAAAACCAGAAACACTAGAAGAAGCAATACAAATTGCAAAAGGTGAAGAAGAATCGGATGTCACTAGAAATCAATTAGAAGGCACTAATTCTTTAAAATTTTGTCATATTTGTAATTTAAATTCCCATTTTACACGTGACTGTTATCACAATAATTTAAAAAATAAAAATATTCAATCGTCTCAATCAAAAATTAAATGCAATTATTGCAAAAGATTTGGACACGTTATTCGTGATTGTTTTAAAAGACAAAATTCATCCGATTTTTGGTATAATGAAAATTCAAATATTCGTAGAAATTTTAATTCAAATGATAAATTTAATTCCAAGGTTTCTGATAATGAGTGTAGTAATTATTTTAATTTAATTGAAAGTAATATTAATTTTATGTCTAAATTTATAACTAACAATTATAAACATCAAATTCCAATAAAAGCATCAGATTTACAAGAAAAATATAAATGTAGCCAAAATATTCCTGAATCAACTCTTCAATCTACTGAAGTTGATAATGACATAAGTTGCAATGATAAAGAAGTTAACGTAGAGAATGATAGTAATCTTAAAAATAATCAAATTATTTCTGAAAACTCGAGTCTTGATGTAAAATTACAACTAAATAATGATAATAAAACGAGAAATGAGATACTTAATAACAATATAAATAATATTTTTCCTAATGATAAAATTATTTCAAAAGTATGTACTATTGATGTTTCTCCTGATATTACAGAAAATGTAATTAAATATGCTAATTATGTTCACTGTGAAATTAAAGAAAATTGTGATAATAATAATATAGAATTTGGTATTAATAGTGGAATTAAAAATGATTCTATTGTTGAAGTAACGTCAGATAATTATTGCAATTTAAATATTATTTCAAGTCAAAAATATAATAATAGTGATGAAGATACGGTAAATATTTGTGCTACATTTGAAAGTGAAAATGTTAATAATAATCCTGAGTCTAATATTTGTTTAGATAGTAAATTTTGCCATTCAAATAGTGATATATTAGGAAATTCGTTACCAAATTGCGTAATAACAAATTATAATTTGAGTGATATTGTTCAAAACAAAAATAATAATTTTTGTATTTCAACAGAAACATTAGAAAAAGATATTAGTAATAATTTCACAAATCTTTCGAAGAGAGAAGAAGTTAAAAATAAAATAAGTTATGTTTCTAGTCAAAACACCTTTTTATGTAATGATCATATTAATAATAAAAGAAACAGTAATCTTGATAGAATTTACTCTAATTATTCTATAGATGAATTTAAAAATAATTTTAAGTTAAATTCACGATTTCTACCAAAGAAAATGAAAAATGTGTTCAGAAATCATCAAATTATAAACAAATATTGCAAACATGATAAGAGTATTGGAGAAAGGTTTAAACATCTAAATTTAAATAATGATTTAAGTATAATTTCTGTCAAAAATACAAATAAAAGAATTTTAAGAGGAAGTCAAATTAGGAAAAATAATCGTCGACAATTAAAGATTTATACAAGTAATTTAATGAACTGTTATATAATAAACTTTGGAATATTAAAAATAAATGATAATTATCAAAAAGATTTGTTAAATAATAGTAAATGTCGTTTTAAAAAATATTTTCCAAATTTTAGCAATAGAACTAAAAATTATAAAATGTTTTGTGTAAAATATAAGAAGATTTTGAAAATAAAATGTTTTTTCAAAGCAGATTTCAGTGATGAATTAATAAATTAACATAAATTAATTCTTATTTTTATTCAAATTTACTTACGTACATATATTTAATTATAATAATTTAGATGCAATCAATTAAATTAAGAATATATTCAATGGAATATTTATCTTTTGTTTTGTTATAAGATTAAATAAGTTTTATTTTTTGATATTCAAATTTGATATTTTATTGACGAGAGCATTATGTGCAATATTTAATTAAAATTAGTTTATTTATGTTTTTATATGGTTCTTCTTGCAAAATAATGTTTGTGATTTATTAGGAAAAAAGTATAACGAATTTAAAATAGGTTTCCATTGCGACAAGTGTGTTCGATATAATTACGGTCTTTAGTTAAAATAATAAAAACGAAACTATCTTTAAGTCTTGATAGATAATTATTATTTATTTGACATAATGTCAAATTCTTAAGGAGAGCAAGTTTATTTGGGTCTTAGAGGTATTGTGTTCATGCTGCTATATTTGGATTTCACTATGTTTCTTATATTCCTTTACTAAAAAGAGTAAAACAAATTATCTAAAAAGAAATTTTAAAAACGTATTTCATTTTTTTTTAGTAATTGGAAATATGTTTTTATTAAATTAGGATCTTTTATGTTCTATTGTTGATTTACTCAATATAAATAAAATTGTATGTTTTATAAATAGGTGTTATTATGATATGTTTCTGTACTATTGTTCATTGTTTAGTCAATATAACCTTACTCAAAATGAGTGTGTTTTTCAGGATAATTGAACTATAACATAGTATCCATATCTAAAACATTTAAAAAGCACAGTTTACTTTTCATTTTAAGATTATTGTTTTGGTAAATTGATAACATTGGGTTCCTGGTTTGTAAAATTATTTCAATTACATAAACAATGTGTTATTTTTTTCAGGAAATGGTGAAGTGAATTTTATTGTGTATGTATTTTTTTATATGTTTCTGTATAAATCTTATTTATTTTATTGCAGATTTTTTAATACTTAGTAAATGTTGAGAATGTTTATTGTTGTTTTAATTTGAACAATATAAAATTGATCTAAAATGAAGATAGAAAAAAAATAACAAGATTCTCTTTCAAACTTAAAATTGGGTTTATTATTGCGTGTTTTGTATTTATCTTTGATTTTTATTGATTTTTTTTCTGTATTAAATAAAAAAGAAAAAAAGAAAAAAAAATAGTATCTCAAGTTTTCACAATGATTTATCTATGTATTGTATATATGTTGTTTTGTAACTTGACTATTTTATCTTGAATTTGTTTTAATCTTTAATTCTAAAAAAAATACATATGTGCAAGAATCTTTTTCTGATAATAACATTTAGCAATGAATGTAATTGGGTTTATTATTGTGTTTATTGTATATAAATTTAATTTCTAATGAATTATTTTCTCTGTTTAAAATTTGAAAATACAATAAAATGATAAAAAAAAGAAGATAAAAAAATAAATATCTCAACTTTTAAAAAATGTTTTTGTAAAACTGTGTGCATTTATGTATTGTATATAATTATGTATGTTGTTTTGGACTTTTACAAATGTATTTTATATTCTTTTTAAACTCTAATTCTTAAAAAAATATATGATCTATTTTTTTGTTGTTTAAGGGGGAAGTGTAATGTACCCATCTGTATATTTATTTCATTTATATAATTTAATACTTTAGTATCGTGCATTTTTGTTAATCATATTTAAAGTTATTTATGTTTGTTTCACTTATTGATGTTTGTTGTTTATTTGTACTTAAATATTATTCATTGCTAGATGTTATTATCAGAATGCATTTGCTAATGCTAGAGCACAGATAAGCCTGGGAAGAATAAATAGTTAAGTAGAATTTGTACTTAATGGAAAAATTCCGCTAAAGATGATAAAGTTGTTTGCTTAACGAAGAACCATTATTCATTACTATTAGATTTTATTTCGGGCACTTCTGATTTGACTCTCGAACGCAAGACAGTAAAAATATTACTTACTCCGATTAAATTCAATATACTTCGTTAAGCAAGCTAGTTAAAGTCTCTAAATATATTATATTGTAATATTCACAAGTTTTTCAGTTAAGAAAATAGAATTGATATTCGTTATATAAAAACATCAAGTTATTTTAACCTCACCCAGAATAAAAGAACCTACTTAATATTTAAATAAGTGTTAAATATTGAAAATACTAAATAATAAACTGTACACTTTTCTAAACTCGAAGTTTTACTTCATGCACCGCGCGTAGAAAACACTGGCTTTAACAGAAGTTCTAAATATACGTCTGTAGAATACTGCATTAGTAGCATATTGCGAACTTCACAAAGTTTGAGTGTTTTATATGCGTGGCGCATGAATTAAAATTTCACGTAGCGAACAAACCATATTTTAAGGCTTTTATAAACTCGAAATGTTACTTCATGCTTAATCTGAGAGTAGAAAACACACTTAAAGCTTCAAATTGAATTAAAGTAAACAAGAAATATGTGAAGATTTACAGAATAATTGAGACATGTATACTAAAAATATAAACTACCTGTATAATTTCAGTTTCATATAAATAACTTTAGTTTAATCAAGATATTTACAAAAAAATCAATTTTTATGATATATAAATTTTTATTTGCTAAATATCACCAAGTTTGATGAAAAATTGATAATTTATTAGAAATACAATTATTTTAAATAAATACATGTCAAAAATATACGATACATAATTATAAAATAAATATATTTAATAAAAATATAATTGTTTCAATTAAGTTAATATTTTGTATGTAAACATAATTCTCGATTACAAATGACTTTTTTAAATAACATCTTTTTCTAAAATTATAATTAGAGGTACTTTTCTCTTACGACAATTTATTTTTTTTTTATTTTTTAAGCTCCCTCTATAGTAAATGTAAGATTTGACAACAAAAACAGTGTTTTTAAGTCATTCAGAACATTTTGTAAAGAATTACTTATTGTCAAAAAATGGACAATAACAAAGTTTTTCCTACCCGGGCAATAATCCGGAGACACACGGTATAGTTTCTAATTTATTCAACATGGAAAAGAGATTACATTACAAATTTTGTCCAGTAATGATTTTTTACATACCATCCCCACACAATATTGGCGATATGGGCTGTCATGTAAATTATAGTTTTGTTTAGTAGTGGTAATAAAAAATGTGTGATAAAAATAAAATGTTACATCTCTTAAAACTTAGATTTAAGATGCTCAAGTCGAGCGCATTCTGTGCCTGTACGAAAAACCGCCACTGATTTTGTTAGATCAGAGCCCTTTAAAAATATTAAGGATTTATTTGGAACACGTATTGTTGGTATACGTCAAGATTTTTGGTAATATTTTTCTTCAATTTTCCTAAATTAATAGTAACAGATATTTTGAAATTATTAAAATTAATTTACGCATAATAATTTAGCAATTAGAGATGATAAAAAAATTATATAACAAATTGTTACTATACAAAATTTAAGAGATTTCCTGTGGATGCGAATTTATGTACAGGCTCTCTACTACATAAGGTGCAGTGTTTGAAAAAAACGATATCAGCAATTGAAATGTTCGTACTTTTAATAACTATTGCGTACTTAATGATTAAAAATAAATAATAATATTATGCAACATGTTTGTAGTCTCTTGTGAATGAACGAGTGTGTATTTAGCCGGCATTTAAAATAGGCCGCCTGTTTTTAATCAATGTCAGTGTGGGTAACTTGATCCGCACTCAATGCACGAATAAATGAAATGTATGGCAAATACTAATATTTTTCAACGATTAATGAATTTTTGATAGTAGTTCAGATTGAAAAGAATTGTGTCTGTTAAATCTGTTATCGTAAGCTCCCGTCCTAATCACGGAATTTTCATTTTTTGTATCGCCCCGTTAAAATAAACGAAAATATACAACATGCATCACACAACTTAACACAAAAATAAAAAAAATTGTCCTTGGGTTCATTTCACGAATTTCCTATTCATCACCAAAAAAAAAAAATACATCCAAATCCGACATAAAGTTTGCTTTTCTAGTGGTAATATTAATAATACAAATTGTTCAGTTATTATAGAAGCAAAAAATAATTTTGGCGTTTCAGTCGCCTAGATGCACTTTTTGAAAGTAAGTTTCATATATTATTGGATTCGGAATGCAAAGACCGCTATATTACGAATGAATTTGAGGTTCTAATGGTAACTAGTAAAATGGAATTCGCTAGTTACATTTCTATTAATTCAAATGGAGATTTGGCAAGAATTTTTCTATTTATCTCAAAAGTGATTTAAGATGTCTTCTCGGGTTTTGTATCTAGGCGAGCGACTGATAAAATGGAATTCGCTAGTTACATTTCTATTAATTCAAATGGAGATTTGGCAAGTATTTTTCTATTTATCTCAAAAGTGATTTAAAATGTCTTCTCGGGTTTTGTATCTAAACAAAAGAGAGCGATTGTTACATTCACGCGGTACCTCCATGTGGCGCCTAAGTTGCAAAAAACAAAAAGTATTTGTATGAGCTCTAAGCAGTTAAAATGTCATAGAAAAAGTGTTAGCATGATGCTGATGCATTTTGTAATATATGTGGGAATTTTATTAAAGTACAAAACAGAAAATTTGAATTAAACAAAAGTAAGTATCTTTGTAAAGCCTACGAAGCATATGTTGAGAGATCTATTCGAAATCAAGACGAACTATGGGGTTCACATCAGAGATGTTATGTTTAAAACACTTTGTTTTAAAACAGTGTTTTAAACATGTTTAAAAACAGCTGTCGTGTTTTAAACGGTTTTGTTTTCAACATGTTTTGCACCTTAAATTTGTTTAAAACATACTAAAAACGTTTTTTATTATCTTAAATTTGCTAAATTATATGTTATACTACTCCATGAATATTTTTTGTTTACGATTTTAAATGTTAGCTAAACTGTTGAAGATATTTCAAATTACATTATTAAACATAACATTTCATTACAATAAAATAGCACAACTGTGTGCATAAATGTTTTTTTTTTCTTTCAGAGATTTCAATTTGAATCTTTAAACGAGGGTTTTCCACTCCCAGACTAAGCATGAAGTAAAATTTCGAGTTTAGAAAAGCCTGAAAATTTGGATTGGCCGCGTAGCGAAGCGGAGCGGGCAATCCAAATTAGGCTTTTCTAAACTCGAAATTTTACTTCATGCGCTACACGTATAAAACACTGAAATATCGTAAAGTTGAAAACATACGCCTTTAGCAATCTAATATGTAGATGTGAATAAAACGTGAGTCAAATTCTGCGTTGAACAAATTGTTTAAAACAGTGATTATAGGCAACCCAATAACTATACCTTTATTAGGTTGTCTATACTCGTTGTTGTATGTGTATGTTTTTTGAACTTCACTGTATATCAGTGTTTTTAAGCGTGGCCAATGAAGTAAAATTTCGAGTTTAGAAAAGCCTGATTTGGATTGGCCGCTCCGCTTCGCTACGCAGCCAATTCTTAGGTTTTTCTAAACTCGAAATTTTACTTCATGCTTAGTCTGGAAGTGGAAAACACTCAAATTAACCGCTTTGAAACAACGAATTTCTGCAAATTTTAAAAACGCTGTAATAATCGGAATATGTATACTCAAAATTCCTTGTATGTTCTGTTTTAAACACATTTTAAACGTGTTTTAAACTGTTAATGTTAAACGCTGTTTCAATGAAAAAAACACGTTTTGTAAAAAAAACTGTTTGATTTAATTAAAATAATAATGTTTTTTAACAACCATGCTTCACATGTTGCTTGTAGTAATAGCAAAAGATATTTAGAAGGTAAATATGAAAACTGTTTATCTATACATTCAATTTTTTTTTTTTTTATATTTACAGTTTTATTTATATTGGGTTGGCATCGAGGCAAGAAAAGGAATACGAATTCCGTAGTACCGAAAATTTGGCGAGAACCGGGAGCTACGTTAATGACTGCTATTTTTTCATAGTAAATCTTAGTAAACGACGCAGTGGCAAGACTGCAAAACTAATCTCATATCCTGACCTTGTTTTCTCGTCTGCTTCAATTCACAGCGCACAATTCTCAGTACCTGAACCTTCAAACAAATCATTTCAGTCAAATTCATATGAAAGTTTCTACCAAGATTTAAAACATAAAGAATTTTTACCTTTACAAGAACAATTAAAACTCCATGTTATTACCGCAGAAAACTTCAATGATTTAATAAGAGATTTGAATTGGCCGAAAAGTAAAGCAGAAATTTTAGGTTCTTGCTAAAACAATGGATTTTGTTTGATGATAATGTCGAAATAAATGATCAACGAAACCGACATGAATAGTGTCTTGTGTTTTTACAAAAGAAAATGGACTTTGTTTCTGTAACGATATAAAAGGTTTGTTTACAGAAATTGGGATACCTTGTGTTCCTAGTGAGTGGCGTTTATTCATTGACAGCTTTACGAAAAGCCTGAAAGGCGTTTTACTAAACAACGGAATTAAATTTCCATCTCTTCCAATTGCTTATTATGTACATCATAAAGAAAACTATGAAAATGTTAACATTTTACTCGAAGCTTTAAAATATGAAGAGTATAAGTGGCAGCTCATCGGAGATTTTAAAATGGTTGGGTTATTAATGGGACTACAGGCTGGATATGTAAAATATCCTTGTTATCCTTGTTATCTTTGTGGGATAGTAGAGCTGATTGTCAGCACTATATTCGACGATCATGGCCGATAAGAATGGAGTTTTGTGTGGAAAAACAAAATGTTAAATGCTAAACCTGAAAATGTGTTACTGCCGCCTTTACACATTAAATTGGGGCTAATGAAACAATTTGTGAAAGCACAAGATAAGAATTCTGAAGCTTTTAAGTTTGTAACTATGTTTTTTTTCCAAAATTGTTAGAAGCGAAAATTAAAGCTGCAATTTTTTATGGTCCGCAAATTAAAAAAAAAATGAACAGTGAAGAATATCCATAAGTACTTGCTAGTGCTCAATGAAAATGTTGGCATAGATTCAAAGCAGTAGTCTCTAGATTTTTAGGGAATAACAAAGTCAAACATTATCAAGAATTAGTTGAAAATATGTTAAAGAACTTTAAAGTTATGGATTGCAGAATGTCTCTAAAAGTGCATATGCTACATGCTCATTTAGATAAATTTAAAAACAACATGGGAGCATACTCAAAAGAACAAAGAGAACGTTTTTACCAAGACGGTATGGATTTCGAACGACGTTATCAAGGCCAATACGATGAAAATATGATGGGAGATTTGGGGTTTAATAAAAAAAAAGTAACAGGGTTCACTTTAAAACTTCTTTCTATTATTTTGTAAGGCAATTTTATAGTTAAGGTTAATAAAAGATAATACTCAAATATATTTGTTTTGGTTTTATTTACCAACACAAAAAAATGACGGTAAATTGAAAATAGGCGGTCCCAATAGGACATCCTTTATTTAGAAATATCGTACAAACTTTCTCCTGGCTACAAAAGCAAACTTTTTAATGAAATATATTTTTTTCGAATGACCATGCCCATAAACCTATCGTAATTGTATACACTAATTTCAAAGGCAAAATTCATGTTGACCTGTGTTATCATCAACTGGATTTATTATGAACGCAGATAACCGGAGGTTCTCAATAAATGAAAAAAATTATAGACAATTATGAAACATAATTTAATTCGCATTTTATTGTATAAAAATGTAATCACCATAAATGTCCGTTCAGTAGTTCAAATACACCCTGTAAAGTAGATTTATTGGATCAATTTGTATCCATAACTCTTTAAGCCACTATTAAATAATATATTAAATTACGACAATGTTCGTATAAAATGCAAACAATACGTCTTAATTATTAAGACTCATTGAGACAATAAATACCCATTGAAACAACTACTTGCCGTGCTAATACACCGCCGGAAATTGGATTATACAATGAAATATTTAAAATCTTAAGAGTGTGCAAACTATAATAAGCGTAAGCTTATTCTCCCGAATTCAAATAGTTTCGAATTTAAAATATTCTTGTTTGCACTATTAAATAGTTGACTGTTTCATTTAAATATTCACTGTTCTATAAAATTAAAACTCAATATATGATCATTCATGTAGAATTAAAGTTGTTGGGATTTAAGGTATTATTGGTTGTAATTATTTTTTCAATTTTCTAAAAACTTCAAAATTATTTTTACCGAAGGTTAGAATATAATATACAGGGTGCCCCTATTTCAACAGAATGTATAAGGATCTCGGTAATTTGAAGAGATAGAGAGTCGGTTAAATTAAGGCGAAGTTGCGTATTTTAGTGCCTAATAATAATATAAAAACGAATTTGGAATATGTTCTTTGGTTTTTGAGACATTGTCAAAAACGACATTTTTGAAATTTCGTTTTAATGTTTGTATTAAAAAACTATTAAATTCAGACATTTACAATTTTGACATGATACAGACACTTTTTATCGAGAAATCTAGTAACATATTTTATTTTAAGATAACTATAACATTTACCAGGAACCATAGCCAATTTTTGTTTTTCTTATGGGCGCCGTTTTGGATTTTCATATTTTTTGGAAGAATATTTTATTCTGAATTCAATGATGTACCACACTTAAAGTTTATTGTACATGTTATATATAAAATTTTAATCTTTTGTTTTTTTGTAAAGAGTGCCTTGGAAACAGTTGAGTAACTCATTAATTTGACAACTCTTCGGACCCATAATTTGCTTACATATCACCCCTGAAGACGGGCATCCAGCTGATTAATTACTGTACTGATAGAATATGTATTTTTTTATAAACGAAATACTGGTGTGAGATTTTGAATCTCAATAAATAGCTTGAATGTCTTTGGACTATCATAGGATTTTGTCATATTATATCTTTATTGGCCGTGTTTTGACTATTGTGACTGTAAGTCGCTTGATTGACTGTCATTTGACTATGCTAGGATTTTGCCTGATTATGTCTCTCTATGGACTGTATTTTGGCTATTGTGATGTTATGATTTTAAGTATTTTAAGTCACTAAGCCTATCATAGGATTTTATCATATTATATCTTTATTGGCCGTGTTTTGACTATTGTGACTGTGAGTGGCTTGATTGACTGTCTTTTGACTGCTAGGATTTTGCCTGATTATGTCTCTCTATGGACTGTATTTCGGTTATTGTGATGTTATGATTTTACTATATCAAATACAGTTAATATAGTGATTTACTACAAATAATATATAGTGATTTAATAACAAAATATAAATAAGTTAAAAAGCAGCTAAGTAAGTGACTTACAGCCATAATACCAGAATAGTCAAAATACAGTTCATAGAGACATAATTAGACAAAATCTTACTATAGTCATAAAACAGTTAACCAAGTGACTTACAGTCATAATGTCACAATAGTCAAAATGTGAAATTATGACTGTAAATCACTAGGTTAACTGACATAAGTCTATCGTTTCAGCTTGACATAAGTCGGCGCTAGCCGACATTTAGTCCATTGTGTCAATTTGACATAAGTCAGCGTTAGTCAGTTGTGATGTATTTTAAACTAACGAATGTCTTCCACTCCCAGGCTAAGCATGAAGTAAAATTTCGACTTTAGAAAAGCCCCGCGTAGAAAATTTGTCGAGGGTCGCGCAGCAACCCGACACAAATTTTCACGGGGCATTTCTAAACTCGAAATTTTACTTTATGCGCCACGGGTATAAACCACTGATTTACAGTTAAGTTAAAAACATATAACGCTTAGATTAATTAATAGATATGTCATCATTGTTTCTAGGGTATTCTCTATTTATAATTTTAAATATCAAATCTAAAATAAATTATGAGTATGATACATCACTGAGTTCAGAAAAAAAATATTCTTTCAAGAAATATGAAAATTCAAAATAGCGCCCATAAGATAAACAAAAGTTGGCTATTGTCCCTGGCTAAATGTTATAGTTATCTTAAAATAAAATATGTTGCTAGATTTCTCGTTAAAAAGTGCCTGTATAATGTCAAAGTTGTAAATGTCTAGATTCAATTGTTTCTAAATAAAAAAATTAAAACGAAATTGCAAGAAATCGATTTTTGACAATATCTCAAAAACGAAAGAAGATATTTTAAATTTGTTTTTAGATTATTATTAGGCCCTAAAATACGCAACTTTGCCCCAACTTAACCGACTCTGTACCACTTCAAATAACCGAGATCCCCATACATTCTGTTGAAATACGGGCACCCTGTATAAAAGTGTTATGAAACAACGTTTACAAAAATATTCGAAAGAATACTATCATGGATAATTTATCGTTAACCAACAAAAATAGTCACAACATAAGAAAATAAATGTCTACGTGGACATATGTAAGTTTCCTGAAAAACTGCCAAAATTCAAAATTGTTTTCTAAAGAAGTGGATGTATTCCAATTTAATATTACGCTATTATTTAAACTTACTTGCATCAACCTTATTTAAATCGAACAATTGCTATTACAAAATATACAGAAATACTTACATTTAACACATTGATAACATTGTTTACCCACAAGATGTGTAAATAGACGCAAACCACCACATGGTAAAAAAAAGTTAGTTGTGATTCTAGCATGACATCCGAAATTTCGCGTGCTTAGATCTCTTTGCTTCAGTTTGAATTTGCCTTTTCGGCTGCCAATAAGCTCATGTGATTTGATCAACTGATTTTTGTTATGGTCCTCCTATGTTTAGGACAAACCAGAATAGTAAAATTTGAAAACGTCAATCAATTTAAATACCGACCATCATTTTCACTCATTCTATTTTTGTGTACCTGTTCATTCCATACACAACACTTTTTCCAAGTAAGTTTGTTTTAATTTTATTCCTAATTTTTTTTTAAACGTCATAAGCAAAGCTATACTGAAGAGAGATAAATCTCGAAACGCGTCTATAGATGGCCTAAGACATTAGTTTTAATCTAAGTCCTTTCACTTCTAACTTGTTGCTATCTCTTCTTTCATTTTAAATTGTATTGTTAGTTGGTTTGAAGAGAATTTGACCTAAACGTTACATATACTTTAATAGAGCGTTGTAACAAATCAAATTAAATAAGATTTTAAATATTTCATTGTATAATTCAATATCCGGAGGTGTATTTGCACGGGAAGTAGTTGTTTCAATGGATATTTATCGTCTTAAATTGTCTTATTAATTAAGACACTGTTTGCATTTTCACGAATAGTTTTTTCGTAATTTTATATATTATATCCCAATGTATACGCTGTAAATTTTAATCCATTCGTTTATCAAAAACGTTCAATTTTTGAAGCTTCTAGTGAATGTTATCAGTCCTTGATTAGGTAAAATTTCGAGTTTCGAAAAGCCTGAACATTTGGGTTAGCGCCCGGCAAATTAAAATGTTCAGGGTTTTTTATACTCGAAATTTTACTTGATACACCAGGCGTATAAAAAACTGAAATATTATGAAGTTTAATATACAGGGTGTTTCATTAGTGGGTTCTCGGAAGATATCTCGGCGTGTGAAGATAGAAAACGAGTTTCGTAAGAGCTGCATAACCTAACTGTATGTTATTTTTTTGTACACAGGGTGCACCATAAAGACAGTAGCGTATGCAACTCGCTTACTTTAAATGGACTACACTGTATATTATTTGGTTTTTAAATGCCTCATAATAATGGCGCATTATTTTATTAAAACGTTCGGCCTAAGTCGTATAACTCTAAAACGTTATTTAACATTTATGGACAAAATGACGTTTACAGTGGTTTTATAAACCTAAAATGTTTCTGAAACTAAATAAGATAATGACTTGCAGTTTTCGCCATTCTCTTGACAATATCGCTATCGGCTGCACTGAAAAGTTGTTGCGCTCAAGTTATTTTGCTACGAAATAAATTTAGTTAAATTTAAACATTTTTAGTCAGTGGTAACTTAATTATTTTAAATGAAACCATAAACCTTTTTTTACATTTTTAATTGATTTAAAATGAAGTTTTCTTTCTAATTTAATAATACTTTTTTATTTGTAGATGTAATATACCCACAAAGCAAGCACATTCGAGTAATGTTTCATCAACATTAACCCATTAACGGCCGAGCAGTACCAGAGTTAATTGTAAAAGTTGAATTTAATTCCAATTCTGCGCTTTTTTATGATTTCTATGAATAATTTATTGTATAACATACTGTGAATATTTCTTTTAAATATACATAATGTATACGCTGAGAACTTTCAGGCATTCGTCGATTTTATATAAAAACGTGCAATATGAATATGAAGGCTGAGGCTGAGCTGTGAGCTACCAGCGGGGTCACGGGTGGCGGATAGTGAAGGGCCTTCAGATATGAAGGTTAGCTGCGAATAACAAATAAGCAGTCCCCGACCATACAGCGGTAGTGCTAGCAGGACGCAGCGAGGTAGCCTATGGGAAAGGCTACATTGAACAAATACTGCAATAGTCCTAAGACGGTACTATAACATGGCGAGTTATGCCGCCATCAAATAAGCATTCCCCTGGCGTAGGGAAGCGGCTACGTTAGTATCGCGTGAAGGTGATGATCAGAAAGATCTATGCAGCTTCATAGCGTAAACATCCTGGCGTGAGACACATAATGTCGAAGCGGCAGGACCACCGCGATGAGAAAGGCAACGGAAAACCATCGCATAATACATTTCCTAGTATAATCAACATGCTTTAAAAATGACTTTAAAAATGACTTACACAACAAACATAGATGATGAGATTCTGATCATGGGCTTCGGAACCCAAGGACCGGCAAGGGAGGAAACAAGGCCTTCCAGGTCGTCAACCAGCGAAATCCTTGTAAAATAAACAATACACATGTCAAGAAGATGAACATGGAATCCTCAAAGTATGTTTGGAAACGAAAAGACCGATAACGTGATCCAAGAGATGAAAAGACTAGACGTAAGCATTATGGGAATCAATGAAATGCGACGGAAAGGATCTGGACAATGTATTGCACAAGATCATACAGTATTTTATTCTGGCCATGACGATGCACAACACAGAAACGGAGTAGGTGTAATAGTAACGAAAGAAGTAAATGCTGCAATAAAAAATGTTGTACCTCACTCTGACAGAATGATGCTGATACAAATAAACGCAACGCCAATTGACCTAAATATCATACAGGTCTATGCACCAACGGCAGATAAAGACGAAGCAACTATCGAAGACTTCTACGAACAATTAAATGAATTAATTAAGTACACGAAAAAAACGGGAAATTACTATAATAGGAGACTTCAATGCAAAAGTCGGTCAAGGCAAGGAGGACAATACGGTGGGTAATTTTGGCCTGGGTACGCGGAACGAGAGAGGAGACAGATTCGTGCATTTCTGCAAACAACAAGAAATGATGATTTCAAATACCTTTTATAAACTATCTCCAAGGAGATTGTACACATGGACTTCCCCAGCACACACAAAACAAAATATAGTGCGCAACCAAATAGATTTTATTACCATAACAAAACGGTTCCGTAATTCAATAAAATTAGTGCAAGCATACCCAGGTGCAGATGCCCCGTCTGATCACAATCCTGTGATCTGCAAGTTGGAGGTAAAACTTAAAAAAATAGCAAAACCAAAAACCACTCCTAAAATAGACATTAACAGCAGACTGATTAAAGAACAAGTACGTGAGTCACTGAAAGCAGGATTAACAGCTGCTAAACAAATTACACAAGCAAACCTCTTGGAAAGATGGATCAGTACCAAGAAAATTGTCCACGATACTTGTAAAACATATCTAAAACAAGAGAAAACTACCAAGAAAGAACGGATGACCAATGATATTCTCCAGCTCATGGTGCGTAGGCGAGAAGAAAAAACCAGAAACCCTATTAAATACCAAGAGATTCACTCTGAAATAAAAAGAAAAAGCAGAGAAGCCAAAGAAAGGTGGATGTCAGAAAAGTGTGAAGAAATCGAACAATTAGAACGGAAACACGACCACTTTAATATGCACACGAGAATAAAAGAAATGACTGGAACAAACAAGAAATATACCATGGAAAACATTACTAATGCAGACGATACCCTGGTGGGAGACACAAAAGATAAACTGAAAATGTGGACAGATTATATTAAAACTCTTTTTCAAGATAACCGCCCCATCAACCATGACATGAAAGCGAGTACTAGCGGGCCAAGTATAACACGAGACGAAGTTACAAAAACGGTATCATGTATGAAAAACGGAAAAGCTACAGGCCCTGACAAAGTAAACTCGGAAATAATAAAATTGATGTGCGAATCAGACATAGATTTCCTGAACAGCATAACCAATTTATTTAATCAAATCTATGACATCGGAGAAATCCCCCCAGTATGGCTGACCTCAGAATTCAATCCAATCCCAAAGAAAAGAACAGCCAAAACATGCGATGAATACAGGCTTATAAGTCTAATAAACCATATAACGAAAATATTCCTTAAAATTATCCATGGCAGATCGTCAGCTGCTGTGGCTATTGGATCCGTCTTAGGGTAAGCTAAAAATATAATGGGCCGGACTCATCGTGATGACAGTTAGTTAAGGTCTTCAGGGTAAGTATTATATATTCCATTTGTTTCTGGATCTCGCCTAGCTATGGAAAAGTGACAGTTTAAGTATTGTAAATGGGGCTGGTTGTGTTTTAAATCAGGGTTTTTAAATGTCACTGTCAGATGTTCGATTTTAAGGTTATAATTTCTGACTATTGTGATCTTACACTGTTGCCTGTTTTACAAATTTTCAGATATAAAAGGATAATAATATGCAGTTTTAAGATTAACAAAATTTACTACTTGGTTTTTGTCATACAAACACAGCAATAATATTGTATATAACAAATATAATGAATTCGGCTCTGCAAACTTATTTCGTCATCCATTTGTATTTCTCGCTTGGGTCTTCCCGTTAACACATTTTGATCAGTTCCATCCATCCACCTTAATTTTGGTCATTCTCTCTTCTGTTGGCCCTCAGTATTTTTTTGTAGAATTGCAAATTTATTCCCACCCTCTTGTGATGCTGATAATTTTCATGTCAAACAATTTTTAAGCCCTCATTCCACTTTTATTATTTAGCATTGCAACACTAGATTAATTTGATTTAATAATAAAATGCTCGAAGAAGCGACCGCGTAGCGAAATAATTGTTGCAAGATTAACAATAAACCTCTTGAAAATTAAAAAGAGGATTACTTATGATATCATAAATTATTGCAACACTGTTAAAATAAGGAATCAGGAGTGGCAATTAATAAAAAATGTAAATGTTGATACTGCAACATAACAACACGAAAGCATGGCTAGGCGAGATCCAGAAACAAATGGAACGGTGTATATGTATATTTTGTTTTCTTTCCTTTATTATGTTTTCCTTTGTTTTAGGTACCGTCGTATTTCAGGCGGCCTATACAGGTACGTATTTGTTTATATTTAATTGTATAAATTTATGTTTTTTGTTAAGGATTTCTACAGTGCTTTTTCCTTTCAGTTTTACTGAAAATCGTTGTTCTCTTAGGGTGAGTATAGGTTTTCAGTTATCGTGTGGGTGCTCTTATTATTTATATTTCCTTATATATGTTTATTAGTTTTAGATAGTCTATGATTTTTGTGTATTTCGAAGGGTCGCTTAGCATACTTGTCGCGTTGTCTGGCAGTCCTAGGATTGATCGGTGTGCGGTCACTGCTGAGCAATTAAAGATGTGGTCGATTGTCAGTGCTTCCATGTTACAAGTGGGTTATGGTGTATGTTGTCCACCGATCAGCAGTTTGCCATGCGTTGTTCTCGTATGGCCAATCACTAGTCTGGTAAGTACTATTTTGTCGTGTCGTGTAAAGTGCTCTGGGTATTTGCACAAGGCTAACGATGGTCGTATTGCCCAGTGCTTATTTTCACTTCTTTTCCATCTGTTCAGCCACTGTTGCCATGAAATGGTTTCTAACCAGTTATAGATATCTCCATGTAGCGTCGTTGTTATGGTCGGGTTATTTGAGGATAGATCATTCCACATTGGGCTAACATTTAAGAGTTTGTGTAGTTCGAAAGTTGAAGGTATAGTTTTTGTTTGGCTCCAGTAGTAGCTGTCTAGGATTTTTGGCGTGACTATGAAGTTTCTTAGTGGATGGTTTATTTTTACAGCCATTTTACTGGCGTATCTGAATTTTATTCTGGTCCTTCTTTCTTCAGGTGGTAGAATACCAGCTTCTCGGTATACACTTTCTCCTGATGAGGTACGGAAAGCTCCCGTTATTACGCGCGCAGCTGTGAGATAGAGGGTGTCTATCTGCTTCAGGTGTGACCTTGAGGCACTTCCGTACGCTACTACTCCGTAATCTAGTTTAGAAAATATTAGGGCATTCACGATTTTATATATTGTTTTTGGTTCTGCGCCCCAGCGGAAGGGGGTTATTACCTTTAGTTGGTTGATTGCTGGTTTTATCCTTGCGCTTAGCATTTTTATGTGTGGTTTTCATGTAAGTTTTTCGTCGAGGGTTAGGCCTAAGAATTTGACAGCTGGTTTGTAAGGGATGATAAATTGTTCAATTTTAAATATGGGTTCCGTATGAGGTTTACGTAGTCTGCAGAAGTGGGCACAATTTGTTTTTTGTTTAGATATCTGTAGGCCTCTTAGTTTTGCCCTTTTGCAGATTATGTCGATGCTCTTCTGAACATCATTACCCATTGTATTTAGGTTTTCTCCTGCTTTTATTATTACGAGGTCATCTACATACAATAATGGTATGACTCCTTCAGGAAGGTTGTCAGCGATTCCGTTTATCGCTATTGCAAATAGCGTTACGCTGAGAACCGATCCCTGAGGTATCCCATTTGCTTGCTTTAAATTTCGGGAGGTTGTGTTACCTATTTTTATGTGGAACTGTCTATCCTCTAGAAATGACTTTATCATGAGTGGTAGGTGCCCTTTGATACCCCATGATTCATTTTTTTTATAGGATGCCTGTTCTCCAGGTTGTGTCGTATGCCTTTTGAAGATCGAAGAATACCGCTAGGGAGTGTTTCCTTTCGCAGAAGGCTTCTTTGATAATGTTCTCCAGCCGGACAATGTGGTCCGTACAGGAGAAACACTTCCGGAACCTGCCTGGTAGACGCTGATGAGGTTATTTGTTTCAAGTATATCTACTAGTCGTGTATTTATAATTTGTTTATAGATTTTTCCCAGACACGACGTCAGTGAAATTGGACGGTAGTTTTCTGGTTCGCTGTGATCCTTTCCAGGCTTTGGGATGAGAATTATAGTGGCATTTTCCAGCAGGAGCGGTAGGTATTTTTAAGAAAAATTGGGTTCATAAGGTCTAGAATTCTTTCTTTAGCGGGATCAGAAAGGTGTCGTATCATCGCATAACGAATTTCGTCAACTCCCGGGCTTGTGTCTTTTGTTTGCGTTAGTGTGGTGTTAAGTTCCTCCATCGTTATTGGTCGGTTATAGTCTTCGTTTTCTCCTCCTTCTAGGTTTATAGGGCTTTGTTCTGCCACCTGTTTATGGATTAAGAAGTCTTCTGTGTAGCTGGTGTCACTACATACAGTTGTTTCTACAGGGTTAGTGTATGCGTTCCCGTTTTGTTGGAGGATAGGTAGTGTTTGGTGGTGTCCTCTACCTGTTATGTTTCGGATGTGTTTCCACACTTTTTGGATGGGTGTTTGCTCGTTTATACTGGATACGTACTCCTCCCATGATTGTTTTTGTGCTTTGTTCTTTTTTATCCTGTCCTGTGCTCTGAATTTTGTAAACATTATCAGGTCGTTTATTTGATTGTGTTTGCGGAATTTACTAAGGTATGTTTTTTGTTTCTGTTTATTGCGGCTATCTCGTCGTTCCACCATGGTACTGACGTTTTATGGGAATTTGGTTTTGTTTTCAGGATGTGTTTTTTTGCGATGGTAATGATATCACGTGTAATATTGTTTACCATCTTGTCTGAGTCTTCTCCGCTTATTAATGTGATCCATTCGGTTTGGTTTCTAAATTCAGGCCAGTTCGCTTTTTTGAGTTGCCATCTTGTAGTATGTTGGTAGGTGTGTTTTGTTAATGGTAGATTTATTAAGACGGGAAAATGGTCGCGATGGTGTAGGTCAGGAATGGTATACCAGTTTAGTTCACTCGCGATGTTTGGTGTTGCTAGGGTGAGATCTATAGCCCTACAATTACCTGATCCACTATTGTAATAGGTTGGGTCGCCGTTGTTAATGCAGATGAGTGGGGTGTCATTGATAATAAGTTCTAATATTTTTCTTTTCGGAGGTAGCGTATTTGATCCCCATAGCGGGCTGCGGCAGTTGAAGTCGCCAGTCACTATGGTGTGGTGATTTGTGCATTCCAACAGGTTCTATAATTGTTCTCTTTGCCAGGATTGGTCCGAAAGATATGTATTAATAATGCGGATTTTCTTCTCTAGTGTAATGTCGTCGACTATAGCCTGGATGTTGCTAGTGCTATTTACGATTTGTGTTTTAATGTTATCTCTGACTAGAGTGATAACACCTCTATGAGCGCGGCTGTTTATTTCATTTTATAAGCTGCGGGAGAAGGTTTGGTAGCCTGAGAATTTCACATCTTTGTGTTCTTTTAAATGGCTTTCTTGTAAGCATATAATGGTCAGTTTGTATTGTAGTATCATGCTTCGTAATTCGTCGTATTTATTTTTTATACCTCTACAATTCCAATTCCATAAAAGGCACTCTGTTGTGTTTCATTTTATGTTTATTGTTTCTTTTAGATATTGTGGTAAGTGTTAGTTCTGGTATTGACATATAGATTTAAAATTATATATAAAAGAATAAATATAACGGATAGGGTAATAATAAATAGTAATGAATAACATGTATATATATATATATATATATATATATATGTATATATATATACATATATATATATATATATATATATATATATATATATATATATATATATATATATATATATATATATATATATATATATTCCACTCCCAGACTAAGCATGAAGTAAATTTTCAGGGCTTTTCTAAACTCGAAATTTTACTTCATGCGCCACGTGTAAAAAACACAGATTTCAAGTGTAGTTCGAATATATATAAATTTCACAATATTTTAGTGTCTTATACGCGTGGCGCATGAAGTAAAATTTCGAGTTTAGAAAAGCCCAGAAAATTTGTCTCGGGTCGCTGCGCGACCCTCGACAAATTTTCACGGGGCTTTTCTAAACTCGAAATTTTACTTCATGCTTAGTCTGGGAGTGGAAAACACTCGTTTAAAGCTTCAAATTAAACTTAAAGAAAACAAGGAATATCTAAAGATTTACAGAAAATTGGCTGAATTTGGAATACGTATATTTAAAAAAAAAACTCCCTGTATGTTTCACGACAGTATTAATCTTGATTGTCTTGAAATGCCGATGTCTTGCTTTGGATAAAAAAGTATGTTCCATATTTCCACACACTGCACTTATGTTTAATAATAATGTGTTGGGCCTCCACGATTTCCCAAACACTCATTAACACGTCGAGGCATGCTAGAAATCAGGCTGTCAATATCGACTTGGGGTATTTCATTCCAAACTTTGATAATTTGACCTCTAAGTTCCATTACAGTGTTAGCGGGGCGCTGTAAGTTACTTATTCTAACACCTATCATATCCCAAACATGTTCTATTAGCGATAGATCTGGAAAACGAGATGGCCAAGGTAACAAATTGATTTCGGCACTATCAAAAAACTGTCTTGTAATGGCCGCTCTGTGAGGTCGAGCATTATCTTGCTGAAAAATGGGGTACTGCAAGCCATTTACATAGGGCACTAACACTGGCCGTAAAATGTTGTCAATATACCGAATCGCGTTAAGACTTGCTTCTAAAAAAACTAGAGGAGACCGACTACCATATGCTATCGCCCCCCAAACCATAACTCCCTGTGTAAGAGCCGTATGTCTCTCAACAGCAAATTGTAAAATTCTGCGTTCACCGCGTCGTCGTTTCACTCTTCTGCGACCATCATGAGCACATAAACAGAACCGAGACTCATCGCTGAAGATAATGTTATTCCATTTATGGGTCCAATGTTGTCTTTCCCTGCACCAATCAAGTCTTGCTCTGCGATGCTGCGGAGTAAGAGGTAGACACAATTGTGGACGGTAGGATCTTATACCAAAACTGCGGATTCTTCTGTAAACAGTAGCCATGGATACTCTTTGGCCATTTAGAGCCAACCAGTAATTTCCCAATGCCCGCGACGTTGTAAATCTGTCCCTTAAAGTTGTAAGACGAAGAGCTCGATCTTCACGCTCAGTGGTGCTTCTTGGACGTCCTGATCCAAGTCTACGTCGATTCTCCCCAGCTTCGGACCATCTAGACCAGCAGCGTACGATCACCGATACACTACGGCCTACCCTTTCAGCAATAGCACGAACCGAAAAACCCGCTTCTCGCATTCCAATAATGCGAACCCTTTCAAATTCACTTAGATGATGATATTGTGCTCGCCGACGAACACGGGGCATCTTTTTATGTTTTACAAACTGAAACGTCAAACTACTCAGAGGCTACTTGGATATTAGAAGCAATTACATTAAAAAATCAGCAGCTCTTCATAATGGTGAAATCAAGGAAAAATACCATTAAATAGTAACCAAAACAATTGATTTTTTGATCATCGATGCAGTTCATTTACATGATCAAATTCTGTAAATTTCATTAAAATCATCCAATAAATACTTTGTGTTCTGATTTTTTTGAAAGGCAGTATATATACAGAGAGTTTTAAGTAACACCGAACATACCAGAAAATGTTGTATATAAGATTTAAGGTATATGAGTGTAAAATATCACAAGATAAATGAGTTATGAGCCATTAAAATACTACATCTTTTATAATAGGATTACCTACTAGACATCAAAGAGGCGATAAATAAACAACGTCGTATGTTGTCAAATTATCGATGCGTATTGACATTTACCCAATTTTCTTGTATTAACGTTCTTTTTGTTATGTATTTTTGTCATAACGAGAAATGTGACATGTTAGAGTGTTATTTATTATGTTAAAATATGACCATATTTATTTGGGCAGATATAATAGCATCGCTAACTTGGAAAAATAAGGCAGGTGATTGTTAGAATTGATGGTAGGACAATTCTCAAGGCAAGCAATGATGTTCGCAAGAGAGCTGAAAATGCATCGAACAGGATAGCAACGTTTTCGAACACCTGTTTTAATTATTTATGTCTATCTATTTAGCGAATTATTTATTAATTCTATATTTCTACGTTCTAATTCCGAAATAAATACACGCACACTAAATTTGAGTAAATTGTAGAATAAACATTTTTTTCAGTCACATTTTAAGATAATCATTTATTAAGCCTAGTTAGTGTGTTTCTTCTATTTCTAAATATATCAAAATATACAGGCCATCCCATTTAAAAAAATTTGTTTTTGAAAATAAATCAAAAATCTAAGGTTCGCCTGTTTACACCATCGTAATCTACGCAAAAATACTACTAGTTTGCTAATTTAACCGACTTCGTAGCTCCAAAGATGAAAAAGTTACCAACGGTGGCCCGATAATTTAGAACACCTTGTTTACATTAACACTATTGACACAATGGTGTGGTGGATATTTTTAGTAGTAGGGAGTTTGATAGTTCTGTTTGTTCGTCGAGTAGGAGGCCGTTTTTTTTCGAATCTGTTTGTTTCCAAGATTTACAGTAAGTTTAATTTCCTTCCTTTTTTTTACTCTTGATTAAAAATGTATAAATTCGACTAGTTTTATTTCGTGGTTAAATAAATCAAGCGCAACAACTTTATAGTACAGCTTATAGCGCCTTGTATTCTCAAGAGAATGGTAAAAATTGCAACTCTTAATCTTATTTAGTTTCAGAGATATTTTAGGTTTACGAAACTATTTCAAACGTCATTTTTGTCGATAAATGTCAAATAACTATGAAACGGTATCACTTAGGCCGAATGTTTTTAATAAAATTGCAATTTTAATGAGGGATCCAAAAACTAAATAATATGTGGTATGCTCCATTTAAAATAAGTAAGTTGCACCCTCTATTGTCTTTATGGCGTACCCTCTATTGTCTTTATGGCGTACCCCGTATTATATATAATTTTAAATATATATATATATATATATATATATATATATATATATATATATATATTTAGGTTATGTAGCTCTTAAAACAAAGCAACTTTGGCAGAAAAAACGTATTTTCTATCTTTAATGTGAGCCAAGATATCTTCCGAGAACGCACTAATGGGGTACCCTGTAAACTGCTTACTTTACAATATTTTAGCTTTTTATAAGCGTGGCGCATGAAGTAAAATGTATAGTTTAGAAAAGCCTGAAAATTTGGTTTGGTCGTTTTACTTCGCAGACCAAATCAAATTTACAGGATTTTCTAAACTCGAAATTTTACTTCATGCCTAAAAAAGGAGTGGAAACACTCGTTTGAAGTTTTTAAATTAAACACTTTTACAAAATCAACAAATGCATGAACAATTACAGAGTATTCATCGGAATATGTACAGGGTTACCTTAATTCGAAGTTTTTCTAGAAAGCACAATAGGCCAAATGAGGCCTAAGTGCAGTGCAGAAATGCGCACTTCCCAAAGAACCAGAACCCTAACCAGGGTATCTCAATAAAACGTGTAGTTAGACAAAATCTGATTTATATGTCATGACTTCATTTTCTGAGAAAATAACAATAGCATTGACAGATCATGGCTAGCTCGATTAGTTTGGGAGATATCGGGCGTTTTTCAGTTGTGGGCTATTTTAGAATACGTCGATTTCTCAATAACTATAAAATATACAAATATATAGTTAAATAGTTATTTGTGTAGTTTTCAACGTAGAATTTCGTGGCGTGCTTATTTTTTTATTTCAACATTTAATTGCAAATCTAAGACACCAAGTTGCATTTTTCTAAACGGAACACCCTGCATATTTTTATGTCATTAAATAGCATTTTAAATTAGCTTTACATTCATATACATATTTAACAAAACGACTTAGTAATTGATCGCAAAAGTCTTCAAAAATTATTAAATCAATATTTAAAGTAAACTTAGTTTTCAATACAAGTTTACTTTAAATATTAATTTTATAATTTTTGAAAACTTGTGCGTTTAAATACTAAGTCCACAGACCCCTTTACTAACCCATTAAGGGCCGAGCAATTAGAGAGGTAACTCTACAAGTTGATTTTAGGTATAATTCTGCACTTCGTTTTATGATTTCAATGAATAACTTATTATATTACATGCTGTGATTTTTTCTTTTAAATATACTGCAAATAATCAGGCATTCGTCGATTTTATATGAAAACGTGCAATATGAAGTTTCGAACGAGTGTTTCCACTCCCAGACTAAGCATGAAGTAAAATTTCGAGTTTAAGAAAGCCTTAGAATTTGGTTTGGTGGCTCCGCGAAGCGGAGCGGCCAAACCAAATTTGAAGGCTTTTTTAAACTCGAAATTTTACTTCATGCGCCACGCGTATAAAAGCCTGAAATATTGTGAAGTTAGAAATACACTGACATTTTTTTAACTGAGTAATAATCGAAATATTTAAATAACAAAATATTTACATATTTCTTTATATATTTTTAAGTCAGGTCAAATATTATAATATATCAAATTAACTTATTCTGTAATTAAATTAACAACAAATTAATAATGTTACGTGTATGCATCAATGGCGCTTAATGGGTTAATAATAAATAATTGATGTAGCTCTCATTTTTCTAAGTTAAAAATTGTGCTCTTAGTGGACGCTCAAAATTGGAATTTTCGTTTCTATAATTTTCTGGCGACTGAAAAAGTAAGTAAAAAGTTTAGAAAAAAATGTTTACTTAAGAAAAAAATTAACCGATGTTTTTCCAACGTCATAGGGAACCTCCATGATGTTCTTTCAGAATTTAAAAAAATTCAAATAAAAACGATTCGCTCATTTTGTCGATTTTCAGGAAAATAAAAATGTTTTTGAAAAAATCCCCATACATTTACAGATAATCTTATAAATGCTTCAAACAATGTTAGTTACACATTTTCTGCTCTAATATTTGTTTTCATAAAGTTTTTCCATATTTAATTTAAATCCGAGAAGTATCACATCCCACAAATATCAACTTTAAGCCTTTGTCTTGAGAACAATGATTAAGCTTCGAAAACATTTTTAAACTCAAATTACCGCTTATTCAATCCTCCATCGAACACTTTTTAGCCTATCAAAAACATTCGAGTATTCTCGGATGAACGCATTGATAACTTCGTTGCAGATATTAAAAATGAAAACTATGCACTTGGTTATGAAGCCATGTGTGTAAATAACAAATACACTATATTCATCAACGCATTTCTAAAATATTTTAATAGGCATTTTCCAATAAAGAAAACTTCCACCAGAAAACATAAAATATTTCAAACACTAGAACGTTTATATTATAAGGATGGAATGTTACTCTATCAAACAATATCTAGAAATCAACCTGAATATCTGAATATTTTTAAAGAAACCCAGAAGAAATATTCGTCCCTTCTCGCTTAAAAAAAAATAAAAATATGGAGTTTCAAATAAACAAATAAAAAAACAAATCTCGCAGTACGTGGAATATCATATCGAATATAGTTTCATAAAAAAAAAGATAAACCTAATATTCCCTCTTGTAATAATATACCTAACTTAGCAAATGATTTTAATACTTATTTCAATCAAATTTCATGTGATCAAATTAATAATATAAATTTGAATTGTGTAACAAATATTCCTCTTAATCTAAAATCAATATTTCTTGAACCTGTTAATGAATATGAATTAATTAACATTATCTTGAAAATACAAAATAAAATGAGTGCAGGGTATGATGAGGTACCTGTCTGCATTCTAAAACGATGCGCGGAAAATATTGCTAACCCAATGTGCAATATAATAAACAAGTGTTTAGAAGACGGTATCTTTCCGGAGCACCTAAAATATGCAATTGTCACGCCGGTGTTTAAGATAGGAGATATTGACGATATTGAAAATTATCGTCCAATTAGTGTCCTGAGTACCTTTTCAAAAATATTTGAATTAGTTATTTACAAAAGGATTTTCAATTTTTTCATTTCAGATAATCTGCTCTCAAATAGTCAGCACGGATTTTTAAATGAAAAGAGTATCGAAACTGCACTGTTAGACTACACCAATGCTATATTATCAGCACTTGAGGAGCGCGATGTCACCTGTGGGGTGTAATATCTGCAACTTTATCAATATGGCGTTCGCGGATTTGCCTTAAATTTAATCAGCTCATACCTTTACGGTAGGAATCATTCGACAAAGACAGAGGAGTTGATGTGATTTCTGGGGTCTTGGGAGTGTCCAGGGGCATTCCTCAGGGTAGCATTCTCGGCCCTCTGTTGTTCGTTATTTTTATAAACGATCTGTCACTTGCTACACATGCTGACGTATGTGTTTTAAACTATGCAGATGCACTAATTTACTAATAAAGGGTTGAACATTCATTGCTTTAAAAAGATATGGTGCTCAAGCTATGTCATCAGTGGAAAACTGGTTTAAATATCATAAACTCGACTTGAATACCGAAAGACAAATTGCATATTTTTTAAAGCAAATCAAAGTTTAAACACACTAGACGGTATATCTTTAAATAATATATATTATCCTTTCACAAAATCAGCAAAGTTTTTGGGAATAACTTTGAATGAAACACTCAGTTTTACTGCACAAATTAGTATAGTGTGTCAGACAGTTAATAGAAGTTGCTATGGTTTAAGAGTACTTATCAATGCAAGCAACTACAATATCTCTAAACTATTTTACCATGCCAACATACATTCACATATCCGATATGGAATTATTTTCTGGGAAGCAAGTGTCGATGTGCATAAAGTGTTCATTGCACAAAAAAAGCCATAAGAATTCTCCACAAACCGAAATACCGTGACAGCTGTAGGGGTGTTTTTAAAACGAATAGTATTTTGACAGTATATGGCACACATATATTTGAATGCGCAAAATTTGTATGGAGTCACATGGATCTATTCAGCACGAATTTACTACCAAACGCTTACAGCACAAGACATGGTCAACAATTTACTCTACCACAACACTGATTAAATTGTTATGAGAGGGGTGCTTACTATTCATGCCTGAAAATAGTAAAGATAATTAAACATGTGCGAAATGTGCACACTAGGAAAAAAGAACTCTTCAATTATCTCTGTAGTTTAGAGCCTTATACAATGACAGACTTTTATGGGTCTATACATGATTACTTTTGTTTTTTTTTAATCTCTATTTTAAGTAAAATTCTTGCCTATTGACTAGTTTTTCCTGTACAGTGTTATGTATTGTATGTATACTTATATGTAATATCTGTCCAGAGAAAAATAAATAGAATATTATTATTATTATTATTATTATATTATTATTTTAATTTAATAATATACGATAAGGATTTTCAAATCAGAGCAATTTGAATGAGGCAAATGATAAATTCGTAAAATTGAGTATTTTAATTAAAACAATGTTTAAAAATAATCTTACGAGAAAATAAAAAATGCTGAACATCAGCCTATTAGGAATTAAGGAAGCTTCAATTTAGGTTATTTCACTTTTTTTAACTTAAATACGACGTCCAATATAAACAGTGAAAGTTGGAAATTCGTTTCGAACCGCGATTTTCCAAAAAATATAATTGAAGCTGGGAGCTTTAAGATTTTTTTCCTGGAGAAAAATAATACTCTAGATTGTTTATAATATCAATGGAAAAGTCTGTGATTTTTTTTATATTTTTTTTAAATCATAAATTTTGTATGAACATTTTTATCTAATTTTGTTTAAAATAGTGATTTTCAAGGAATTTTAATTCAATAAATAATTTTTCTGGGGAAAATACATAACCCTAACTGTTTTTAATATCGGTAGGCAAGTCTGTGAATTTTTCAAGAATTTTTAAGAATCTTAAAAAAAGTCGTAATTTTCGTTCGAACATTTGTATGGAATTTTGTTTTGAATCGCGATTTTTAAGAATTTATTATTCAAGCTGGGTGCTTTATAATTTTCTTTCTAGCGAAAATTAATACCCTAAATTGTTTCTAATATCGATGGAACATCTGTAATTTTTTTGTAAAATTGAAAAACAAGAATTTCAAAATTGTCGATTTTGTTTGAAGAAAATCACGCTACGCGACCAAACCAAATTTTCAGGCATTTCTAAACTCGAAATTTTACTTCATGCGTCACGCATATAAAACACTGCTTTAACGTGATGTTAAAAATATACTTCAACTAATGTATTTTGATTTTATGAACTAATTGAATAAAATTGTATTTTTTGTTTATACAATAAATAACGTATGTAAAAAGAATTCGTAGATTCTCCTTACACACGTTATTTATTGTATAAACAAAAAATACAATTTTATTCAATTAGTTCATAAAATTAAAATACATTAGTTGAAGTATATTTTTAACATCACTTTAAAACAGTGTTTTATATCCAGATTCAGAGACGTCTTAAAAAAAATGCAATATTTTTAAACACTTACTTTTACACTCATGTGTAAAATTAAATCAATTCGCATTCCGAGACTTATTTTTAAAATATTACAATTTTTAAAAATAAATTGAGGCTCTGAGACTTCTAAAAAAAAAAAAAACATTTTATAAAAATAAATTGCAATTTTTTTTCACGCTTACATTTCTGTTTTCTTTCTTTTTTTACTCTCCCCTTTATGTAAAACAATGATAAAAAAGTATTTTTTTCTAAATTTTAATTACTTTAGCACAATACTTTATGTGTGTATTATCAAATATTCATCTAAAAGCTTCAGAGTTAGAAACACATTTTGTCAACAACAAAAAACCCTAATTTTATACATATACATATAAAGTAATTTAATGTGCTATTCAATGACATTAAAATATGTACGGTATTCTATTGCAAACTTTATATTGTAACTCGGAAATTAGAAGTCCGAATAAAAAAATAAGTACGCCACTGTATTTTACGGTGAAAACTACACAAAGGTGTCAAATTGTTTTGAGGGAATGGCAAAGCTATACTGATGAGAGATAAATCTTGAAACGCGTCTATAGATGGTCTGAATAATTTGACCCAAATTGTTACATTTGCAGTAGGTTACTGTATGTAACAGCAAACACTTGTTGTATAATTCAATGTCCGTTGGGGTATTAGCTCGGGAAGTAGTTGTTTCAATGAGTGTTTGATATAGTCTTTGTAAGACTAACTTGTTGTAGATTGCGAAAAGAATCGTACTTTTAATGTTTAAGGTATTCTGCAACCAAGAATTTACAATTTCATTTATACTTACGTTTGAACGGTAACGTGACCGCCAGTCTAAGGTGTCAAATTATTTAGAGGGAATGGCATAGCTATACTAATGATAGATAAATCTCGAAACGCGTCTATAGATGGCCTGAATAAATTGACCCAAATTGTTGCATTTGCAGTAGGTTACTGTATGTAACAGCAAACACTTGTTGTAGAATTTAATGTCCGTCGGGGTATTAGCTCGGGAAGTAGTTGTTTCAATGAGTGTTTGATATAGTCTTTGTAAGACTGACTTATTGTCAGAGCTGTGATGAGTCCTCGTGAAAAGGATTCCAATCACGAATCCGAATCACCTAATATGATTCGAATCACGATTACTCGAATAAAGGCTTCGTAAGAGATAAATTAGATTCGAATCAAAGTTTCAAATCCTGTTATTTCGAATCACGAATACAAATCCTTTCAGAATAAATTTGATTTTATTATTTTTTTGCAACAATTAATGTATAAATATCGTTATCAGTTGTTTTAAGAAAAATATTCAAAACCTAATTATTTATTATTAATACCGAACATCGTTGATAACAGACTAAATATCTATGTTACTCTGATTAAAGATGTATTTGCATGTTTTTGAACCTCACTTCAAATGTGTCTTGTACGCGTGGCGCATGAAGTAAAATATCGAGTTTAGACAAGCCCCGTGAAAATTTGTTGAAGGTCGCTGCGCCTCGACAAATTTTCTACGCGGGGCTTCTCTAAACTCGAAATTTTACTTCATGCTTAGTCTGGGAGTAGAAACACTCAAATTGAACTCTATTATAAAATCGACGAATGCCTGAAAATTGCGTAAATAAAAATTCACTGAATTTTATTAATACCGGGAAAGTCAGAGAAAAGCCATGGTATTTTATTCAAATTCATCAAACCACTAACAAAAAAGCTATATGATATTATTACATTTTTCATAATCAACAGGCTCATAAAAATTACAAAACATCGACAAAAACAATGAAATCAATTTAACAAACTAGGGGTTTCCTACATAAAAAACCTTATATTAAAAGGTCAGGGAAATAAATCTTGAATCAGGGAAATGTCGGAAAACTATAACATAACAGATTGTGGCTACCATGTCAGTTTTATTTCAAATAATGTTAAACTAAATTTTGAAAACTAGAACTAATTTAAATCATCCAGTATTAGATTCAAAAATGTTTCACCACGGGTTAAGTGAGAAATTTATTAAAGATATAGTAAGTACCAGTGCAGCAACTCTCATAATTATGTACAAAAGAAATCTAATCAAGTTCGCAAAATTAAACAACCATTTATGGTTCACCTAAGTGTGCCGGTGGGAAGGAATAATCCCCAAATCCATGAAGATTCACATTAATCTACAAACAAATGAAGCCAAAAAAGTTATCGAATTAGCATAAAAACAGTGGATCAACCTAGAAAGTAAAAAATGGCACAGCAAAAGGGACGCAACATCACACATTCTTAAATTGTTTTTTTAATTTAAATTTAATTTATCATCCAGTACTTAAAAACTAGATTATTATCTTTAAAAACATTTTCAGTGATTTAATGTTCTTATCAAAGTAATCAGTTTGAAGTTTCGAACAAGCGTTTCCACTCCCAGACTAAGCATGAAGTAAAATTTCGAGTTTAGAAAAGCCCCGCGTAGAAAATTTGTTGAGGGTCGCGCAGCGACCCTCGACAAATTTTTACGGGGCTTTTCTAAACTCGAAATTTTACTTCATGCGCCACGCGTATAAAACAGTGGTTTAATGAGAAATTTAAAAACACACAAAACACATTTTTTATGTTAATCCTCACAATTAATTCGAATTATTTTTGACGATACAAATCCTTTTGTAAGTACTCAAATCCTTTTTTAAATATTCGAATCCCTTTATGAGAATTTAAATCACCCGCATTTGGACTCGAATACAAATCCTCTTAAAAAAAAGGAACGAATCCGGATCACGAATCCAGTTGAACAAAAGTATTCGAATGACTCTTTTGAATCCTCTAAAAGGATTCGAATCCAGGATTCGAATCTTGAATGATTCGAATCGTGCCCAGCTCTGCTTATTGTAGTATGCGAAAAGAATCGCACGTTTAATGTTTGAAGTATTCTGCAACCAAGAATTGGCAATTTCATCTAAACTTAACTATGAAACTGTTTTTTTGTATGTCTTATACTTATTAAGATAAAGACATATTTTGAAGTAGCTAACAGTGGAAAAACGCTTGATATCTTCCAAACTAATCAAGTTCGCTATGATCTGTCAACGCCATAATTAATGTCTTAGAAAAGTGTATCAATTTAATTTCTAACTCTTCAGGTTACCGAGATACCGTATAAAAACATTAAATTTGTCTAAAAATTTAATATACAAGTATTAATCAGTTATTAATCTCATCATTTATAATTTCGGGATACATAACTAAACTTGATTTGTTCACACAATCAAGGGCGGATCCAAGGGGGGGGCCATGGGGGCCATGGCCCCCCCCTTGGGCCTTTTTTCCTAGTGAAGATTTTTTTAATGTTTCGTGATTTTATTCGATTTAATTTCAATTCATTTAAAAAAATTCAAAGTAGTGATAAATTTATTATGTTGATAAACCTGGGAGCGAAAGTGAAAATCCACTGTGAAAATGTAAAATTCTATTTTATTTTATTTTATTTTATTTTATTTTATTGTAATTTACACTTTTGTTCAACTACAGCAGACCTGGGCAAACTTGTGCTTGCGGAGCACGAGTTCAAGCGCGAGCGGGAAAACGCTTTCCTTCCATGGCCCTATCAGTACCCCAATTTTAATAAAATAAAAATTCGTTAACATTTAATATCAATTTTTACGACGGTGGGAACGTTTGATTTTAAAATATTAAAAGCAAAAAAGGTTAAAAAATCAACAAATCTAACAAATAAAAAATAACTAATCAAACAAAAACTAAAAAACATTAACTAACAAGGCAGAAAACTAACAAAGCGGAGAAAACTGACAGAACCGAAACCAACAAAAGTAACAAAATAAAAATCTGTTCATTTTGTTTTTAGTGAATTTGAACCGATTGCAGTTTAAAAAACCGTCTGAACAAGCATCCATGAAAATTTTCATGTATTTTCACGAATTTTCAACTAGTGATTGCCGAGGGAGCTTCTTTAGATGGTTTTTCAAATTAAAAACTGTTCAAATTAACTCAAAACAGATTAAGCAAATGTTCATTTGTTTACTTTTGTTGTTTCTGTTTTTTTATGTTCATTTTTTAGTCTTCTTGTTGTGGAAATTCTGGATTCGCCATTGGATTCCACTTTGTCATGTGAATATGTTTTAAAATGCCAACGAAAATGCCAACGCGGTTGCCAACCCAAAGATACTGAAAAAAACTAGTATCTAAATGCCGCCGCCTTGTGTCATGTGAATATGCCTTGAAGTCATAGCCTAAGTCAATGTGCGCGAACCCGCCTGCAGTGACATTTATTTTCCGGCCATCTTCGGGTTGGTGGGATTTTATCCAGGTTTGTACATTTAGTTCAGTTTTTAAATAAATATGAATTAAATAACCTAAAATCGACAACCTTAAATGCACTGCTAGAATATTTCTGGCTAGGATGGCGAAAAATGCATCACAGCCTAACAAACGACAAAAAACAATGCATGATTTCTTTAACCTGCCGACATCGACGACAGCAGCGAGAACTGCTGGAGATCAGCATGTGCCTCCGAACCCCGAGAGAAGCTCGTTACTCCCAACCCCAGGTGATTACTTCTGTATATTGCTTTTTGCGAATGTAAACAGAGAGGCAGGAACCTTGAGCTACCAAATTGAAAGCACCCGCCTTCAACTTAACACGTCGGGGTGAGTCCGATTTGGGGCCTAAGTTACCTGCCTTTCTCCTGGCTCAATCAAAACGTAGATGATTTATATTTAAATGATGTTTCTTTTGTATTGCAGAGACTTCCAACTTGAACCAAATGTCTCAGCCCGATGTTACGCCAAACCCAGCACAAGAAACCTCGACATCCCAGAATCTAGGTTATTAATTGTATTCGTTTAATACTTTATTATGTTTGGCAGTGATGTAATGTAATGAGGTCAATTTATGATTCAATTTGTTTAGAATTGTATACGTCCACTGATTACGAAAAATGTGTTTTTGATTAAAATCAGCAAAATTGACTTGATAAAAAATTATATTTAAAATTTGTTTGTTTTTTATTGCAGAGACTTCCGACTTGGACCAAATGTCCGAGTGGGATACTTCGCCGAACGCACCACAAAGCGCCTCTACATGCCAGATTCCAGGTTATTAATAGTACTATTTTTCATTCAAATACTGTTTGTCTGTAATTGAATGCAATGAGAGGTCAATTTATGATTTTATTGGTTTATAACGTATAAGTACGTTGATTTATTGAAATGTGTTTTTTATCCGCGTAATTATTTTTAGTAAATGAGATAGTTTCGATCCGGTTTTCATCTTTAGATCGAAAGCTAGCCAAAGTTGATCATATTACTATAAAAATTCGATCGCAATAGATATCGTTTAGTAATTTTTTACCAGGTTTTAATATTCCGACGTACAGATTGCTAAATTCACATAGTTTACATATGTGGTCTAAAATAGATTGACATTTAATTTATGATATTTTTACATTGCAGACGTTGAAATGGACGCAGCTTTCAACTCTTGCTCTAATCGTCCGAACGATATTGGGCGCTACATTTCCGAGATCGACTCATTGAGTGACTTCCAGAAGAAGGAGCTCCTGGACAACCCGTTTCAGCCACCGAAAAACTTTCAGTTTCCTTATTCGGAGCACAACAAAAATAACAAGGTTGTCAAAAGATACTTCAACCAGCATCATTTGGATCAGTATTCTTGGGCAGTCTTTTCTCCTTCAAAGAAGGGCGTGTTTTGCAAATACTGTCCTTTATTTGCATCGAGATTTGTCGGCGATGCGAGATGTTACACGGGAGCGGGAACTCTGGTTCAGCATGCGCTCACAAAATTTGCGAAGCTGACTGGAAAAGACGGTGTCTTAGAAAAGCATCAGAACGCCAAATACCACCGGGAAGCAGTTGCCGCAGCCAAGGAGTTCCAGAGAAATTTCGCGCGGCCAGAAAAGGAAGTGGTCAACCTGCTATCTACAGAACGGGCGAAGCAGATAGAGGAAAATCGTAAGAAGTTGATTCCAATAATCGACACAATTATAACGCTGGGGAGGCAGAACATAGCTCTTCGAGGACACAGAGACGACGGCAATTTACTGACTTCTCCCGAGGACGGCAACGAGGGAAACTTCCGTGAGATTTTGAAGATGAGGGTACGTGCAGGGGACGCAGTTCTGGAAGACCACTTGACAACGGCTGGAGCGAATGCAACTTACATCTCAAAAACTACCCAGAACGACATCATCCAGTGTTGCGGTGAAGAAATACTGGATACGATACAAAAGCGCGTTGATAAAGGGAAATTTTATTCCGTTATGTTCGACGAAACCACGGATCTCTCAACGGTGTCACAAATGAGTGTTATTCTGCGATACGTTCACGATGATTGTGTGAGAGAGGACTTCGTTGGTTTTTTTGATTTGCATGCAATGAATTTCCCTCACGAATCGAACACTGAAACTGAACCGAAAATTGACGGAAAAGTTTTGGGTCAGTCCGTGTTAACCGTTTTACAGGAAAGTAACATTGATATCGGGTCTCTTGTGGGAATTTGTACTGATACATGTAGTGTCATGACGTCTGAAGTTTGTGGAGCAGTAGCCGAAATTCAGAAAGTCGCGCCAAATGCTGTCAGAGTACCTTGTTTTAATCACTCGTTGAATTTGTCGTTGTCCAAGTGTATGGATGTGCAATCTGTGCGAAACTGTTTCGGCGTCATGCGTGAAGTTATAGCGTTCTTTCACATGTCAGCGAAGAGAACTCACGTCATGAAACAGATTGTTAACGCGAAATTGCAAAGTCTGTGTGATACTCGTTGGGTCGAAAGACATGATACGTCTATATTTTTTGATCAAAACCTCTTGTCAATCATAGATACGCTGCAGATCATTGCGAACTGGAAAGACGCAACGACGTCAACGAAAGCTTCTTTGTTGGTGCAGTCGCTGCTCACCACTCAATTTCTGATTTCTCTTAAATGCATCAGTCATTTCTTCAGTTTGACACTCCCTCTGAGTAATTTGTTTCAAAAACAAACTATCGATTTGAACACTGCGAAAAATTTGGTAACTGACATTTTACTTGTACTAAATACCGACCGAGAGAATGCTGAAACAGTGTTTTCGACCATTTATGAGAAAGCTGCGAAAACTGCGTCTGATTTAGATGTAGAACTTGTGAAACCGAGGGTAGCTGGCAAACAGAGAAACCGGGCAAATTATTCGTGTGATACGCCAGCAGAGTTCTATCGGAAAAGTACATTTGTTCCAATGCTGGATCAAATATTGTCCGATTTGAAAAACAGGTTCAGCGAGAATACGCTGGATGCACTGGTATTGAATATCGTGCTACCAGATTATTTGTTGAAGCTTGACGACGAGCAACTGAAGGTGTCAGTTACTAAATTGTGGAGCAAATACAGTGAGTTGTTAGTAGACTGCAAACCGTATAACACCGAAGATTGCGTGCGATCGGAGTTAAAGTTGTGGAAGGCGTATTGTGATCGCGAATTTAAACATAGCGGCGACCTATCTGTTGCGGAAATATTTAGAATGTGCGACGCAGACATTTATCCGAACTGTAAACTCCTGTTAAACATTTTCTTGTGTTTGCCAATTAGCGTGGCTTCTGCAGAACGAAGTTTTTCTGCCCTGCGTCGGCTGAAATCGTGGCTCAGAAGCCACATGACCCAAGATCGTCTCGTGGGACTCGCGTTAATGCACTTGCATCGAGACATCCCACTGCGTCCTGAAGCGATATTGGATAGATTCGCGAAGTCCAAAACCCGACGTTGTAATATAATAATTTAAGTACTGAATTATATATCTGTAATATAATATACCTGTAAATTTGATCCTTCACCCTTCAGCTCCTAGGTCGGTACATTTAATATCAATTTTATAACATGTCATTCTAATTGTAACATTTTCCAAACACGGAACCACACAGTATTGGCTATTAAACAACCCGTCAGCACAGACAGGGTTTTTTTGGTCTCGTTGGACCAAAAAAAAAAAAAAAGGCAATGGCCCCCCCCTTAGACGATTTCTGGATCCGCCCTTGCACACAATAAGACAAATGTGTGCAGAATTGGGTTCAAATGCATTTTATAATACAACACAAGACCCGTGGTTGTAATTCTGTCAATTCCTATTTGTTAAAACAAACTTATGGGAGCAATTATTTTCAACAGAATTCACTAGATTGAAATTGCAACTGTTGTATGAATCATATTTCAGATGGTTTTTTAATCACTCACAGGAAGCGTCAGTTAAGCGTGTCGCGGATAATTTGTGTTCATTACACTTCAATGCCACTTAATTTCAGCTACGATCAAGCATACGGTTAACATTTTTGCATTATATGCAAATTAAAGTGCTCATCATTGATTGGAATGGGAATCTCGCACAATTATTAGAGACGTAAATTCAGTGAAATTAGATTCATGTTTACATTTTGATACTGTGTAAAACTACATGCAAATACAATGATGTCATGATGTTAAGTGTTTTAATTAAACACAATGATGTTTTCTTTTTAAGTATACACATTAGATATGGGAAGTTCGAATCTTTCAGGTGATTCGAATCAACCGAATTATTTCTTAAAAGTGATTCGTTCTTTATGAATCGTTCGTAAACGAATCACTTATAAAAAAAATAATGATGATGATAATAATAATAATATAGTTCGACCCGAGACTAATTTTCTGTGCTTTTATAAACTCGAAATTTTACTTCATGCGCCATGCATATAAAACACTAAAATACTGTCAAAGTTATGTATATTTTAACCTCACTTGAAATCAGTGTATTATATGCGTGGCGCATGAAGTAAAATTTCGAGTTTAGAAAAGCCCAGAAAATTTGTCTCGGGTCGCTGCGCGACCCTCGACAAATTTTCACGGGGCTTTTCTAAACTCGAAATTTTACTTCATGCTTAGTCTGGGAGTGGGAAACACTCGTTTAAAGCTTTAAATTGAACTGTTTAAAAAAAACAACAAATATCTAAAGATTTCAAAAAAATAGGCTGACTTTAGAAAACATATACTCTAAAGAAAAACTCCCTGTATATACAGGGTGTCTACGCTAAACAGTTCGTTAAAAGTTTATGGGGTTGCCGTTGCACTAAAAATTTGAAAAAAAACCTTGTCATACGGTTGAATCAGTTCTCCTCATGTGAAATATTTTCAACTTTATATCACTTCCGGTTCCACCGGAAGTAGCACCAAATTTGTTATTTTAAATGGAATACCCTATATATTAGTAACTTTTTGGATTCCTCCTTTAAATTGCAACATATTTTATTCGAACATATGTACACTTATAATAATAATAATAATAATAAACCATTTATTGACCAATTAACATAAGTATACATGATTTCAGATATATAAATACATAATTATACATACTAATATGGTCAAATGGACCTAAATCAGTTCAGCTAATTCCAATTTCTTGGCGATTAAAAGAACTGTTCTGCCTTTAGGCCAATATGAAAATAATACATTTTAAGTAAAATATAACATACATACATACACGCAACTGTTACAATAAAGATTGTAGTAGGGCAAGAAAATATATTAATCAAAAATAGGTAAGGTATTAACTTAGGGTGTTAGTAATTGGTGATAGATTCACGAAGATGCTTAGCATATAATTTGCGAAAAACAAGGACATTACTTTCCTTACATTCAGGAGGTACTTTATTATACACTTTAGAGACCTGTATCGAAAATGCTCTCTCTGCAAAAGTTGATTTGTATTTAGGCGGTGTTAGCAAGCCTCTAAAGCGTAAATTTAGAGTATGCACATCAGAACGAAACTTTATTTTTTCGTACAGGTAAGGGGGTGTTTTGCAAATAATTAATTTCTGACAAAACACCGCGAAGTGCAACAGACGGCGATCACTCATATTGAGCCATTCAATTTCTTTTAGTTTATGACTTATATGTTGGTACTTTCGAATGCCGAAAATCAATCTTAAACAAGAGTTCTGTACTAACTGAATTTTACGAATTGTCTTTTTGTCTAAACAGAAGTTGAATACAACATCGCAATAATTAAAATGCGATAAGACAAGTGATTCACACAATATAGTCCTAAGTTTCTGAGATAAACAGTGGCGATTTAAAAATATGAGTCTAAGAGTAGCATATGCTCTATTAATGCACATGGATATGTGGTTATAGAATCTAAGATCAGAATCTATTTGAAGCCCTAAGCTTTTAACACATGTTTTTATTACACAATTTGATCCGTCATTATTCATAGATATTGAGATTTGAGGTAGAATTCTCTCACGCGTTTTTTTGGGACCAAAAAGTATAGCTTCCGTTTTAGAATTATTAATTAATAGACCATGATCCCTGCATTTAGTTAATATATTAAGAAGATCAAGGTTTATTTTGTTGCATACTGAGTTTACATCCCTCTCCGCAAATATGTATAACAGTTGGGTATCGTCTGCAAAGAGGTGGAAGTTATTAATATTAAGGCTAGAAAATATTTGTGAGGTATAGATGGAAAACAATAGTGGTCCCAAAACTGATCCTTGAGGCACACCCCTACTTACTCTACTTCCTTGGACATAATATTCTCAGATTTAACCATTTGCGATCGATTTAATAGGTAGTTTTTAAAGAAATTAATAGAAACTTGATCAAATCCAATAAAGGATAATATGGATATTAATGTGTTATAATTCAATGTATCGAACGCCTTCGAAAAATCTAACAGTATCAACAGAGACAAAAGGCCTTTGTCCCGAGAAAGAATTATTTTATCAGTAATATCTGTGAGGCTAGTGACACAGCTATAATTTTTACGAAAACCGGACTGTGTCTTAGGTAGGATGGAGTTATGAGACAAGTAACGTTTAATTTGAGGTTCAATAGCTTTTTCCAGTACTTTGGAAAGGGTGCAAATTAGGCTAATGGGTCTTAGATCACTCGGATCAGAGATAGTATTTTTTTTAGGTATTGGCACAATGTATGATTTTTTCCAGGCCGAGGGGAAGTATCCCTGGGCGAGACAAATATTAATAATATGCGTAATGTACGGTGTAATAAATGGACAACAGAACTTTAGCATTTTTGCACTAATTCCATCAGAACCTGGCGAGGATTCAGGTAGATTATTTATAATTTTGCTTATTTCTGACTCGCTAACCTCTGTAAATGAGAATTTTTCTGATAAAGGGTTTAGTAGATTAGATTTATAATACTGATCTAGATCATTGTTCACTGTAGTAGAAGGGATAGAGTTAATGAAATAATTATTGACTACATTTACATCCAATACATTATTTACTATGGTATTATTTTTGCGACAACTCTGTATGTTTAGTTGTTTCAGCTCTTTCCATAACTCTTTCGGCTTATTTGATTTCAGACAAAATTCAAAGTAGCTTTTTTTTTCTTTATTAATGCTTGATGTAGTCAGATTACGCCATGACTTATAATAATCCCAGTGGCTTTGATTTTTTGTTTTCTTGAACTTGTTCAACGCATTGTTTCGAAGGTTAATTAATTTCTTAACATTATCGGTAAGCCAAGGGGAATATTTTTTTGTAAATGTGGATGTTTTAATGGGTGCATGGAGATCAAATAAGTCTAATAATATTAAGGTAAAATATTCAACTTTTTCGTCAATGTTGTTTAGATAATAAATAAAATCCAGGTTGCAATAATTTAGGTCGTTGTTAAGATTATTAATATTAATGTCTTTGAAAGGTCTGTACGAAATAGTTACAGGATTAAATTTAGGCTTGGAAATTCGAAAATCGCATGATATTAAATTGTGGTCAGAATAGCCATGTAAATTTAGATTGTAAGTATTCAAAGATTGCTTGCTATTAGTTATAATTAGGTCAATAAGTGAAGATGAAGTTAGTGCTACTCTGGTAGGCTTTGCAATTATCTGTTTAAATGAAATTGTTGATATAAATTGGTCAAACAAACGTACCGAATTACTATTTATATCCAAAACATTAATATTGAAATCGCCAATGCAAAATATTTCCTCAGTACATGGAATTAAATTACTAAGACACGCTTCAATGCCGGTCAAAAAATTATCCACATTAAAAGTGGGAGGTCTGTAGACAACTCCCACACCATAGCTGATTTTGTGCAATGAAAAGGTGAACCACATTTGCTCAATTGAGTGATCGCAGTCAATTAGTTTGTATTTAATATATTTTTTAATAAAGAAAGCCACTCCTCCGCCTCTCGAAGGTCTGTCCCTTCTGATTAGTTTGTAGCCATCGATGTTGCATTGATTATCAGATATATTGTTATGTAACCATGTTTCGTATAGTGCAATAATGTCATAATTTTCAGAAATGATTTGCTCTTTTAATATGTTAAAATTTGCAAGAAGAGATCTGCAATTTATACCAGCAATTTTAAATCTTCCCATGCAATCAATTAATATAATTGTTTTATTTTAAGTAGATTAATTAATTTTCTTGCTACAAAACTTGTGTTCTAACTTCAAATGATATTGAAAACCGAAATAAATATGTTATGTATATATATATATATATATTTATGTTGTTGGTTGCAGCTTTGACATACTCCATTCCATTACAATAAATAAGCGTTAGTAATGTGGCAAATAATAATAAAACAAAAAAATAAGTAATTGAGAAAAAAAAATCATAAGTAAAAACATAAAGCACAACGCATTTTATGCATTTTATTACATGCAAATAATATCATGCAATACTTTAATCCAAATATTCACTTAATGATAAATACAATATAGAAGTTTAAATTAACCGAATTTTTTAATTAAACAAATTGATTTCACTACTTATTTTGTTAACTACAAAAAACTAAAAAATATCCGTGCAATACATTAGACTTAATATTCACTTAATGATACGAACTAAGAAAATGTATAGAGAAATAAAAAGTAGAAAGTAGCATGCATGAAAATGACCAATTAATTTAAAAATAAGTTTTAAAATAAAATGTAAATAGTTGATGAAACATGCATGAAATGTAATTTTAGATGTCGGTTTCTGAAAATATCTTCTTAATTAACTCCTTTCCATTACTGACTGCATATTTGACATAAATGTTACCATACGACGACCAAGCATTGTGTAATCCTAATTTTTGCTGCGCCAGTTTTAATAATTTGTATCGTGATGGGCATAAATCGTCGCATAAAATAATGCCAGTTTTTTTTAATAATTTACGCTGTTTCATTATTTGTTTAATGCAATCAGCTGACTGCGTTTCCACAATGACGACCGGTGGATTATTCGGCTTTGTTTTCAGGTTTTTCAATCTATAGCATTTTTTTATGAACATATTATTTATTTTTAATTTATTCTTCATTAGTTCATCAATTGAATTATTCAAGTTTTCGTTAGATTCTTCTTTTAGACCAATTATTCGTATATTATTTTGGCGAGTTTGTTGCTCCAACTGATCAATACGTTTTTGTAGTGAATGATTTTTTGTATCTAAAGATGATATCTGGGCATTTAATTTATCAAATTGACTTGTGAATTCAATTTTAACCTTGGCTACAATTTTATCTGTTAGCGTAGAAATGATTTCGTCGTCTTTAAATATATCCATGACTGCCTCCTTTATGATCGCGATAATGTCAGTTTTTTGTTCTCTAGTGAACGGCATAGTTCTAATTGCGAAAATGTATGTAGGTGAATACTCACAGATTCCGTAGGTAACTTTAATACTTATTTTATTCGTCACTTTACTCAATAATAAAGAATAATTTGAGGAGCACCAAAAGCCCGAGTTCACTCACTCACGAACCATCGAATATAATATAATTATAGTTTTCAAGCAATAAAAATATTTCTAAAATTCAGACCTCTAAAAGGCATATTGAAATCTGTCTGTAACTTTTCTTAAGAATAAGATAAAAATATGATTTATACCTCTACTTGTACCTAGAGGATGCCTCTATGAGTGTATGAATTCGAAACTGTCAATTTTGACAATAGGTGTTCTTAAAATGTCAATATCGAAGTGCCCTCTTCAATATCTCGTAATTCAAGTTTTTTAAATGGAATGACCCATTTTTTATCACGTGGTACTATTAGGGAGAAGATTTCCTACAAACAAGTATTAACAACTATACTCCTAAAGCAAGTGGTTTTCGAATTATTTCGAAGATTCGTTTTTCGTCGCATTTATGCAGGGAATAATCCGCGTATTAGTCGCAACTGAATTTTAGTAGGCAAGTAGTAATGCTTTTGTTTTGTGGCTTATGTAATGCGAAATGTCAAATAATAAAAACAATTAGTACAAAGTTATACAGAAATCAACAAAATCAATAAATACACCCATCAACAAATTATCAATTTATTCTTTATGCATGGCAACTACGATAGAATTGGTACTCAAACATGTAGAATATTTAATGAAACTTTTCCACATTTGCCGCCGATGAATAAAAGAAGGTTTAGAAGATTGGAATCAAATTTTGTTCAATTGGCAGTTGCCATGTATAAAGAATAAATTGATACTTTGTTGTTTTGTGTAATTATTCATTTTGTTGATTTCTGTAAAACATTGTACTAATTCTTATTATTATTTGACATTTCGCAATACAATCGCGACAAAACAACAGCATACTACTAGCCTACTAAAATTCAATTGCGACTTATGCGCGCATTATTCCCTGCTTAAATGCGACGAAAAACGAATTTTCGAAATAATTCGAAAACTACTTGCTTTGGGAGTATAGTTTTATAATACTTTTTTGTAGGAAATGTTCCCCCTAACCGTCCTATGTGATAAAAATTGGGTCATTCCGTTTAAAAAAATTGAATTACTAGATATTGAAGAGGACACTTAGATATTGACATTTTAAGAACACTTATTGTGAAAATTGACAGTATCCAATTAATTCACTCATAGAGGCATTCTCTAGGTACAAGTAAAGATATAAATCATATTTTTATCTTTTTCTTAAGAAAACTAGCAGACAGATTTCAAGATGCCTTTTAGAGGTCAGAATTTTCGAAATATATTTTTTTCTTGAAAACTATAAGAGATAAGTGTACATGTGTTCAAATAAAATATGTTGCAATTCAAACGAGACACCCAAAAAATTACTAAAATATAGGGTGTTCTATTTAAAATAACAAACTTGGTGCTACTTCCGGTGGAACCGGAAGTGATATAAAGTTGAAAATATTTCACATGAGGAGAGCTAATTCAACCATATGACAAGGATTTTTTTCAAATTTTTAGTGCAACGGCAACCCCATAAACTTTTAACAAACGGTTTAGCGTAGACACTCTGTATTATGTATTAGTCACTTCTATTAATATATGTTGGAAAGAAATAGAGAAAAAAACGGAAAGAAATAGAGAAAAAAACGCGCCATAAACTGTTAGCAAAATAACTAAGAACTTATTTTCAAATCTATTGTACTCGCTTATTAAACTTTATACTTTATTGCTTACATTGTAATTTATTCGTATATTTACAAATAAATTATAAAATAAATACTTATTTCAGTTATTTAATATTAATTAAAACATCAAATGTATAAAAGTCTTATGTTAACATAATTGAAATTCGTTTAATAAAGGAACCGAAACATCTAATGATATCTGGTTCATTAGATGTTTCGGTTTCTTTATTAAAGAATTTCAATTATGTTAACAACGAAAAACTTTTAAATAATTCAGATCTTTGTGAGACTGAAGAATTTTCAAATAGATTTTAATACTATTTGCCTTTTTGGCATATATTTGCTCATTTAAAACTTATTTATAAAGGCAATATCTTTTCAAAATTTTATAAATTTAATGCTTACACATTCCTCAATGTATTACATTAATTTATAGTTTAAAAAAAAAATCAAACAAAGAGGTAAATATTAAAAAACGTTCACCTTAACTCTTTTGTTTATGATCAGTATACGAAAAAGCCTAGCGGAGATATTTATTTGATAATCAGTCACAAATTGCTGCTTTATTAGTAACATAATCAAAAAAAGTTTCAAACAAAAGATAATAAAAAAATACAACACAAAACTTTTGGCTAATTACTTTTCATCTCGGTTCTTTTGTTTATGAACTAGTAATTAAAACATCTAGTGGAGATCAACAACTCACCGACTATGGCTTTCAATGTCTCAATCAAAAAATGTTTTAAACAAAAGTTGTAGCCAACAAAAAACAATCCACTTTTACCTTAAAAGTTTTCACTTCAGCTTTTTTGTTTTTGTTAAACCGAGAAAGATTTTTTAATAATAAATACACAGCTTTATGATAATTCGAAAATTTACGAACAAGTGTCTTCCACTCCCAGACTAAGCATGAAGTAAAATTTCGAGTTTAGAAAAGCCCCGTGAAAATTTGTCGAGGGTCGCGCAGCGACCCGAGACAAATTTTCTGGGCTTTTCTAAACTCGAAATTTTACTTCATGCGCCACGCGTACAAATCACTGAATTCAAATGAAGTTTAAAATATACTCCTTGGAAATGATTCATGCAAGATTGATCAAAAAGTATTCTCTTGCAAATGTTTGACCATTTGGACATGAACAATTTTATCAATGATATGCTGAATATTTCCCAATTTTTAATAGTTTTGACAGTATTTTGCCACGTTCAACTGCTTTCACTTTAATCATTTTCTGATGACAGTAAATCACTAGATTGTTACTTAAAACTTCCAACAAACACCAGAATTTAGCCACGTCGGAATCACAAACAATTTGTCTGAATCCGAAAGTGGAAAACACCAGATTTGATGACAAAATCACTAATTTGGCAACCCTGACGATATCCTTAGTAAGCTAAAAAAAAAGGAGAGTATGTAACAGTGTGTGCGAGGAGGATAATTGATGACTGCGCATTTAGCGCGCGTGAAAACAGAGGGGCTAAATGCGCTCCCCCAACAGAACGTTCTATATATTTCGCCATTTCGGTCATAGAGAACGTGCTGCCGAATTTTTGTCAACTCACAACACTAATGATTCGAGCGAACGAATTAGTCATCTGATTCGGGCGGATTCAGACCGCATGTATAAATCCGAATCGGGAATACGATTCCGCTCAGCCAAAATCGTTCGGTCAGTCGTCTCGAGTAAATGAATCATTAACGAATCAATTCTTCTTGAAATATGGAATCAATTCATTTAAATCACTATACAGAATCGTTCTTTTCGAACGAATCATTCACAAACGACCCATATCTAATACACATCACAATGCTCAAGCTGTAAATTTTCAGGTATTAATTGTTATTGAAAAAAAAATCAATTCGAAGCTTCTTCTTTTAATTAATATATTACTACATAAAGATTAAAGACAAGAAATGTGAAAGTTTTCATTTCATTATTTGATAACTATGATATTAAAAACGATTTTTAAATATTTATAAAGATGAATTTTAAGCATTTGTTGCTTTAGTAGTATATTTTAAACTTTATTAGAAATCACTGCTTTATACGCAAATTTTCATGCTTTTTTAAACTCGAAATTTTACTTCATGCTTAATCAAGAAGTGGAAACACTCCTTAGAAATTTCAAATAAACTTTTGTAAAAATATAGAATGCCTTAAAAATTTACAGAGCTTACATCGACAAGTGTATACTTAAAATAAAAATTCCCTTTATACAATACATATGGGCATAACAAGAATTTTTACTAGGAGAGGGGTAAAAATAAAATGGATAATAGTAACAACATTATACGGAAAAAATATATCGATACATTTTGAAAATTAAATAGTTAGCTATAGTAATTATTAATAATGGTTGTTAAAATGATAAAACATGTACGCATTATGAACATTGATCGAAATTGCGATGAAACTTAGTTTTAAAATTTATGGCAGTAAATTATATTTTTAATAATACCTTTTTGATAAAAAAAATTATCAATTTAAAGACAAAGCGAAGTCAAAAAGCGTTCGCAATGGTCTCAAAAGTATATTTTTTAATTTTAATAATAATGAATTGTCGTTATTGTAAAAAAAGGTTACAATACAAAACAGGTAGATGCACTATATTATTAATACCTCAGTTTTTATAAATTAAGAAAACTTAATAATTTGATCTATCTCTTAGGGTCGGTATTATATTCAAGATAAAGCTCATTTAAATAATTAAAGTCGACTTTAATGTCAAATCGTTGATTCTCATTTATCGATCAAATATATTTGAGTCATTCGCGAGCAAGACTTCGTAGAGGTCAGACGTGCGAGCGCCTTATCAAAGCTATCCAAAGTTAAATATTGTCTACACAAATACAATAAACACCCTTCTGGGTATAACCTAGGAAGGATGAGCGACGACATCGAGGATGATCCAAACATGGACACTTCGGAATTTACATATCCGATTCCGAAGAGACGTGGCCGGCCGGCAAAATACCCCACAGCGAAGAAAGCACACGTGACAGGTAACAGTGTAAAAACCACTAATAAATTACTACAATCTGTCTTAAAACAAATGACGACACAAAAAAATCAACAAACACACAATCAAAACCCTACATACACCGCACAATCTCAGACAGCATCTCACTCCCAAGTTAGCTAAACACAATTACAGCCATCAACCAGCATCATCACTCCTTAAACAACACATTCGACACAACCTCAACAAACATCAGTAACACACAACAAAAAACGCAACCAGGAACACTACAATAACACATTCACATTTACAACAATCAACGATCTAACTCGCATTCAGTTCGCCTTAATTTGGAATGAGCGTAACTTTGACAACGACGCATTAATAATCAAAACAGTTGGGATTTTTAATCAAATCCAACGAAACAAAACATAACATTGAAAGAGCGCTAAAATCACACACTAACACGACCGCAACAACTCAGCGCAGCGCGCCGGCGCCTTCGTATCGTTGCATTATTAAAGGAGTGGAACCAGAGATTGAGGACCTGACCATCAGTGCGCGCCTGCACGCACTAGGAATAACACATCGCGTTTGCCGTCGCATTATTGCAGAGAAGGACGATTTCGCCACTCGCATGATTAGAGTAATAACACCGTCACTAGAATCCTTTACAAAACTTCTACACGAACAATTTAAATTCATGTGTAAAGTCTGCACAGTCATCGAGAGTAAACCACCAACTCCACTACCTCTTCCGTGCAGCAGATGCAATAAATATGACCATGTCACCAGCAACTGCAAAGAGAATATAAGCTGTGCCAAATGTGCAGGAAATCACCCCACTTCGACGTGCAACACCGCCCTCCCAATCAATTGCAAGGGATGTGGAGAAACGGACCATGACGCATGGTCAACAAAATGCGTTAACAGACCACTAAAACCGATAGAGGGATAACCAAACATAAAAATAATAAACCAGAACAAAAAATCATAACAAATTGACAAGGACCTCACAAAACACGCACGCATTCATAATCCCATCACAGTTCATGATTACATTATTGACATTTACACTACAAAACTCAACGAACTAACAGTGACGTTATGTTTGACCTCGAATCCCCAAATGTCATCCCCCCGTAGCTCCTTTATCCGGTATCCAAACAGGTTTTTCACAAATAATTAGCTAAAATGGCTGTCTTTAATTTCTTATATAGTAACATCAACTCCCTTTCCAAGAAATCCCATCTATTATCCAATTATCTGACCAATAATCCCATTGATGTAATTATGATGGTCGAAACAAAAACCAACAAACCATTTTCATTTAATAGCTGGTCCTTCATCCAAATTCGTTTTTCAATTCCCCTACAAAACCAACGAGGAGGCTCATTGGTGGCAGCCAGACAAAAAATCAAATTGGTAAAATCAAATTCGCCAAAAATTAACAATCAAATGAATGAATGTCTGCACTGTATCATTGAGCTTCCCCAATTCCTACTTAATTCTTCCTTACATCCATAACTCCTCTTCCATCGAAAATACAATCTTCACGAAGGCATCTCTGTATGAACATGCTGTTGTAATTGGTGATTTTAACATCAACAAGACCAAATCAAGACAACTCTCCTCCTTAATATCAAACTCCAATTTTGTTCGTATACATACTTTTATTATGTCACAACCAATCTACCACTCCCGATATCCTTCTCTGCACTAGTAATATCCAACATCTCATACAAAATGTTATCCTCGTTCCTGATCTATGTTCAGATCAGATGTCCATACAATTCTCCCTTAATATATGCTCCCCTCTCCCTTCCCATCCTAAGACAATTCTAAGTTATAAAAACTGTGACATTGCAAAAGTGACTGACGAAATGACTGAATTTATTTCTAAAAACCAATCAATCAATCCTAATACCATCTCCTCTTTCATAGATACCTTAACTAAATCAATTTAAGACAACACACCAACCATAAAAAAAACCCTACAAATATCCCCTTCCTAAATACATACTCCGCCTAATAAAATATAAACGACAATTATACAGAGACCTTAGACAGACTGACGATACGACGCTTAAACAAAAATTCAACATAATTAATAAGGACATTCGTATTCTCATTGGACAATACAAAAGTGATCTTTGGATTAAATCATGTGAACAAATATATGACCTACATGGTCAACACTATTGGCAAGAAATAAAAAAGGTTAGCAAATACCGATAAACAGATTTTATCCGAATGATCCGACGACTAAAAAGACAGTGATGGACGATTCTGATATTACAAACACATTTGCAAAATATTTTAAACAAACCCACACTATAACAGACCACATCGACTATGACAACGACTTCCTTGACTGTGTTAGTTCCTGGTATATGTCTTTTAAAACCATCCAAATTTCCTACATCCCAAATGATGATATAAAGGAGGAGGAGTACTTTGAGAACCTAAAATAGGGCAAAAACATCACGCCTGGTTACGACAACATTCCTAGACATCCTAAAATCCCTTCCAACGAACATCCACTCATACATAGTCAAAATGTTTAACCACATATACTCTACCCAAATCATCCCGATGGAGTGGAAGAGGGGTATAATTACCTGCATTCATAAACCAGAAAATGACTCGTTAGAACCCAGTAGCTACCGTCCTATCACTCTTCTCCCTGTCCTAGGAAAATTATTCGAAACAATAGTAAAAACTAAACTTATGGCCTGCATATCCGATATTATCCCACCCTACCAATTTGGATTCCTTGAACACCGTTCCACAACTATAACTCTATCAATCCTTACATCAAATTGCCAAACAGCAGCCCTCGAAGGCCGAAGACCCGCAATATTATTTTTAGACATCAAAAAAGCCTTTGACTCTGTCTGGCATCGAGGCCTGCTGTACAAGTGCAAATCCCTTAACTTACCCCCACATCTAATTAACCTCCTAGATAGTTTCCTTAACAGTAGATTTCGCTAATTATTTTTTTAAGAATTCGTCATTAACTAATAGTTTAATTCAGATCAGTAATTGTTTGTTTTTGCTCATTGTTTTTTAGTGTTAACCCTGAGGAAAGGACAAAATGAGTCCCGAAAGCTTGGTATTACAATAAAGTAGATTACACACATCTCTCCTGTCGTATTATTGGTCGAATGTCCTGTTAGGAAATTTTCTGAACTCTGCCTCTAACGTAGTACGACCGTTACTTCTTGTGCTGGTATATATATATATATATATATATATATATATATATATATATATAAAAGCACTGTGGTGGAATTTTTTAATAAAAAAAATTGTTTACAAACAATATTGTTTAAATTTGGCGAAGAAAGACACTGGTTTTGTTCGATGATTTTATTTTCAATCAACTTTTGATAATGATCTGTAAAGAAAGAAACACGTGTCAAATAAAATTAAGGAATAAAACAAGTGTTTTTCTTAACCAAAGACTCCTCATTTTAGGAGTGATATTTCATCTGTGATATTTTAGCTTCAATTGTGATAGTATCTTTGTATTTATGTTTCGTAACATAAATTGTGATATTTTTATTTAGAACCGTGATGCAATCTTTACTAGTAATTTGTATGTTAAATACTTTTTTTGCACCGTATTTATTTATTTTTTATTATCATTTACTTGTGTATGGTTTTTTACACTGTTATCTATTTATTACATTTAAGCTATTTTTTTAATGCATTTTATGTAACTATTAGGTAACATTAATTTAAAAAGGTTTAAATTAATGTTACTTAATAATTACATCAAATGCATTAAACCATTGAACCATTGGATAGTCATGTAATAGTGTTTAATGCCTTCAAGTTTGTTAAAAAAAATAATTTTATAATTTATTGAATATGATAACTTATGTATAAATAACTGAATGTCTTACATTTGTAAGATAAGGTGAATTTCGTAAGTAAATTTTAATAATAATAATAATAAAATTTGAACAATACTGTTTCTAAACAAATTTTGTTGTTAAAAAATTCCACCACAGTAAGTTGGGCCATAAAAATGTACAAATAAATCAGAGCTGGGACGAATCCTCGTAAAAAAGATTTGAATCTCGAATCCGAATCAACTAATATGATTCGAATCACGAATACTCGAAAAAGGATTCGTAAGAGATAATTATGATTCGAATCAAAGATTCGAATCCTGTTTTTTCGAATCACGAATACAAATCCTACAAGAATAAATTTTATTTTATTTTTTTTTTTTCAACCATTAATATAAAACTATCGTTACCAGTTGTTTTAACAAAAATATTCAAAACCTAATTAGTTATTATTAACACATCGTTAATAAAAAACTAAATATCTAATTCCCTTTTACTCTGATTAAAGATGTATCTGTGTGTTTCTGAACTTCACTTCAAATCAGTGTTTTGTACGCGTGGCGCATGAAGTAAAATTTCGAGTTTAGAAAAGTCCAAAAAATTTGTCTCGGGTCGCTGCGCGACCCTCGACAAATTTTTACGGGGCTTTTCTAAACTCGAAATATTACTTCCTGCTTAGCCTGGGAGTGAAAAACACTTATTTAAAGCTTCAAATTGAACTTTAAAAAAAAAACAAGGAATATCTATAGATTTACAGAAAATAGGCTATATTTGGAATACGTATACTTAAAAGAAAGCTCCCTGTATCTGTTTGCTCCGAAGAAATATGAATAATTGTAAACCATAATAAAGATAACAATTTATTCTCAAAAAACACTCGTTAAATAATATTTTACACAATTGACGCGTGTTGAACAATGGCGGCGACAAAGAAAAAACATGTATTTTTAATCTTCTAGTAGAAATGCGTTTTATGTTAAAAGAAGTAAACTATCCATCTTTCAGCTAGTAGTACAAGTTCTTTCTGCTAGCCAATCGTCCTTTTAGTAGTACAAACAAACAACTACTATTTTGTTCCTTCTACTATTACTAGGACTTTCTGCAACTAGTTGTAGTACAGGCTCCGTCTGCTGGCGGCAAGACACGATAAGCCAGAACCATCTGAACTAGACGCTCTGTTAATAGCAGCAGTTCTTTCTGCTAGTAGAACAGGTGTTTCTTGCTATAAAAAACGACTGCTAGGCCTTTCTGCTACTAGTAGTAGTACAGGTTCCATCTGCCGGTGGCAAGATTTGAAGCTATAACCATCTGAACCAGAAGCCCTGTCTGCCAATAGCGGTAGTTGTTTCTGCTAGTAGAAATAGCGTGTTCTGCTAAAGAGTAAACGTTTCTATCAGTAGTAGTAGTTATTTCAGCTAGTAGTACAATTTGTTTGTGCTAGTAGCGTTCTCCCTTTCAGTAGTAGAAAGAACAACTACTATTTTGTTCCTTCTTCTACGGGTAGGTCTTTCTACTACTAGTACGGATGGAACCTGTACTACAGGTTCCGTCTGCTGATGGCAAGACATCTGAAACTAGAACCATATGAACTAGAAGCTCCGTTAATAGCGGTAGTTCTTTCTGCTGTAGTAATTCTTTTAGCTAGTAGCAGTTGTTCTTAAGAACAACTGCAAACCCCTCCTGAAGTTTTTATGTGTAAAAGCTATACTGTAAGAGCAAAAACAATATTTTTTCCTAATCCCCCCACGAAATTTTTATAACCCTCTCCGATTTGTTTTTCTGGCTGCGGCCTTTGTCGTTTTTTCAGCTTAATAGTAGTTTTTCATTCTACTACCACTAGTTTTTTCTGCTACTACTAGTAGTAGTAGTAGTAGAGGCTCAGTTTACGGAACTAGAAGCTCTGTCTGCTAATAGCGGCAATTCTTTCTGCTAGTGGACAAATCGTTTTTAACTGAAAAAAAGTAAACGTTACAGTTTGTAGTAGTGGTTCTTTCGGCTATTAGTACTTAGTAGTACTAGTACAGGCCTCGTCTGCTAGTAGCAAGATATCTGAAGCTACAACCATCTGAGCTAGAAGTTCTGGCTGGTAATAGTGCTAGTTGTTTCTTCTAGTTGAAATAGTGTTTTTCGCAAAACAGACTATTTTCTGTAAATCTTTAGATATTCCTTGATTTTTTTTAAGTTCAATTCGAATCTTTAAACGAGTGTTTTTCACTCCCAGACTAAGCATGAAGTAATATTTCGAGTTTAGAAAATCCCGGTGAAAATTTGTCGAGAGTCGCGCAGCGACCCGAAACAAATTTTCTGGGCTTTTCTAAACTCGAAATTTTACTTCATGCGCCACGCTTATAAAACATTGATTTAACGAGAAATTTAAAAACACACAAAAGACATTTTTCATGATAGTCCTCACAATTAATTCGAATTATTTTTGACGGTTCAAATCCGTTTGTAAGTATTCGAATCCTTTTATAAATATTCAAATCCTTTTATAAATATTCCAATATTTTTATAAGGATAAGAACTTTAAATCCGTATACGACAAACCTTATCCTCGATATTCCATTCTGAACAAGGTGTTCCTCAAGGTTCCCCTCTATCTCCTTTATTGTACAATATATATATTGCTCCGACTTATATCATCCCAATCCCAACTTTATAAACCTAACCTGTTATGACCTACAGTTTGCGGATGACACTGCCTTAATCACCTATTCATCAACCCTAGCCTCAGCCCTTAACTTCCTCCAAGATTTTATAAACAAATCAGCTACTTGGTTTTACAAGTGGAGGCTTAAAATTAATCTCAACAAATCCCAACTATTCTTGCCCTACTATCGCATACCGCCTAATCCTCTCTCCATAAACATTAAAGGATCTACTATATACTCCTTTCCATTATGTAAATACCTAGGAACCCCGTTAGACCCAAAACTGTCCTTCAAAAAACACACTTCCGATATAAAAGCAAACATCTTAAAGCGAGCAAAACATTTCCGTTGCCTGACATACAAGAATCAAGGAATTAGTACCAACACGTGTACCAAAATTTATAAAATGATTTGCCGTCCCATCCTAGACTACAGCTCCATCCTTTATATAAATCCATGCAATGTCACCATTAAAAACCTCGAAGCAGCCGAAAGATCCTCCCTCCGTACCCTTACAAAACTTCGACACCCTCAAAATCCCCTCCACAACACATCCAATTTACTCCTTTACGAAAAAACAAAAGTTACCCTAACAAAACAAAGACTTCGATTTCTCGCAGAACGATTCGCATGTAACGACTCGAATTATGACCACCTTAAAAAAAATTGCATTCCTAGAAACCACGACATTGTCCCAAAATACAAAATCCCACCTGGAACCCTATATGAATACATCTCCTGCTTTTATCCTACTTCCCCACCTTGAAATAGACTATAAAAAACACACACACACACACATACACATAGCATAGGGCAGAAAGGTCTATGGTCGATAGCTCTTGTAAGAGAGGGAAGTAAAAAATTATTTGAAAATATATTTATATATTATAAATTGTATTTTATTTTAATGTATTTCTTTCTTTTTTAATAAAGATGATATAGTAGTAGTATTCGCAATTATTTAAAGACACAACAAACAAATAAACTAGTTTCGATCAATAAATCTATTCGCTTATCATCAAACACGCAAAAAACCCAGGCGAAAATCCGAGATAATTGCATTCTTTACATATTTATTCACCTATTCAATATCAGTTCTAGCGAATACACGGTGCGTACCACGTCTTCACTTTTTAGAAAATTCAGTTCGCTTTTCGAGTTTTTAAGTGCTAGAGTTTATTTACATTTACGATAGTAATTGCTGTGACTGGTCGACAAAGCTGCAACGCTAAGGCTATTAATTCCCCAAGAAGAAGTGCTACTGTTTTGATTCGTTGTGAAGTTTTGATAAACAGATTATTCAAATTAAAATCCACTACTAGAAATTTGGATATAAGGATTCGACTTTAATTAATTAAAAGGTTAGCGTGATCGTTTGCTTTCTTACTATTTGGACTTTGAAGCCTCATTCATTCATTTCGTAAAAGAAGAAGAAGAAAACATCCCCTTTTATTAAAACTGTTCTTTAATCTAAATAATAAAGTTTCAAAAAAGCTGTAGACGGTTAAAAAACAGAAAATTATTAGAACACTTAAAAATTAATTAGATTTTCTTTGTCTGTTTTGCACTTACAGAAAGATTAAACATCATTCCATTTCAGCCTCATCATTCGGTGACATTTGTTTCAATTATTTTTTCAACCATTTAGGGAATACATAAATCTATTTTGCTACTTTTTCCTCGACTATTTAGAACCCTAATAAATCTTTTTAAATTATGTGTAAAGTATTTGTTTTGAAGTGGGTACACGACCCTCTATTAGGATGGAAAAAGAGACCCCATAGTCGCATCCACAGAGTTTTTTCCTCCTCGAAAGCGGGTCGTGTACCTACTTTAAAACAAACACTTTACACATAATTTATATAGATTTATAGGTTTCCATAAAATTCAATTTTGTTACCTTAAATTGACATTATTGACGTAGTTAGCATACATTATAATATATTTATTAGTGCTAGTACCAACAGTATGGCATTTATTATATAAAGGGTTTGTATGATTCTTAGAGTTAATCAACATTTTTTTCCATATCTTGAAAACAAACTTATGCTAGATGAAATTCGTGAACGCAGTTTTATTAGGTGTTAAAAACGGAAAATGTTGTCTAATTTAACTATTTTCGTATCTCTAATAATTTACGAAATCCCAATGGTGAGTACGATAGAAGAAATAACCTATCCTAACTAAACCTAACCTAATATAACCTAACCTAACCATATAATTTTCTAAGGGATAATTTGCTGTTTCTAAAGACCATCATGAATAGGTATGCAACCGTCAACCATTTTTTCAGTATAGGGACACTTTTCCCACGATTTTTTTCCAATGGACATTTTTCCCATGACTATTAGATTTCCCATGATTTTTTCCCACAGCTATTACTTCTGATTCGATTTTCATGTTGTCGAACATTTCAAGTATTTCTAAGACTTCGAACTTCCTAACCTGCGTTTGTCATAGCATTTGTCATTCGTTCACCATCATTCGTATCAAAATTAACCAAATTATGGCGGGAGCTTTATTACCAATTACCCTGGAGCTTATAGAGAATGGAAGAGGCGGCCGGTCTCTGCACATCGACGGCTATCTATACTACAAGCATTCCGTCACGAAAAAAGGTCTCGTCAACTGGAGTTGCCGGAAAAAGGGTCAATGCTATGCCAGTGCGCAAACAACCGCCATATCGGGTACCCAGCTCCTCCTTACTCGGGGAGGCCCAATGGTTTCTGAGCATCTAGGCCACGCACCTAATCTCGAAGAGGTCGAAGCTGTTCGTGTCGTGCGGGCCATCAAACGAAATGCTGCTGAACATCCTGAGATGCCCCCTGTTATGCGTACTCTGGTTGGCGTGCCGAGTAGCGTTTTATCGCAGTTGCCAAGCAGACCGAATATGCGGAAGGCCATTACGCGGGAAAGACTAAAAGATATGCCGGCAACTCCAGTTGCGATGGATGATCTTGCTGGTATTCCGGATAAATATAGAGTCACTGGGTTAGTATTGCTTTGATACACTTTGACTTTAACTTCGACTTTTCTTTGACTTTTACATTAAATTACAGGCGAAAATTTCATTTTAAACGATTCTTATGAAGACGATGACTTCGATTTGGCATGTGAATGCGTTATCGTTTTTGGAACAGCTGAGAATTTAAGGAAACTTCAGAAATGCAGAACGTGGTTCGTCGACGGAACTTTTAAAGCAGCCCCTACAATTTTTACTCAGCTCTTCGCAATTTTGGGATCCATAGACGACATCGGTCAAGAAACCGCCCTTCCCTTTGTGTACGATCTGCTGGCAACGAAAGATGAATCTGCGTACAGAAAAGTCTTCGATGTCGTCGAATCACAATGTATAGAACTGGGCCTGCCATTTTGCCCTCCTCAAATTCTCATGACCGATTTCGAACTCGTCATCATCAATGCGGCCTCCAAATCGTATCCGACAGCAGATGTAAAAGCGTGTTTTTTCCATATGACGCAGTCGATTTTTAGGCGCGTTCAAGCGGAAGGTTTGCAAATCAGATACAATGACCGGGAAGATCGCTCCATAAAGAAGGCATCGCAAATGATGGCGGTTTGGCATTCGTTCCATCGGATAAGGTTGCAGAGATGTTCGACATCTTCGCAGAACAGGCTCCTGACGATTTCATGCCCCTCGTCGACTATTTTGAGTTTAATTATATTCGCGGAAAACCTGCCAGGGGACGTAGAAAGGCCGTTACTGTTCGGTATCATCCTTTGTTATGGAATCAGTATGATTCGGTGCTAAATCATGTAGCTAGGACGAACAACATTAGCGAAGGATGGCACAATCGTTTCCGCGTGATCACTGGCAAAAATCATCCTAGTTTATACGCTTTTCTGACGGAAATACAGAAGGAACAGTCGGATACTGAGACGATGCTGCGGCAGTCGGCCCTAGGGCAAAAAATTAAAAGGAAACAAGGGCCTAACCGAAAAATAACCGAGGACAGGATTTTCAACATCGTTTCAAAATTCGAAGATTATACAGACGGCGAAGACATTTTAGAATACCTTAGACTGATTGGATACAATATAGAATTTTGATTATTTACACTTGTCTTTGTATACAATTTGCACTTTTTTAATAAAATGATATTATTAGAAAATAGTTTTATTGGAAAATAGTATCATTGGAAAATGTTATCACGGGAAAAATGGCATGGGAAAAAATCCTGGGAAAAACGGCATGGGAAAAGTATACCCCAATCATTTTTTCATAGAGTAAACTACATTTCAAATATTATTGTATAATAAAATATCACATTCCAATATAATTCAATAATTTTATATTAGAATTAATTGAATCGTTATTATGATATAATACTACTAAAAAAATTAATAACAAGAAGTGATCAATAGAAATGATAAGAATTTAAATTAGGATAGGCACATCTGGCATTGATAAGTAGTTCAACCTTATCATTCGGTTTTAGTCATTTCCACTTTTTCGGTCATTTAAATTATGTGTAAAATGTTTGTTTTGAAGTGGGCACACGGCCCGCTTTAGATGTGGCAAAAACTGTGTGGATGAACTGAGGTGGTCCTAATAGATATACAAGGGCATCTATGAGATCTGACTAAACAGGTTTCCAGGGTAATTAAGTCTACCAAGTCTACGAGTCTCGCATAACACATTATTACAAGTTTAATTGTTGATTATCTCAAAATGATATTTTTGGACTTGTACTATTTTTCAACTCACTGATTCAATTATTATACCTGAAGTAATATACAGAGAGTTTTATGTAACACCGAACATTTTCATCCAATACAATTTGACATAATTGATTTTCAAGTTATGTGTAAATTAGATTGCCTATATGACCATTACAAATTGTGGACAATCAATCGCAATTAATGCCTCAACTTGTACATACAGGGAGTTATTCTTTCAAGTTTACATGTCCCAATTACAGAGTATATGCCGTAAATGTTTAGATAATCGTTTTTTTTTAAAGTTAAATTTGGAACTTAAAATGAGTGTGTTCCACTCCCAGACTAAGCATGAAGTAAAATTTCGAGTTTAGAAAAGCCTGAATATTTGGTTTGGTCGCGTAGCGCGAAGCGCGGAGCGGCCAAACCAAATTTTCAGGCTTTTCTAAACTCGAAATTTTACTTCATGCGCCACCGATACAAACCACTGACATATTACGAAGTTAAGAACACACCGCAAAACTTTACATTGCATCAGTGTTTTGTACCGGTGGCGCATGAAGTAAAATTTCGAGTTTAGAAAAGCCTGAAAATTTGGTTTGTCCGCTCCGCGCTTCGCGCTACGCGACCAAACCAAATGTTCAGGCTTTTCTAAACTCGAAATTTTACTCCATGCTTATCCTGGGAGTGGACAACACTCGTTTAAAACTTCAAATTAAATTCTTTTAATAAACCCAGCGTCGGCAAATGCACAACGTTTATGTATGTAAAAAAAATTCTCGTTATGACAATGTTCCATGTAAGATAAAACTCTGTGTATGTCAGTTCCTAAAGCTTAAATTGTAAAAAAAGATAAAATCATGGCACTCTAGAGGTTTTATATTATTGAACATACGATATTAGAGAATTTAGTAGGGGATATTCATATGTGAGTTCCCAAATGTTTATATTTAGCAGATTATACTAATTTGTTTGATCAGGGGCGATTTGCTCTGCTGAATGTCACTATTCTCAGTTATAATTGACATCTCATAAGAAATGAACAGGAAATATACGTAGTTAAAGCCACTTTAAGTAATTATTATGAAATAACCCACTGAGCAAAAAACAAACAAATAATGTTATATCAACATTGTAGCAACATTAAACGTTGTTTTAATGTTAATAAAACATTACTGACATGGATTTGCTCAGTGGGAAATAAATGGTATACAATGTAAAATTATCTCTTTGCTAGAATTATATTTTTTAGTAAGTCGATATTGTTTAAATATTAGTTATATGGGACAATAATAAATATAACATGTTAGTAATGAGTTGAAGTAGCTTCAACTAAAGTCAACTGTAGGTTTAAGTCGACTTTTATTGTTTATACAATTTTGATAAAACGTGATATTAAAGTAGAGTTATAAAAAAATTTAAGGTTAAAATCGACATTGAATATTTTAAGGAGCTTTACCTTTATTACGAAACCGTCTGTAAGAATGCTAAACTAATGACTTTTGAGGTTGTCTGAGGTTAATCATAGTTTGCAGTTAACTCCATCTTAGGAGTTAAGTTTTATTTTATAATAGTAAATGGTACTTACTTTGTTAAGTGCACACGCTTGTGCACAAGTAAATTTGGGACTCATTATTCAGTTAAAACTCCAAAATCCTTCTTCTTCCTCCAAATAAATGTCTTCGTAATTCTCTATGAAAGTCACACTGATATTTTGAGAAAAAATGCATTGAAATTACAAAATTTAACACAGTGTAAACTTAAAAGTGTTATCAAAATCAGGAAATTTCAATCCGAGAACCTTCGTTCATCTATCACTAGAATTTTGATTAATCAACATGACTTTTACATTTGATTATACGTCACTACTATATTTTTAAACAGCAGTGGCGTAGTTACATATGCAGCGCATGGGTACAATTTGTGTTTCTCAGAAAAAACGTTTTCAATACTTGTTTATCGTTTAGTGCACGTAAAAGAATTAATTTAAAATTTAATAAATGTTGAGCGATTCGCTGATTTTTAACAAGCGTGTCAAAAACTGGTTTTAAGTGAACTTCAAAATATACGTCTTTAGCCTACTGCTTTAGTAGCATATTGTGAACTTCACTATATTTCAGTGTTTAAGACGCGTGGCGCATGAAGCAAAATTTCGAGTTTAGACACCCCTGAAAATTTGGTTTCAAGCTTTTCTATATTCGAAATTTTACTTTATGCTTAATTTGGAAGTGGAAAACACTCGTTTAAAACATCAAATTTAACTCTTTTAAAAAACAACCAATACAGGGTGCCCGTATTTCGACAGAATGTATGGGGATCTCAGTTATTTGAAGAGATAGAGATTCGTTAAAATTAGAGCAAAGTTGCGAATTTTAAGGCCTAACAATAATCTGAAAACAATTTTAAAATACTTTTTTTGTTTTCGAGATATCAACAAAAAAAAAATCGATTTTATTTTTTAATTCAAAAACCACTAAATCTGGACATTTAGAACTTTGACAATATAGGCACTTTTTAATGAGGAATCTAGTAGCATATTTTTTTTAATATAACTAACAATTACCCAGCAAACTTTTGTTTTTCTTATGAGCTCCATTTTGGATTTTCATACATTTTTTTTAATTATAATTAGCAATTCAATCTATCAAAAGACATTATGTATTAGATTGAGTGAGTAATAGTAGTCTTGCTCGATGTAAATCTAGTGATCCATTCAAATTTTTGTTTATTTTTAAGTTTGTAGCTACCTCAGATCTGCAGGGGTTTTCCTCTTCAGTCTTCTTCTTGACAGTGAACTTTCCAGGAGTTTGGTAGCCAGCATGTGTGGATGGGATTTTAGACGATAGCTGTAAGTTTTATTTCCTCTTCGACCGTGGGAATACTAAAGTCTCGGTGTAGAATTTTGTTGGTCACATACCATGGAGCTTTTGTAATTGTTCGCAGAACCTTGGACTGAAATCTTTGTATAATATTGATGTTAGAATTTGCTGCCGAGCCCCAAAGTTGAAATCCATAGGACCATATAGGCTTCAGGATATTATTATAAAGAAGTAATAATAATAATAGAAACATACAACAATATACCACAATACATAAAATGTCTAAAATACATCCCATATAAGTTAAAAATAAAAAACAAACTACTAAACAACGATATCAACTAAACAGAATACACAAATACATTAACACACAGACATCCTTTAATACCGCTAGCCCGAGATCGGATCTCTCATCCTGGAATCACGAGGCGAGGAAAAAAGGAAGGAACCTCATCAACTACAATTACAAATTATATACCTACATGCATACTATAAAAAAAAAAACTTGTAATTTTATATGTAATTGTTTTTGAAATAAAATTCTAAATTCTCAAAAAAAAAAAAAGTAATTTATTTTTAAGCGATAGCTGTGTGTTTCTGTTAATCATCCAGTGCATCTTACGGAATTGGAGACCAAGGGCTAGTCGTTTATTGAAGATGTGTTTTCGCAATGAAAGTTTTCGATCAAGTATAATCCAAGATATTTAGATTCCGAAGCTTGAGTCAGTGTTTTTCCATTCAATAGGGCAGGAGGGCATGTTGCGCTTCTCGTGGTGTAAGTTACTTGAACAGATTTGGATATGTTGGCCTGTATACGCTAGTCATTTAACCATTTAGCAATTTTGTCAAGGCACGCTTGGAGTTTTTTTTTTGTGGCAACCACCGGGTCTTCATCAGCTGCTAGAGCTGCCGTATCGTCTGCGAAGTTTCCTATGACTACTCCTTCCAGTGCTGGTAGATCAGCTGTGTATAGTAAATATAATGTTGGGCCGATTCCGCTGCCTTGGGGGACACTAGCTTCTATTTTGTTAAGATTGGTCGTCTCTTCACTTTGTTTGACAAAGACGCGTCTGTCGCTTAGGTAAGATTAGATAAAGATAAAATAATTTGTTCGTATTCTTGTTTTTAGTTTAGCTACTAAGCCATCATGCCAGACTCGGTCGAATGCTTGTGTAATGTCTAGGAATGCTGCTGTACAATATTGTTTCTTTTTGAAGGATGTATTTATTTGCTGCACAAGCCTGTGTACTTGTTCAATGGTACTGTGCTTTTTCCTGAACTCATATTGGTGTGGTGGAATGAGTTGGTTTTCTTCGATAATAGGTTCCAATCTATTGAGAAACAGGATCTCCATCACCTTTGAACAAGTTCATGGTATACTAATGGGGCGGTAAGATTTTACATCTTCCGTATTTTTGCCCGGTTTACGAATCATTACCACTTGAGCAACTTAAGCAACATTCCATTGACGTGGTACTGAGTTTAGGCGAAGAATTGCATTGAACAGTTGAGTAAGAAAGGCGATACCTTTAGGTGGTAATTCACGTAGTATCCGTAATGTTATTAGGTCGTACCCTGGTTTTTTTTTTGTTTAAGTTTCCCAATAATCGAGGTGACTTCAGTTTTGTTGACTTTGGGTATCGGCAGATCGAGTTGATATGGTTGACTTAACAGGTTTAAAACCTCTGTTATTTTGGTGGATTCATCTATAGGGTTAGGTTTAAATACTTCGGTAAGATGTGCCGCGAATGTTTCTGCTTTTTCTGCATCGCTGTTTGCCCATTCGTTGTTGTTTGTCCTATCTCATCTCATCCCATTCCGTGCATTCTTTGCACACACATAAAAGTAGGACACGTTTCCCGTTTATTATTTATAAATCGTTACATTTTAGCACCGAGGATGTGATTTACGGATCTTGAATCAATCACATGAATTTCGCGAATGCCGCAAACAAATATTAATGCTAAAGTAAGACAATTAGGGGGGAGTAAAACAAATAAAACTTGTGTTTTAATAAAAAAATTTAATAGACAATCACAGGGATCCATTCAGTTAAGTTTTTTAGTAGACATTGTAAACAAACACTCATCTTACCGCACTATAAAAATCATGTTGATCTAGTGAACTATTTTGAACTTATATATCCAAATTAGATTCACTTATTATTTTATTCAAAGGGAACTTTACGTGAGGGGAAAACACTGATTCTCGTGAGCTACGAACGAATTTCCGACCGTGTTACAACGTACGCTCTTGTGAGTAAAAAGAAATGACCAGTTTAAGCGAGCATAGTACCAAATATAAATGGAAGGGTCCAACTGTAGAAAGGGTGATACACTCCTCTCACAACACAATTTGTACTCAAATTTTAAGCACTATAACCTCTGCACACGCATACAACATTGGTTGCAGCTATCTTTAATTCGCAACTACGTCATATTGGTCATAGAGTTTCGTGTTTAATCTTTTTTGCCGCTTTCCATAGGGAATAGTCTGTTGTTTTGGAGGTGTCAAGATGTTTTAAGTATTGTTGGATTTTTGAATTTTTGACTTTTAGCAGCAGGGCTTTTAGTTGAGCTGTCAGGCGGTTTAGATAAGATTTGTCACTGGGGAATTCAGCGAGTTACCACCTTTTTCTGGCACGGCGTTTCTCCGCAATTAGTTTTCTTATTGGTACTGGGCAGTAGGAGCTGGGTGATGATACAGTTTCGGGCGTCGATTTCCAAGCAGCTTGGCGCACGCACGCATTGAAGTGTTCTACTGCTTCTTTATTATCATTGTCCGTTTTTAACAGAAGGTTCCTATTCAGCGATGAGGTTATCAGGATTTTAAAATGGGTCCAGTCGGTTCTGTGGTTGTGTAAACTGCATTTTTCAGATGTTTTTGAGAACTGCCAGTTTAGTGTTAGCTCAACTGGTGAGTGATCCGAAGAGAGGTCAAAGCCGGATTTACAAATGACATTAGGGATTGAAATGTTGCTCCTGATGAAGAAGTCGAGTAAGTCAGGTTTTTTCTTAATGTCTGGTAGCCAATAAGTGGGCGCGCTGGTGGATAATGTTTTGAGGTGGAGTTTTTCTATAGCTGAGAATAATTGTCTACCCTTAGGATTTATAATTCTGGAGCCCCACGCAGAATGCTTAGCGTTGTAGTCGCCTCCAGCTAAGAATGTAAGGTCCAGTGTTGTCAGGAAATCCCTATATTTACTTTTCTTGATAGTGTGTTTAGAAGGGCTGTAAACTGCAGAGATCGTGAGCGGGCCTGATCAGTCATCTAATACTATGTTTGTCGATTGGATTTCGTTTATGGAGTATGAACTAATTAAGTGATATTCAATATAACTCTTTATTATTATTGCTGTTCCTCCATCTGTGTGCATTGTATAGTAGAAATTGTATTTTAGTACCTTAAAGTAGCTTTTTGTAGTGAAGTGAGTCTCTGCTATTAGAAGAATATCCACATGGTTGGATTCCAAATATTTTTTCACTTCCAGGAAGTGGTTGGATAGCCCGTTGGCATTCCATAGAACAATATTTAAGCTGTCTAATTTAATGCAAATTTAGACGTTAGGGTTAGCAAGTGATTGGATATTGCTATCATTTGTTGCATCATTTGTTTCAGCATCTCCAACGATTCTGGGAAGTCTTTTGTTTCATTGTGGTTGTTTATTCCTAGTGGAGCTTTGGAGATTTTATTTGGATTATTTTGGAGAGCTTCAGAATAGGCTATGTTAGATTTAACATTAAGAATCGCTAAATTACTAGAAATTGTATTTGTTTGGTTGGATGATCGTCTATTGTTGTTTATAGAGGGCTTGGAGATCTCGGTAGACTTTGCAGCCCTTGTAGTTTGCCGGGTGGCTTCCCTCACAGAGCACACATTTGACTTATTCAGATTTAATTTTCCTCTTATATTCAGATGAGATGTGGTTTCCAGCACATTTAATGCACCTTGGACTGAGACGACAAAAGGTTTTAGTGTGACCATATTGTTAACACCGGGCGCATTGAGGTAATTCTTTTTTGGGGCGAGGAGGTTCGAACACTACTTTACAATGGAAAATCTCATAAATTAGCTTGTTGTTTGAGCTTTGTTTAAGTTCTATGATGAACAACGGTAGTCGTTTTGGTATTGCTCTGTTTGACATTTTAAATGTTGGTAGCAGTGTGTCATAATTCGCAAAGGTTCTGTTTAATTTCCCCAATATTAGTTGAGTGCTGCATATTCTTAAAAATAACTTTGAAGTTGCGTTCCTGCTTTGGTTTATATGTGTAATATTCGGTGTTTTTTTTCGACTAGCTTTTACACAATTTTACTATAGGTTTCGGGTGATTTTTCATGATTGTTATGGAGTACCTTCAGGTCATAGTCTGAGGCATGTTCTTCCGGATTGGAGGCGGTTTAGCAAGTTTTTGTGTTTCCTGAGGTTTGTCTTGTGGGTTTTTTTTAAATAAGAATTTGTTCTCTGTGGTAATTGGGTTGCTTAGCCAGTTAGCATTGAGTTTTATCTGCTTTGTCGTTCTTCGGGCAAGAGGGCTGAACAGCTTTCTCTTCTCGTTAGTCTATTGGTCTTCATCCTGTTTATTTTCTTTGGTGTTGTTGTGGGGTTTCAATGCAAGAGTATTTGTGAGTGGATCGTGGTTAGTTAGGTTGTTATGGGTATTTGATTTTTCTTCTACTGAGGCAGATCGAGGCCTATTATAGAATAAGCATTTGCGAAATATTTGTTGTGATAGATTTGGTCGGTTTGTACCTTGGTTGTTGAAAGTTTGGTTTGCTGTTTCCGTTTCAATTTTCGCGTGGTTGTTTGAGGTTATGTTGCATTCGTGGCAACACCATTTGTTGGTTTCTCCGTTTGAATTGAGTTCATTTAGCGGATCTAGCGTTATATTTATGCACTTAATGTGAAAACTTTTTTTGCACTTCATTTTGCATTGTATGCAGTCTTCATACCGCATAACTTCTTTAGCACATACCGCGCACGGCGCCATTTTAAAAAGACATCATATTTTTTGAAAGAATATTTTTTTTTCTGAAGTCAGTGATATATCACACTCATAATTTATTTTAGATTTGATATTTGAGTCGTCTAGTTCCAAAACTGGCCATCTCCACAATTTTATAAAATTACTTTTATTCCACACAAATATTCTTAAATCGCTTCTACACATTGCGTTCAAGAGATTTCGATTAAGACAAGCTATAAAGCATGTTATTTAAGTGTCAGAAAAGTCGATTCGTCGCAAAAGCGGCCATCTCCATAGATTTTCGTTCCAAGATCGGCCAGTTTTGCTGGTAGGAGATGGCCGGTTTTGGAACTAAACTCATTTAAAATTATGATATTTTTGATTTTTGCAGAGTGCCTTGGAATCAATGACGTCATATCTGTTAACTGTCAATCGATAAAATCTTGACAGCAGTCAATCAATGTTAGAAGTAAAATTTCGAGTTTAGAAGAGTTCCACAGCCAGTTTTGGAACTAGACGACTCAAATATCAAATCTCAAATAAATTATGAGTGTGATACATCACTGACTTCAGAAAAAAAAATATTCTTTCAAAAAATATGATGTCTTTTTAAAATGGCGCCGTGCGCGGTATGTGCTAAAGAAGTTATGCGGTATGAAGACTGCATACAATGCAAAATGAAGTGCAAACCAAGTTTTCACATTAAGTGCATAAATATAACGCTAGATCCGCTAAATGAACTCAATTCGAACGGAGAAACCAACAAATGGTGTTGCCACGAATGCAACATAGCCTCAAACAACCACGCGAAAATTGAAACGGAAACAGCAAACCAAACTTTCAACAACCAAGGTACAAACCGACCAAATCTATCACAACAAATATTTCGCAAATGATTATTCTATAATAGGCCTCGATCTGCCTCAGTAGAAGAAAAATCAAATACCCTCGCCCGAAGAACGACAAAGCAGATAAAACTCAATGCTTACTGGCTAAACAACCCAATTACCACAGAGAACAAATGCTTATTTTAAAAAAACCCACAAGACAAACCTCAGGAAACACAAAAACTTGCTAAACCGCCTCCAATCCGAAAGAACATGCCTCAGACTATGACCTGAAGGTACTCCATAACAATCAAGAAAAATCACCCGAAACCTATAGGAAAATTGTGAAAAAGCTAGACGAAAAAGAAACCGAATATTACACATATAAACCAAAGCAAGAACGCAACTTCAAAGTTATTTTTAAGAATATGCAGCACTCAACTAATATTGGGAAAATTAAACAGAACCTTTGCGAATTAGGACACATTGCTACCAATATTTAAAATGCCAAACAGAGCAATACAAAAACCACTACCGTTGTTCATCATAGAACTTAAATAAAGCTCAAACAACAAGCAAATCTATGAGATTCTTCATTGTAAAGTAGTGTTCGAACCTCCTCGCCCCAAAAAAGAATTACCTCAATGCGCCAGGTGTCAACAATATGGTCACACTAAAACCTTTTGTCGTCTCAGTCCAAGTTGCATTAAATGTGCTAGAAACCACATCTCATCTGAATATAAGAGGAAACTTAGATCTGAATAACTAAAATGTGTGCTCTGTGAGGAAAACCACCCGGCAAACTACAAGGGCTGCAAAGTCTACCGAGATCTCCAAGCCCTCTATAAACACCAATAGACGATCATCCAATCAAACAAATACAATTCCTAGTAATTCAGCGATTCTTAATGTCAAATCTAACATAGCCTATTCTGAAGCCCTCCAAAATAATCCAAATAAAATCTCCAAAGCTCCAATATGAATAAACAACCTCAATGAAACAAAAGACTTCCCAGAATCGTTGGAGATGCTGAAACAAATGATGCAACAAATGACAGCAATATCCAATCTCTTGCTAACCCTAACGTCTAAACTTACATTAAATTCGACTGATTCAATATTGTACTATGGAATGCCAACGGGCTATCCAACCACTTCCTGGAAGTGAAAAAATATTTGGAATCCAACCATGTGGATATTCTTCTAGCAGAGACTCACTTCACTACAAAAAGCTACTTTAAGGTACCAAAATACAATTTCTACCATGCAATGCACACAGATGGGACAGCCCATGGAGCAACAGCAATAATAATAAAGAGTTATATTGAATATCACTTAATTAGTTCATACTCCATAAACGAAATCCAATCGACAAACATAGTATTAGATGACTGGTCAGGCCCGCTCACGATCTCTGCAGTTTACAGCCCTTCTAAACACACTATCAAGAAAAGTAAATATAGGGATTTCCTGACAACACTGGACCTTACATTCTTAGCTGGAGGCGACTACAACGCTAAGCATTCTGCGTGGGGCTCCAGAATTATAAATCCTAAGGGTAGACAATTATTCTTATCTATAGAAAAACTCCACCTCAAAACATTCTCTACCAGCGAGCCCACTTATTGGCTACCAGACATTAAGAAAAAACCTGACTTACTCGACTTCTTCATCAGGAGCAACATTTAAATTCCTAATGTCATTTGTAAATCCAGCTTTGAACTCTCTTCGGATCACTCACCAGTTGAGCTAACACTAAATAGGCAGTTCTCAAAAACATCTGAAAAATGCAGTTTTACACAACCACAGAACAACCACATATGTAAAATGCTGCATACCACTCTCGTGACGTAATATATTATTAAATTTACTGTAAATCAGTGGTTTATACGCCTGGCGCATAAAGTAGAATTTCGAGTTTAGAAAAGCCTCGTGAAAATTTGTCTAATTTACTACGCGGGGCTTTTCTAAACTCGAAATTATGCTTCATGCTTAGTCTGGGAGTAAAAGACACTCGTTAGTTTAAAATACACCACAACTGTTAAAATATGTATCGACGGGCATCCGACGATACATATTTTAACAGTTGTGATATATTTTAAACTATCGAGTGTAATCCACTCCCAGACTAAGCATGAAGGAAAATTTCGAGTTTAGAAAAGCCCCGTGTAGAAAATTTTCAAGGGTCGCGCAGCGACCCGAGACAAATTTTCACCTGGCTTTTCTAAACTCGAAATTTTACTTCATGCGTCACGCGTATATATTCAGGGGTGATATGTAAGCAAATTATGGGTCCTAAAAGTTGTCAAATAAGTGAGTTACTAAACTGTTTCTAAGGCACTCTTTGCAAAAAACAAAAGATTTAAATTTTACATATAAAATGTATAATAAACTATAAGTGTTGTACATCATTGAGTTTAGCAAAAAATATTCTTGAAAAAAATTATGAAAATCCAAAATATCGCCCATAAGAAAAACAAAAGTTGGCTATGGTCCCTGGGGTAAGATAGTTATCTTAAAATAAAATACATTACTAGATTTATCGTTACAAACTGCCTATAGAATGTCAAAGTTGTAAATGTCGGGATTCAATAGTTTTTGAATAAAAAAATAAAAACCAAATGTCAATAAATCCGTTTTTGACAATATCTTAAACAAAAGAAGATATTTTAAATTTGTTTTTAGATTATTATTGGGCCGACTCTCTACCTCTTCAAATAACCGAGATCCCCATAAATTCTGTTGAAATACGGACACCCTGTATACTATACTCACCGCCGTAGGTAAATGAACACCCAGTAAACGTGGCGAATTTTGATGAAATCAGGAAATATGTCTTTTATCCGTGCTAAGAAACGATTCCAATAATTTCGATAAGGTTAGAGAATAAATCGAGTTACCATAGACAATGCAACAAAAATTCTTTGTATTTTTATTTTCGTTTCTAAGCACGAATAGTAGGTGTTCATTTACTTATGGCGCGCAGTATATTTACAACACATAATTGGGACATAAATAGTTAAAAAAAAAACTTCGTGTATATTCAATATAAAAAATCAATCATTTCTTATTAGTATGCTTTGTTACATATAATATACTCGTAGTATTGTTAAATATTGCATAAAAATTTTCACACCTATTTTAATAATACAGTATAAATGTTTAACATGTTCTAACGACTTTCTATTCGTATACAAAAGTAATCGAAGGGTCAATGCGAAGGAAATTAATCATTCTGTGTAGCTGTAAGTGGTAATTATACAATTAAGTCATGTAATTACAGTAAATATTTAAATTATCGGAGCGATGATGAATTCATGTGGAAAATGAAGCACGTGTCGCGACTATATTTTTTTCGAAAATGTGCCAGATTAATAATTAAATCGCATTTTCTTTACGAGAAAATCTAGAAGGTATCGGGATTGTGCGATTAAATATTTAGATTTCTAGTCGTAATTATGAGATTGACATTAATTTATTATTAGGTTTAGAAAATGTGTTTTGTAAACGCCAATAAGTTACGTTGTATATGATATTTGCATAAATTCGTTGCTTTTATGAAAGCGATCATTTTAAACCCTCTAGCGAGTGTTTCCACTGCTTGATTAAGCATGAAGTACAATTTCAAGTTTAGGAAAGCCTAAAAATATGGATTTAACGGCGCGAAGCCGGCAAAATCTAAATTTTTGTTTACAAACAACAATTTTTTCAGCGCAGCCAACTAATGAATCAGCTGGATGCCAGTCCTCAAGGGTGATATGTAAACAAAGTAAGTCCCAGACATACACGAAGGAGTAGACAGAACATCATATTCGCCACATTGTTTCTATCCACGAGTTAAGAACCTATCTAAGACCAACTTTAATGAAACGGAAATGGAACTTCTGAATAAGGGACTTAAATATTCTCCGGCCTCTAGGAATCGGAAAGAAAATCTCGAAAACTTAGCTCTCGAAACAGAACTAACGCTGAACCGGATAAATATTTATACAGAGCTAGATAAAATTCCATTCACTAACATAATCAGAAAAGGAGTTGAAAAATCTGCAAAACATCCCACTAATACTCACCGAGAAACAAACACCATACGAAGCATAAAAACGAAATGTAAGGATAACAACCTAATTATTTGCAAAGCAGACAAGGGTAATACTATTACGATTCTGGAAAAGGAAGTATATATGGAAAAAGTGAACACCTTCATCGACGAAAACAACTATAAAAAATGCAACAAAGACCCAACTGTTAAGTTCCAGAAACAAATTGTTGAAGTTATTAAAACATCAAATTCTATAATACCGGACAATGAAATCTTCAAATACAAAGTCATGAATCCGAGAGCACCCACATTATACGGCCAGCCCAAAGTGCACAAATTAAACAATCCAATAAGAGGAATTGCTTCCTACATCAATGCTCCCTCATACAAATTGTGTTCCTTTGTCAACAAAATCCTTCCAGAAATAATCCCTTGCACATCGAAATACGGAATAAAAAACTCTATCGACCTCGTGAAGAAAACCAAAACCATAGCAGTCAACAACAACGCAATTCTAGTCTCCTTTGATGTCAAGAGTCTCTTCCCGTCAATACCAGTTCCGGAGCTGAAAGACATTATACGGAAAAAGTGCCAAGAACAATCATCGATGTATAAAACGACAGAAATAATTAATATTATAAATGCTTGTCTCGACCAAAATTATTTTCGCTTTAACGACACCTTTTATATACAAAATGAAGGACTGCCCATGGGATCTCCTATTTCACCACTCTTCGCGGAAATATTCATGAGTGATTTCGAAGATCAACTATTCAAGAACAACTCGTCAACAAAGAACATACAATACTGGTGCAGATATGTTGACGACATATTCTGCATCTGGAATGGCACAGATAGACAATTGGACGCATTTTTAACAACGCTAAATTCAATCAATAGAAAAATTCAATTCACTATAGAAAAACAAGCTAATGGCATACTGAACTTTTTAGATCTGAGCATTTCATTAGAAAACAATCAATTAAAATATGCCATATATAGAAAACCCACCGCCACAGACACAATCATCCCATCGACATCCTGCCAATCAGAACAAATCAAATCTTCCGCACTAAACTCATATATTCACCGTTTAATTAACATCCCACTTAGCGAAGAAGATTTCACAAGAGAACTACATACAATCTACCAAATAGCCATGAACAACGGATACAAGAAAAATAAGGTAGACAGAATACTGAAACGTAAACGAAGAAAAGCAGTTCAAAAACTTCTGTTCAATGGAGAAGGAATCAAAGAAGATACCAAGTTCGCAGCCATTCCATACATCCCATATCTCAGCCAGAAAATAGTCAAAGAAATATCAAAACACAACGTCCAAGCAATAGAGATCAATAGAGAAAATTTGAAGAAACACTTAGTCAACAACAAAATGGAGACATTAGATCCATTAGAAAAATCCGGTGTTTATCAAGTGGAATGTGAGAACTGCGACGGAAAATATATAGGACAAACAGGAAGAAATTTCAAGATCCGGCTCAATGAACACAGAAAAGCAGTAGAAAAACGAACTACGGGAACAGGATTATCCGAACATTGTGTCACAACGGGACATCAATTAGCCGACATAAAACCAATCCGCTTCGCAGAAAAAGGCCGCAAATTAAATCTGCTCGAAGGGCTAGAGATTAAGAGAGTCATTAGGAAAGGTGATAATATACTTAACAACCAAAACGAATTATTAACAAGTTCGAATCTCTTAATCTCTGGACTCTCCCATAATTAACCCCCTATATATATTGTAACATTTTTCAATTTTAATTAGTTATTCTTGTAATTCCTTTGAGAATGGTCGTTATTGACCGAAACACGTGTCAGGAAACTGAATATACAAATATGAAACCAAACAAGTGTTTTAATTTACCTAATAAGTCCCTAGGAGTTGTCAAATGAGTGTTATTGATAATGAGCACTTTGTGTCTCGAATTGTACATCTAACGATACAAATAAAAACTGAGATAAGGAATAACAGTCTTTTTTAGTGTAATAATCACTTCACGTCAACTAAAAAACATACAGTTCTTTCAACAAATTGATTGATGTCCTAGCTGTGTAGGTTATGGCTCCCTCTTGCGAAAACCGTACACACATTGTCCAGTTCTTCAAAAGCAGACAAAAAAAAAACTCCTAAATTAATTTACAACAAAATTCTGAATTGACGTTTACTGTGAAAAATAGCCCTGAAAATAGGCATCTGCGGTAAAAGCGCGCTGCTCCCTTGACCAAAGCAATTTTGCGACTAGGGCCCAGGGTTGCCAAATCAGTGATTTTGTCACTAAATCTGGTGGTTTCAATTTTCAGATTCGGGCAAATTGTTTTTGATTGAGACGTGGCTTAGTTCTAGTTTGTTGGATGTTTTTAGCGACAACCTAAGGATTTACTGTCATCAGAAAGCGATTAAAAATAAAACAATCGATCATGACAAAATACTGTCAAAACTATTAACATTCAGATATATCTATCTTTACATTCACAAAAATGTTCATGTCCAAATGAACCATAAACTTACATTTCTAAGGAGTATATTTCAAACTTCACTTGAAGTCATTGTTTTGTACGCGTGGCGCATGAAGTAAAATTTCGAGTTTAGAAAAGCCTAGAAATTTGGATTGGTCGCTTCGCTACGCGACCAATCCAAATTTTCAGGCTTTTCTAAACTCGAAATTTTACTTAATGCTTAAGTTGGGAGTGGAAACACTAGTTAGAATTGAATTAACCGTTTTTATAATCTAACCTAAATACCTCTTCACTAACTTAACCTGACAAATTGAGAACCAACATAACCTAAAAACAGATACATATGACATAACCTAACTTACCAATTAAGCTAGTGTCAGGTTAGATCAAATTAGTTGATGATGGATTAAGCTGATAGCTTTTTAAATAACTGGCGTCCAAGTAAACTTATTTCACGATGTATCATCTAACCTTTCCTTGGCTCAGATGCCAATTACTTATATTCATTTAATTAGAACTGCTACAAAAGCTCAGCCGTTAGTTAACCTAATTTTTATAAATAACCTAACTTAAACTAACTTTACAATCTTCTAACTTACCCTTAGCTCAAATGCTATACGTAGTTGGCATTTGAGCTACGGTTAGGTTAGAAGATAGATTGTGAAGTTAGTTTAGGTTAGGTTATTTATAAAAGTTAGGTTAACTTATGGCTGAGCTTTTGTAGCAGTTCTAATTAAATGAATATAAGTAATTGGCATCTGAGCTACGGATACGTTAGATAATAGATCGTGAGATTAGTTAAGGTTTAATTAGAATTGCTACAAAAGCTCAGCCGTAAGTTAACCTAACTTTTATAACTGTCCAAATCTAAATTTGGTGGTTACATGTTATCAAATCTATCATAAGTACATGCTACTTAAAATAACCTAAACAACTCTCTAAAGATCGATAAACTGTTAAGAAAGTTACAATAGCTTAGATCACCCAACTTATGTAACTGTTATTCAATTTAACCTAACTTTTGTAACTGTTATTAAATTTAACATAACTTTTCACGATCTAAAACAGCTAGTTATATATGATAACATGCACCATATTATCATATCTAACCTAATTTATTATCTAACTTAACTGTTATTATTGTCAGATTATATATTATTAGATATCAGGTGGGGTTAAATAATTTGTTAACTAACGTAACTGTAATTATTGTTACATTAGATATTATTAAATATCATGTTGGGTTAGATGTATACAAAATAATCTAAATTTTTTATCTATCTCAATCTGGTTTAAGTTTATCAGTGAAAATTATGTTTTTTGCTTTTTATACATCGGCCATTCCATAAATAAGTGCACACTTTTTGGGAGTACATCAGGGATTTTAGCGAATCTCACATATATTATAAAGGCTATCAAGACATGGTGTTTGCTTGTTACTAGATGTTAAACAAATTATTGTGTCAAAAGTTATAACAATATAAACTTTTAGTACACTTTTATTTTGAACTCAAAAATATCGTAAACCGTTACTGATACAAAAAAAGTTATACTTGACTTTTTTATGCTTAAATGCTCAAAGCTTAAAATAATTTTGTTACCAAAACGAAAAAACTTTATTTACATAATCAAATACTCATGTTTTAATGTTTTTGAAAAAAAATATATATTATACCCCAATTCTTCTTAAGAATATTTCCGTTTTCAAAATGATGGGCACTTTAAAACTTTTTGAGAGATGATTTTTTTACCCGAGCGCTACATTGACATAAGGCGCTCCCGCCAATGGTGTAATGGGCCGGGTCGCGGTGAGTGCCTCGCGTCAATGCAGCGCTCGGGTAAAAAAATAATATTAAAAAAAGTTTTAAAGTGCCCATCTTTTTGAAAACGGAAATACTCTTAGGAAGGATTGGGGTATAACATATATTTCTTTCAAGAAAATTAAAACATGAGTATTTGATTGTTTTGTGAGATTTACTCGGGCAAAAAAATCATATCTCAAAAAGTTTTAAATGTTCAAAGGAAAGATTGGGGTATAATATATGAAGAGTACAGGGGAAAAACGATCAGAGTCCATTACTGACAAAAATTGTGTAAAAGCGCCATATTTTACTTCCTAACCTAAGCTTTCCGCTGGTGAAATTTGCTTGTGCTAAAAACGATCAAGGTCCCTGTAATTAGATGTAAAGGAAACACTATACAACGCAATAACGATCAGAGTCCGACGTAAGCCTAGCGGTCCCGAACGAAAACGATCAGGTCCATCCTATCGCTTCGACAAGTGCAAAAACTTGAAAAGCGATTAGCCTTCAAGACGTATTCACTGCTTGTTGTTTGAGGTTAATTACCACGTTATATTTGCGGTTCGCTGTTTTATAATGGAATTGAGTAACGATAGTAAGAGTGATGATCCTGGAAGAAATATTCTTTAGACTAAGAAACGCCCGATTACTGGGCGTATTAGGGACGTATCCAAAAAAATGAAAGTGAAAGGTTATACTACCGGCGAAAACTGTAAGTGTAAACGTTTTGCTTGTTTTGACATCATTTCTTTGGAGGAGAGGAATCAACTCATTAGCAAATTCAATGAGTATGATAGTTTTAATGATCAAAATAGTTATCTAAGTGGTTTAATTACCGTGGTCCCGGTACAGCGAAGACGAAATAGGAAGGCCGAGAACGAAGCTAGTTTTAATGATAGTTCCTACGCATATCGTGTCCGAGTTATTAGACATGAAAAAGCTATTGAAATACCAGTTTGCTATAAGGCATTCCTCTCATTGCACGGAGTAACAAATCGAAGAATTCAATCCATAAAAAAGTCCCTACTGAAAATAGGAACCTTTAAACCAGATCAACGTGGGAAACATAGAAACCGGCCATCGAAAATTTCTCTCAAAACTACAAATTGTGTTGTATCTTTTTTAAAATCATTAAAAGGCCGGAAAGCTCACTATAACCTTAAAGTTAGCAGCAAAATTTATTTATCAGAGGACCTGAACATCAAAAAGTTACATAATATGTACTCTTCGAAGCATCCTGGAAACTTGATTTCGTATGAATAATTTCGTGAAATATTTTTCACAAAATTTAATATTTCATTCGGGTATCCTCGAAGTGACACGTGTAGCACATGTGATAAATTTAAGGTTGATGAACAAAAGCTACAAGGGAATCTAGCTGTACTTGCAAATAAAGAAGAATCGGTGAACAAGATTAAAAAAGAAATTCGCCATGTGCAATTGAATATGAAGTTGCATAAGTTAAGGGCTGACACTTTTTATAAACGGAAGAGGCAAGCCAAAAAGAAAGCTGAGAAAGATACAACCGTACAAGCTATAACTATGGACTTTCAAAAGAACCTGCCATTGCCAAATATAAGCACAAATGATGTACACTATCGCAGACAGTTATCGTTTTACAGTTTTAATGTACATATTCTGTCCGATCAGCGATCATTTTTCTATACCTACAACGAAACCATTGCTAAAAAAGGTTCAGAAGAGGTATGTTCAATGTTGTATCATTTCACAACAAACATTTTGAGTAGTTCTGTTCAACACCTAATCATCTTTTGTGACTCATGTGATGGCCAGAACAAGAATTACACTGTCTTTCACTTTTTGCATTATCTTACTGCAGGACTGAAACGATTCAAAACTATTGAAGTTTATTTTCCAGTTCGCGGACATTCCTACCTTGAGTGCGACCGTAATATGGGACTAATTAATCAAAAAGCTCTAGCCGAAACTCCCGACGACTGGAATTACATCATACGTAACAGCAGAAAAAACCCTTCACCATTTATTGTAATAGATTGCAAACAAAAGATGTTTAAACGATGGGACGAATATCTTAGTTCGTTTTACAAGAAGGCATGCCCTTTCCCTTCAAGACCAATAAAATTATTTCGAGTAACTCAAGAACATTGCAGTTTAATGGAACATAAAGACTCTTATAACGGCTTATTCAAAAAAAGTGCCTTAAGAAAAGATAGAAAACCATATAAAACTACCGGACATGAATATTTGCCAAATTCCTACAGTAGACCGCTACCCTTAAGTGGTCCAAAACTTAACGATATCAAACATTTGGTGCAGTTTTGTTCAGTAAGTTCGCGTAATTTCTTCGACGATTTAGTAAGCTCTCCTAAAACTCGATGTGAAGATCCTGAAGAGCTTATTCCCCTGTACAATCTTTAGACAACTGCTGCAGAAGATGATCCCGACGATCTTATCTCAACTCTCCAGAAAAATTCAAAACCGCGGATGTGAATAGCCTTGTGTTAATCAATATGCATATATTTTTTTGTCAACTATTGACATATTTTGTAATATGTTTATTTTGGTAATCATTTTTCCTAGTAAATGTCTATGTTTCTTTATAATGAATAATATTAAAAGAAAAGTATGCTTTGCTGAAGCTAACGACGCAACAAAACAAAAAAATGCAAAAACGATCACAGTCCAGGTCCTATGATCTATTTCACTTTTTTTGTTTTGTGGTGACGGTTCATTTTTGTCCCTAAAATAGTGAATGTCTGTCGAAAATAGCTCAAGTATGTACTAGGCATAGCAAATTAGTAAGTATTGATGCCCTAATATATATATATATATATATATATATATATATATATATATATATATATATATTTTTAATTAAATAATTATAGTTATTTAATTCGACTCAGTAAACTTTGTTTTTGTCGTTCCCTAAAAAATGCTCTTTGTGACTATGATCATTTTTCCCCTGTACTCTTCATATATTTAAAAAAAAAATTAAAACATGAGTATTTGATTATTTTGTGAGATTTGTTTTATTTATTAAAAAAATGTATCTAAATAAAGTTTTTTCGTTTTGATAAAAAAATTATTTTAAACTTTGAACATTTAAGCATAAAAAAGTCAGGTATAACTTATTTTGTATCAGTAACGGTTTACGATATTTTTCAGTTCAAAATAAAAGTGTACTAAAAGTTTATATTGTTATAATTTTTAAAACAATCATCTGTTTAACCTCTAGTAACAACGAAAAGCCATGTCTTGATAGCCTTTATAATATATGTGAAATTCGTTAAAATCCCTGATGTTCCCCCAAAAAGTGTGCACTTATTTATGGAATGGCCGACATTCATTATTTTAAGGGGAAATTAGGTTTGAACATTACGATCTTGTTGGTATTTCACTCAAATTTAGTAAATGTTGTCAAACCTAACCTAAATTGTCATTCAACCTAAGCAAATGCTATCCAACCTAATTTCAATACAGATTTGTTAAAGATAAACTAAAAGTTCAGTGTCCTATTAGTGCATTCTTGAAGGATATATCGGCTCACGTTAAAGATAGAAAAAAAGTGTCTTTTCCAAAGTTGCTTGGTTTTAAGAGCTGCATAACCTAATAATATTTTCATTTGTACAGGGTGCGCCATAAAGACAGTAGGTTTTTTAATTCCTCGTGAAAATTGAGGGTCCTTTAAATAAAAACATTCGGATTAAGTCGTACCAATTTCAAGTTATTAAAAGAGCTCTTAAATCTAAGCAACTTTGCTGAATAAACTCCTGCTTCTTTAACGTGAGTCAAGATATCCTCCGAAACGCACTAATGAGACATCCTGTACATAATACTATTATAATCATAACAATAGTAAAACTGCCTTTTTTAGTTATTATAAGTTTTTTATTCATTACCGTTAAATAGTGTTGTTTTGTTAATATGTATTTGTTTTATCCGTGTTATAACAAAACATAAAATCTGGTGATTTCTGGAAATTTTTTAGACGAAGTTTTCAGACATCTGGGAGTCTAGAGTTAGCAACACTGATAGGGACACCCTATCTCTCTATTACTCTCATTAAGTTTCCACGCCAAACCCTGTAGTTTAATCCTACCAAATTTCAAATAATTAAAAAAGTATTAGGGTGAACAAGTCTTGTTACGCCGACTATAATTTAATAAAATCAGACACTCTGTACAAAATGTATTTATTAAATTAGATTATCTGATTGTCATATATACCAAATTAAATGCTGACACAATACCTCTTTAATTAACATAGTTATAGCAACTATGAAAATAATAGATTTTTCGATAATTCCTTATTACTAAAAAACAATATTATTTTAAATTTCAATACGTTTAAAATACCTAATCTCAAATATTCCTAGTTCAACATACTTTCCGATAACTCAATAACAATATACAGGGTGTCCGTATTTCGACAGAATGTACGGATATCTCAGTTATTTGAAGAGATAGAGAGTCGGTTAAATTGGGGCAAAGTTGCGTATTTTGGGGCCTAACAATAATCTGAAAACAATATTGAAATATATGTTTTTGTTTTCAAAATATCAACATAAAACTGATTTTTAGAAAAATCGTTTTTAATTTTTTATTAAAAAACTACTGAATCTAGATATTTAGAACTTGGACAGTATAAGCCACTTTTTAATGAGGAATCTAGTAGCATATTTTTTTCTAAGATAACTATAACATTTACGCGGGGACCATAGCCAACGTTTGTTTTTCCTATGGGCACCATTTTAGATTTTCATATTTTTTTAAAGAATATTTTTTTCTGAACTCATTGATGTATCGCATTCATAATTTATTTTAGGTTTGATATTTAAAATTATAATATTTTCTTTTTTGCAAAGAGTGCCTTAAACACAATGACGTCATATCTATTAATCAATAAAATCTTGACAGCATTCAATCATTGTTAGTACTATGATGGACACATCGCCATTTTTTTACTTTATGTTTTGTGTGATAATCGATGCTTATTGGTATTATTATAAAAGAATGACAGTTAATAATTAATTTTAATTATTAACTGTCATTCTTTTATAATAATACCAATAAGCATCGATTATCACACAAAACATAAAGTAAAAAAATGGCGATGTGTCCATCATAGCACATTCCCCGTTAAAGATTTGATGACTTAAATATCAACACTACGGAAGTGTTGCACAAACTAAATTTATTCTACTTTTATTATTATTATTCCAAAACTATTAATCAAAAAAAGTAATTCTTGCATTTTTATAGGTAAAGTGGGCAAGGGAAAATGCTGGATATTATTTTCAAGTTTCCAAGATGGCTGCCAGTGGGCGTTTCCACCATCTTGAATTACATAAAGTTACGTTTCTCGCGATTTTCCCTAATGAATATAACAAAAAATTTGCGTTTTAATGTTAACTTAAAGTGGAACATTTTTTGTATAAACAATTTTTCTCTATCTTTCGAAATAAAGTGGTTGAGGGTATTTGAATGTTGTTTTAAATAAATGCCTGTAACTTTGAAACGGCTTAATGGATTTGGATAAATTTGGTATCATTTAAAAGAGCATTTCTTGGGCTTTCTTGAAAACTTGAAAATAATTTCCAGCATTTTCCCTTGCCCACTTTACTTATAAATTTTTTTACCGTAACTCTCTACGATCAGTTTCTGAGATACAGCCGCTTACCTCGCTTATTTGCCCGCCCAGTACAATAAACTAAAAGTGTGGTACATCATGAAATTCAGAAAAAAATATTCTTCCAAAACATATAAAAATCCAAAATGGCGCCTATAAGAAAAACAATAGTTAGCTATGGTCCCTGCATAAATGTTATAGTTATTTTAAAATAAAATATGTTACTAGATTTCTCGTTAAAAAGTGCCTCTGTAATGTCAAAGTTGTAATAGTTTTTGAATAAAAAAATAAAATCGAAATTTAAAAAAATCCGTTTTTTGACAATATCTTATAAACGAAAAAAGATATTTTACAATTGTTTTTAGATTGATGTTGGGCCCTAAAATACGCAATTTTGCCCCAATTTAACCGACTGCCTATCTCTTCAAATAACCAAGATCCTCATACATTTTGTTGAAATACGGGCACCCTGTATATAAACGCTATCGATATAGATTTGTTCAGCAAGAATTGCACTATTACACTGTTTTCCAGGGGCCTTAATTATTTTAAATTTACCTCTGGATGCAATCTAACATGAGTTCATCATTTCAATAAGCAAATAATACTAATACACAACGCACGTGAAAAGAAAAGTTATATATTAATTATAAAGGGTGGTCCATCTAGTGGTTTCTTTTTTAATCATATGTTATTTTGACAGTGACAGCTCTTTTCCGGTTGAAATGTTGACAGAAAGTCAGTGTCATATCTCCGCGAAACGTAATGAATCGCTTTACGCTTGAACAACGTTGGGAAATAAAGCAAACCTATTTAAATCCTAAGTCAATGTGTAGCCCAAACAGTGCGATTATTTAAAAGAAGTTTTGACCGATGAAGCACGAAGACCTTGCATTATTCGCTTACAAGGTCTAATTGACTCAGCAATTGAAGACACACGACCATCCGCTTCGTTATCGCTTCTCAGTTTGGGCCTTAGAGCAGCTCGAAATGGACAACGATTTTGCTCGAATAATCATCTTTTCTGACGAGGCGCATTTTCAACTGCCGCATCTTGGGATCGAAAAACCCGCACGTGATCGCCGAGAAGCCAATACATCCTCAAAGATTGACAGTTTGGTGCGAATTTTGGAGCAGTGGCATCATTGGCCCATTTTTCTTTGTAAATGCTGCTGAAAATGCCATTTCGATCAACGGTGAGCGCTATAAAGGCATTATAAACATTTTTTTGTGACCGAAAATTGAAAATATAGACTTGGACGATGTTTGGTATCAGCAATGCCATGCCACACAGCCCATGCCACAATCGATATTTTGAGCGTCAAATTCGGTATTTGTATTATCAGCCGTCTCGGCTATGCGATGTGACGCCGTTAGACTTTTTTTGTGGGGTATCGTGAAAGACCGATGTTATGCGAACAATCCATTAATGTAAATAAAACACTGTTTATCACTTTGTTTGTATAGCAATTGGTTTATTTGGTGACTATAGTTTCGATACTACACGTATCATTATCAAACCGTTAGTAACAAAAAACTACTACGTGTAGTATCGAAACTATAGTCACCAAATAAACCAATTGTTATACAAACAAAGTGATAAACAGTGTTTTATTTATGTTCAACAATGTATAACGAAGTAGAAGCCTCTATAATCAGTCAATTAATCCATTAATGGTTTAGGCCCCTAAGGCGAATATCGAGCGAGCCATTCGTGAGATAGAGCCAGAAACCGTCTCCAAGGTCTTGGAAAATTGGGTTGACAGGATGCGCTACTGCGAAGCCAGCCGAGGCAGCTACATGAAAAAAATCATGTTCCATAAATGTTTGCTCTTTCGAATAAATCAATAATATACCAAAAAAAATGGATTTTGTTAATTTTCTAATTTTTAAAAAGAAACCACTGTATGGACCACGCTGTATTATAAGCAATAAAAGTGCGGTTCTTTTCCCAATCAGCAGCAAGTTAACAACGTGTCTGCCAGTCTAAGGTGCTTAATTGTTTAGAGTGAACGGCAAAGCTATACTAATGAAATAAAATCTCGAAACGCATCTATAGATCTTCTGAATAATTTGATACAAATTGTTATATTTGCAGTAGGTTACTGTATGTAACAGCAAACACTTGTTGTATAATTCAATCCCCGTCGGGGTATTAGCTCGGGAAGTAGTTGTTTCAATGAGTGTTTAATAGAGTCTTTGTAAGACTAACTTGTTGTATATTGCGAAAAGAATCGCACTTCAATGTTTAAAGTATTCTGCAACCAAGAATTGGCAATTTTATTTATACTTAAACATTATATTATATGTTGTATAAAGCTGTACATTGTTATTACTATATTTGTTTTCTGTGCATACTAAATTATTTTTTAATGATAACTATGTGCTAGATGTTGCTATTCGTTCGTTAAACGCAGTTTTCTGGTACGAGGGGCGGTATTTGAGGACACATCGCTGGCCCTTAAATAATTGAACGATTTCTTGAAACTAAAATTATAAGTTTCAGAAAACGTTCTGGAAAGGTTTCAACAAAACGTGTACTTATTATAATTGCCGGTGTTCGTCAATAATTGATCGATGTAACTAGCACGATATAGACGCGGAATTTATGATAATAGCGTTGTTGGTATTGTTGGTTCTGGAAAATGTTAAAGGATGGAGCTACCTAGTCTATTTTATGTTGCCTGGAAAAATTATTATTATACGTATTATCATGTATTAATGTATTCATAACTAATGAATAATTTCATAAAATTTATTTTATCTTCAAAAACTCACCAGTTGTCAAAATAATTTTATATACTCATAAATTACATAAATATATCTGTTTTATATTTACCAATACAGAAAAACAAAATAATCTGTCTATAAATTGAGTTTTGTCCGTTTAAATTGAAAATTCTTAAAATTGTAATTAGAAATTAATTAGAAATAAATATTTTTTATTTTTACACAATGCACATTTAGGCATAGCTGTTTAGATTTTGTTATGAATGATTTTGTTGATGCCGTTGCATACGGTATTTTACATAAAGTCGATTAAATTGCATATGTTATATTGGTAATATAATAATAATCTTTATTTAGCATTTTGCTATACAATAATAATATGCAATTAATTAAATATGCAGTTACATACACACATGCATATATTTATATACATATCCACACATACTAAAAATATAAAACATTTTATTATGTTTAAACTACAATCTAATTTAACAGTCTTATAAAAACGTATCTAAATTTAAAAATACTTATATAAATTTGTACTTATACATATAGGAACATTTAACTACTTATATTAACACTACAAACACATAATGCACAGCCCCTACATATGATGATTCTTGAAAACCCTTCAGTGATCTAACAATTTAATTTTAAACTTATGTATATCTGTTTGTATTATCTACTGATAAATAGTTGTACTCTTTAGCAGCTTTAAAAAAGAGTGTATTTTGTCCAGCTCTTGTATTTTTATGATCAAGAAAGATATTTCCTCTGCCTCTTGTGTTGTACGTATGGATGTCTGCATTGGTAATTACGCTTTTGTCAAAATATCTAGGCATTTTCCCAGTACATACTTTATGAATAAAAATTAAAGCTTCCAATTTAAAAAATGTTTCTATGTTAAGCCACTCCAGTCTTTCTAGCATTATTCTTACATTTGTATAGCTATTGCAATTTAAAATTATTCTCATTCCTTTATTTTGTAGTATCTGAAGTCTTTTCAAAGATTGACTGTTTGCGAGATACAAAATAGTTCCTGCAAAGTGAAAATGTGGCAGTATAATGGTATTATACATAGTTTATTTAGTAGCTTGTGACATATAATAACTACTTCGTCTCAGCACACCTAACTTTTTTCCTATTTTTTTACATGTATAATCTATACGTTCATGGAATTGTAGCTTCTTATTTAATTGAACTCCTAGGTAGTTTATTGTATTAACATATGTTATTGGACAGTTATTGAATTTAATTATATTATTTTCTATGGGATGATCGTTTCTACAAATTATCATTGCTTTAGTTTTGGTGGTGTTAATTTTTAAGCTATTTTCCTCTAACCAATTGTTAATATTAATTAAGTCACTATATATTTCATTCGTTGTTTTTGTTAAGTCTACTAAAGTAGTGTATATAATAGTATCATCTGCAAACGGAATTTGCAGTGAATCAAGCAGTTTCCAATATCAAATATACTACCCTGTGGTACCCCTGTTTCGATGGGTAGAGTATCCGATAACTTATTTCCAATTTTAACTTTTTGGTTTCTTTTATTCTGGTAACCAGTAAACCAATCTAGTACTGTACCTTCCACGCCATAGCTTTTAAGTTTAATTAATAACCGTTTTCTGTCTATTGTTTCAAATGCTGTCTAGCAATATATCTTGTTTAATGACATGTGCCAGAATTTGTTCATATACAATTCTCTCTAGTATTTTTGATATGGTAGGTACCGTATTAATTGGTCTAAAATCTTCAATTTTTATACTATTTGTCACTTTTTTGATTGGTATAATTGTACTACTTTTCATTTTCTCTGGAACAGTTCCTGTCTCTAACGATATATTTATTATGTTAATTTAGTGTGGTAAACTATTTGGGAGACTAGTAATCACAACTTTCCTCGTTATCTCATCTGAGCTAGGTTAAGTATTATTTTCAGCAGTTCATCTTCACTAATAAATTTAAAATCCCTTATTTGTACACTAGTTTTAGATTTAATATTAATGGTACTTGTTGTATTAGATATTGTATTTAAAATTTCAATTATGCTATTTATAAAATATTCATTGAATTTATTGCCAATAACTAGCTCATCTGTGTATACTACTCCATTCTTTTTTTCATATACTGTATATATATATATTTTTTTTATCTTTGCTCATCCGTTTTTGTGCGCATGATGTATACAATAAACGCGTTTATTGCGTTCCATGCTTCTATGGAACTCAGCATTTTTTCAATAATATTATGTTGTTCTAGGTGGCCAACTATTTCGTAAAAACGAAGTCGTTCTTCGTCCCATCGTTTGCATTTAAACACGGTGTGCCTGGGGTCATCTTCCGTGGCATCAGAGTATGCGCATGCCGCAGTTCCCACTTTTTTAATTTTGAGCAGGTAAGTATTGAAACAACCGTGGCCTGATAAAAATTGTGTGAGATAGAAGTTTACTTCCCCGTGTTTCCTATTTCTCCATATCTCAATGTTCGGTATCAGACTGTAGGTCCATCTACCCCTTTCCTCGTTTTCCCATCTTTCTTGCCACGATTGTTTGCTTTTGTTTTCCGCTTCTTCTTTTGCATTTTTGGTACCCATACTGTCTTTTTTAACGTATTTATTCTTTTTTTCTAGGGCTAGGATGTCTACGGGTGTTACTGCTGATATCACAAAGACCGCTGGTTCGGAGACCGTCCAGTAGGCGCTAGCGATGCGAAGTGCTCCTCTTCGTTGGATGGAGGTAAGTTTCCTTTTTAAATTTGCAGATATTCTGTCTGCCCAAACTTCGCTGCCATATAGTAGGATGGAGTTCACTATTGCCATTTGCAGCTTTCTGGTATGTGAGGTCGGCCCGCGTAGGTTTGACATTAGTCTACTTAGCGCGCATACCACCTTAGACGCTTTTTTACACAAGTTTTCAATGTGTACCCTGAAATTTAATTTATTGTCTACTTGTACCCCCAGATATCTAATTGATGACGCTGCAGGAATAATATCGGCGCCCACTGTGAAGTCTATGTCGACTGCGATTTGTCGCCTGGTAAGTAGTATCATCTCCGTTTTATGCGTCGCAAGCGTCAGGCCGTTTTCAAACATCCATTTCATGACCCTGCGCATCACCTGATTAAGTTTATATTGGATGTCTTTAGTAGTTCGGGCGGTAATTACAGCTGCAATATCATCTGCATAGCCAATTAGGTAGGTACCGGTTGGTAAGTCCAGGTCGAAGATGCTGTCGTATAACACATTCCACAGGTCAGGTCCAAGGATTGATCCCTGGGCTGCCCCAGCGGTGATGTCGCGCACTCTCCGGCCTTCATTGGTGCTGTAAACGAGTTTTCGGTGTTCCAGATAGCTGTTCATGATGTGCAGTAAGTATTGTGGAATGCTAAATCTGTGCTCCAGAGCATCCATGATAACATCCCATCTCGCCGAGTTAAACGCGTTTTTAACGTCTAGCGTCACTAATGCGACCAATGGTCTCGAATAGTGGTTTTGGTCTTGTGCTTGCTCAAAAGATGATATGATTTCAGCAACAGCTCCCACTGTTGAAAATCCGACACGGAAACCATGTTGTCTGTTTGAAAGTCCCCCGGCCTGGCTAATTGCTTTATCTAGTCGGATTTTGATCAATTTCTCCAGTAGTTTTCCTGTTGTGTCTAGGAGACATAATGGTCTATAGGATGCGGTAGAGCCGGAGTCGTGTTTTGGTTTAGGGATCAAAACTAGCTCTTGTTTTTTCCAGCGGTTCGGAAAGAGTCCATCTGTTAGGCAGGTATTGTACATGCAAAGTAGTGCCTCAGGTACTTGCTTGCATAGTACTTTGAGGGCCTCTGCGGGAATACCGTCAGGTCCGGGGGCTTTTTTCGCTTTTAGGGAATTAGCTGCTGTTTGGAGTTCTGTGATATTGAATAGCGGGATTTCTGGATCGTGAGGAAATCGTCGTGTGCGTCTTTTCGGGTGGTTGGGAAACAATGTGTCGACGATAGATTCGACACGATTAGCGTCTAAAGTGTCGCAAGTAGTCTGGCCGCCCAGTTTGGACATGACCACTTTGTATCCCAGCCCCCACGGATTTCAATCTACATCTTCTTTCAGTTCTTTCCATTTCTTATTCTTACTTCTATAGATGGCTTTTTTCAGTTCCTTCCTAGCTGCTTTGTATCCCTGCAGTTCAATTTCTGTGGGTCCTTCGTTTTGCCTGCGTTTGCGCGTCAGTTTCCGTCTATAGGAGTGGCATTTCTTCCGGATTTCGGCGAGTTCTTCATTCCACCAGTAGGTGGATACTTTTTTTCGTCGACGCTTTTTTGGCATTGATGCACTACACGCTCGGTTAATGGCTGCCATTGTAGACTCGACGATCTGATTGGCATTTTTAGTGTCCGTCAGTGCAGTCGATTCCCTTTTGAAGACTTCCTCTAGTGACTTTTCGTTTAGTCTAGCTGTATTGTATTTAGGTTTTTGTCTCGACTCGTTTTTGTTGTGAGCCCTCTGATTGTCTGGTTTGAAACTGATGTATTGGTGATCACTGGCCGTATACTCTTCTGTCACTTTCCAGTTTCTAATATTACCTGCGATGTTTTCTGAGGCGAAAGTGACATCGGGTATGGTTTGCCTGTAGCCAGGCCGTCTGAATGTAGAGGTATTTCCTACATTTAGTACGACTAAGCCCAGTCGGGCAGTCATTTCTAGTATGTATCGACCTCGTGTGTCAGTGACGTCTTCGCCCCATTCGACTGCCTTTGCGTTGATGTCGCCGCCTAAGATGGTTTTTCCTCTCAGGCTTCTTATGGTGTCTTCAAGATCGTCGACTTTTGCACGAAAGTCTGATATCGGTTCGTTCGGTGTTAAATAGCAGCTGACTAAAAATACTTAGTTTATTTTCACCCATACGAAACCATTTCCTACTCCGGAGCCCTGCACAGCAAGACGGGTAGTGTTTGGTATCCATATGGCGCAGGTACCAGTTACGTCTTTATACCAGCCTACTTGTCGGGTGTCGCGGTATTGTTCACTGATGAGTAGCAGGTCGGCCTCCAGGTTCAGTTGTAATTGTGCAAGGAGGTCATCCGCGATCTTGCTTCTGTGTATATTACCTTGTAGAACGCTAAACATGTTTGTTTAGTGCCGCCTTGGCTGTTTTCAGCGCTTCCCTGTATGTTGAGCAAGTTTTGTGCCCCGGGACGTGGTTTACCTCGTCATATTTCCCTGTGCAGAGGAAACACTTCGGGTCATTTACACATGTTGCTCTGGTGTGGCCTGTGCCGCTGCAGTTTATACAGATGCCCTTTCCTCGTCTGTCTATGCTGTTGCAGTTTGTCTGTCTGTGTCCGTATCCAAAGCATTTGTAGCATCTGACTAATTCTGCCGTTCTTCTGGGCTTGCTGTTTATCAAGCCGATTGTGACGGTATCAGTCTTCAGCAGGTTGTTTGCCAGGTCTTCATTTATTCGCACATACGCGATTTTCTGTTGTCTACTATTAGGTTTAGTAAGGTTTACTGTTATGGTTTCTTGCGTTTTTAAGATTTGACAAACTGCTTCTTCTACTTCAGTCTTTGTAGTGAGTGCGTCGAGATCGCGGAGTTCTACTGTGGCTTGTGGGGTTAAGCTCTTTACAGTTGCGTCTGTACCCATTATTTCGCAGATCTTTTTAGAAAACTCTTCGTTGATTTTGGTTTCCGTTCCGAGTTCCACCAAAATTCCTCCATTCCTGGTTTGGCGAAGACGTTTTACTTGTGCGCCGATTTGTTTGGGATTGGCATCCTTACGTAGCACTGCTAATATCTCAGCATAAGATTTTCCCTGCTCAGGCTGTATTAGGAGAGCATTTGTTCTTTGTCGTCTTGTTTTTATCGGTGCTTCTTTCTCCTTTCTTTCTGGGGGCGGTTTCAGTGTTTCTTTATTTTCAGAGTTTTGTTTCTTTCTACGCCTGCTGCTCTGTTGCACCTGCCACTTTTTTTCTCCTATTTCATCTGGAGTAACTGGATTTTCACAACCGTCTCCTTGTCCTCCTTTCGTCTCCTTCTCTTGTTCTTCTTTTTCCGCTTATCCTCGTTGCCGTTGATAGGGCTGCTTGCAGCACGCTTTTTGGTGTTAGCGAGGGTTGCTTCTGCGCAAATGATTTTAATTTCGGCTTGGTGGAGTTCTTCGCTCGCCTTTATCCAACTCGCTCTGCTGAAAGTAATTACGTCTATAGATTCTTCCAGCTCTTTTAGCCCATTTTTAATGTCCATACTGACATTTCTCTGTTTTTCGACCGCTGCTTTCATTCGGCCAATGATATTTCTACACCTCTGTAGTTCGGTGGCCTCATCGGTCTTCATTTTCTCAATGAACGCTTTTTTGGCGACTTGGGTTGATTTTCCTCTTCAGGTTTCTCGGAGTATTCCGACACCACGTTAGAGTTTTGTGAGGATAAGTCTACGGTAACTCGTCCGTTTGTCGGTGGCGATCGTGGCATACACGAGCTTCTACGAAAAGGGTCGTCTTTGTTTGGTGTCGATTTGTAGAGTGATATATTATCCATGAATTTTTTGTTGCCAGCGCATTGTGTACAGGGGGGCGGGCCGGATTAACCAGGAACGGGTGTACCCTCGGACAGTTGTGTCCTACCCCAGTTCCCTGAGGCCTGGCCTCCGCTTTGCCAATCCCGGCAAACACGGACGGATTGGCGCTCGCCCGGGGCAATGCAAGATCTGACACTTGCATTCAATGTACACTTCCCGACCAGGGTCCGAAGTGGCTGGTTTCTGGCACGCGTCTCCGTCTTCCATCAGCAGAAGAGGTTCACATCAGCCTGCTCCCCGAAACGGCTCTACAGTCGTTTGAGTTCGCAGGCACTCCCAGGTTGAAGTCAACGCATGCCGGTCAGGGAATTAGGTAAGTGTAGGAAAAGGTAGTGGAGTGAAGGACATATAGGTAAGTATGTTATGTGTTAAGGGCAGCGGATAGCTGGCGACGCTGGCGGTACCGTCTCCGCATTACGGTAGCGGTCAGTATACTGCTGGCTGCAATACCTCATCGGCCAGACCGAATATAGTATACTACTCCATTACATTCCACTTGATTGTAAGTATCAGCTTTATTATTTGAAATAACTTGTATTAATGTTTTCCATGTTGTTTTTGGGTAATTTTTATTGGAATCTATACAGTCTTCATAATATCTCTTTTTTTCCTTTCTTATTATTTCTACAACTCTATTGCGTGCTATTTTGTATTGTTCCGAATCCTCTTGTATTAAAAAAGTTTCATATCTATTATCTCGGTTTCTATTTTCTTCTAGTATACTTAAATTAATCCATGGACATGAATTGTTCTTTATAACAATGTGTTTCATTGGAGAGACTTCATTCAGTATATTGATGAAGTTTTTATAAAAAATATCATATTTTGTATTGAGATCTGTTTTCCTATAGTTAAACGGTATATTACTAATGTTCTCCCTAAATATAGCTTTATCTGACATTTTGGACCTTACTGTTTTAATATTTACATACTTTGATTTATTATTATCCAGACTTATTTGTACTAATGAATGGTTGTTGAAGATTGTTGTGCGAAGCACCTTAGAGTTTAGATGGTAATTATTACTAATAACTAAATCAATCTTAGAACAACTCCCATTAGGTGATATATGGGTCCAATCTTGTACGCATTGTTTAAAACCTGCTTGTGTAATTGTTTGTTTTAGCTTTTTTGTATATATATTTTTAGTATATTTATAATTTATATTGAAATCTGCCATTACTATAATTTCTTGTTTATATTTTTGTAAAGTTTCTTAAAAATATTCCTAGAGAAAGTCTACAAAAATTACATCGCTACTACTTGGTGAGTGATAAATACCAACTAAGATATATGACTTGGCTCTGAACTCAATTTTAATAGTTAGTACCCACTAGTTCATTTGCACAATGACTTCTTGTACTTTAATTGCTTTGACATCTTTTTTTTAATATAAAATACTACTCCGCCGGTATGTCTACTAATCGAATCGGCCCTAATATTGTAATATCCCTCAATTTCAATTTCTTGTACTTCGATTTTATTGGTTATATGGGTTTCAGTTAAGCACATAATTGGAGTATGGTTATTTTTAAGGAAAAGTTTTAATTCATCAATATGATTAATCAAGTTTTGTGGATTTTGTAATAGTATATGGGACTTTCTATTACCTTTCATTGATTGCTAAATATTAGTTGAATTTATGTTATAATCAATTCTTTTTCAACTGTTCAAGTTTTCTATTGTATACATCACAGTCTGGGCTGTACACAGAATGTTTAGTGTTATTTTGTAAGTTAAATTTATCATTTACTATAATACAGTTTATACACTTATATGTTTCTTCCTTGCATTGTTTTGTTGAGTGTTGATCACTACTACAATACCCACATATTTCTTTATTTGTGCATTTAAATGATGAGTGATTGTATCCGTTACATTTGAAACATCTGTGTATATTGAAGTGCTCGTACACTGCGCAAAGCTTGTATCCTATATATAGTCCTTGAGATTTTTTCATTATATTGTTGAATAGATCTGGATCACAGTTCATTATTGCAGAATATGTATATTTCATTTTCTTAATTGAAACTTATTCAATTTCACTTTCGTTTGATATAATTGCCTTATTTTGACCCTTAATTATTGAAATTAAATCTTATTTTTCATATTGATTCTCGATGCCAATTATCTTCACACTGGGTCTCTTCTTTACTGCAACATTAGCTGTATATTCATCTCCTAGATTGTTCCTGATATTATCTTGTATCCTTTCTTTCTTTTTACAGTTTATTAGCACTTTTCCATTTTTTGTTTGTCTTACGCCCGTTATATGCACTTCCAGTTCCGCTGGTTTAATTGTTTTTTTATGTTTTCTTTTATGTTCGTTGAATTTTCCTTAGTAGATTTAACTATGACAACATTCTCCGACAGCACATTAGCATAAGACTTGCCTTCGTTTACATCTTGAATTGCTATATTCTGTTCTTTATTTCGTTTGTCCTCTTCCTCCATATCATTGATTCGTTTTTGTAGCAATTCAATAATCATGACTTTATCTTGTATTATGATATCTTTGTTGTTGTATAAAGCTACCAATAAATCTATTCGGTCATTCCCTTGTTGTAGTTGATCTGCATTTGAGGTTATGTTCTAACAGCATATGATTTTATTTCCGTTCACTACCTTTATGTTTTTTATTCTACTTTTACAACTACTATGGTATAATCCGAGGAATTTAACACACACTAATACATTGCATTGTTTATTTTTACAGTATTTAAAATTGGTCGTTTGATAATTTTTATCACTAAAACTGTTCGCGTGAAGAAAAGTGGATTTCTGCGGATGTCGTCAAAGGGCAAGTTCACTGTGTTAAGGAGATTTTTGTAATTGTAAAAATTAATGTAAAGAGCAAAGAAAGGAACCATCTGTTCTGGCGCTTGTTTTTACCAAGTCAGAAATAGATAAAACGCGAATGACAGCGGAGCCGATTGCGATTTTGTTCGGGGCGTTTCGGCAACCCGAAGGGAATGTTATTCCTACACTCCAACATGTATGCACGGCTTGGAATAAGGAATAATAAAGCAATATTTTTTGTGCGTTCGGATTTGTTCCCAGCGGCGGCATTAATTATGAGTCATGAGTAAGGATGGGAAATTAAATATCCTATATTTAAAATAGTCAAATATTTAGAAAATTTAAACTATTTTAATAGCTTTATGTGCGAAATAAGATTACATTATCTAGTAATGAATTATTATTATTTTATAGTAAAACTTGTAATATAATTTGTTTTGTGTTTTTATAACATATGTTAATACCCTACCATTATTTTTTATCTGATTTGACAAATGGTTAGTTATATAGACAAATAGTTACTAATCGAATAAAATCTAGACAAATTTAGTTTATGCATGATGAAAAATAAATAAATTTATACTGTTTAACATTGAGGGCATTTTTTCTTATTTATTAAAAGAGATAGAAAAAAAAATTAAAAGACACTTGTAACATTTTTGAAGAAATCATGGGTTACTAGATGTTTTGAAAAAAGTGAAGTGTCGATTTTTTTAAATCGATTTTTCTCGGCTATTAAATGAGATAGAAAAAAAACTGTTAATGGCAAAATTTTACATAATTTTACATTGAATAATAAAATTCTGTTAGATATTTTCTATCGACATTAGTTTTCGATATATTGAAGTTGTAGATAAAGTTTCGGAGATTTTAAATTTTCAATTTTCTTGAATTTTTAACGATGTTTAAATTTCAATATCTCTACCGTTTTTTGTGAATACTGTAAGTTATACTAAATTTTCTTTAATTTTTGGAATTTTTACACTTTATGAATTTTCACCAACTTTTCAATCCTGGCAGTTTTCGTGAATTTACAAAATTTAATAAATATTTAAAAATGTTAATACTTTCATGAATTTTTAAGATTATTGTCAATCTTTCAAATATTGACGCTTTGCGTGAATTTACAAGATTTTCATTCATTTTTAAAATTGTTTTTGTAAATTTCGTAAATTTTCAAATAGCGTTGTCAGCATTATTAAATTTAACGAACATTTTGGAAAAATGACAAAAGTCTTGAAAATTCATTCATGAAATGTATAAACATTTTTTAAAAATAACGAAAAACTAAGAATTTTTGATTTTTGATAAATAACGAAATTCTATAAAGTTTATGAAAATCGTTTAACAATTTGAAAGTTAACGGAAATCTTTGAAACTTCACGAAGAGCATTAAGATTTTGAAAATTAAAGTAATTGACAAAAGACCGTCATGATATTTATAATCAAAAAAAAAATCTGAAAGACGTCAAAATGTCAATAACAATTATTTTGGAAATTCACGAATTTATGACATTTCTTTAATTAATGATAATTTTGAAAAAAATCACGATTTTTAAAGATCATCGAATATCTGGAATGGAAATTTAACAAATGCATGTAAAGTATCAACGTTTTTAGAATTAACGTTTAACCCAGAAAATTCACGAAAACCGTAAGAATTGTGAAAACTACGAAAATATAAGAAATTCAAAAATTTTACGAACTTCTCAAAATATTGCAAATAATAATATTTAGGAAATATATTGCGAATCTCATAAAAAAAAAAAATATAAGTCGAGAAAAATCTTAAATTATTAAAAGTTTACTGGAAATTTGGGAAATTCACGAAGATCAGTGTTTTATACGCGTGGCGCATGAAGTAAAATTTCGAGTTGAGAATAGCCCGAATTTGGATTTGGACGCTAGCGCGTTCTTGGGGCTTTTCTCAACTCGAAATTTTACTTCATGCTTAGTTTGGGAGTGGAAGACATTCTTTCGACAATTGTCAATATTGTACCGGCTCCTCTGAAATTATTTAGGTGAACATGGGAGGTGGGTTTAAAACAGATTAACCATGAACAAAACTTAAAATTGATTTTTAATAAAAAATAATGATCTTTAGAATAAAAATAAACATAAATGTGTACTTATAATTCAAATAAAATATTTCCTTTATTTTTGCCTAACTAAAACGAAATTCCGAAATAAATAGAATAAATACTTAATAACATAATAAATTCTTTATTCTAAAACACGTTGAGCGCCACTCAAGGGCACTGCCTTGAGGCGGAATAAAAATTAAATACATAAAAGAAACGATAATAAAAAATATCTTAAAATAATATTAATTAAATAAAAATGTCTCCCCAGAAAATCGTGACACGGTTTAATTTAAATGACCGCAATAAATTTTGAATAACCGCATATCCTTCACAAACGGTTCAAAGCGCTATCGCAATTCAAAAATATGTCAACAAGATTCCTGACCTTATTTGTAGCCTCGCGCTGTGTTGGTGATACATACAAATGCCAGAATTCGACGGTACGGGATGCGTCTGCGCTGATCAACGGTTTGCATCCGATTGGTAGCGGCGGTAGCGGCGGTCGATAGCGAAGACTACCGAAGCGGTATGCTAGCAGCAGCTGACGTCGGTAGAATCGTGCAGTAGATACGGTGACTGGTGTAGCTTCCGAAATTCTAGCCATATGCACTATGACCAGAGAGCGATCGCCATTTGCCAATCGATACCACGATACGTGCCAGTTATTAAATTCATGTTCGGCAACGATAAAACAGGCCCGAAAGCACCCGCTTTAGCAATAATTTCCGCAACAAATACTAATAACCCGCGGTCCTCTTCGAGGATTTGCCACCATATTTCTACGCTACGGCAAAATATCTTAATTTCCTGCGCGCGCAAATCCGTCTTAAACCACCTTGGCGGATTTTTCACCCGTATATAACTATAACGTAGGCAACCCGATAAGCGTCTCAATTTTAAATCGTTACAATATCTTATTTTGTTATTTTCTGTTTTGTAAAAAAAAGTAATACTAGGAAAAGTTGCAAAATGATGAATAATAAGAAAACAAATAATTTGTTGAATACGAAAAAAAAATTATGACATTTTCCATTTGAAATTGGAATCATCAATTTTTATAACAATCGATGATAAGCTTGGACATTTACAAAAAGACTCGTCATTTTCTAAAGTGACGAAAATCTTGAGATTTTATGAAAATTGTCAAGAATGTGAAAATTAATGAAAACTTTGAATATTTATAAAAACTCATAATTTTTAAAATCTAACGAAAATCTTAGAAAATTAATAAAAGTTGTAAACATGTTGACAATTATTAAACATCTTTGTTCGGTACAAACAAGCGGTTTTTCTGATCGGTTGGCAACATGCTCGCTTTTTCCAAGTTTTACCCTTTTTTGCAATGCACAACACTTCCCCCATCCTTGTTCGGTCCGCTGACCGAGAGAGGAGAGTCGAAAAAGTACAGCGACACGCGACGGTCGATCTCGCGTCACCCCGGCAATTAGTGCATTAGTGACGATCACCTCCGAACTACACCCTCGGGAGAAGCTGGAAGGACCCGGATAACAACACCCTAAAGGTCAGTTTCCTCTCGCTACCGGTCCCTTGCAATTTCTCCGAATTTGTTGTCGGCCGCCGCAAAAAAACCGCTATGAAATTCACGGCAGCTCCCGCTGCGAGTAACCATATTTCAAAGGGCACGTGAGTGCGATCTGAGGTAATCTGAATCTGGTAATAATTTCTCCAATATCTAATTGAAGTTTAGGGCCACTAAATAAAGTATCATTTAAACTAGTGCCTTTAGGATCCCTCTCTGCGGGATTGAAGACAACGCGAACTTGTGCGCCTTTCGAAGTGAGCTACTTTACACCGTGATGTGTGAGAATATAGGGGGACATATTTTGGGAAGGGACTAAATGCCCTTGGGCAATGTAATCTTAAATATTATCTGTGTACATTTGTTTAAATTCTGGATCTCGTGTGAGACTAGTTTCCAGGTTGAGAAATCCGAAATCTATTTATAGCAATATCTCGATTGCACCACAAGTTGGGGGGCGAGTTGTCGCGAAAAGGCAATCGAGTAATATAACGGCCAGAAGTTTGTCTAGATGTGGTAGTGGTATAGAAACGTTCACAGAATTCATCTTGGGGAGAAGATATGGGTTTATTCTGCAATTCCTCCGATTCCCAAAAGGCTTGAAGTAAATTATCTAGTGAATTTGGGGAATCAATTTGCGCATGCATGGAAACAATCGAACGAGAGTTATTTTGGGGTATTGTGCCCATGATGACCCAACCGAGAGAAGTGAGGATTGCAGAAGGGCTTCCTTCAATAAGGGCCGGAGTAGCGGGAGTGATATCGAGAAATGTGCTTACTCCGAGGAGGAAATCGATATGTGCACTCTTGTGAAAATCTGGATCTGCCAATTGAAGGTTGGAAAATCGATCACGAAGTTCACTAGACAGAGGCGTTGTTGGCAGATTGGCAGTAATGCGAGGTAGTACAACAGCGTTAAAATTCAAGGTAGCGTTAGACGCTGTCAACGGAGCGATATTGCAACTCACAAGTCTCTGCGCATGACCTATAGGGGTTTGTCCCACTCCCTTTAAGTCGTAAGGACATTTGCAGCGCGATAAACCAAGGCTTTCGACCAAGAAATTTGTTGTAAAGTTAACTTGGCTTCCCGGGTCAATAATTAAATGGCATACTTGCCAGTAACCAGTGATGCTAAAAATGTTTACCTGTGCTATGCCCAACAGGGTGTTAGAAAGTGAATTGGGAGAACATGAACTAGTTAAAGAAATCGAAGCACTACCAAGGTCACCTTTGCATAAATTAGGAGGCACTGGGGAGGATTGCGGCGCTGTCTCAAAATGCAGGAGAGTATTGTGGCCCTTTTGTCCACAAATACGACAAAAATATTTTGAAGTGCATTTTGAAATGTTGTGCAAACCTAAACAAGCCAAGCAGCGCTTAAATTTTCTAACCAATTCATGCCTGGTCTGCGCAGTCGCAGCCAGAAATTTCGGACACAACAATAAACGGTGAGATTCTGAACAATGAGGACAAGTTGGTTTAATTGGGGATTTATTATCTGCGTGTACTCCCATTGAAATGCGTTTGCGGTCGTGTGATTTATCATGAAAGGCGAAACTAGACTTATTATTGCTGGACGATTACGGAGCGGCTGTGGATAAATCTGAAATTGTGCATTGGTTTCTTATGAAGTCTGTAAAATTGTTAAAAGTTGAAAAATCTACGTTCAAATGACGTGATTCAAATCGCGATCTAGTTTTAGTATACAACAGACGGAGAGATATTTCCAGCAATAAATAGTCGTGTAAGTTTGCGATATTCATCGCCTCTAATGACGTCACATTCGAGAGTAAAGTATCTACTAGCGCTCGTATAGATTCGGTAGAATAGTTCTTAAGTGGTTTAAGATTAAGAATGGCAGCAAAGTGATGGTTTGCAATCATTTTTTTATTAGTGTAACGCTTAACTAATAAATCGTACGCAATGGGGTAATTATCTGGGGAAAAGGTTACAGTTTGTAGCAATTTCAAAGCACTATTTTCAACTTAACCTAAAAGGTAAGAAAACTTTTTAATGTTGGGTAAATTTGTGTTATGTATCAAATTATCATAAAATGCTTTGAACGCAGGAAATGATTCATATGATCCGTTGAATTTATTTAATTCAATCGTGGGTAAACTAGAATCCGTTTCAGATACAGTGTGTGAAGCGAATGTTAAGGATTTAGCGATTATTTGATAATAAAGTGCATCAAATGATTTAGGAAATTCTAATACGTTTGTGTTAAAATCCGTGTGAGTTTTATTCATAAGCAGAAAATTGTCCATTAATTCAAAAAATTCTTCTCGAGTTTTTTCGATATCCGATGCGCGTACTTTGAAAATATCCGAATTTGCCGGAAGTTAAGCAATCATATCACAACATGATTGTAATCTAAGACACAATCTTTCTTTTCTAGATGTTAATAAATTAAATTTATCTAAGTTTTTATGATGATGAAATACGGTTTAATTTAAATTAAATTATTTAAGGGGAATATAACAGTGGTCTGAAATTTAATGTTAGGTTTATTTAAAAACTAAAGGTCCTAGAAAGTTGAAATTTTGACAGCGTATATTAAGCCCAATTATCTAGTAAAATATCGAAGTACTTTTTTTTAACAATTTGCTTTCAGAGGTATGAAAAAAATAATGTTAAATTTTTCAAAATTAAAAAAAATATTCCCATATCTTACTAGTTTATACTATAAGGAATATAATGTGAACATTTCATAAGGATACGATAGCTCATGCCCGAGTCAGGTTAAAATAAAAATCTTGAAAAATAAGACCGTAAAATACCGCCGCCTTGCGGATCTTCTCTTAGTTGAACGCGTTGTACACTCATCTGCACAATTATTGGAGGGGCGAGCAGCATGCGGCCAGCGTTTATCCCAGGGCCGGTGAACGGCGGCTTCGCGTTTGTTTTTCTTTTCTTTTTTCAATCATAGTTAACAAAAACGGCTCGCGTCGTTAGCATTTATTCTCGTGAAATTAACATTTCACAATTATAATCGATATTTTATTGTACTAGTATTTTATTTGCATGCTTTCTGACTACTAATGGAATAAGTATTTTTCTATACTGCATGTTCACTAATATAGAAAACACGAAATGTTTCACTAATTTAAATAAAGATGTATAATATACCTTTAATATTGGCTTTCCTTATTATTTGACAGTGTCGGTATTATTAAATTATTTTTAAAGTTTTTTAAGCTGCTTAATAAGCCAGAAGCAACCGAATAACAATCAGTCTTGTTCAAATCATTATTTCGTCTTAAATCTTTCGTTGTTAAAGCAGTTGTTAAATGCTATTAAACTTCGTGCAATAAAACTATTAAAGTAAATTGTAAAGTTTCTAGCAATCGGACCTATTTGAAGCAACTGCGACCTCATCAACGAACCAATGATATTAAAACTATAAGAGTAGTAAGAATAATACCAATACGACGTTGTGGTAGATTAATGTTACAAATCAACTATTTTTTACTGAGCACAGGTAATATTTGTATGACGAATGTTTAAAAAAATGTAGGGTTTAACTGCGTGCATATTCATTGTTAATTATTTTAGAAAAAAATAGAACTATAATAATAATAAGGTAGTTATTATAATGCATTTCAAATAACAAGCTCCTTGCTCAACATTGCACCGAGCCCAATATATTTTTCTCAAATTTGGCTGATTTATGATGAGTCATATTTTGATAGTAAGTAAATAAGGAATAAATGAATTGTAATTGAATGTTATTGCAATCCTCTATTTATACGGCTCAGTCAACTTAGCCCCTCGAAGTTCGACTTTTTAAAAAATAACTGTTGCGCTAGACGGGCCTTAGCTAGCGCCACAAAAATTAGAGCTAGCGCCGTTTAGACAAGAAAGGTACGGGGGGTTGAACTTTCGGGGGGCTAGGTTGACGCTAGCCCCCCGAGATTGGATTTTTCAAGTTTTCTTACAGTATTCGGATTCCTCAGAGCTAGCGCCAGCTAGCGCTACCAATTTAAAAGCTAGCGCCACCCCCACAACCCCAAAAGATTATAAAACATTTTAAACCCTAGCCCCCCGAAATGAGATTTTTTTAATCAAATTGGGTGCAAAAGATTGCTTAGAGCTAGCGCCAGCAGAATATGAAAAAATATTCTCTTAAAAATATCAGGTAAAAAAAAGTTCACATCCAAACTTTGATGTGAGAGCTTTCAGCTCCTGTATGCGTATTACCATTTACTTGCTGAATTTCAATACAAAATCATGATTGACATATAACATACCGCTTCCAAGAAATATGTTGGCGTTGTAATTACTTTATGTATGTTCAAAGACACTGGCTATTACAAAGATGATGCCTAGAAAACAGTAGCCTAACTGACTAGTTTTTTTCAACAAAGTCGTACTTCGGGGGGCTAAGTTGACTGAGCCGTATAATGTAAGCAACAACTATCAAAACATTTAAGCTAAATATTTGATATGTAACATGGATTAGATATTTAGGTTTGCTTAGAGAGTTGCTCCTTCATCAGGCAAGAAATGAATCTTAAACTTAATATGAGTAATAACCTAATAATATTTAAGTTGAATACAACATAATAACATACAGGGAGTTTTTCTTTAAAGTATACGTTTTCCAAATTTAGCTTATTTTCTTCAAATCTTTAGATATTCCTTTTTTACAAAAAGTTCAATTCAAGGCTTTAAACGAGTGTTTCCACTCCCAGACTAAGCATGAAGTAAAATTTTGAGTTTAGAAAAGCCCCGTGAAAATTTGTCGAGGGTCGCGCAGCGACCCGAGACAAATTTTCTGGGCTTTTCTAAACTCGAAATTTTACTTCATGCGCCACGCGTATTAAACGCTGATTTCAAGTAAGGTTCAAATATACACAAATTTCAAAAAATTTTAGTGCTCTATACGCGTGGCGCATGAAGTAAAATTTCGAGTTTAGAAAAGCCCAGAAAATTTGTCTCGGGTCGCTGCGCGACCCTCGACAAATTTTCACGGGGCTTTTCTAAACTCGAAATTTTACTTCATGCTTAGTCTGGGAGTGGAAAACACTCGCTTAAAGCTTCAAATTGAATTCCTGTAAAAACAACATATATCTAAAGATTTAAAGAAAATAAAGTGAATCTGGAATACGTATACTTTAAAGAAAAACTCCCTGTATATTGTAGAATTAGGATATTGAGATAGATTGTGTAAGAATGAAAATAAAGTCGATTGAATAGCAACGAAAGGAGATTAATCACAATTTTGTTGCATCGAAAAGATACCCATGTTTTGATTAGGTACATACATAACCCGATGTGTACTAGGTAAATTTTCAGGCATTCATTGTTTTTGAAAAGCGTTCAGTTTGAAACTCCCAACGAGTGTTTTCCAACGAGTAATAACGATTTAAGTTATCACGTAAAAAAAAACAACCGTGAGGTACGCCACTGTCTTGCTAGTACTAGCTATCTCTTGAATAACTTTTTCATTTATCACTTGGTGAAACATTTTGAAATAATAATAAAGGATAAATTAAAAACACTTGATTTGTTTCACTATTTGTTTCTATTTACTTGACAAGTTTCGCTTTTTACGACATTATCAAGAGTGAACTTTGATAATGCCGTAAAAAGCGAAACTAGTCGAGTAAATAGAAACAAATAGTAAAACAAACCAAGTGATTTTAATTTATCCTTTAATATTACTAGCTATGTCGTTGTTAGTGTTTATAGACTTCAGTATAGCAATTACAATTCCAAACAAATTTTTGAAATCGTACGGTTAGTTTCCGAATTATAACGATTTGAATTATCAAAAACAATCGTCAGTTACGCCACTGTCTTACTAGCGCAAGCTATCTCGTTACCAGTGTTTATAAACATTAGTATAGTAATTACAATGCCAAAAGAGTTTTTTAAATCGTACGGTAAGTTCTTCATTTATAACGATTTAAATTAGCTAGGAGTGAAAACACAATTGTCAGTTACGCTACTGTCTTCTAGGCATCATGTTTCTAATAGCCAGTGTCTATGAACATAAATAAAGTAATTACAACGCCGAAATATTTGTTGGAAGCGGTATATTATATGCCAAACATCATTTTGTATTAAAATTCAGGAAGTAAATGGTAATACGCATACAGGATCTGAAAGCTCTCGCATCAAAATTTGGATGTGAACTTTTTTTTACCTGATATTTTTGAGAGAATATTTTTGTCATATTCTGTTGGCGCTAGCTCTAAGTTATATTTTCCGCCCAATTAGATTAAAAACATCTCATTTTAGGGGGCCAGGGTTAAAAATGTTTTATCATTTTTTGGGGTTGTGGGAGTGGCGTTGGCTTTTAAATTGGTAGCGCTAGCTCTGAGAAATCCGAATAGTGTACAAAAACTTAAAAAATCCAAACTCGGGGGGCTAGCATCAACCTAGCCCCCCGAAAGTTCAAATCCCCGTGGTTTTCTTGTCTAAATGGCGCTAGCTCTAATTTTTGTGGCGCTAGCTAAGGCCGGTCTAGCGCAATCGCTTTTTTCAAAAAAGTCGAACTTCGGGGGGCTAAGTTGACTGAGCCTATTTATACACATCATCATTTTGTAAACCCTGTACTAAACATAAAAAACAACAGGGCAGCTTTCCGTTTAATTTTTTTCAATCTATTATTTATTTGTTGCATTCATAAAAACTAGAATATTTGACCGAATATAAATTGAAATTCTCCCCAGAATTGGGGGTATTTACCCAATTGGGCAGAGGCCAAATTAATACACATTATTTTCATGGCAATAGCAGTTAGGGAAGATAATATTCCCATTTAAAAAATATCATTGAAAATCCTATGTTCCGTTTTTTTCATATATGTCCGGCATATAAATATTCACAATGAGCTTATGAACATGAATTATTTTATTATTATATTTTTAAGAAATAATCTATAATTTAATAAAATAAAACACATAGTTTGTTCGGCTGTCGAAACTGGAGTCTTAAAAGTAAAAATAATGTGTTATATTGACAAGAATAAGAATCATCAGTTTTGTAAATACCGAAAAATAACACAGGATCCGATAACGCTTTCTAACGAATTGAAAACAATACATAGCTTGTATGTATTATCAGCGTGTTTAAATAATACGAATCGACACTTTCCTTCGATCCGTCTTTTTTATACGCTTTTTTTTCGTCTATTCCACGCGACGCGAGACCCCATCCGTTCATGCCAAGGAGCAATGCACAAATGCACAGCGAACCGCCGCTTTTCTTTCTGACTGTATTCGCCCCACTTGTGCTGTAAATTTGGCATCGGATGAGCTACTCTAAACTATGTGGGTCTTTCCAACACTGTCGGCGTGTTACACTGCAATAATCCCCTTAAGCGAAGAAATAATAAGAAAAAAAAAAGCGAAACAGATGTGCGAATTTGCAGAGATGAACGTGCGAATGTGTACGTGTGAGCAAGCTGCGACCGTGTCGGTGGGTATCGCTGAGTAAAACACAGCGCGCGACAGAAAATACGATGAGTATGTACGCAGCGCACAGTAAAGTGAATCGCGCCGGCGCAGAACCCTACGAATCGGGTAGTTTCGTATTAGAACAACCAAAGGGGGACAGAAAAATGCGATTTTTAAAAATGGCTAACACAAAAAAAATATGCAAAATTAATTTAAGGAAAATTAATGATTACTGGAATATCCGGGTGATTCTCCGGATCCGGTTCGAAGGACCAGTTGTTTGGGAGGGTTTATGCCCTATGAAATATGGTTACTCGCAGCGGGAGCTGCCATGAATTTCATAGCGGTTTTTTTTGCGCCGGCCGACAACAAAGTCGTAGAAATTGCAAGGGACCGGTAGCGAGATGAAACTGACCTTTGGGGTGTTGTTATCCGGGTCCTTCCAGCTTCTCTTGAGGGTGTAGTTCGGAGGTGATCGTCGCTAATGCACTAATTGCCGGGGTGGCGCGAGATCGACCCTCGCGTGTCGCTGTACTTTTTCGACTCTCCTCTCTCGGTCAGCGGACCGAACAAGGATGGGGGAAGTGTTGTGCATAGCAAAAAAGGGCGAAAATTGGAAAAAGCGAGCATGTTGCCAACCGATCAGAAAAACCGCTTGTTTGTACCGAAGCGGTAGGGGGTATTATCCAAAATAGAAAATATTTTGCAAGCACAACAAAAGTCTGTAAAATTCTTTAAAATAATATCTATTGTAAAATTAATGGTTAGTCTATTAGACTAGTTTTAATAACCGTTCTTAGGGTTATTAAAACTAGTCTAATAGACTAACCATGAATTTTACAATGGTAGATACTATTTTATCACGAAAGGAGTCAACATTTTCGAAGATAAACCGCAATTGTCAACATTTTTAAAAGTAATTAAAATTAAAACCTTGCAAATTTACGAAAAGCGTTAAATTTTTTTTTTAAAATTAACGAAAATGTATAAAAACTTCCAACATTTATGAAATTAAGAAAATCCGCCCGAATTTTCATTATTAACAAAATTTTAAAAATTAACAAAAATCTTGACAATTCAAAGAAATCTTGGAAGTTCATGAATAGCGTTAATCTAAATCTTGGCAATTCGCCAAAAGTATTGACATTTTTAAAATTAACGATAATCTAAGATATTCATTAAAAATTGAGAAAAGTCTTTTGATAATTCATGAAAAGTATCAACATTTTTAAAATTAACGACAATCCGAGAAATGTACGAAAATTGCTAAGATTTTAATAATCTTAGAAATTCATGAAAATTGTCTAGATTTTAAAAACTGATGAAAATTCATTGAACAAAAGTCATGAAGAATCATGAACATTTCTGAAATATTAAAAATCTGAGGAATATTTTATGAATCGAAATATCGAAAATCTTACAAAAACTTCTATTGTAAACAATTTATAATTTCAAGATAATCTCGACATTTTGAAACTCTTACTAAGATTTCATAAATTAAAAAAGAAATCTTAACAAATTCTCAAAATATAAAAAAATCTCATAAACATTTTATGAATTGACGAAAATCTCGAAATACCGACAAAATCTAATAATCTGTCCAGAACTGTTAAGTTTAGTAAACTTCCATGCTCCAAGTCGCCTATTACGGAGCAGTAAGTCATTTTATGAACAAATGTACAGAACTAACTACTGCAATAATTTTGGTATTAATAGGATTTTTGCTAATTGCAATAATGTCAATTTTGACATTTTTAATGGGATATTGAAACAGCTACGCGCATTCCTAATAAAGGAATAGGTTATTGTGTAAATGGCTAGTTTGCCAATTATATATTATATTATCATTATATTTGTATATTTATTATTATTTTTTTTGTCTTGTACTTTAGTCTTATATGTACTTTTGTTAGTTTTAGAATATTGAACTGTAGTCTCGTTTTGTAAATGGGTCCCGTTGAATAAATAAATAAATAAATAAATCTCGAAATATTGTAAATCTCATTGAAATTTTATAAATCGATGAAAACTGAACAGTTTACAAAAATCTCAAAATATCGAAAATCTTTGTAAACATTTTAAAAATAGATGAAAATCTCGAAAAATTGATCTTTTGATGTTTTTCTAAATCGACAAATATCACAAAATATCGGGAATCTCATGAACATTTTATAAATCAGCAAAACGAGTGGTTTCCACTCCCAGACAAAGCATAAAGTTAACTTTCGAGTTTAGAAAAGCCCCCCGTAGAAAATGTTCACGGGGCTTTTCTAAACTCGAAATTTTACTTCATGCGCCACAGTTATAAAACATTGGTTCAAAGTGAAGTCTAAATTTTTAAAACTGATGCATTTGAATATTTTTTCCAAGGCACACTAATTTATTTTTTTTTTAAATATAATTTTAAATAAAAAAATTCTGAAAATAAAAAAATCAATAAAACTCAAGAATGAAAAAAATAAAATAAAACAAAATTTATATTTGTAAATGTAATCAAATTCTAATATTCTAATATTTTCTCAAGCCTAAAATACAAAGCTTTTGTCAAATTCAAGCTCTGTAAGTTCACAATAATTGAAGAATTAAACAGACAAATTCAGGTATTGGAAAGGGAACAATACTCAAAGTCAATTGAAATACTTGGTGTAGAAAAGAAACTAATTGTTTGATTTGAGTTATGTGGAGTATTTAATCACAATGAAAAAACTGTTTTTATTCCTTAACTGTTTTTATTCCTTAAGTAAGGAATAAAAACAGTTTTTTCATTGTAGAAAAGAAAGATGATGAAAATCTAATAGAAATAATACAGAACATTGGCAAGTAAATTAATGTAAACAAAAGATAACAGAGATGATATATTTAGAGTAAAGCAAAGACAAGAAGGAAAAACTGAGCCAATAAGAGTAAAATTCATGAGGAAAATAAAAAGCGACATATTTTAAAACAAAAAAAAACTAGTAATATAACTTATAAAGGTATCATCAAAAAAGAAAATACTAAACAAGTACAAATTTACCAGAAATTATCGCCATAAACAAAAAATTTCTTCGGGAAACCCAAAACCAGGCGAAAGAAAAGCAGTGGAGATTTGTGTGGGTTAGAGACGGAAGAAGCCAGAAAGGAGGAACATTTTAAAATTATTACCATACAAAAAAAACGAAAACATAGTATACATACAAAAATAATCTAAACAAAATAAATGATCAAAATGAATGCTGAATTTTTGAACGACGAAAATGGAAATATCCTAATAACAATAAACGACCTCAACATAAACTCTGTGGTAAAATATATTGATCAGTATAGTCAATTGATGAACGCAATTGTTTCGAAAATGACTGATGGTTTTAACAGAGGTGAAACTGAAAAGAACCAATTTTGACAGCAAAAATAACTTATTTTTTATACCAACTCATAATCTTGTCACAAAAATACGCGAAAAAAAATATGGTGGTGGAATATTTGTCTATATTAACACAAAGTTTGACTACCTGAAAGTTCCTGTAAGCTTCGAGCACTGTCAGGCAGTACATATAATCTTAAAATCCTGTAAATTAAACATTCTCGCAATGAGCATATAAATTCGTTTCTAATGGAGTTACAGAATTTCTTAAAAAATATTAAAGACAAAGTAATAATTATTGGCGACATAAATTAAAATATATTAACAAATGAACACCGCAGGAACAATATAGTGTACGGAGATATTATGTACAGAATCATATTAAGAAATAGGTATAAAAATGAAAGAAATATTGTAATAAAATTAATAAAACAAGAGAAAAGACAATTTTACTATAACCTTTTTCTAGAAAATAAAACAGACATGAAAAGCACTTGAAGCTAGATCAATAACTTATTAGGAAAGCGAAAAGAAACAACTGAATATGATAAGATTATTTTAACGTAAATGAAGAATGTGTTGTTCATTTATTTACCAAAAAAATTGAACTCAGAGCAACACCAAATACCACATGACTGTAGTAAAATACTCCATACTAAACCAGCGAAAATATACCTTCAAACAATTTATGTTGCAGATATAACAGCTGAAGAAGTCAAAATAATTAAAAAACAATTAAGCAATGCCAAATCAGCCGGACACGAGAACATAAAACCAAAAGATCTGAAATCAGCAATTGAGGAACTAGCCTTGCCAATAAGTACGTCAATTAACAACAAGAAAAAATTCTAAACTAATTAAAAAAATGTATTGTGCGTCCTATTTACAAAAACGGCAAAAGAAATGACACAACCAACTATAGGCCTATCTCTCTGCTACCGTTAACATTAAAAATATTGGAAAGACATGTGGAAAAGACGCTGACAACAAAAATTCAATATTATTGATAAAAATCAGTTTGGTTACCAACGTAAAAAAAAGTACCATAGATTTCAAGTAGGAAATTCTATAGATCTTAAACTTGAATTTAAAATTTGTGAAAATTATGCATAACGAATATTGTTGAGTTTTTAATTTGGTGTAGATTTGATCAATTTTGACTATGGTGTTCGAATATACATAAATTTCACATTATTTTAGTGTTTCATACGCGTGGCGCATGAAGTAAAATTTCGAGTTTAGAAAAGCCCCGTGAAAATTTGTCTCGGGTCGCTGCGCGACCCTCGACAAATTTTCTACGCGGGGCTTTTCTAAACTCGAAATTTTACTTCATGCTTAGTCTGGGAGTGGAAAACACTCGTTTAAAGCTTCAAATTAAAATTTAAAAAATACAAGGAACTATTTTTGTAAAGGTTTTCTATTTTCGTCAACTTGGGCTATTATTTATTTATTTGTTTTTTTTAAATGTTGTTACATGGTTTTTGAAAGTTTTATTTATAATAAAAATGATTATTACATTTGCTAATATTTGTTAGTTTCGACGATTTTATTTAAAGTTTATGATTTTGCCAATTTTTACAATAACTATAATATTATAGATTGTGATTTGTTTAACTTTTTTATTAGGATGTAATAGTATTCTTGAATTTGTTAATTGTTGATTCAATCAATTTGAATAATTTTCTTAATATTAGTGTTCTTTTATTTTTACTTTTCTTGTATGTAACACACGTACAAAGCATGGAGCAGCACAGAAACGCAAGAACAATTACAAAATGAAAACCAACAGAGACACGAGCAAGAGGTAGACCACGCAAAAAATGGTCACAATCAATAGAAGAGGATTTAAAAAAATGAGGGTGAACAACTGGAAGGAAGCCGCCATGGACAGAACGAGATAGGGCAAAATTGTAGAGGAGAGCAAAGCCCATATAGGGCTGTAGTGCCAAAGGAAGAAGAAGAAAACGAAATGAAAGTACTGTTTTCGTGAAAATATTTAGATACAAAATGTTTGCGAAAATATCCGTTTTGAGGTACACATTCAGACTCGAGACGGCGAACAGTCAGGTTGTTCGTCTCTCCTCTCTGGAGCCCTCTCCGTCGCTTTCGAGCTGCTTTCTTTGTCATTAATTATTCTTAAGCTTTTTAGCTATTTTACAGCCAAAGGTGCTCTGAGGAAAGTTGCTGTTCTTTTTAGAATAGTAATTTTCTCTTCAGAACATCCAACACCCTTTTACCGTTGTCTGGCCGAGCTTTTTAGCTCGTTTTTGCCAGCGCGGAAAAGGAGCCGCCGGACCTGGTGTTTGGAGAGAATTCACCACTCTACTCCATTCACCCAACACCCTTTACCGGGTTTGACCGAGCTTCTTAGCTCGTTTTAGTCAAACACGACAAAGGCGCCATCCGCCCAGCTGTAATCTTTTCCCTTTCAGTGTGGAGAACGTCTCCGTGGTTAGCGCGTATTTTATACTGCCCTGACACCGGAAGGCGCGAACGAGAAAATTTCTTACGACCTTTGCAGGGGGACCTGTTTAGGTTTTAAGAAATTAGCACGCTTATTATAGCACGCTAACCGAGAATCTGCCTTGATTTCCGCGAGGAACGCTTGGAGATTGTCGGGAGGCAGTCAAGTTTTAGAGCGTTGCACTCAGCGCTTCTAACTCTAGATTCCGCTTAACGATAAGCAGGCCCGGGGGATTTTGAACCCGGTGCCTACCCAACACCCGTCTTCTACGCCATGCGTAAGTCCAGGCGTGGAAAGCGGTCCCAAGACCCCGAAGCCCACTTCGATCTTGTCTACCCCTCCGGGGAAAGATCCCAGCGCAAGCAACCCCAAGAGCAACCCCAAATGCTCCCCAACATAGACTTTCGTCTCTGCGAATTGCAAGATCAAATCGTCTCCCTTACCACCTCCCTCGCCACCCTCACCGAACAATCCCGCTCCAAGGACGCGCAACTCGCCGCCTTAGCCGAGCAACTCCGTATCTCTTCTGATGCAAATCAGAAGCTTCAGCAGCAGCTGAATAATTTCTTCCGCAACCCTCGTCCCGCTGATTACAGCGAGGAAATCGTGGACATTATGTCCCCAGCCTTCTCGCCTGCTCTAAGCGGGCCCCACACGCCCGAGCCGTCGCGCACGCCCTCAGTCTGCGACAAATCCTCCTCCGACGACGAAAATTTGTCTGAAATGACATTAGCCCCGGAACTAGCTCCGCTAGCGCCACCCCAGCAACCGGCCGCCGAAGCTACTGCTCGGCGAGCCAGCCCCTCCCCACCGGCTAAGAAAGCCAAAACTACTTCGGCCTCCAAGCCGATCTCCACCGCCACTCCGAATGGTTCCAACGATGAAGGCTTCCAAGTCTACATCGATCGGAACCACCAGAAAAAGGCGAAGCCTTCAACCTCGATGGCTCCGGAAAAGCTTACGTCTCACGACCGCCGCAAAACCAGCTCCCCAACCCCACCCATCGCTGTTAAACCAGCAAAAGCAAAGGCTCCGGCGAAAGCTGAGCCTGCGCCACCAACTCCGGCTATTGTTTACCACACCACCGTGGTAAACAAAAAACAACCGCTTCCGATCGACAAGATCGACGAAATCGAGGGGCTAGAGAATTTCTCTAGCAATCCTCCGCCCATCCATATCCGCGATCTCCATAAATGGGACGATATTTCCGCCCACCTCTACAAGCACCTGAGAATTCCCGCCCTCAAGGCCAAAAATCTATCCAACTCGGTTAGATTTTGCGTGCAATCCGCTGATAACTACCGAGTAGTTATCAAATACCTTCGGAGCATAAATGCTCAATTCTACACTTACACTCTCAACGAGGAGAAAGAGTTGAAAGTAGTTATCCGCGGAGTTGGCACGCATGTGACTGATGAATCCATCATCAGACAACTCAAAACCGAGAATTTCCCAGTCCTCTCTGTTCGCCGCATGGGCAACAGACACCGAAAATTCCCCCTGGTGGCTGTTCACCTAGAGAACACCCCCGAGGGGAAACGGATTTATAACTTAGAAACAATTAGTTTCGTTCCTGTCACTGTTGAGAAGCAAAAGCCTTCTAAACAGGTAATCCAATGCCACAAATGCCAACATTTTGGCCACAGCGCGCATAGATGCAACATTGCACCACGTTGTGTCAAATGCGCAGGCGATCACCAAACAGGCGATTGCACCCGTTCCGATCCCGATAACGATCCTCCACCAAAATGCTGTAATTGCGGCAGCGCCCACACCGCGAACTATCGAGGTTGTTCGCAATACCAAAAATCGAGCTACGCAAATGTAGCTCAACCAAAACCGGCCCCACAACCGGCTCCCAAACCGGCCCCAAAACCGGCTCCCAAACCGGCCCCAAAACCGGCTCCCAAACCGGCCCAACAACAGGCCCAAATGTCATATTACGATATGATGTTCGATGAGGAATTCATCAGAAGGGTAGAACGCCTTGAGCGTCTCGCCCCCCTAATGCGCCACTTAAACGCCTCACCGCTTTAAAATGGCTGCACAAAATTTACAAATTGCCACCGATCAGATGTGCAGAATATGCACCTGGAATGCCAACGGGCTTCCATCCCAAACGTCTCAATTAGAGGAATTTATGCATCGCCACAACGTTCACATCATGCTAGTGAACGAATCACACGCCAAAAACCGTCGTGGCCTGTTTATTAACGGGTACCGACTATATCTTAATAGCCGCCCCATTGAAAAAGGCGGCGGCACAGCCATTTATATTCAAAATGGCATAGAACACACTGTTCTTCCAAATCCCCAATCAGAGCACCTAGAACATACTTCTATTTTAGCCCGTATAAACGGAGAAAAAATCAAAATTATGAGTTTATATCACTCACCTTCAAGACCATTCACTGAAAACGACTACAAAAACATCTTCTCCGAAGATGTTCCCACAATTATAGGCGGCGACTTTAATGCCAAGCATCCTAGCTGGCAAAGTCGGCTCACAAACCGGCGAGGCCGCGTGTTATTTAACTTTATAACTCAACACCCTTACGACATCAAAGCCGTAAGCCAACCCTCCCCAACCTTCTATAGCCATGCAGGCTACAGGCCCGATATTCTCGATTTCTTTCTGATAAACCGAATCGAGTGCGACCATGACATCTGGTCAATTTCCGAACTCCACTCCGATCACAATCCTGTGTTTCTGGATATTCATGTCACTATATCCAAAGTGGAGAAAACTATAACCACGGTTAACTGGCAGCAGTTCAACCAAAAAATGCTCGAAAAACTTACTGCTATTCCGAAAATAAAGAATAAGGAGGAGATAGATGAGGCCATTACTTTCCTTACCAATTCAATCACGGATGCGGTCGAGACGGTTTCGAAAATCAAACCTGTCCCGAAAAACAGCCGCCCACTTCCAAATAACATCCTCGGTAAAATTCGAGAGAAAAACCGCATCCGCAGACAATGGCAACACACCCGTTGCCCGCAAATGAAAACAAACCTCAATAAACTCCAAGCAGAAATTCAGAAAGAAATCAAGGCATTTTCAAATTCCAACTGGAATCGAGTAATCGAAGATGCATCACTGCACAAACCTCAAATGTGGAAACTCACTAAGAGATTCACAGCCAGACATCGAACGACCACTCCGGTTATTCACGGAGGAAACGGACTTGCCTTCCTTCCGGAGGACAAGGCCAAATCCTTCGCGGAAAGCCTAGAGTCACAGTTCTTCCCGAATCCGCTCACAACATGTGACGAATTACTCGACGAAGTTGAGGAAGCATTGGATCGCCTTGAGCGAACCCCAACCCATACTCCGAAACCAACATCTCCTGCAGAGATCCGCAAAATTATCAAATATGCGCCAAGTAAAAAGGCGCCAGGCCACGATAGTATAAGCTACACATGCTTAAAAAACCTCCCCAACAAAGGAATAGTTTTCCTAACTACCTTGTTCAATGCATGCCTAAGGATAGGCTATTTTCCAAAAGCGTGGAAACACGCAATAGTGATTTTAATCCCAAAGCCTGGAAAAGACATGAAATCTCCACAAAATCACCGGCCTATTTCCCTTCTGTGCACACTGGGAAAACTATTCGAAAAAATTATCCATGTCCGCCTCAGTGAATGGTCGAATGATCACATGGTCATCCCAAAAACGCAACACGGCTTTATAAAAGGCCTCTCATGCAACCACCAACTTGTTAGAACCAGCGATTACATAATCGAAGGCTTTAACAGAAAGCAGAGCACGTTAGCCATCTTCCTCGATGTTGCGAAAGCATTCGATCGAGTGTGGCACGAAGGCTTGTTATATAAACTCATGTCACTTAATTACCCCACATATCTAATCCATCTGATCAGGGAATTCATACAAGACCGCACCTTTTCGGTTCGTTTCGAAAACGCCACATCTCCGCCACGCAAAATGACTGCTGTCGTCCCGCAGGGGTCCGTACTTTCCCCGCTCCTTTTCAATATATATGTTTATGACCTGCCAACATTAAACAATGTAATAACGGCCCAATATGCAGATGATACTGCTTATCTATATCGAGGCAAACATCTGCCCTTTATGATTCCGAAACTCCAGACCGCACTTAACCAACTGGAAGAGTGGACACACGACTGGTGTATTGCTATAAATGCTGAAAAAAGCCAAGCAATTTACTTCACCCCATCTAATAGATCCCCACAGAAAACCTCACCTTTGGAGGCACACCAATTCCATGGGCAAAACAAGTGAAATATCTTGGTTTACAAATGGATAACCACCTTAACTGGGCAAAACATGTTCAATCTGCGATCACTAAAGCTAATTCCGCCTTCGGGACTCTAAAATCATTGCTTTTAACAAAAAGCACCCTTTTCCTCGCCAGTAAAATTCACATTTAGAAGGCAATGATTAGGTCAAAAATGACCTATGGTTGTCCGTCATGGATACACATCTCGAAAACGCAGATGAACAGACTGGAAGCCACGCAGAGCCGCATGATCCGCAGGATCGTAGGCGCTCCGTGGTTCGTCAGTAACGACCAAATCCGAAACGAAACGAAAGTACCGAAATTACAGGATTTTATCCGTCAATTGGCAATTGCACATTCCTCTAAATTCGACGTCTTCCTTTTAAAAGATACCCTCGAAGTTCCTGAAAACTTCAGAACTAGGAAAAAACGGCCACTACAACTGGACGTTACCAATTAATTTTTTAAAAATGTTTCTGTAATGATTCTGACCCTTTTTTAAAAAGTATACCCCACCCACTCGCCACCAATAAATGCTACTCATTTTGAGTAACAATAACAGTCACTTATCCAAAGTCACCAAACACACCAACATCACTACAAAGTAGTAAAAATTCCATTTCGAATTTGACCTATAAGAGGGGGTTTTTAGTCCGTGAGAGTCGGACATAACCTACTGTTATCCTTCCCATACGTGGGTGGGATAACAGAAGGTATGCATAATGCATTTTCCTCCTCTCTACCGAAAAAAAAGGAAGAAGAAGAAAACGAAATGAAAGTACTGTTTTCGTGAAAATGTTTAGATACAAAATGTTTGCGAAAATATCCGTTTTGGGGTGCTCTGAGTAGATTAAGATTATTTCTAAAAAATGTCTGTGTGTTTGAGATGAAACTTTAAACTTAAGCTTTTAGTTACAATATGAGGCTCTAAAAATATATTGTTGAAAACGCGGAAACCGGACGTGGTATTTACTCTTATCGTATTATTATTTTTTTGATATGTTTTTAAATAAAAAAATGCATTTTAGCAGAATTTGTGTTTTCTTTTAAAACAAAATTACGTAATTAATTAAATCTAACTAAAATAGAAAACTCTAAACAATAATTTGAATGAGCTTACATACACCTTGATAAACTTTGACTGGTTGCAATCTAAAGTTAAATATCTGGACTGGATTTTCCAAAATGTCAAATCAAAGTTTGAATTTCGTAAAAATGTGATTGAGGGATTTATCTTGCTAGGAATTAAAAAAAATCAAAGTATTATACAATCAACATGAAATTCATAGAACTTGCTTAGAAAAAAAAATTGTCAAAGAAAATGAATTATCACAACGCATTTTCTTAAAATATTGAGGCAAAGTTGAAAAAATATGAGTTCTGAATTGAAATATCGCAAAAACTGATTATCCATATTTTGTTGCGAAATTCTAAAAAATCAAAGTTTAATGAAATCAACATTAAATTCACAGAATTTACTTGGAATTCATTGCACTTACATATGCTTTAAAAACAATGAGATTATCCCAACGCATTGAGTTGAAATTACGCAATAAAAATCTAGCTAAAGGTTAGGAGAATGTTTTCTTTTAATGTAAAAAATCAACAGATTATCAAATCAGAATAAAATGAAAATGAAAATTTGATTGGCTATAATTGAAATTTAAATATCGTCACAGAATATTTTAAAATATCAAACTAAAGTTAAATTAAAATTTAAAATACATATTCATATTTATTTTATTGAATTCAATTCTATTCATTTTAAATAATTTCTGATCAATTTGGACTTGTGCATTTTTTTTTAAATTGTTCGATAAATAAATAAACTACCAAAGAAACAATTTTAATAATAAAATCACAGATTAATGAATTATTTATTTAACAACCTTTATTAAATAATAATTAAATTTATTTTTTTCTAACGTTACAATGAAGGTCGTTAAATAAGTAATTTATTAATCTGTGATTTTATTATTAAAATTAGTTCTTTGGCAGTTTATTTATTAAGCTTTATTTTACATAATTTAGTATAATTTTGGTAACACACAAATATTGCACAGGAATTTGTTTTTGTTCTAAATTTGATCTAAACAGTAACACCAACTCTATATATTTTATCTCATAACTTGGACAATAATGGAAACTGCAAAATAAGTTTCTGATTGATCCGTCTAACAAGGATTTCCACTCCCAGACTAAGCATGAAGTAAAATTTCGAGTTTAGAAAAGCCTGAAAATTTGGATTTGCTAGGGTGCGCGAGCGAAGCGAGTCGCGCCCCAGCAAATCCAAATTTTCAGGCTTTTCTAAACTCGAAATTTTACTTTATGCGCCACGCGTATAAATCACCAACTTTAAGTGAAATCTATAACTAATTAATTAAAGTGAAATAAACTTAGTATGTTCATTATCAATTGTTCTAATTACGGGGAAAGTGCAATGATGGACATTTTACCATTATTTTTATTTTGTTTAATATAATTTAATGTGTCAAATTCGTGTTCCGAACAGAACTAACAACTTGTTAATTCTTTAATCATATTATTTGCATATTTATTATTATTATTATTAATTTAAAAACTCCCTGACTTTTCGCTGAAAATGCCGAATTTACCTGACCTTTCCCAGACTTTTCCGGACGAATAAAATTCCCTGACTTTACCGGTTTTCCTGGTTGGTCGCCACGCTGTTAAAAGGAGTCTAGAGAGAATGATGGTTGGTAACCAAAGATATTTTGCCAACATATGAATTTGGTTTTCGTAAAAGAAAATCTACTTAAGATAATTTGTTGGAATTAATACAAGCAGATATGGAGCCATTTTAGAAAAGAAATGAGTGCTCTCTGCATTTTTAGATGTGGTGGGGCTTACGATAATGTTTGATACAGAAAATTATTAAACCGAGCGATTTATTAACAATATTATTTAGTTATTTTAAAATAGAGCGATTTGTTAGAATTAATGAAGTTCTAAATAGATGATAAATTATCTTGTAGATCTTCTCTATTAAATTTATATAATATAGCGCCAAGGGATAAACAAATTGTATTATTTTTTTTTAATGAAGCGACATAAAATGCGACATAAAATAAAATGAAATTGTAGATAATAATCTCGCTAATAGAAGCGTTCTATTAAGTACTAATAGCCATAAATATATTCAGTGTCCGGTCTCTGATTTATATAGTATATATTATTCAAATATTTTCAACAAATGGAATAGAGATTTCGAGAAGTCTGCTAAAGGCTACTTTTATAAAAATGTAGTTAATAAACCATACAAAAATCGTTCGTTCCAAAACTCTGCTAAGGACAAAAATTATGTTAAAACTAAATGCAGAATAAAAACCAGGCACGGTTTATGCAAACAAATATTTGAAAAGTTTTTGCAGTAAATATAATAAAGAGACATGTCTTGTAAATAAACTAAATATATCAACAAATAACCCTTATATTCAATGATTAACGATGTCATTTATTTATGATCATATTAATATATCAATTTATAACTTTTTGGTTTCGATAGAATTTAGAATTTAGCTTTACCCTATGTTTAGTTCCTATGTAGTTTACCCATGATTCGTTAAACTTTTAATTGTAGACTCATGATGATTCGTTGTCTAATTCAGTTTGTATTTAAGTTATTTAGCCTAAAGGACATTTTTTAAGGTAAATATAAATAAAAAATAAATAATCAAATTGCAATCACATACATTCGTTAAACATTTAATTTACATGGTGATAAGAATAAATCTAAGTGTTGTTAAGAAATTGTAGCCGAATGATTATTTCCAACTGGAAAACATTTTCTAATATCATGGTTGTTGATTAATAATATTAATTTAGCATAATAACGTCTCCAGTTACATTTTTCTATTTTCTTGGCAAAAAAAGGACGTAGTTAAGAATGCTTCTTATGAACTCAGAATATTAAATGTCATCATAAATGATTCAAATAACACTTATTTCTTATGTAACTGCTCTGACCTACAATCCACGTTCTTAAAAACACACACACTTTCAGGTTATGTCCCCAATTGAAACAACCCTCAAAAGAACAAACAAACACTTTGCACAATGAACTTAGCAGGTGTGTTTAAATAAAACAAGTCTCACCTCGTCCTGATCCATTTCTGTTTTTTTTTTCTTTTCACTTTCACCCTCTGTCTGAGGCCAGTTTCTTCTTACGCGGTTGGGACGATGGCGCTGGATCGATATTTTCTCGTCCACGCGAATATTCCTGACCTACTTGGGGGGCACCACGTGACATTGCGGGAAATTTTTCCGTTTTGGAAAAATCCATCAAATCGACAGGTGATATCGAACACGTGGCAATGTGTTTACCTTGGGTAATTAATTAGCTATTGTGGTATTTATAGGTATGCTGCTCTCGTGTTGAATGTCTGGTTTAATATAGATTGAGATATACTATTTTTGTAATAATTCTTGTTGATTTGTTTTAATATTCTAAAATTAATATTCTAAAATTGAAATTATAATGGTTTACATTGAAGCTATTTTAGCTACAAATAAATATAACAAGATAAATTCAAATTCAAAACTATTTGAATTCGAGAAAATAAGCTTACGCTTCTTATAGTTTGCACACTTTAAACATAATATATAAGATTACGAAAAAACTATTCGTGAAAATGCAAACAATGTCTTAATTAATAAGGTAAATAATAAGGTCTCACATTCTTCATACCTGCTAATGACATAATCCCCTTTTTTACCTATAAATACTATCTGAATGATAAACTCTCTATATTATTATACAAGTATGATGTTATAATTCTCACAGAAAATTGGTTGTCTTTGGAATTTTATGATGCCGAATTAGGACTATTAAATTACACAGTGCGACACTAAAATTCTAAATTGAAATATGAAAACAAAAATTATAAATTTGTAACAATAAAAGTGCGATTCTTTTCGCAATCTACAACAAGTTAGTCTTACAAAGACAATATCCCGACGAATATTGAATTATACAAGTGTTTGCTGTTACATACAGTAACCTACTGCAAATGTAACAATTTGGGTCAAATTATTTAGGCCATCTATAGACGCGTTTCGAGATTTATCTCATCAGTATAGCTTTGCCATTTCCTCTAAACAATTTGACACCTTAGACTGGCGGTCACGTTACCGTTCAAACATAAGTATAAATGAAATTGCCAATTCTTGGTTGCAGAATACTTCAAACATTAAAAGTGCGATTCTTTTCGCAATCTACAACAAGTCAGTCTTACAAAGACTATATCAAGCACTCATTGAAACAACTACTTCCCGGGCTAATATAATATAATAATATATTAGAGGGAATGGCAAAGCTATACTGATGAGAGATAAATCTCGAAACGCGTCTATAGATGGCCTAAATAATTTGACCCAAATTGTTACATTTGCAGTAGGTTACTGTATGTAACAGCAAACACTTGTTGTATAATTCAATGTCCGTCGGGGTATTAGCCCGGGAAGTAGTTGTTTCAATGAGTGCTTGAAATAGTCTTTGTAAGACTAACTTGTTGTAGATTGCGAAAAGAATCGCACTTTTAATGTTTGAAGTATTCTGCAACCAAGAATTGGCAATTTCATTTATACTTATAAATTTGTGTCAAAGAAAAAATCCATCTAACTGTTTTTTGCGATATAAGGTCATTTAAGGATTTTATCGAGGTCTGAAGTTTCGATAATTGCATATATACCAAAGTAGGGATGTTCCGATCCCAAAAAAAGTATCCATATTGAGTATCGATTATATCGTATAGCAAAGTATTGATACTGTAAAATATCGTTGTAAAAGGTATCGGTATTCAAAATATCGATGATTTTTGATACCAGATATTTTAGATTTATATTTATTAAATACTGCGAATTGTATTTTTGTCGCTAGAATTTTCACATAAGAAACAAAGAAATGTATGGTTTTCCTCCGACATTTTACAATCAGGATACCGAATCAATTTGACAAACTTGTATAATTTTACAATTAGAATATGACATATGACAGAGGTAACACAAAAATAATTTAATCGTTCCGAACAGGATAACTTCAGAAATGTATATAATAACACAAGTATATACCGAGTGGTAACCACTAAACCTTATTTTAACATATTAATGACAATCAAAATTATACGAAACTATTACTATGTTTTTTACCAGTTTTATTAATTATATATACCGGTGTTACATATACAAGGTGGCCAGAAAAGGTGTGATAATCTTCAGGTGGTGTGATTCGTTGATTAATTTTGGATAAAAAATCTAAATAAAAAAATATTGTATTCTTCCTCGTAACATCTCACGAGGTCGTTAAAATATTAAACGTATCTCTGGAAATTAGTGTTATTTTCTATTATTTTGGAAAAAATCAATAGAACTTACAATCAATTACACATTTATAAAATTTAAATGACATAGGTGATAAATAAATTGGAAACTTTAACAAATTAATAACCTCTTCAGAAGCATTTTTTTAATAAAAATAGACCTGGCAACTATGTATTTTCATTTGTAACCTTATTAAATTTCACTTGACTTTGACATATACTTGTCATCATTTATTTGTGTAAGTTTGTATAAGTTCATCATACTTTTTGAAGATGTACACATTCAACGAGTATGCAGATATGTACATGATATTTGGATTCTGCAATGGTAATGCAACTAGTGCCAAAGATGAGTACCAAAGAAGATATTCAAATCGCCAACAGCCCTGCGTAAATACGTTTAGAAAATTAGACCAAAGGCTACGTACTTTTGGGTCGTTCGTTTATAATAACATAGATGGGGGGAGACCTAGGGAACGTTGCACTGTTCACCTAGAAGAACAGATATTGAATGCAGTTCAAGAAGATCCCAATATTAGTACGAGACAAATAGCTCAACAGTTAAATGTCCCCAGTAAAACAACAGTCCATGCAGTATTGAAAGAAAATCGAATGCGTCCATTTCATGCAAGAAAAGTTCAACCACTGTATGAAAATGATAACGAGCGTAGACGTATGTTTTGTGACAGGATTTTAGATCAAATTCGGGAAGAAACAATTTTTTTATTTAAAATTCTTTGGAGTGATGAATGTACATTCACTAGAGATGGGGTATTTAATTGTCATAATTATCACTTTTGGGCAGAAGAAAATCCTCGGGCGGTTAGAGAAATGGGACATCAAAGGAAATTTTCAGTTAACGTCTGGCTTGGTATTCTAAATTTACGTGTAATTGGGCCTTCTTTTATTTATTAAAGATTAAATGCCTTAAATTATGTAAATATTTTAGAAGAAGTTTTGAAGAATGTTCCACTAAATTTAGTAAACAACATGCTGTACATGCATGATGGTGCACCACCTCATACAGCAAGAATTTCAAGAGAATGGTTGGATGAACATTTTCCAAATAGATGGATTGGGCGCAATGGACCCATACTATGGCCAGCAAGGTCGCCGGATACGAATCCACTTGATTTTTTCGTTTGGGGATTTTCAAAAGAAAAGGTGTATGCAACACCTCCAGTGGACAATGTAGACGTCATGAATAGAATTCGTGTTGCAGTGGAATTAATTACTGAAGAGATGTTGCTCCGAGTAATTAATTCTATCCCACGACGGCTCCAGATCTGCTTAGAAGCGGATGGTTATCAATTTGAACATTTACTTTAATCTTTCATTTTTGATGTATACTTCAAATATAAATTTTTGTAGATTTGTTAAATTTATGATTATTATTAAATTAAACACTTATTTGATCCATTGTTGCCAAATTTACATTTCTTTAAATTGGCTCGTGAGGAGTTATAAGCCACAATACAATATTTTTTTACTTAAATTTTCTGCTTGAATTTAATCAATGAACCACTCTACCTGAAGATTATCACACCTTTTCTGTCCACCTTGTATACAATGTGTCCACAGTGTTTGAACATCTTTTGTAAGTCATTATACGTTGGTTTCATGTAATATTTTCAAAGCGTTCTGTTTTTAATAAATAGTTATTATAAAATTAATATTCCTCATTCTTTTGTTTTTAGAGTCTTCAATTGTCAACGTATCAGTGTTAAAATAATCTATATTGTGAGTGTCATTATTAAGTATACTTGATAATGACACTCACACCGTCTTAAGAAACTTAAGTGGTAAAAATATTGATATATATATATATATATATATATATATATATATATAATTTTCTGAGCTTTTCTAAACTCGAAATTTTACACGGGGCTTTTCACGGGGCTTTTCTAAACTAGAAATTTTACTTCATGCTTAGTCTGGGAGTGGAAATCACTTGTTTAAAGCTTTAAAATGAACTTAAAAAAAAAAACAGGGAATATCTCAATGACTAACTAAATGTCAACACAAAATCACCAAACGTCATCAGTATCTAGTGCTAACGCGATAATACTAAATGTATTAAAATTTTTACAAAATCGCAAATTTCTCAAAAACTGTTGGAAGGATATGGCAACAACCCGGTATCAATTAAAAGGAATTTAATTTCGCATCAGATAAAGTATCTCAAGATAGATGGTTCCATTTAAAAAAATGAAGTTATGCATGTTTGAAGTACTGAAGAATACCTTCGACGGACTCGGTTCAATTTAGAAAATCTCACTAATGGCAAAAACCTAAACAAATACTACATTTCTTCCCGATTCCAAAACCGTAAGCTGCACAACTCTGACTTATTTCGTTTTGAAGATATTGTTAATGGTGTCGAGCTCTGAAATCGTCAAATTTATCAAAAAAAAATGAAATAACTCGAAAACGGTTCAACAGAGACCCACAGAACATTTGGGTCTCTGTTGAACTCATGTTTATTTTTAACGAGCAATCCAAAAATGTAAAAATATATAGGGTGTTCTATTTAAAATAAGGAAGTTGGTGTTTACTTCCGGTATAACCGCAAGGCCGCCATATTTAGCACTAATTTTGGGTTATGAAAAACTTGATTCTGAACAATTTTTATTTGAAACTTGTTTTGCTATTTTCAACGATACGCCCACTATAGACCGATTTCCGCTTAGTGATTCACCCTGTATTTATATATATATATATATATATATATATATATATATACCAGGACAAGAAGTAACGGTCGTATTACGTTAAGAACAGAGACGTTCGGAAGACGGATCCTAACAGGGCATTCGACCAAAAAAGTAGGCAGAAGTTGCTATTGTAATCTACTTTATTGTTTACCAAGCTTTCGGGACTGACTTTGTCCCTTCCTCAGGGTTACACTATAACAAAACAATGAGTTTGGATTTGATACATGATCTGACTGTATGTGTGATGTTAATTGCTTACATTTGAGAATTGTGAACTAAACTGGTGTCATCGCACCGACGGTATTTACTATGCATTATAATTACAACGATTGTTTATTTTTCCTGGCACGTGTGCTGAGGGCTGATGTGAGGTTAAGTTAGCGTTGAAGTTGAAAAAACACATATTGCTATTGCACTAACACATTAAAAACACGTAACTAATTAAAACTGATTGAAATGGAGCATTGGTTGTTTCACTGAATGTTGTTTAAAATTATTGAAGCCGCCGCATCATGAAGTGGTGCAGTGTTTGTGTGAACACGAGTGCGGAAATATGTATATATATATATATACATATATATCAGGCTGTTTTTGAGAAAACGGCTAGTTCTAGAGATTTGGGACAAAAAAATGTATTACAAAAGCCGTACTAAAGAATCGAATGGTAATACTGTTTTTTTCGCAAAAATATTGGCATCCCTGAGAATTAGCTTAAAATAGGTAGGTCAAAAGTGGTGTCATTGAAAAGGTCTTTAAAAAATAAGCAACTTATACAGGCAAAATATTTTCATTCGTGTGCATTCGTGTGCCAGACGCCGTCGTGAACAGAGCGCATACAAAATACCAAAACCTCCATTTCTGGCGAAGAAACGCTCGACAGCTCAAAAATAACCAATCTCGTATTCACAGACCACTACAGACAACCTCCATTTCTGGCGAAAAAACGCTCGATAGTCCAAATACAATAAATCTTGTATTCACAGACCACTACAGACAGCTAGCTCAGTATTTACAGGAAACTGTTAAATAATTTACAGGAAACTGATTGTTTGAAAATTGATAGGTATGCAACCATCTATTCACACCTCTTTTCAGGTATGCAGTCAGTCGTTCACACAAATCTTTTCGTCAGTATGCAGATTTATTTTGTAGTAGCAAAATATCGCATAAAGCTGATAATTTTAACACATTCTGTTCAAAATGAAATAATCTTATAATTGCTAACATTTACAGGAAATGTTAACAATTATCAGATTTTGGCCCTAATATGTTACAATACAAAATAAATCCACACACTAGTGGTAGGATTAAACGAAAACAGTTTATATCAATATAAATACATATATGTATATTCTATTAGGAACAAACATACAATAATTTAAATACATCTTGACATTTCATATTAAACAAAACATTATTATACCGGGTGTTCGATCAAAAAACGCCCAATGCCGTAACTCTGTTATTTATTGATTTCAATACCATAAATTGACACTAATTATATATTTTTCGAAAGTAAGTTCATTACCAAATAAATGACAACCTTAAATAAATGGCTGCATATCTTCCTAAACGTGTTTGGAGTTATGTCAACTCAAACAGATCATCATCTGAAGTTCCAGAGCGTTTAATCAAGGATGGGGTTACGTAAAATATCCTCAGGATATTGTCAATCTCTTTGCTGATTTTTTTGGATCTGTCTATAACACCTCAACATTAATTCATAACACTATTTCTAGTAATCTTAGCTATAACCACATCTCACTACACAGAATTGAAGATATTTCCATCTCCCGTGTTCTTCAGGAACTTACTGGGGTGGGATGGATTACCACCTATATTTCTAGCCAAATGCGCATTTTCACTTGCTAGGCCGTAGTGGTTACTTTTTAATAAATCTCTAAATACTGGTATTTTCCCAAACATTTGAAAACATTCACTTATTTGGCCACTTTTTAAGAATGGCAGTGAACTACCGTCCAATATCGTTATTGTCATCCATTCCTACAATATTTGAAAAAATAGTTACAGAATACCTTTGTAATGACTTAGACTCTATCTTAACCAATAAACACCACGGTTTTCGATTAGGATACTCTACCACAACAAACCTACTTATCTTTGGTGAGGCTGTCACTAGATCTTTGGAGGAAGGATACGAAGTAGATACCATCTACACGGATTTCTCCAAAGCGTTTGATAGTGTGGATCATGGTTTCCTGGTCGAAAAACTTGCTAAGTCTGGTATTCATGGCACTATGGTCATATTTAACAGATAGATCACAACTAGTGCGCATAGATGACTGCTTATCTCGTCCTATATCTGTGATCTCCGGTGTCCCATAGGGATTACACATAGGACCACTACTTTTTAATATATTTATTAACGATATTGTCTGTTGTTTTCAGCATTCTAATTGTCTTCTTTTTGCAGACGATCTTAAGTTATACACTCCTATTAAGGATACATGTTCATATAATAATTTTCAACATGATTTGAATTCCCTTAGTAGTTGGTGTATTTTAAATTGCTTAAAGTTGAATGTTTCTAAATTTTTTGTTCTTTCTTATTCTAAAAAGAAAATTAAAACGCAGAGAAATAATTTCCTGTCGAACACGCAATTGAATCATACACACTTGATAAGAAATCTAGGTGTAACCTTTAATAACTCATGGAATTTTAACAACCACATTGATATAATAACATCTAAAGCATCTCAGGTATTGGGGTTTGTAAAAAGGCAATGCAGACATTTAAATAACCTAAATACTTATGTCAAACTTTATGTTTCCCTAGTTCAGCCCTACCTTGAGTACTGTTCATTGATATGGTCACCCAGTACACAATTTGGAAAACATCAAATAGAACGCGTACAGCAGAAGTTTCTAAGATTTATTGTAATAAAGTTTTATCCCGGTATGTCATACACTAAAATATTATTAAATATCAGTTTGCAAACGATTGAGCAACGTCGGTTTAATACGGTCATCATATTTGTATATAGACTCATAAATGGTTTAGCGTGCTGCCCAGAACTGTTGAATTTAATTAATATTCATGTTCCAAATCGTCCACTGCGGAATACTACGACATTTTTTGTTAAAATGCACAGAACAAACTATTGCACTCACTTCGGTTTAAGTAGATTATGCGCAAACTGTAATAAAATTGTCTTTGATTTTTTTAAAAGCAATTTAAAATTTTTTCGATCCTTGTTAACCCTTGGTGAGATTTAAGCTAATTTTGAGTTTCATACTTTAATTAATTAAAACATTCTTTTATTTTTGTGTTTTTTTAAATGGCTACCGTTGATTTGACAAATAATATAAAATAAAATATTTTGAAAATTCCCAAAGTGACAAAAAATGATTACAAATAAAATAAACTAAAGTTGATATGTTGAAGTCAATTAAAAAGAAAATTGGGACAAAATACGAGTTAACAAAATATGCAGAATCAACAGACTGTATAGGTGACATTTTTTAAGCCTTAGTTATTAGATTTAAGTTAGTTTTAAGTTTTATACCTTTACTATTGTAATTCATGTATATATTTATGTATTTCTGTAAATGGCTTCCGTTGATTTGACAAATAAATAAATAAATAAATATGCTTTTCTTATTTTATTATATTGGACATTGTTTTTCTGAATCCAATTATGCTCGATATGTTGATTTTATTTTAATATTTATACTAGAAAAAATGTGTAATAAATCTTTTTCACATGATTTTTTGGCAATAAATGTAGTGCGCTTTGAAATAAAATTGAATTTTTAATACTGATCAAAATTTATAAATAGAATTAGTATGTATAATCAGCTTAGAAGATTCAACACGAATTGTCAACCAACCGACAAAATGCATTCTAGTATTTTTTAAACTTTACAATATTTCAATGTTCTATACGCGTGGCGCATGAGTTAAAATTTCTAGTTTAGAAAAGCCCTGTTCTACGCATGGGTTTTCTAAACTCGAAATTTTACTTCATGCTTAGTCTGGGAGTGGACCGTCAAGATTTTCAACATGTTTAGATTTTCAATATTTCTAGATTTTTGTTGATTTATTCACAGTTTGTTATTATATTAACATTAATATTTATTAAATACTATTTTTTTTAGGAATAAAATATTAACCCATTAAGAGCCGAGCAAATTATAAAGTTAACTCTAAAAGTTGATTTTAGGTAACATTTTGCATCTTTTTCTATGATTTCAATGAATGATTTATTATATTACGTACGTCGGTTTTATAAAAGAGTAAAAAGCATGAAGTAAAATTTCGAGTTTAGAAAAGCCCCGCATAGAAAATTTGTCTCAGGTCGCGATAGCGACCCGAGACTAATTTTCACGGGGCTTTTCTAAACTCGAAATTTTACTTCATGAGCCACGCGTATAAAACACTGAAATGTTGTGAAGTTATAAATACACTTAAAAAAAGAGTCGTAATCGAAATTTTGAAATAACAAAATATTTACATTTTTCGTTTTCTTTTATTCTACATTGAGTTGTAACGCAGGTACTTATTTGTTGATTCGTTATTATTTAGGGCATAACCTCACAATAAATGACATTTGCCACTTTTTTTACAAGGCACACTAATTATTATTATTCAAAAATATAATTTGAAATAGAAGATTTAAAAATAATCGACGAAAATATTGAACAAAAATAAGAAATTGAGCGTTATTGGATTTAGAAAAATAATGTCTAATGTAATAAAATTTAAAACATTATAGGCAATATAGAAACAAAAAACAATATTCATATCATTTTTGAGTATCTAAACGGCTATTGACTTTGGTTTTTAGTTTAATGAAATCGGTCAATAAATACAAGAGTTATAGCGTTGGGCGTGTTTATCCAACACCCGGTATACAATTACTTTAGTACATAAAAATGTGCAAATATTTACAATAAAAGAAATAATAAAGAAACAAAGAATGTACAATAAAATAAATAAAAAAGAAAAACAGAGAATAAAAGAACAATTATTTTTTTTTAATATTTGCCCCGAGCAAACTCTAAAATAATTCAAAAATGTCAGCAGCAGGCCTGTAGAACTGGCAAAATTGATCTGGTACCGAACGAGCCAATAAATACCTAGTATTTATTGGCTCGTTCGGTACCAGATCAATTTGTGGAAAGTACAACACTTAATTAGGGTCAAAGTAACGATTTTACTGCGCTAACTTGAGTACCGGCGATTATTTCAACTGTCGGCAATAAAAATTTAATTTCTAATTATTTTTTTCTTTTTTATATAAAATGAGTTTATCCCCAGCAATTACCTGAGCACCGATCGGGGATTATCTTAGATAATTTGTAAGACTAGAGTCAGAACACCTGGAGGGCACTCCGAGCAGACCTCCTAGAGGGAGGATTGGTGACCAGCGGCAGTCCGTTTTTCGGAAAAACAGATGTGTAATCTTTTTCATTTGCCTTTCCGAAGAACGGATTAGATGAGATTTCAAAATTCTCGAGATTTGTCGAATGCCTGTAATTGCGACGGATTCGGCGAATTTCGACCGGCTGGTCACGTCCACTAAGAAAAAGGGGTAGTTTTCCACCCTTGTTTTCGGCATTTTAATAACGCAGGACGGCACTTCTGTATCAGTGACAAACCAGTAACGAAAACGGCAACAAGTTTATACAAGTGCAGTCTGTGGTGTTTAAGTACTTTTCAACTTCGTTTTTTTGTGTGTAACTTTACTTTGATTAGTGCGAGTGCACTAATCAGAAGAACCGGAATTGCTCCTAGTGTCGTCTGTTACCGCTCAGGTCTTCGTTACTGCCAAAGCAGCCTTTGGTCGATGCTTTTCGAAACCCTTCGGACTTTTTCCGATACCGCTCGACTCCCGACGACGCCTTCAGAACTTTTCCGACACCGTCGGTCTTTATCTCTGCTCTCCGGACTCCGTCAACGCCTTCCGGATATATATATATGGACTTTTCCGAAGCCGTCCGGACCTTATCGTCGTATACCGGACTTTGCCGTTTTCGTCCGGATTTCGCTGCCGCCACTCACCACCTCTGACGACCAGCCTGCTAGTGTCCACGCCCACGTATTAGTTATTATTTGCTGCTGTGTTTTTTTTTGTGCTGTGGATTTTTTTGTAGCTGTTTTTTTGTGCTGTGGTTTTTTGTTGCGGTGTTTTTTTTGTGTAAATACATTTTTCTGTTTTTGGGATCGGTGTTTTAAGGACTAGTTACTCGTGCTCTCCATCCCCAAACCCCTGAGCTAGCTGGAAGTGCATTTGGGGAACATGCCCTTATGACACAGCTTAGCCAGTTTGTTATATCGTATGTTCAATAAAAAATAAACCTCTAGAGTGCTATAACTTATTCTTTTTTTCTAATTTAGGTTGCCTACGCGCTTTAGAAGTTGTCATAAAATGTCAAACATAATAATTATAATGTATAATTTTAGAGTTGCCAACCTACAATATATTTCATGGCACTCTAGAGGTTTTATTTTATTGAACATACTATAGTTTCAAACGTTGACCATTCATCAATCAATGTTTCAAAGATAATTGTAAAAAATTGCAAGACCCCAATTAATGGGGGCATATTGCTATGGTTAAATAATATACAAGGCCATGTAATTTTTCCACTAATCGCAAAATATGATGACCTTTTTGTATTAAAATATTTTAATACTGCGTAATTATGGAGCAGCTTTAAACGGGGTCTTACTACATTAAACTAAATAATTTATTTGATATAGTTGTATCCTTTTAATAAAATAAAAAACGATAGGCATTTAAAGGAATTCACTGAGGTGTAAGCTATTCAGCGACAACAACTTTCCAATTTTACTTATCAAAATGAATGAAATGTAGACAACACAAATAACATCCATGAACCCGAGACGAATATTTCTCGTCAGAAAAATTAGAACTCGCTCTCTGCAGCGAACAAAACAACGAGATGCTTTGCCCACTCGGCCACCGCAGTCCATACATCATTTATCTTAAATAACATTTAAATTTTGACCTTTCAAAAAATATATATTCTCCAGAATCAAGCACCCTTCGAAAGAGTAAAAATGATTGCTAAGTCTTTTTGGATTTTCTGTTCAGTTTGCGTAGATAATCTTCCATGTTTACCTTTATTAGTCCTTTGATCCTGGGTGATGAGTTGACCTATTTTCTTTCTTTATTAAAGAATCCAATAGGGACCTCCACTTTTTCGATGTGAATGGTGCGGGAAGCAATTCTGCCTGTAAAACATTTTTATTTGATTTTAAATCTATAGTACTTACCTGCTCTAACGTTCCTGTAGCTAGAACTACGGCTTGTTGGCTCAATTCAACGTCCACATCCTTTAAAGAAAAATAAATGTGTGAATTAACATTTATTATGTGATTTAATTTTGAATATTTTTTTGCTAAACCTAATAAAACATAGTATACTAATTACTTACATGTCTGTTTTCATCTTAGTAATGTTAGAATTAGTAATTTCTTGGGTAAAATCAACTTAAACCTCCTAAAAAAACAAATAGTTGTTTATAGATTTACTTACTTCTAAAATATAATAACCTGAGCTGTTGATTATTCAATGACTAATGAATGTTAGGGTTTAATTCACTTTCTGCTGTAGTTGTTGTTGAAGCCTCATTTGTCAGGGAGCAAACAATTGAATTGTCCACGAAAATGGTAGGGTTAAGCTCACTATCTGTTGTTTTGATTCTTTTGGAAATAAAATCATTTCCGCACTTCAATCTCGCCACGACCACAAATTATAATAATAAATCTTTATTGTCCAACAGGAAACATATCCTAATTACAAGACAATATAGTTAAAAAGAAAGTAAATTAATTATAAAACATACAAAAATATATAAGTAATCAATATACGAATGTGTAACAACTTGCTTAAATCTATGCAAGCTTCATTTTACTAAATATAGTGTATATAATAATTATAAGTAAAAATTATAATTGATTTAAGGCTGTCAGTATAGTTTTCAGAGTATCATGAAATATATCACAGGAAGAAGAAATGCTATTAAAACATCTGGACACAATACTGACAGGTGATTTCAGACCTATATCAGTTCTATGTGCTACTTAATTAAATGTAGAAGACTGTCTACTATGAAAAGATGGAATATGCAGCCCAATTCTATTTAAGAAGTCAGGAGAGTCAACAGAATTGTGCAGAAGTTTATATAGGAAAGAAATACATGCTTTTTGTCGGCGAGCTGCAAGACTTTCAAAATCATATTTACGTAAAAGTATATCGTGATCTATACCTCTGTTTGGATAATATCCCTCCGACTTATAAGATAAAATTTTTAAAAATTTGCGTTCTACACTTTCTAATGCACTAATCTGACCCTGGTTCTGCGGAAACCAAACTATGGCCGCATATTCCAACTTTGATCGTACATATGCATAAAACAATGATTTTAATGCATTGGGGTTATGGAACTGGGAAGAGTTACGACAAATGAAACCTAGAGACCTAGAGGAGTCTTTAACAATATGGTCAACATGGACATTAAAAGTTAAGGTGTTGTCAAAGTAAACTCCCAGATCTTTAAAAACTGTGGCACGCTCTAAGATATTACCATGAATTGTGTAATAAAATGTAAGCGGATTGGATATCTTAGTGAACGACATGTATGTCCATTTTGAGATGTTTAGGTTGAGTCCATTTTTTAGACACCATGATGATAAAGCATTAAGGTTATATTGTAAGACTTGACAGTCGTTGATATTTGTAATGGTACTGTAGATTTTTAAATCGTCGGCGTAGAGTAGGTGCTTACAAGATAGGGAGTCAGAAAGATCATTAATAAATAAGTTAAATAGTAGTGGGCCTAAAATAGAACCTTGGGGTACCCCAGAAGTTGGACAGTATTCAACAGATTTAAAGCCATTGACTACCACGTATGCTTTGCGTTCACTAAGATAAGTCTGTATTAATGACAGCGACGACGCACAAAAACCAAATGTACTTAACTTTGACAACAGAATATTGTGTTGAACTTTGTCGAAGGCTTTCGACAGGTCCGTATAAATCACGTCAATTTGTCCCTTTGCATCAATAGTTTCAGCAATATCATGAGTTATAAGTGTAAGATTAGTCACAGTTGAGCGATTAGGGATAAATCCGTGTTGTTTATCAGATATATAAAGTTTAGTATGATTGTAAATTTGGTCAAATAGTAATCGTTCAAATACTTTTGCAATATGCGGCAGAATAGCAATGGGTCAAAAATTATTAATGTTTTAAAGTTTATAAGATGTTTTTGGCACAGGACAGATTGCTGCAATTTTCAGACATCGCGGAAAGGTACACGTTTTTATTGATAGGTTAAATAATGTAGCAAGTGGTACACAGAGTAGCGTAGCACAATCTTTTAATAAAAACGAGGGTAATTTGTCGTCCCCAGATGTAAAATTATTCTCTAGTTTTCTAAGTAGCTTAAACACAAGTTGATCAGATGTGGAGACGAAAACGAAATTAGGAATTAAACTCACATCCGTATCAATGTAATTATTCGTTGGTGTACTATGCACTGACTCAAAAAACTCGCGGAAACCATTTGCAATGTCAGTAGGATTATCTAGGACGGCATCATTATATGACATGGTTGAAGGAATTCTAGACGAATTCGCCCTTTTTGAATTTATATATGACCAAAACTGTTTAGGGTTTGATATTACGCTACTCTCAATCGAACATATATAAGTTTTGCGCGCATATTTTATTTTATTTTTAATAACAGATCTTAGTTTATTAAATTCTTCCGATAATTTACACATAGAAGGATTCAGCTTAAGTTTTTTCCTAATTGCGTTCTTTTCTGTTAAGAGATTAATTATTTCTGGGCTAAACCAAGGCGGATATTTAAATTTACATTTTAAATTAAACTTAGGTATAAATTGTGAGATGGCTGTATTCATAACATTATAAAATTCATCAAATGCTAAGTCTATATTCTGGACAGTTGAGAGATAACTCCAATCAATTTTAGATAAAAATGCGTACAATCCTAGGTAGTTACATTTCTTGAAATTAAATTTACATGCCTTTTCATTGACTGCAGACATAGCGAGTTCACATTGGAAGGTAAATGTAAATGAGGGATGATAAGTATCTTCTGCAACTAATGCATCAGTTTCTCTCTGGACATAACAATTCAAGTTTGAGTAGAGAAGATCTAAAATATTATTTGATATATTAGGTATTGTGTTATATTGCTGAAGGCCTAAGAAATTACAAAAATTGACAATGTAAGAAGCTTTGAGAGACAAGTTATGAGGAATATTTGATATATTAGGACAATTGAAATCACCTAATAGAATTATTTTACTAGTTTCAAAATTGATTTGCAATAATATATCAAAAAATAGCTTTACATCTTCAATCGGTATGTTTGGTGGAATATAAATGAGAATTAGATAGAGCCAACAAGATTTAAGTTTACATTTACATAGCAATATGTCAATAAGTGGTACTTGCAGTTTAATATGGTCTGTAGGAATTATCTCAATTTTGAATGTATTGCGCATGGCAATTAATACACCACCGCCCCTAGATTTACCCGTAAGAATTGGATCACGATCAGTTCTGAGAACTACATACTCTTCACTAAATAGTTCACTCTTATTTACAGACGAATTTAACCAAGTTTCTGTTATAGAATATATGTCATAATCGTTGGTACTAGTATTGTCATGAAATTTTGTAGTTTTCGTATTGAATCCTCTGACGTTCTGGTAGTATGCCGTGATGTTTCCTGTTGGTACTGAACTTCAAGTAGACTTGGGGGTGGCGGCGACAACTCGCGGAAGACCCTTGATGTACTTTATCGTCAGATTGAATTCGCCTTTCTCACGCCTCTACTCAAGTTCACATCGGACAGCTTTGAGAATTTTACTCTGCATTGGAGTTCTGTCGGTCCCTACATTCACATTTTTGAGATCGACGCTCTTACATATTTTGATGAAGTCTACAGCATGGTTTCTCTCGTTGAACTGAATTTTGAGTGGCCTGGGATTTAACCCAACTTTGCCTACTCTAAATACTGAGACATTAGAGAGAGCAGCAACAGCAGAGTTGTTTATTTCTACGAGCATTTTTAAAAAATTCAAATTTTCGGTCTGCTTTACCTTAGGATCTATATGTTTAGGTCCAGGTACATTGAATACCATGACATTGCGAGCTCTCTTATTTCTGTCTTCAAATTCATGTATGACATCATCGGCTATCTGAATATTTTTGTTATATAGTGCAGAAAGTTCGGCTTTAAGCATAACATTTTCGGCTTGCAATTCAGTTACTTTGTCTGAAAGGTATGTAATAGAATCTGTGCATGTTTTAATCTACTGCTTAATGTCTTCCGAAAATGGCACAAAGTGACTTGTGAAAATGTCATTAATCGCTGCAAGCAAATTTGGGGAAACAGAAACATCTGATTCCTCGGAAACATAGTCAGACGAAATATTCCACGATTGACGGCAAGTTGAGCACATCCATTTTCCGTCGTTCGATTTTGAGCAGGTTCTAATGTTATTAGGGGGTATAAACTGATTACAAAGTAGGCAAGTGGTCATTTTGGAGAAATTTAGGGATTAAACGAAAAACAAAAACAAGGATACAGTGCTTCACACCAACGCGACCCTTCGTGGTGACTAACAGTAATAAGACGTAAACACAGTAGGTAAGGGCCACGGTAGGGAGTACATGAGAGAACAAAGGTGTAACAAAAAATATATTAAATAAATAAGTATTGTAAATTAATCACCGATACAGGTATATAAAATTGTCATTGAACGTTGACCTTAGATTATTGCACGACGCGGATCAGCCTCGAAAAATATTCCACTAGGAGAAATTAAAAAAAAAAACGCGACAACGAATTTTATTACGCTGGTTGTAAAATGCGGATTGTAATCAAAGTTAACAGGTATATCAACAGTACTTAGCTGAAACTGATCACCAAATTTGGTCAAGTTTCTCGCAGCCAAGACAACTTAAATAGGGAAGAGTTCCGGAGCAGCACACACACACAGTTAACACATTCGTAAATTATGCATGAACCAGCCATAATCTAACGAATAATTAAATTGATTTTAGAAAATAAAAATTATACAATGAACTTACCAGTGTGAAAACACTAAATAAAATGACGTTTTTGGCGCTAAACACATATTCACTCAAACAGAACAATATAAAAGCAGATGTGCAATCTTCAACATCAACGAGAACAGTATCGCTACCTGGGGTACGGTCACGCTTTAGTCCGTGGCCCATAACGCCCGTAAGTTAGAGAGAGAAAGATGGAGACAAGCAAGAGACAGATTTTAGTGGACGGATTTTATATGGAGCTAGTCAGGCCTGCTTGTATTACTCTCCGCACTCAAACATTTCCACGCACAATCAAAACCATCTACTAGTCACACATCTCAATCACAAATAGACGTCACACATAGTAAAAACACCACTACAGTAATCACACCATCCATACAAATACAACAGAAAAAAACAAGAAACATACAAAAACACAAAAATTAACAAGAATAGAAATACACATATTCATTCACCACTACACAACATTTAACACGAATTCAATTCGCTCAATTATAGTTTGACCATTAATATGATAACAACGCCCTTATTATTAAAACGCAAACTGGCTTTATATTAAAAACGAACATAGAAAACCAGAAAATAGAAAAAAAACCTAAGCACACTAAAGACAGAAAAAAACATTCATGAGTTTCGCTCATTAACGCCGAACACACGAAGCAGCGCGTCTCAGTGCGGGGCGCAAGGGCCGTCATACAGCTGCATCATAAAAAAAACGTGGAACAAGAAATCGAAGATGCCACAATCAGCGCACAATTAAATGCATAGGGGATAACGCACCGTTATGGCAAACGAATCGTCGCAAAAAAAGACAATTATAAAACGCACATAATTAGGGTTATTATACCGTCCCAGGAAGCGTATATAAAACTCCTACATGATAAATTTAGATACATGTGCAAAATTTACTCAGTTATCAAAAGTAAACCGCCTTCACCAATCCCTGCACCTTGGGAAAGGTGCAATAAATTCGATCACGTTACAACAAACTGCAAGGAAGATATATAATGCTCCAAATGCAACGGATCACATGCAACACTACCCTGTCGATTAAATGTAGATCCTGCGGCGGAACTGACCATAGAGCATGGTTTACAAAATGTCCAAATAGACCCTGAGAACCAATTCAAGGAATCCCAAACGGGAAAATCATAAACCAAAATATGAAATCCGCCAATATTGACAAGGACTTAACAAACAACTTACGAATTCACACTCCCGTTACATCACACGACTTAATTATTGACATATACATTACGAAGATAAACTCACCGACGACGACTGACAGAGAATCGATCATTAAAAAGCTAAGATTACGTTTCATAGACTCATTTCGCATCGATACACATGTCAATTTTTCCGGCGACAAAATGTCTATTGTTATGTTCGACCTTGACTCCCCTAACACCATCTCGTCTGTAGTCCCGGTTTTAGGAGTTCATACGGGATACGCTCAAGTTGATAATGATGGCTAATTTAAATATCCTCTACACAAATATAAACTCCCTACCATCCAAATCCCATTTATTGCCCCACTATCTTACCCATAACTCTATACATATCAACTTGTTGGTAGAAACTAAAACCGATAAACCTTTTTCCTATAATAATTGGTCCTTAATTCCAATTCCTTCCTCTATTCCTAACGTAAATCGACACGGAGGTTCAGTAATTGCTGCAAAATCAGAAATCAAATTAAAAAAGCCAATCCTCCTGAAATAAATCATATCATAAATGAATGTTTGCATTGCGCTATTGGCCTCACATCCTTTACATTACATATTTTCTTGGTATATATTAATCACATCATCCATAGAAGATAATATACTAACCAAAGTGACACAAGACATGATAAGTTTTATAACTTATAATCAGACAAATAATTTGGACTTTATATCTCCATTCCTGAACGAACTATCCCAGTCCATTAAACAACACACTCCGACGTACACAAGAAATACTTACAAATACCTCTTCTCAAACTATATTTTAAAACTTATTAAATATAAACGTCGACTCTACCGAGACATGAGGCAAACAGACGACAGTGCATTAAAACAAAATTTCAATAAACTAAATTAAGATATTCATAATCTAATTAAAGAATACAAAACCGATCTATGAATAAAAACATGCGAGAACATCAATGTATTACAAAGAAAGTACTGGGAAGAAATTAAAAATCTTTCCAAGTACAGGAAGACAGATTTTATAAACAAAATATGGGACCCGACAACAAATATGACAATAACAGAAGACAGACAAATTGCAGATATTTCTGCTAATTAGTATAGAAAAACGACAACTATGACAGATAACGATGCTATTTATACGAGATGTTTTTCTTACAACATCTATAAATTATTCAATCAAATTCCCCAAAACCTAAAATAATTATAATTCAACAGTTTCAGATGTCACTTGCGCTCTCTGTTACTACGAAATGAGCTTTGAATTTACAGAATTAATTCGAGATATTGACGACGAAATATGTTTGTCTATTATCCCTCACACGTTGCAATTACATTTATGTTTAATTTTTCGTAGGTTAAGTGGAAGATCAGTAACAGGTTAAGCTGACTGAACTTCGCCTACGCTTATAAGTATTTATTTTGTATTTATTTTTTGTGTGACAAATAAATGCATTATTATTATTATTATATGACAATGACTTTTTGAATACAGTAAACTACTGGTATAATTCTTATAGAAATAACCGTTATCTTTGCACCATCCTGAAAAATAAAATGTTAAACCATATTTCCGAATCCATTCCACCACATCAATTCGGCTTCTTTGAACATTGGTCCACTTCCCTGCCACTAGCTATTCTAACATCTAACTGTGAAACAGCACACCTCGAGGGCCAAAAATCTGCCATCGTATTTTTGGATATCCAAAAGTCATTTGATTTTGTCTCGCATTATGGTTTGCTGTTTAAATTAAATTCCTTAAATATATCCCAGCACGTCATTAACCTCCTTGACAGTCTCCTATCAAACAGAACCCTTCAAATCAAAATCCGCAACATATATTCTATCTATCTTTTCTATCTATCTTTTCATCTGGCATCTCGGTAAGGGCCTGCAGGATATCAAAACAGAATGCCCGAAGAACTATGCCAGCCTTGACCTCCTCGCGAGGGAAGTGCAGACAAAGATATTGAACGCATATAAATTGACCTGCCCACTTAAAGGAGAACGGAGACAGGAAGAGCCACCCTATGATGGTGCCCAGATCTCGACTCCCTAAAAGATGAGGCTAGGAAAGCATTTAACAGAGCTCAACGCTATAAACTGAGCTCCGACTGGGCCACTTATAAGGCTCGCCTTAGAGAGTACAAAAAAATCCTAAGGCAATGTCAACGAGCATCATAACGTGCTTTCTGTGAAGGTATAGAAAGCACTCAGGAAGTTAGCAGGCTCAAGAAGGCTCTCTCACAGGACCACAAACAATCTGTGGGAATCCTGAAAAAGGAGGACGGCGCCATGACCGACGATCTCTATGAGAGTCTGCAACTATTGCTCAACACACACTTTCCGGGCTGGACTATACTAAATAGGAACGTCAGGGAAGAACCTAAAACAACCTCAATAAGATAGGAAGACTGGCAACTAGCCCAGAAGGTGGCTAACGAGGAAAACACCCTATAGGCAATATACAGCTCCTCCGCCTTTAAAACACCTGGGCCGGACGGCATATTCCTTGCCCTACTACAGTGGGGACGGGATGCACTACTTGAGCACATAATGTTGCTGTTTCGATCGCTGGGACATGTCCCACAGGTCTGGAAATAAGTTAGAGTTGTATTCATACCGAAGCCTGGTCGAGCAGACTATACTGCACCCAAGGCATACAGACTAATCACACTCTCTTCGTATCTCTTGAAAACGCTGAGGAGAATCTGTGAAAAGTATATAAGAACGTCAGCACTTATAAGTCAACCGCTGATGCCATTGCAACACGCTTACGCCGGGGAAGATCTACAGACTCAGCCCTACATAACGTAGTGAGTAGACTTGACAGATCAATGGATACCAAAGAATCCGCACTGGGTGTTTTTGTTGACATCGAAGGTGCGTTTGATAAAACGACCATACCAAAGATAAGAAAAGCGCTAAACAAGCACAGAGTACCATCAAAAATGTGTGACTGGATTGGCAATGTACTTGCCAACCGATTGGTCACAGTGGAGGAAGGTGGAGAACGTAACACCTGCAAGATTGACAGAGACTGTCCACAGGGAGGTGTCCTATCTCCTTTACTATGAAACATGGTTCTGGACAGCCTCCTAGAACAACTTTAGCAATTATACTTCTTTGTGAAAGCCTATACTGACGACTTAGCCATTATAGTACATGGCAAATTTGAAGACGCTCTCTGTGATCAAATACAGGGAGCTCTAAATACAGTTTCGCGGTGGTGCAATGATCACTCCTTGTCGGTAAATCCGGCTAAAACGGAGTTAGTCATGTTCACCAAGAAAAGGAAGGTCACGAAAAGAGCACCAAAGCTACTGAATACGATGCTGCAGTACAGTGACGAGGTGAAATACCTGGGCATTACACTCGACAGAAAACTGAGCTGGAAAACGCATATCGAAATTAAAACTGACAAAGCTATAAGAGCCTTTTGGCAATGACGTCGGGCAGTGGGGAAAACCTGGGAGTCAAAACTACGCACGACGATGTGGCTGTACACAGTTGTCATAAGGCCTATGCTAACATATGGAGCTTCAATTTGGTGGCCCAGGACCAAACAAGTAACGACTATAAAGAGACTAGCGCAAGTGCAGCGGACAATCTGTTTAACATAACAGGCGCCATGCACACAACTCCGACAATGGCGCTGGAGGTCATGCTATGCCTTCCGCCACTTGATATTCACGTGGAAAGGGAGGCTATTGCGGCCTTACTTTGCCTCCAAAGTAGCGGGATTTGGAACAGTAACAACTGTGGGGAAGTTAGAGGTCACCTCTGGAGGATGTTCTGCAAGGATATACCTTTATTAGAGGCTGGCCCTGACTAATAAATACCGACACCAATACAGAATGCACCCTACACAGTTAATATCCAACCCACGAAACATATGAGAGAGTCGGCTATAAGAGTCTACACCGATGGCTCAAAAAGAAAGAATAGGTCAGGGATTGGAGTTTTCTCTAGAACCCTGAGGATCCATACGAAAATCCCATGGGTAAGTATGCGACCGTTACTCAACTGAAGACGATGGGTATTACACTTGCGGCTGACATCATTTTAAGCCGTAAAGTGTCAAACGAAGCCATACTGATCCTAACAGACAGTAGGCAAGCCTTGATATCTCTGAAGAAGTTATACACTACTTCACAGACAACACTAGAGTGCCATATAAAACTACGGCAGGCAGCAATGCATAACAACATTGACATCTGCTGGGCGAAGGGCACGATATAAACATAAGTAACAGGAGGGCTTACGCACTGGCTAGAGCAGCGGCTGGGATGAACGTCATCTCACCGGAGCCGCTAGTGCGATTGACACTCCTATCACTACGTAACATGTTACATTCCAACACACTTGATAAATTCAGGAAGAGTTGGGATGATACGGAAAGCTGCAAACTCTCGAAGGAGATATTACTGTACAACAACGAGACTTCAGCTAAACAGTACCTGCAGATGACTAGAAGGAACCTCAGACGGATAACCGCTGTTCTAACCGGACGCTGCAGGCTCAATGGACACTTATACAAGATGGGAATAGTTGAGGGTGTGAAATGAAAGACGAGACTGCCAGGCACATCCTCAGCGAATGCCTGGCACTCTCGTCTGCGAGAGGATCCATACTGGGTGAAAGATCACCGACGATAGTCATCATCAGGGATTTGCCCATCTCAGTAATACTGGACTACCTAGACAAGGTGGGATGGTTGAGCTAAGGATGGGTGACCCGTAGTAAGAGGCAGCACAATGGGCCTAATGAGGTCTAAGTGCAGTGTAGCAATGCGTACTCCCCCCTATACCAGATACTCCTCAAGAAGTCTTACCTCAAGGAACAAACACTCGGTATATAATTAATAAAAGTGGTAAAAAAACATAGTAATAGTTTCATTTAATTTTGATATGGATTACTACGTAGTAACGGTCAAAACCATCGTAATGTTAATAACTTAATCTGCTATGAATCATAAACCAACACATACAGGTTGTATACACAATATTGCAGTTTTTATACGCCTGGAGCATAAAGTAAAGATTTAAGTTTAGAAAAGCCTGAAATTGTGAATCCAAATGTTCAGGCCTTTCTAAACTCAAAAGTTTACTTTATGCCTAATCAAGGAGTGGAAACACTTGATAGGAATATAAACAAAATCGAAATAACACAATGGCCAGGTTTGCTAATTAACATTCGGTATAATTTTAATTGAAGGAGTTAGACAAGGTGATCCATTGGCATCAATATTATTCAGCATAGTACTGGAAAAAGCAATAAGGGATGCAAATGTCAACAGAAGCGGTCTCATTTATCATAAAAAAAAATCAATGCTTAGCATTTGTGATGATATTGTAATAATAGCAAGAAGTAAGGAAGAAGTAAAAACAGTAGCAGCAAAATTAGAAAAATCCACAAGAAAAATGGGACTATACATAAGCAAGACAAAGACTAAATATATGGAATGGACTGACACAAACATTTAAGAGGGAAGTGACTTAAAAATACAGGGGAATGAAGGGAAACATTATAAGTTTAAAGAAGTAGACAACTTTACATACTTAGGAGTCCTATTTTTAAGAGTACCAGACACATCGGAAATGCAGGCAAGAATAATGGCAGGAAATAGATGCCTAGGCGCACTAAATAATATATTAAAAAAACAAAAATATATCTCTAGATAGGCAAAAGTAAGACTTTATCAGTCTCTAGAGATATGGGAAAGAAAGATTCACAGAGCCCGCGCTAATCGGGAAATTCCCGTAATTAACGACCAGCTTGACCTTAAATACACCCCCCTCTTTAACGCTGTTATTAGAAAATTTGCAAATATAAATAATGTTCCTTTGTAGTTTTTTGTTACTAACGGTTTGATAATGATACGTGTAGTATCGAAACTATAGTCACCAAATAAACAATTGTTATACAAACAAAGTGATAAACAGTGTTTTATTTATATTCAACAATGTATAACGAAGTAGAAGCCTCTATAGTGAGTGAAGAAAGATTCTCATAAAGATATTTAGAGGAAGGAAAATAGATGATATGTGGGCAAGAGGAACGAATTTCGAAATTAGAGATATGTATAAAGAACCAGATATAGTGGGAGTGATAAAGGCAGGGCGTTTAAGGTGGGTCGGACATGTCGAGAGAATGACAGCAACAAGAACGTCAAAATTAGTATGAAAGTGTACTAGTCTTCTGTTCTGTTCTTCTAATGGTTCTTCTCTCTCTCGTGTTTTCGAAATTTATTGTGTGTTTTGAAATGTTGACGTGTTGAAATAAAGATGATTGTGAATGGGATTTTCTGACTGCTAAAATATGTTCATCTCGACGAGTGCTGACTTTTCGGTTTATTTGTCCTATATAGAGATGATGCCAAAAGATTACCACCAATTTGGAAAACTTGCATAATTTCCAGTCAAAATTCATTATCTCGGAATATCAATCAAGAAATTCAGAATCCAGTCCCTTTAGAAAATAATCTCGAAATTGAAACTCACAACACAGACACACCATTAGAAGAACAGAACAGAAGAGTAACAAGAAGCCAAACAAAAAATTAGCGCATCAAGTATGTAGAAATCTAACAAGTGGTTGCTAGAGTGATAACATTTTAATATTTTATACCTGACGATGATGACTGCGACGTTATCGAAACGTCGAACTTTAAATAAAATGGACCAGAGCCAAAAAAACACGCGGGACCAAACTCGAGGAAACAGTGCAACATATATATATATATATATATATATATATATATATATATATATATATATATATATATATATAACTGGCTGGAGTTTTTTGGACTGCTTTCTCGTGTTAAACCTTTGATGAATATAATAAAACAACAAAAAAATTACTTGCCTCCAATATTTAACAATTTTCGGAATATTCAGACAAATTCAAGTAATTTCAACAATGCAGATACATCGGACACAAATCAAGAAATTTTAGCACCTTCTACATCAAGTGAACCAATAACACGCAGCAGATCTAGACCAAGTCCCTAGTTTACAAAACAAATGTACTGACAGTGAACGTGACATCTATCACTCAGTATATAAAAAATCTCCTGAGGATGGCAGAAGTGATGCTGCCGAAATAAATAAATCAACGCGTATATATATATATATATATATATATATATATAAACTATATATATATATAAATATCTATATATATACAGATATATATATATATATATATATATAAACTATATATATATATAGATATATATATATATATATAACTATATATATATATATATATATATATATATATATATATATATATGTATACAGGGTGAGTCGAGAGGAGCGCACCAAACTCTAGGAGTGTATTATACACGTGAAAATAATGTAAAAAAACTCATTTGTTCTTATCCGATTTTTATTTGTTTTCAAGTTATAGCATATTAACAAATAAACAAGTTATTATACAAAAAAATTTTCTTAATCATAGCGTTCTTTCAACAAATTCAAAAAAAAACCGCCATTGATTTCTAAACATTTTCTGCTTCGTCTACGAAGAGCTTTTGTTGCTCTCCCAATTGATTCATTTCTTTCTTCTTTTATATGGGCTACAGTATTCTCAATTCGTCTAATTAGTGATTCCCGTGTGTCCACTTTTATTTTGTAGACTTCATTTTTCATCCAGCCCCATAAACAAAAATCTAGTGGTGTGAGGTCTGGAGATCTTGCAGGCCAATTAATAGGACCTCCACGACCAATCCAACGCCCTGGAAAACTTTCGTCCAAATGTTGCTTGACTTGACGAGCGACATGTGCAGGAGCTCCATCGTGCTGATAGTACATCTGCATTCTAATATTTATAGGAACATCTTCTAGCAGGCCTTGTAATTCATTTTGTAAAAAAATTGAGGTAGTTGCCTCCTGTGAGACGATTCTCCAAAATGAAAGGGCCGATTAAATAACTGTCAACCATACCACACCACACGTTTACAGAAAACCGATGTTGAAAATTGCTTTCGACTGTTGCGTGGGGATTTTCATCAGACCATACATGAGAGTTACGAGTGTTGTTAATGCCATCACGGGTAAATGTAGCTCCATCCGTAAAGAGTATACTCGATACATTACGATGATTATTATTTATCCACCGACAAAATTCCGTACGGTTAGCGTAATCCCCTGGTTGTAGGTGCTGTACTCTCTGAACGTGATAAGGATATAAGCCTTGCTCGTGTAGCGTGTTCATCACTCTTTTTTGTTTTTTGTGGAATTGCCAATTGAGTGGCAATTCTCCGTGAGCTAGTAGTTGCATCTTCTTCTACTAGATGCAGAATATTTTCTACTTCTACAAAACCTTGTCGAGCAGCGCGCTCATATGTTATGTTAGCACTGGGAAGCTTACCAGTCTCGCACAATTTGTTAAAACCTCTAATAAATATGTTTTTATCAGGATGTCTTTGGTGTGGAAAACGTTCACGATATTCTTTAACAGCAGCTGTAGCATTTCCATTACAGAAACCATATACAAACAGCATATTTGCATATTCTAAATTTGATTAAGTATGTGGCATTTTGCAACACTTACAATCACATTAATTCGAACTTAAACGTTCAGTTACTGTTCACCGTACACTGACAGTTCATCAAAATGTCAGAATTATCAAATGTTTATAAGCCTTGAACATGGCATACTTTGATAATGTTAAAATTCAGATAGAAGTGGAAAGCTAGATGAAGATTTTTAATTACGCCATAACTTGAAAACAAATGAAAATCGGATAAGAACAAATGAGTTTTTTTACATTATTTTCACGTGTATAATACACTCCTAGAGTTTGGTGCGCTCCTTCCGACTCACCCTGTATATATATATATATATATATATATATATATATATATATATATATATATATATATATATATATATATGTATCACTGTTTCTTCGGGTTTGGTCCCGCGTATTTTCTTGGCTCTGGTCCATTTTACTTTTAATTCGACGTTTCGATGACGTCGCAGTCATCATCGTCAGGAATAACTATCGAAATTCCATTGCTCTAGCAACCACTTGTTTGACTTTTACGTACTACTTGATGCGTGAATTTCTTGTTTGGCTTCGTGTTACTCTTCTGTTTTGTTCTTGTAATGATGTAGTAGTGACAATTTCAATATTATTTTCGGAAGGGGTTGGATTTTGAATTTCTTGGTTTTAACACACACACATATATATATATATATATATATATATAACTATAGGGGTGAGTCGGGAGGTTCGCACCAAATTCTAGCAGTGTATTATACACGTGAAAATAATGTAAAAAAACTCATTTGTTCTTATCCGATTTTCATTTGTTTTCAAGTTATGGCGTAATTAAAAATGTTCATCTAGCTTTCTACTTCTATCTGAATTTTAACATTATCAAAGTATGCCATGTTCGAGGCTTATAAACATTTGGTAATTCTGATGTTTTGATGAACTGTCAGTGTACGGTGAACAGTAACTGAACGTTTAAGTTCGAATTAATGTGATTGTTAGTGTTGCAAAATGCCACATACTTATTCAAATTTAGAATATGCAAATATGGTGTTTGTATATGGTTCCTGTAATGGAAATGCTACAGCTGCTGTTGAAGAATATCGTGAACGTTTTCCACACCAAAGACATCCTGATAAAAACATATTTATTAGAGTTTTCAACAAATTGTGCGAGACTGGTAAGCTTCCCAGTGCTAACATAACATATGAGCGCGCTGCTCGACAAGGTTTTGTAGAAGTAGAAAATATTCTGCATCTAGTAGAAGAAGATGCAACTACTAGCTCACGGAGAATTGCCACTCAATTGGCAATTCCACAAAAAAGAGTGATGAACACGCTACACGAGCAAGGATTATATCCTTATCACGTTCAGAGAGTACAGCACCTACAACCAGGGGATTACGTTAACCGTACGGAATTTTGTCGGTGGATAAATAATAATCATCGTAATGTATCGAGTATACTCTTTACGGATGAAGCTACATTTACCCGTGATGGCATTAACAACACTCGTAACTCTCATGTATGGTCTGATGAAAATCCCTACGCAACAGTCGAAAGCAATTTTCAACATCGGTTTTCTGTAAACGTGTGGTGTGGTATGGTTGACAGTTATTTAATCGGCCCTTTCATTTTGGAGAATCGTCTCACAGGAGGCAACTACCTCAATTTTTTACAAAATGAATTACAAGGCCTGCTAGAAGATGTTCCTATAAATATTAGAATGCAGATGTACTATCAGCACAATGGAGCTCCTGCACATGTCGCTCGTCAAGTCAAGCAAGATTTGGACGAACGTTATCCAGGGCGTTGGATTGGTCGTGGAGGTAGATTTTTGTTTATGGCGCTGGATTATGGGGCTGGATGAAAAATGAAGTCTACAAAATAAAAGTGGACACACGGGAATCACTAATTAGACGAATTGAGAATACTGCAACCCATATAAAAGAAGAAAGAAATGAATCAATTGGGAGAGCAACAAACGCTCTTCGTAGACGAAGCAGAAAATGTTTAGAAGTCAATGGCGGTATTTTTGAACATTTGTTGAAAGAACGCTATGATTAAGAAAATTTTTTTGTATAATAACTTGTTTATTTGTTAATATGCTATAACTTGAAAACAAATAAAAATGGGATAAGAACAAATGAGTTTTTTTACATTATTTTCACGTGTATAATACACTCCTAGAGTTTGGTGCGCTCCTCCCGACTCACCCTGTATATATATATATATATACTGCCTTTCAAAAAAATCAGAACACCAAGTATTTATTGCACGATTTTAATAAAATTTACACAATTTGATCATGTAAACGAACTGTATCGATGATCAAAAAATCAACTTGAAAAACAAAAAAACAAATGTATAAAAATTAATAATGTGTTGAGCCTCCACGATTTCCCAAACACTCATTAACACGTCGAGGCATGCTAGAAATCAGGCTGTCAATATCGACTTGGGGTATTTCATTCCAAACTTCGATAATTTGACCTCCAAGTTCCATTACAGTGTTAGCGGGGCGCTGTTAGTTACTTATTCTATCACCTATCATATCCCAAACATGTTCTATTGTCGATAGATCTGGAGAACGAGATGGCCAAGGTAACAAATTGATTTTGGCACTATCAAAAAACTGTCTTGTAATGGCCGCTGTGTAAGGTCGAGCATTATCTTGCTGAAAATGGGGTTCTGCAAGGCATTTACATAGGGCACTAACACTGGCCGTAAAATGTTGTCAATATACCGAATCGCGTTAAGACTTGCTTCTAAAAAAACTAGAGGAGACCGACTACCATATGCTATCGCCCCCCAAACCATAACTCCCTGTGTAAGAGCCGTATGTCTTTCAACAGCAAATTGTGAAATTCTGCGTTCACCGCGTCGATGTCTCACTCTTCTGCGACCATCATGAGCCCATAAGCAAAACCGAGACTCATCGCTGAAGATAATGTTATTCCATTCATGGGTCCAATGTTGTCTTTCCCCAATCAAGTCTTGCTCTGCGATGCTGCGGAGTAAGAGGTAGACACAATTGTGGACGGTAGGATCTTATACCAAAACTGCGGATTCTTCTGTAAACAGTAGCCATGGATACTCTTTGGCCATTTAGAGCCAACCAGTCATTTCCCAATGCCCGCGACGTTGTAAATCTGTCCCTTAAAGTTGTAAGACGAAGAGCTCGATCTTCACGCTCAGTGGTGCTTCTTGGACGTCCTGATCCAAGTCTACGTCGATTCTCCCCAGCTTCGGACCATCTAGACCAGCAGCGTACGATCACCGATACACTACGGCCTACCCTTTCAGCAATAGCACGAACCGAAAAACCCGCTTCTCGCATTCCAATAATGCGACCCCTTTCAAATTCACTTAGATGATGATATTGTGCACGCCGACGAACACGGGGCATCTTTTTATGTTTTACAAACTAAAACGTCAAACTACTCAGAGGCTACTTGGATATTAGAAGCAATTACAATAAAAAATCAGCAGCTCTTCATAATGGTGAAATCAAGGAAAAATACCATTAAATAGTAACCAAAACAATTGATTTTTTGATCATCGATGCAGTTCATTTACATGATCAAATTCTGTAAATTTCATTAAAATCGTCCAATAAATACTTTGTGTTCTGATTTATGTGAAAGGCAGTATATATATATATATATAAATATATATATATATATATATATATATATATATATATATATATATATATAAATATATATATATATATATATATATATATATATAATTATAATTAAAGAAAACAAAATTTGAGTTTTTTAATTCAATTTTTATTAAACTAATATTTATATAACAGCATAAATACATTAAACCAAAAATTAACCCTCTATATAAAAGTTAGTACAAATCTATAGTGCTGAACAGATGATGCTTAACTATATTATCCCAATTACAATAGTCACCATAACTACTCATAACAATACTTGTTTTTAATCATAAATTAATCATTTTTTTTATTACATTTTACATTATTTTATACAAAACATGGCATTCATTAGCAAAATAAACAATCCTTAAAAAATTTAAAATGGACAGAATGATTTATATTAGTATATATAATTAGCGATATTAGCAAATATAAACATGTTAATCGTATGATGAGTGCAATTCCATCATGAGTGAGAATTCAAATTTTATCAGCTTTGTAAATACAGTCTCACTAAACACAAATATTTGATCAAAATTACACTACAAATAAAGACATGAAAGAAAATAATGATTTATATAGTTGACGAAATATTATTGCATTCTCTTTTGCTCAGTGTGTCGTGATTAAAAAACATTGATGCAGTTGGCAGCATTTTTATTTTTGTTATATGATACATTAAATTTAAAAGTTAACTAGTGCATCTCTATATTTTTGTATCGTGATTGACAACTTATTTTGGGGTGTATTAAATTAAAAATATGGCAATTTGAGTTATTTTTTTCAACTTGGATTGTGCATTTTAATTATAAAAGCTGCAGTGATACCATTTCACATCCTGCTCCTTAATCTGTCAAAAATAATAGTACCAGGAAAAAATTGTAACAGCGCTTCAAAACAAATTACCAGCAGTTAATCTTGAACACTCCGTATAATTTTAGTTTATCTAAATGAAAATTTGTCATGTATAGTAACTACCAAATATTTTCTCTTAGTTCAGATGTTACTTTTCACGTTGCGATAGTATTACACTCACAAAACGAAATATAAAATATATTTATAAGTATTTTATCCTCTACTCGTATATTATTAGCAGGGTTGTTGTGTTTAAAACACTTTGATTTAAAACAGTGTTTTAAACATGTTTAAAAACAGCCGTCGTGTTTTAAACGGTTTGTTTTAAATCTTAAAGTAATAATAAAACATGTTTTAAAGGTTAAGTTTGTCTAAAACGTGTTTTTTGTTTATTATCTTAAACTTGCTAAATTATACTTTATACTACTTTATCGAGATTTTTTGTTTACGTTTTTAAATTTTACCTAAATTGTTGAAGATATTTTAAATTACATTAATAAACACAACATTTTATTACAATAAAATATCACAACTGTGTGTGCATAAATGTGATTTTTAAATACAGGAAATTTTTCATTCAGGTATATAAATTATATGCACACACTATATACACTATAAATTTCACGCCATACGTTGTTTTTTTAAAATATTTTAATTTGAATCTTTAAACGAGGGTTTTCCACTCCCAGACTGAGCATGAAGTAAAATTTCGAGTTTAGAAAAGCCTGAAAATTTGGATTGGCCGCGTAGCGAAGCGAAGCGGCCAATCCAAATTCGGCTTTTCTAAACTCGAAATTTTACTTCATGCGCCACACGTATAAAACACTCAAATATCGTAATGTTTAAAATATACGGCTTTAGTAATCTAATATGTAGATGTAAATCAAACGTAAGTCAAATTCTGCGCTGAATAAACTGTTTAAAACAGTGATTATAGGCAACCCAATAGGTCTAACGTATCTTAGGTTGCCTATAATAGTTGTTGTATGTATGTGTTTTAAAAACGTCACTGTAAATCAGTGTTTTTAAGCGTGGCGCACGAAGAAAAATTTCGAGTTTAGAAAAGCCTAATTTGGATTGGCCGCTCCGCTTCGCTACGCGGCCAATCCAAATTTTTAGGCTTTTCTAAACTCGAAATTTTACTTCATGCTTAGTCTGGGAGTGGAAAACACTCGTTAAAGGCCTTAAATGAACCGCTTTAAAACAAAAAATTCACGCAAATTTAAAAAAACCGCTGTAATTATCGGGTTATGTATACTCAAAAGAAAAATGCCTTGTATGTTCTGTTTTAAACATGTTTTAAACGTGTTTTAAACATGTTTTAAATACGTTTTAAACATATGTTTAACTGTTAATGTTTCAAACGCTGTTTCAATAAAAAAAACACGTTTTGTAAAAAAACTGTTTGTTTTAATTAAAATGAATACAAAACGTTTTTTTGAACAACCCTGATTATTAGTGTAAATTGTATACAATGCAATTCAAAGAGTTGACAATGGAGCAATCGAATAAATATTCTGAACGGAGTTCAAAAGAACGTTTGCAAAATAAAAAATGACTGATTTAGAATTATTGGGTTCTACAGGGTGTCCACAAGGGGTATGGGGTATTTGTAAATTGAATAAAAAATAAAATAAAAATATAAAGTTTTATATTAATGTTTACACAAAGTTTTACGTTGTCCAAATGTTGACCTTCACGCTGCCGGCACTTCTCTAACCGAAAACGGAAATAAGCCAAAGATTACGTTATCCAAATGTTGACCCTCGCGCTGCTGGCACTCCTCTAACCGAAAACGGAAATTAGCCGCTACGCGTCTACACATCTCAGGAAACTGCGGCCACTTCGGTGCGGATGTGGTCCTCCAATTGCAGTACAGTTTGTGGTTTGTTTTTAGAAACTTTCTCTTTAAGGTATTTTTTTAAGACCGGCAAGTGCACTTACTGTAATCTGTGAAGGGTATGTTAGAGAACTTTTTGGTTCCACAACTGCAGGTGTTTGAAGGTTGTAATATGAACACATGGTTTCAACAAGATGAGACAACTTGCCACACCTCAAACCAATCACTTGAGGTTGTAAATATTTTCCCGGAAAAAGTGATCTCTTGTCGAGACACCATTAACTGGCCTCCGAGAAGCCCCGATCTTACACCAATTGATTATTTCCTATAGGGATACCTTAAAGAGAGAGTTTATAAAAACAAACCACAAACTGTACTGAATTTGAAGGACAACATTCGCACCGAAATGGCCGCAGTATCTAGAGAGATGTGTAGACGCGTAGCAGCTAATTTCCGTTTTCGGTTAAAGGAGTGCCAGCAGCGTGAGGGTCAACATTTCGAAAACGTAATCTTTGGAACTTAATTTTCCAAACCTTTGTCTAAAAATTAATATACAACTTTAGTTTTTCTGTATTTTTTTAATTCAATTTACAAATACCCCCTAACCTTTATGGAAACCCTGTATGTTACAATTAAAAAAAATCATTTCACACTTAATGTCCTGTGTTGCTCAGATATTATATTTAACTCAAAACTCCCAATGGACCCGTTTAGCAGAGAAAATAGTTGGGGGTTTACTGCCAACTGTTGGGGAATTCGCTGATCACTGGATTGTTAATCGTGAACGTGTTTGGGATTTTTGCAATCGTACGGAATAGACCGACGACAGTACCGTTCATTAGGTACCAACATACATCACAAACAAATCCAAACATGTTTAATGTTAAACTTTTTGATGAACGGGCCCATTTTCAACACTTATTTGACATCTTTATAGTTTAATGCTACTTAATTTCTACTAGACCTGTACAAAATACTAATATTTCGTATTAATAAAACAAAATCTGTATTCTATTAGTTATTTTTAACCTATTGATAAGGTTAACGCGGCAATCTAAAAATTACTCTAAATTTAACTATAGTGAAGTCCGAACACATGAAAATGCTATGTTTTCGTGTCTTCCGACTTTACTATAGTTAAATTAAGAGTAATTTTTAAATTCTTTTACACTTTTATCTTTGTGAAAACGTGTTTCATCTGCTGAATTATTATCGACATTTACTTTTAACGAGTGCTTCCACTGCTTGAATAAGCATGAAGTAAAATATAGAGTTTAGAAATATTCTGATTTGATTAGATTACGTGCTTTAAATTAGGGATACCATGCTTTTAAATAATTAGTTGTAAACTAACAATAGTAACAATCAACTAAAATCTTTACTTATAACGAATATGTTAATATCATACTTTGAACCGTGTTAAAACTATATGCTAACATTTATTAATAGGGCTGTATGATTTTAAATATAATTGTGTCAAAGATCGAAGCACAAAACTCTATTATTCTCAGGGTTGTTATGTTTAAAACACAGTGTTTTAAACATGTTTGAAAACAGCCGTCGTGTTATAAACGGTTTTAGTTTAAACATGTTTTAAATGTTGAATTCGTTTAAAACATGTTTTTAACGTCAAATTAGTTTGAAACCTTTTTTTAATTGTCCTAAATTATCTAAACAATATTTTATACTACTTTTGTTTCTAAATTTTCCAGTTATTTTCAATTGAAAGTCAAAACCGTAGAACTTTATAGAAATATTTAGGGAAATCAAAGTTTTAGACATTTAAAACATGGAAATTCTTTAAGAAATGTTCATGAAATTTCGTGTGAATGCTAATAAAACATTGTTCTTTCAGAATATGCGAAAAATAAATAATAAGTTGTCGGCAGTTTTCGAGTTATTTTCAATTAAAAGACAAAACAGTAGAATGCTATGGAAATATTTAGGTAAACTAAAGTCGAGTATTTTAATGTAATTGTCGAAAAATATCCAAAAACGTAATTGTTAAAACATATCATTACTGTCACCAATAAACATAATGTTAAAAAAACTATAATAGACATAAACATTTCAAAAACAAAAATTGTAAACACAAACACGTAAATTAAATTTGTTGTTCAAATTTAGAACAAACACAAATTCGTGTGTGTTAAAAAATCAAGTTTTTATACAATCAACATAACATTTACTTAGAATTAATTGCGGTTGCATATGCTTTACAGACAAATATGACAACGCATTTTTTCCAAAATATTGAGCAAATGTTGAAATTATACAATTTTTCTTTAAAGTGTAATTTAAAGCTTCTAACGAGTTTTCCACTCCCTGATTAAGCATGAAGTAAAATTTCGAGTTTAGAAAAGCCTAAAAATTTGGTTTGGTCGCGTAGCGAAGCGAAGCGACCAAACCAAATTTTTAGGCTTTTCTAAACTCGAAATTTTACTTCATGCGCCAGGCGTATAAAACGCTGACGTACTGTGATGTTTAAAATATACTTGTAAATCAGTATGCTGAATAAGTGTGTTTTAAACTTTAGATTATTTCAGTGTTTTACACGCGTGGCGCATGAAGTAAAATTTCGAGTACGCGACCAAACCAAATTTTCAGGCTTTTCTAAACTCGAAATTTTACTTCATGCTTAACCTGGGAGTGGAAAACACTCGTTTAAAGCTTCAATTTAAACTTTTACAAAAATAACGAATGCCTCAATTCAACAATTTTAAGAGAACGTTTATTTCAAGAGAATTGTAAATTCAACAAATTATCAGAAATGAATAAACTTTGATTGGCCGTAATGGAAATTTAAATATTTCTACTGGATCTTCCAAATGATCAAGCTTAAGTTAAAATTATGCGATAAAATTGACAATTTTTGAAAAATAATTTGTAAAAAATTTAAATTTAATACCAACAACGTGAAATTCACACAATTTACTTAGAATTGATTGGACTTACATCTTATAGAAAAAAAATATAATTTTTTTGGCGTATTTTCCGAAAATATTCAGCCAAAATTGAAATTATGCGATAAAATTAACAATTTTGCGGCAGTTTTCTTTGAAAAAATTGTAAAAAATGAAAATGTTACACTATCAACGTGATATTCGCAGAATTTACTTAAAATTCATTGCACTAATATATTATAAAAATAAAATTAAATAATCTCTACGTGTTTTTTAAAATTCAGCGAAAGTTGAAATTATGCAATAAAATTAACAATTTTTGAAGAATGTTTTCTTTGAAAAATCCGACGTTTTAGTAATTTTTCACATTTTTTTAAAACACATCATAAATGGGATTTTAACCGTGTTTTGTTTTAAACACGTTTTAAACATGTTTTAAACATGTTTCTGATTGTTAATGTTTTAAACGTTGTTTCAATAAAATTAAACACGTTTTGTAAAAAAAATACTGTTTGTTTTAATTAAAGTAAATAAAAAGTTTTTTTTAACAACCCTGATAATTCTAACCCAGCGATATTTAATTTTGATCTGGAATTTAGAGATAAGCTTAGTTCAAAATATTTATGCGACTAGTTCAATGTGTGTGTGTGTGTGTGTGTATTTTACTATTATCAATATTAACTACATTTTTTTTATCAATTTTTGAAGAATGTTTTCTTTGAAAAATCCGACGTTTTAGAAATTTCTCACATTTTTTTAAAACACATCATAAATGGGATTTTAACCGTGTTTTGTTTTAAACACGTTTTAAACGTGTTTTAAACATGTTTCTGATTGTTATTGTTTTAAACGTTGTTTCAATGAAAAAAAAACACGTTTTGTAAAAAAAATACTGTTTATTTTAATTAAAGTGAAAAAAACGTTTTATTTAACAACCCTGATAATTCTAACCCAGCGGTATTTAATTATGATTTGGAATTTAGAGATAAGCTTAGTTCAAAATATTTATGCGACTAGTTCAATGTGTCTGTGTATTTTACTATTATTAATATTAACTAAAGAAATAACACGAAAATAAAATAACAAATATCCTTCAATACCGTTAGCCCGCGATCGGATATCAAGCCAACATCACGAGGCGAGGACAGAAGGAATGAAACCAAAGGAATCAACTGCAATAAAGCTGGACGAAATCACCACTTATTATAAAATAAATGTGTATATATATATGTCATTGTAATTGTTTAAAATAAACCAATTAAAAAAAAAAAAACTACATTTTTTTATTTGAAAACAAAACCAATAGAAAAATCTATTGATAATTGCACGCTTTTATGCCATCATATTGTATAAAAATATCTATTGGATGTATAAAAAGTTTTTTAATCAAAGTAATCATAAAATATTGTTCATATATGTAAGTAGATTTTCATACGAAGTAGCACATTTTAAATATTTACAAAATGTAAAACAGTGACAAAGAAAATTAATCAAGTAAAACCGGAAACAGTGTTGAGAAAAAACTTTTTAAACCGAATGTTAAATCTAAGAAAAAATATGTTTTGTACAAAGTTTTCCAAACATCTAAATTTAAAATATCTCATACCTATGTATTAAATTATACAAGACTTGACAATTATGAAAATAGAAATTATATAAATTAATAACTGAGCTTACTGAGTTAGCTATTGATAATGGGTACTTAGTACCCGAAATGTACATCTAGCAAAAAATAAAAATAAAAGTGAAGAAAGGAATATAACTGTGTTTAATTATGTGAAATTATATACTTTTTATTCTTCAAGTTATTTCATAAAATCGCAATTTAAATCCAATGCTGATACTTTTGATATGCCTATATTGGAATTTATTTCATAAGTATTTTTTAGCGCTCTGTAAATATTATATTAATCTAGTGAGTAAAAAGTATTGAGTTTTTATTTTCCAACTAAAACTGTTACCGGGGATTATTTCTAATCTCCGGCAACAAGAATTGTAAATCACCTTTCAATTCTTCCTTTGTTAAAAATGAGTTCCTCCCAGAGGGAGGATTTGTGACCAGTTGTTGTCCGTTTGTCGGAAAGAAGATTTGTATAATTCTTTTCATTGTCCTTTTCGGAAAACGGATTTTATTAGCTCAAGATTCGTCGAATGTCATTGCGTTGGATTATGTCATAAGGCGAATCTCAGCCGGCTGGTCACGTCGCCACGATAAACAACCCCACCCCACCATCATTTTCGTGGTATAAGTACCTATGGGCGGCAAATCGTAAGTCAGTTGAAGTCCAAGATCCAACTTGTCAACAAGTGCAGTGCAGTCGTCAGTGTTCGAGACGTTAGTTTTTTTTTTTTTGTTAGTGCCAGTGCACTAACTCGAGGTCCTGTTGCTGGTGCAACTGCCCGTCCTCTCGCTGCCAGAGCAGCCGCCGTCGGTGCCAGTGCAACGACGCCGCCCCCTAATACAGCCACCGCAGTATTCGTCGCCGCAACGTAATCGCCATCTGCACGCTGCCACCTTGCTGCTGCCACAACCTCGACTTCGCCGCCCACTCCTTATCAGCCCAACCCCCCCCCCCCCCCCCCCGTGCTCTATGTGTTTTATTGTGTTTTTTTTTTATTGTTTATTCGTAAAAATAAATCTGTAAAAACTGTCTCTGTGTTTTAGTTAGTTGCTCTTGCTCTCCATTAAACTCATTGAAAACCTGAGCTAGTTGGCAATCAGCGTGAGGTACCTTCCTTCACGTTGACAAAACGATGAAAGAAAACTAAATAAATGATATAAATAGTTATATTTTAAAGATTTATAACGAAAAAAAGAAACAATGACTTTATTATACAGCTTTCTTTTGATATTTTAGATAAAACTAATAATTTCTGTAATTATTAATCGTTTTCTTTTATAGTTTTATAGTAAAAAAACAACTTAACAACTTGTCATTGAGTTATAATTATAACTGAATAAAAATGTTTTAAACATGAAGTGAGATGGAATTGTTTAATTATTTCATTCTAGCATAGCATCTGTTGTCGTACCAAAGCGTCATTTTCTAATTTTCCTGTGTGTCTCTAGATGAAGCACTTTATTATTTTCCATTTTTCGAGAACGATGTTTCTAAATTAAGAAAAACAAAAGATATAGTAAGAGAAAAGTACTACTAATTGTAGTACTGGAACATTTAATAAGAATATGTATTGTGTAATGAAGAATTAAATTTACATTGAAAAAAGCATCACTTTACAGGGTGGGGCATTTAACCCATTAACGGCCGAGTGATTATAGAGTTAACTCCAAAAGTTGATTTTAGACTTAATGACTTATTGTATAACATTCTGTGAATTTTTATTTTAATTATACATATTGTATACGCTGTAAATGTAAGGCATTTGTCGATTTTGTATAAAAACGTGAAATATGAAGTTAAAAACAAGTATTTCCACCCCCAGACTAAGCATGAAGTAAAATTTCGAGTTTAGAAAAGCCCCGCGTAGAAAATTTGTCGAGGGTCGCGCCAGCGACCCGAGACAAATTTTCACGGGGCTTTTCTAAACTCGAAATTTTACTTTATGCGCCACGCGTATAAAACACTGAAATATTGTGAAGTTAGAAATACACTGAAAACATTTTTTTTAAATGAGTAATAATCGAGATATTTAAAAAATAAAATATTTACGTTTTTCTTCATACATTTTCAAGTCGTCAAATAATATAATATATCAAATTAACTCATTAAGTAATTTAATTAACATAAAATTAATAATGTTGCGTATATGCATCAATGGCGGTTGCACATGCTTCACAGACAAATATGACAACGCATTTTTCCAAAATATTGAGCAAATGTTGAAATTATACAATTTTTCTTTTAAGTGTAATTTAAAGCTTCTAACGAGTGTTTTCCACTCCCTGATTAAGCATTAAGTAAAATTTCGAGTTTAGAAAAGCCTAAAAATTTGGTTTGGTCGCGTAGCGAAGCGAAGCGACCAAACCAAATTTTTAGGCTTTTCTAAACTCGAAATTTTACTTCATGCGCCAGGCGTATAAAACGCTGACGTACTGTGATGTTTAAAATATACTTCTAAATCAGTATGCTGAATAAGTGTGTTTTAAACTTTAGATTATTTCAGTGTTTTACACGCGTGGCGCATGAAGTAAAATTTCGAGTACGCGACCAAACCAAATTTTCAGGCTTTTCTAAACTCGAAATTTTACTTCATGCTTAGTCTGGGAGTGGAAAACACTCGTTTAAAGCTTCAATTTAAACTTTTACAAAAATAACGAATGCCTCAATTCAACAATTTTAAGAGAACGTTTATTTCAAAAGAATTGTAAATTCAACAAATTATCAAATCAACCCTTAATTCATAGAACCTACACAGAAATGAATAAACTTTGATTGGCCGTAATGGAAATTTAAATATTTCTACTGGATTTTCCAAATTATCAAGCTACAGTTAAAATTATGCGATAAAATTGACAATTTTTGAAAAATAAATTGTAAAAAATTTAAATTTTATACCATCAACGTGAAATTCACACAATTTACTTAGAATTGATTGGACTTACATCTTATAGAAAGAAAATATAATTTTCTTGGCGGATTTTCCGAAAATATTCAGCCAAAATTGAAATTATGCAATAAAATTAACAATTTTGCGGCAGTTTTCTTTGAAAAAATTGTAAAAAATGAAAATGTTACACTATCAACGTGATATTCGCAGAATTTACTTAAAATTCATTGCACTAATATATTATAAAAATAAAATTAAATAATCTCTTTACGTGTTTTTTAAAATTCAGCGAAAGTTGAAATTATGCAATAAAATTAACAATTTTTGAAGAATGTTTTCTTTGAAAAATCCGACGTTTTCGTAATTTTTCACATTTTTTTAAAACACATCATAAATGGGATTTTAACCGTGTTTTGTTTTAAACACGTTTTAAACGTGTTTTAAACATGTTTCTGATTGTTAATGTTTTAAACGTTGTTTCAATGAAATTAAACACGTTTTGTAAAAAAAAAATACTGTTTGTTTTAATTAAAGTAAATAAAAAGTTTTTTTTAACAACCCTGATAATTCTAACCCAGCGATATTTAATTTTGATCTGGAATTTAGAGATAAGCTTAGTTCAAAATATTTATGCGACTAGTTCAATGTGTGTGTGTGTGTATTTTACTATTATTAATATTAACTACATTTTTTTTATCAATTTTTGAAGAATGTTTTCTTTGAAAAATCCGACGTTTTAGAAATTTCTCACATTTTTTTAAAACACATCATAAATGGGATTTTAACCGTGTTTTGTTTTAAACACGTTTTAAACGTGTTTTAAACATGTTTCTGATTGTTAATGTTTTAAACGTTGTTTCAATGAAAAAAAAACACGTTTTGTAAAAAAAAATACTGTTTATTTTAATTAAAGTGAAAAAAAAACGTTTTATTTAACAACCCTGATAATTCTAACCCAGCGATATTTAATTATGATCTGGAATTTAGAGATAAGCTTAGTTCAAAATATTTATGCGACTAGTTCAATGTGTCTGTGTATTTTACTATTATTAATATTAACTAAAGAAATAACACGAAAATAAAATAACAAATATCCTTCAATACCGTTAGCCCGAGATCGGGTATCAAGCCAACATCACGAGGCGAGGACAGAAGGAATGAAACCAAAGGAATCAACTGCAATGAAGCTGGACGAAATCACCACTTATTATAAAATAAATGTGTGTATATATATATATATATATATATATATATATATATATATATATATATATATATGTCATTGTAATTGTTTAAAATAAACCAATTAAAAAAAAAACTACATTTTTTTATTTGAAAACAAAACCAATAGAAAAATCTATTGATAATTGCACGCTTTTATGCCATCATATTGTATAAAAATATCTATTGGATGTATAAAAAGTTTTTTAATCAAAGTAATCATAAAATATTGTTCATATATGTAAGTAGATTTTCATACGAAGTAGCACATTTTAAATATTTACAAAATGTAAAACAGTGACAAAGAAAATTAATCAAGTAAAACCGGAAACAGTGTTGAGAAAAAACTTTTTAAACCGAATGTTAAATCTAAGAAAAAAGTATGTTTTGTACAAAGTTTTCCAAACATCTAAATTTAAAATATCTCATACCTATGTATTAAATTATACAAGACTTGACAATTATGAAAATAGAAATTATATAAATTAATAACTGAGATTACTGAGTTAGCTATTGATAATGGGTACTTAGTACCCGAAATGTACATCTAGCAAAAAATAAAAATAAAAGTGAAGAAAGGAATATAACTGTGTTTAATTAAGTGAAATTATATACTTTTTATTCTTCAAGTTATTTCATAAAATCGCAATTTAAATCTAATGCTGATACTTTTGATATGCCTATATTGGAATTTATTTCATAAGCATTTTTTAGCGCTCTGTAAATATTATATTAATCTAGTGAGTAAAAAGTATTGAGTTTTTATTTTCCAACTAAAACTGTTACCGGGGATTATTTCTAATCTCCGGCAACAAGAATTGTAAATCACCTTTCAATTCTTCCTTTGTTAAAAATGAGTTCCTCCCAGAGGGAGGATTTGTGACCAGTTGTTGTCCGTTTGTCGGAAAGAAGATTTGCATAATTCTTTTCATTGTCCTTTTCGGAAAACGGATTTTATTAGCTCAAGATTCGTCGAATGTCATTGCGTTGGATTATGTCATAAGGCGAATCTCAGCCGGCTGGTCACGTCGCCACGATAAACAACCCCACCCCACCATCATTTTCGTGGTATAAGTACCTACGGGCGGCAAATCGTAAGTCAGTTGAAGTCCAAGATCCAACTTGTCAACAAGTGCAGTGCAGTCGTCAGTGTTCGAGACGTTAGTTTTTTTTTGTTAGTGCCAGTGCACTAACTCGAGGTCCTGTTGCTGTTGCCAGTGCAACTGCCTGTCCTCTCGCTGCCAGAGCAGCCGCCGTCGGTGCCAGTGCAACGACGCCGCCCCCTAATACAGCCACCGCAGTATTCGTCGCCGCAACGTAATCGCCATCTCCACGCTGCCACCTTGCTGCCGCCACAACCTCGACTTCGCCGCCCACCCCTTACCAGCCCAACCCCCCCCCCCGCCCCGTGCTCTATGTGTTTTATTGTGTTTTTTTGATTGTTTATTCGTAAAAATAAATCTGTTAAAACTGTCTCTGTGTTTTAGTTAGTTGCTCTTGCTCTCCATTAAACTCATTTAAAACCTGAGCTAGTTGGCAATCAGCGTGAGGTACCTTCCTTCACGTTGACAAAACGATGAAAGAAAACTAAATAAATGATATAAATAGTTATATTTAAAGATTTATAATGAAAAAAAGAAACAATGACTTTATTATACAGCTTTCTTTTGATATTTTAGATAAAACTAATAATTTCTGTAATTATTAATCGTTTTCTTTTATAGTTTTATAGTAAAAAAACAACTTAATAACTTGTCATTGAGTTATAATTATAGCTGAATAAAAATGTTTTAAAAATGAAGTGAGATGGAATTGTTTAATTATTTCATTCTAGCATAGCATCTGTTGTCGTACCAAAGCGTCATTTTCTAATTTTCCTGTGTGCCTCTAGATGAAGCACTTTATTATTTTTCATTTTTCGAGAATGATGTTTCTAAATTAAGAAAAACAAAAGATGTAGTAAGAGAAAAGTACTACTAATTGTAGTACTGGAACATTTAATAAGAATATGTATTGTGTAATGAAGAATTAAATTTACATTGAAAAAAGCATCACTTTACAGGGTGGGGCATTTAACCCATTAACGGCCGAGTAATTATAGAGTTAACTCCAAAAGTTGATTTTAGACTTAATGACTTATTGTATAACATTCTGTGAATTTTTATTTTAATTATACATATTGTATACGCTGTAAATGTAAGGCATTTGTCGATTTTGTATAAAAACGTGAAATATGAAGTTTAAAACAAGTATTTCCACTCCCAGACTAAGCATGAAGTAAAATTTCGAGTTTAGAAAAGCCCCGCGTAGAAAATTTGTCGAGGGTCGCGCCAGCGACCCGAGACAAATTTTCACGGGGCTTTTCTAAACTCGAAATTTTACTTTATGCGCCACGCGTATAAAACACTGAAATATTGTGAAGTTAGAAATACACTGAAAACATTTTTTTTTAAATGAGTAATAATCGAGATATTTAAATAATAAAATATTTACGTTTTTCTTCATACATTTTCAAGTCAAGTCAAATAATATGATATATCAAATTAACTCATTTAATAATTTAATTAACATAAAATTAATAATGTTGCGTATATGCATCAATGGCGGTTGCATATGCTTTACAGACAAATATGACAACGCATTTTTCCAAGATATTGAGCAAATGTTGAAATTATACAATTTTTCTTTTAAGTGTAATTTAAAGCTTCTAACGAGTGTTTTCCACTCCCTGATTAAGCATGAAGTAAAATTTCGAGTTTAGAAAAGCCTAAAAATTTGGTTTGGTCGCGTAGCGAAGCGAAGTGACCAAACCAAATTTTTAGGCTTTTCTAAACTCGAAATTTTACTTCATGCGCCAGGCGTATAAAACGCTGACGTACTGTGATGTTTAAAATATACTTCTAAATCAGTATGCTGAATAAGTGTGTTTTAAACTTTAGATTATTTCAGTGTTTTACACGCGTGGCGCATGAAGTAAAATTTCGAGTACGCGACCAAACCAAATTTTCAGGCTTTTCTAAACTCGAAATTATACTTCATGCTTAACCTGGGAGTGGAAAACACTCGTTTAAAGCTTTAATTTAAACTTTTACAAAAATAACGAATGCCTCAATTCAACAATTTTAAGAGAACGTTTATTTCAAGAGAATTGTAAATTCAACAAATTATCAGAAATGAATAAACTTTGATTGGCCGTAATGGAAATTTAAATATTTCTACTGGATCTTCTAAATTATCAAGCTTAAGTTAAAATTATGCGATAAAATTGACAATTTTTGAAAAATAATTTGTAAAAAATTTAAATTTAATACCATCAACGTGAAATTCACACAATTTACTTAGAATTGTTTGGACTTACATCTTATAGAAAAAAAATATAATCTTTTGGCGTATTTTCCGAAAATATTCAGCCAAAATTGAAATTATGCAATAAAATTAACAATTTTGCGGCAGTTTTCTTTGAAAAAATTGTAAAAAATGAAAATGTTACACTATCAACGTGATATTCGCAGAATTTACTTAAAATTCATTGCACTAATATATTATAAAAATAAAATTAAATAATCTCTTTACGTGTTTTTTAAAATTCAGCGAAAGTTGAAATTTTGCAATAAAATTAACAATTTTTGAAGAATCTTTTCTTTGAAAAATCCGACGTTTTAGTAATTTTTCACATTTTTTTAAAACACATCATAAATGGGATTTTAACCGTGTTTTGTTTTAAACACGTTTTAAACGTGTTTTAAACATGTTTCTGATTGTTAATGTTTTAAACGTTGTTTCAATGAAATAAAACACGTTTTGTAAAAAAAATACTGTTTATTTTAATTAAAGTAAAAAAAACGTTTTATTTAACAACCCTGATAATTCTAACCCAGCGATATTTAATTATGATCTGGAATTTAGAGATAAGCTTAGTTCAAAATATTTATGCGACTAGTTCAATGTGTCGGTGTATTTTACTATTATTAATATTAACTAAAGAAATAACAGGAAAATAAAATAACAAATATCCTTCAATACCGTTAGCCCGAGATCGGGTATCAAGCCAACATCACGAGGCGAGGACAGAAGGAATGAAACCAAAGGAATCAACTGCAATGAAGCTGGACGAAATCACCACTTATTATAAAATAAATGTGTATATATATATATATATATATATATGTCATTGCAATTGTTTAAAATAAACCAATTAAAAAAAAAAACTACATTTTTTTATTTGAAAACAAAACCAATAGAAAAATCTATTGATAATTGCACGCTTTTATGCCATCATATTGTATAAAAATATCTATTAGATGTATAAAAAGTTTTTTAATCAGAGTAATCATTATATATTGTTCATATATGTAAGTAGATTTTCATACGAAGTAGCACATTTTAAATATTTACAAAATGTAAAACAGTGACAAAGAAAATTAATCAAGTAAAACCGGAAACAGTGTTGAGAAAAAACTTTTTAAACCGAATGTTAAATCTAAGAAAAAAGTATGTTTTGTACAAAGTTTTCCAAACATCTAAATTTAAAATATCTCATACATACGTATTAAATTATACAAGACTTGACAATTATGAAAATAGAAATTATATAAATTAATAACTGAGATTACTGAGTTAGCTATTGATAATGGGTACTTAGTACCCGAAATGTACATCTAGCAAAAAATAAAAATAAAAGTGAAGAAAGGAATATAACTGTGTTTAATTAAGTGAAATTATATACTTTTTATTCTTCAAGTTATTTCATAAAATCGCAATTTAAATCTAATGCTGATACTTTTGATATGCCTATATTGGAATTTATTTCATAAGTATTTTTTAGCGCTCTGTAAATATTATATTAATCTAGTGAGTAAAAAGTATTGAGTTTTTATTTTCCAACTAAAACTGTTACCGGGGATTATTTCTAATCTCCGGCAACAAGAATTGTAAATCACCTTTCAATTCTTCCTTTGTTAAAAATGAGTTCCTCCCAGAGGGAGGATTTGTGACCAGTTGTTGTCCGTTTGTCGGAGAGAATATTTGCATAATTCTTTTCATTGTCGTTTTCGGAAAACGGATTTTATTAGCTCAAGATTCGTCGAATATCATTGCGTTGGATTATGTCATAAGGCGAATCTCAGCCGGCTGGTCACGTCGCCTTATCGTGGCCCACCATCATTTTCGTGGTATAAGTACCTACGGGCGGCAATTCATAAGTCAGTTGAAGTACAAGATCCAACTTGTCAACAAGTGCAGTGCAGTCGTCAGTGTTCGAGACGTTAGTTTTTTTTTTGTTAGTGCCAGTGCACTAACTCGAGGTCCTGTTGCTGTTGCCAGTGCAACTGCCTGTCCTCTCGCTGCCAGAGCAGCCGCCGTCGGTGCCAGTGCAACGACGCCGCCCCCTAATACAGCCACCGCAGTATTCGTCGCCGCAACGTAATCGCCATCTCCACGCTGCCACCTTGCTGCCACTTTGCTGCCGCCACAACCTCGACTTCGCCGCCCACCCCTTATCAGCCCAACCGCCCCCCCCCCCACCCCGCCCCGTGCTCTATGTGTTTTACTGTGTTTTTTTTTATTGTTTATTCGTAAAAATAAATCTGTTAAAACTGTCTCTGTGTTTTAGTTAGTTGCTCTTGCTCTCCATTAAACTCATTGAAAACCTGAGCTAGTTGGCAATCAGCGTGAGGTACCTTCCTTCACGTTGACAAAACGATGAAAGAAAACTAAATAAATGATATAAATAGTTATATTTTAAAGATTTATAACGAAAAAAAGAAACAATTACTTTATTATACAGCTTTTTTTTTGATATTTTAAATAAAACTAATAATTTCTGTAATTATTAATCGTTTTCTTTTATAGTTTTATAGTAAAAAAACAACTTAACAACTTGTCATTAAGTTATAATTATAGCTGAATAAAAATGTTTTAAAAATGAAGTGAGATGGAATTGTTTAATTATTTCATTCTAGCATAGCATCTGTTGTCGTACCAAAGCGTCATTTCCTAATTTTCCTGTGTGCCTCTAGATGAAGCACTTTATTATTTTCCATTTTTCGAGAATGATGTTTCTAAATTAAGAAAAACATAAGATGTAGTAAGAGAAAAGTACCACTAATTGTAGTACTGGAACATTTAATAAGAATATGTATTGTGTAATGAAGAATTAAATTTACATTGAAAAAAGCATCACTTTACAGGGTGGGGCATTTAACCCATTAACGGCCGAGTGATTATAGAGTTAACTCTAAAAGTTGATTTTAAACTTAATGACTTACTGTATAACATTCTGTGAATTTTTATTTTAATTATACATATTGTATACGCTGTAAATGTAAGACATTTGTCGATTTTGTATAAAAACGTGCAATATGAAGTTTAGAACAAGTATTTCCACTCCCAGACTAAGCATGAAGTAAAATTTCGAGTTTAGAAAAGCCCCGCGTAGAAAATTTGTCGAGGGTCGCGCCAGCGACCCGAGACAAATTTTCACGGGGCTTTTCTAAACTCGAAATTTTACTTTATGCGCCACGCGTATAAAACACTGAAATATTGTGAAGTTAGAAATACACTGAAAACATTTTTTTTTAAATGAGTAATAATCGAGATATTTAAATAATAAAATATTTACGTTTTTCTTCATACATTTTCAAGTCGTCAAATAATATAATATGTCAAATTAACTCATTAAGTAATTTAATTAACATAAAATTATTAATGTTGCGTATATGCATCAATGGCGCCTAATGGGTTAACATGTTTTCGCAAATATTTCGAAAACAAAGCATTTTACGGAGAAATGACCTGAGTGAACAATAATTGTATAGAAGGGGGGCATAATTCTGTAGTATTTGTTTTCTCACAGGTGGCGCTATTGTCGCTAAAACAATTTCAGCTTAATATTTTTTCACGGGAACCTCTAAATTTGATTGCAGATTTAGATTCCTCGTAAAAAAATATAATGCGTTCGGATGTTCGTGTGATTTGCAGGTAGATTCAATGAGAGATATATTAGCTGAAAAAACAAAGAAAGTGTTTCGAAACAGGCAGAAGCCTCTCTCCAGGTCGATAAAATCGATGCCCGAGTTGGAGCCCATCTTGTAAGAAGAAAAGTTATGTGACACGGATGATGTCGATCCGGATACCTCTCAGCGCTCATGCAACGCACATGCAGTTTCCGTCAAATCAGAATTACGACTTATTACAAAATAATTGTTTTGTTTTTGTTCAGTTTAAGAAATTAACCCGAGAAAACGGAAGCAATAAAAAATGCTCCGCAACCGTCAAACATTACAGAATTAAAATCATTTTTAGGAATGGTCAATTATTACAATAAATTTATTCAAAACAGTTCAGATATTTTACATCCTCTGTATGAGTTATTGCAAAAAAAAGTTAAATTTAAGTGGTCAAGAAAATGTAAAGAGTCATTTAATAAAGTTAAGACTATTTTAAGTGATGCAAAAACATTGGCCCATAATAATCCAAATGTACCGTTGGTTTTAGAAGTTGACGCATCAGAGCATGGTGTCGGTGCAGTTATTTCGCATGTAATTTCTAACAATGATAAACCTATAGCATTTGCTTTACGTACCTTAAACAAAAGTCAAAAATCGTATTCACAGATTGAAAAAAAAAAGAGGGACTAGCGATTATTTTTAGCGTAACCAAATTCCATCAGTACCTATTTGGCAGGAAATTTCTCTTACGTACGGACCATAAACCACTAGTTAAATTTTTTGGAGAAAAAGAGGGAATTCCTCAAATGTCAGCAAACAGACTTCAACGTTGGGCATGGTTATTAAGCAATTATAATTACGAAATTCAATACATTAAATCTCGGGTAAATAAAGCAAATTGCTTGTCGAGATTGCCCGAGAAGCAACATTTGAAAGAAATTAATGATAACGAGTCATATTTAAATTATATACAGGATAACATAGATTTACCAATTAATTGTAAATCAATTGCGTTTGAGACGAAACGTGATACAACCTTGAGTAAAGTATTAAAATATATAAAAACTGGCTGGCCAGTTAAATTCAGCGGGGAACTAAAAAACTTTCACTTAATTAGAAATAAACTATCAGTCGAGCAAAATTGTCTAATGTTCGGATACAGGGTAGTCATTCCCCAAAAATTACGTCAAGTAATTTTAAGTGAAGTGCATGCTACACACATGGGCATGGTTAAAACCAAAAGCTTAGCCCGCTCAAATGTGTGGTGGCCAAAACTAAACAAGAATATTGAAAATATTAAACGGTGCGACAAATGTTTAGAAGGGCGCCAAAATCCCGTAGTTACGTAATATGCCGTAACTCTAGATAATCGTTGTTTTTTTCAATTTTCAATTTGAAACTTAAAATGAGTGTGTTCCACTCCCAGACTAAGCATGAAGTAAAATTTCGAGTTTAGAAAAGCCTGAAAATTTGGTTTGGTCGCGTAGCGCGAAGCGCGCAGCGGCCAAACCAAATTTTCAGGCTTTTCTAAACTCGAAATTTTACTTCATGCGCCACCGGTACAAAACACTGACATATTACGAAGTTTAAAACAGACCGCTGAACCTTACATTGAATCAGTTTTAATACGCGTGGCGCATGAAGTAAAATTTCGAGTTTAGAAAAGCCTGAAAATTTGGTTTGGCCGCTCCGCGCTTCGCGCTACGCGACCGAACCAAATTTTCAGGCTTTTCTAAACTCGAAATTTTACTTCATGCTTAGCCTGGGAGTGGAAAACCCTCGTTTAAAGCTTCAAATTGTATTCTTTTAATAAACCGAGCGTGGTAAAATGTACAACGTCTGCATATATATACTTAAAACAAAAATTCTCGTTATGCAAATGTTCGGTGTTATATAAAACTCTCTGTATACACAGTATACAAGGAATTTTACGCAATTAATTCCTTGGGAATATCCATTACAAGTTTGGGACCGAATTCATATCGATTTTGTAGGCCTTATATTTAATAATAATAATAATAATAATAATATTTATTACCCAACAGGACATCCCAATTACAGAGTAATATTACAAAAGTAAAAATTCTTAAAATAATATATAATATATTAATGTTAATATATATAGTATTGGTGGATGCGCATTCGAAATGGATTGAGGCATTCGTTTTAAAGAAATGTACGGCAGAAAATACAAAAACAGTTTTAAGAAGTGTTTTTGCGCGTTTTGGTATACCGCGATTGTTGGTGTCGGATAATGGGGCCCAGTTTACGTCAGAGGAGTTTCAGTTTTTTTTGAGACAAAATGCCATTACGTGGAAAGGTATTCCGCCCTATCATCCAGCAACCAACGGAGCGGCCGAAAACATTGTAAAAACAATTAAGAAGTTCTTAACTAAAACTGTTACGAAGGGGAGTGTGAATGAAATAAATGCACTGTTACAAAGATTTTTGTTAGATTATCGAATCACGAAGCATTGCACAACGAATATGTCACCGGCAGAGTTAATATTTGGTAGATCTCTGAGAACTACATTAGATGTAGTAAAACCAGATGATAAATTAAAGAAGATTCGAGTAAATAAAAGCCTAATAAACTCAGTAAAAATAAAACAAAGTAAACAATCTGAAAATTATTTAGGGGATAGAAGAAAAATATTTGAAATTAACGAAAAAGTTGCCGTTTATGATTATCGTTTTGCAAAGCCTTCATGGATTAAGGGCAATATTGTTAAGGTGTTAGGACCACGAACCTATTTAGTAGACATACCATCATTGAACAAACGTTGGCGTCGCCATGTCAATCAAATTATTGAACATATAAATTTACCATGTGATAGTGTGACGTCAGAAGAGCCTCGCGAAATAAAGTCAGTGCAAAGTGAAGTGATTTATAGTGATAGTGCGACTAACGAAGGAACACGAACACGTTGTGTGCGCCCACGTAATCGTCACATTAGTTATAAGAGTTAATTGAACATTTTTCTTAAGGGGAAGATGATGTAATGTATTCGTCTAATGCGATTTATTGTTACCAGTTTTTGTGGCTAGCAAAAAACAATAAGCCACGACAGGTGCGCCGTTGTAGCTAGGCACAGCAGTGTTGTCTGAACCGTGGTAGAATAAACGTTACTTTTGCAAGGGGCTTTAATGTTTTATTCATCATACACCAATCCTAGATAAAAAAAAATAGAGTAGTGTTATGTACTATCGGCTAGTACACAACACTATAGATGTTTAAGCGTTCAATTTAAAGCTTCTAACGAGTATTTCCAATCGTTGATTAAGCATGAAGTAACATTTCGAGTTAAGAACAGCCTGAAAACTTGGTTTGGTCGCTCCGCAAAGCGGGGCAACCAAACAATGTTCAGGCCATTTTCAGGCTTTTCTAAACTAAAAAATACTGAAATATTGTAAAGTTTAAGTTATATATCTTTAGCATACTGTTTTACCAGTATGTTTTGAACCTCATTTAAAATCAGTGTTTTATACGCGTTTGAAGTAAAATTTGGTTTGGTCGCCCCGCTTCGCAGGTTTTTTTTAAACTCGAAATTTTACTTCAAGCTTAATCTGGGAGTAAAAAACTTTCCTTTTAGGCTTTAATTTGAACTCTTTTCAAATACGACGAATATATTGGGGTATTATACCGGGTGTTGACTTGGCGGACGCAACATTAGAAATCGCATGATAATTTTAAAGTGTTCAAATATTGGCTTCTCTATTTATTTTAGAGATAAAATGTTTTATACTTTCTTGTAGAGGATAAAATTCTAAATTTATGAATGTTCACACACAACACTTTACGTTTCTCTAAGTTAAAATAATTAAGAAAAAGTAATGTGATTTTATAAAAATAATGACATACTGTGGGATTGATACAACAATTGCGGATTTTCCCTGATTTTTTATTAAAGTTCATGTTCGGATTTGGGCAAGAAATTTATTTTATAAATTTCCGCCTGCGTTCCTATCTTTTGTTTTGTCGTTTTGCGTCGCTAAAAACGGTACCCCTAATAAACCCCACGGACGGCGTGACCATCCCCCGGACCAAGGGCCCAGGCCGCATTCCAATCCGTCCTTCCTGGAAATTTCGCCTGCCACGGAGATACGGGTTGTTTTTAAAAACAACCAGTGCCCGCTTTCTCTTTGAGGGAGGAAAGAAAAAGACGGAAGATGACCACCCCACCCTGAGAACAACATTTTATTCTTTGTATATAGTTTTGTAAATACTTTTAACCATTACCATACGAAACTCTGTACAGTAAAGAGCAATAGAAGCAGTTTTTAAAAGTGACCTCTTGTTATTTTTCGAGTCGTAACAACCACGTGTTCTTACAAAACACACCAAACCGATAAACAATTATATTCATGGTCCTTCGAACCGGATAATATCGAAGGCGATATTATCATCTGACTTGGTGAACTCAAGAGGAACACAGCACATCGTGGAAAGCGCCCATCCGTGTCCTGAGAGGAGATCTTGGCAAACTTTGGAGGCTTTTTTCCAACCTTGTGAGCAGCGCGGGGAGACCAACAGACTTTTTGGAGGAATACGGTGAGTCTCTGACACTCTTTTCCATTATCCTACCTATGTCTTGGTATTCACGAATTTATTGTAAAATTTAAACTTGCTTCTATTTGGTAATCAGTGAAATATTTAATTTGTTATAAAATATTCATTAAATCAATCAAATTAAACAAAAATGGATTTAAAAGTGCTAGTGCAGCAACGTAGCATAATTAAAGCAAAATTAACCCGTACAAAAAATGCGTATTCTGGTGCTGATAAGTCAAAAGTAGAAGTTTCGGACTTAAGAGAAAAATTGTCACGTATATAACCCGTATATGATGAATTTTATTCAGTTCAACCCAAAATAAGCGCGTTAAATAAAGATGAAGATATGAAACAGGAGTGTGCCAGTTTCGATGACGCATTTTTTAGTACAGTAAAAATATTAAAAGATCTTATAAATGCCAAAATTAAGCCAAATGAAGCTGTAAGTGAGTCTGGCAGTCAGATCAATAATAAAAAAAATAAACTGCCGACATTAGACATTCCTAAATTCTCGGGAGATCTTAATAGTTGGCTAGGTTTTAAAGATATGTTTGTGTCATTAATTCACGACGATGATGAACTCAGCTCGTTGCAAAAACAACAATATTTAATATCGTCATTAGAGGGTGATGCGGCTAGATTATTGAATGGTATTAGTTTGTCGGGGAATAATTACACAAAAGCGTGGGAAACTTTGTTGGAAAGGTATGATTTCAAAAATAAAATTATACTTTTTTACCTAAATAACATCTTGCAAGCACCTGTGTGTGTTAAAGAGTCGGGCATTCAGTTAAGAAATATGTTAGACATCATTACACAAAATGTTAGGTCGTTGCGCGAGATGAAACGGCAAGTCGAAAATTACAATGATTTATTAGTCGCCATAATTTTATCGAAACTAGACTCAAACACAAAATTGGAATGGGATAGAACTATGAAACGCGAGGCCGACTTCATAACCGTAAAAGAGTTAACAAATTTTCTTAGACAAAAGTGCGATTCATTGACACCTGGACAATCGGCCCCGATTAAAAGCAGTCAGAAATTCAATAATCATTTTAATAAAATTGAAAAGAAATGCGTTTTGTGCAATCAGTCTCACCCGTTATACAAATGTGATGATTTTTTAAAACTTTCAGTCGAAATACGCATCGCTAAACTAAAAGAAATCAATTACTGTGCCAAATGCCTAAAGCTGGCTAATCATCCAATAAAAAAATGTTACGCGCGAGCGTGTTTTAAATGTTCAAAAAATCATCACACGCTTATTCATTTAGAATCCGCGAATAATCAAAATCAAGTAGAATGTTCCACGTCGACCCATGTTAGTTCGGAATATGAAGTTTGTTTATCAACTGCGTTGTTGACCGTTTTTGACATAAACGGAAAACAACACACGGCTAGGGCGTTACTTGATAACGGGTCGCAAGCAAACATCATGTCCTTCGAATTAGCAAATATGCTACAAATTCCCCGTAACAAAATAAATGTTAATTTAGGTGGCATCGGTGAAGCAAATTTGACAGTCAAAGAAACGGGTACAATCAAAATTAAATCCAAAGTTAATAATTTTTCGACCGAAATCAGTTGCTTAATTGTAAAAAAGGTTACTAATTCCTTGCCGAATAATTCTTTTAAGAAAAATGTCTTTAAAATACCATCTAATATTCAATTGGCTGATCCACAATTCAACGTATCCAAGGGTATTGATTTATTGATTGGGGCGGATATTTATTGGCGCACTTTATGTGTTGGTCAAATAGACCTGGGCATTGGTAAACCGATCTTACATAAAACCCATTTCGGTTGGGTTCTCGGTGGGGGCGCGCCCACCCGTAATTACCAATCATGCAATGTGGCTTCAGTTACGCCGAATTTTAATCTAGAGCGTTTTTGGGAGTTGGAGCATGTAAAAGAAGATAAGAGATGTTTTAATCCACAAGAAATAAAATGCGAAAATCATTTTAAATCTAATTATTCAAACGGGTCGTTATACAGTATCACTTCCCTTCAAAGATGATTGTACACTGCTAGGAGAGTCTAGAAGCGTCGCGATCAAACGTTTTTATAATTTAGAAAATAAATTAAGCAAAAATTCAAATCTTAAATTAAAATATGCTGCATTTATGGCAGAGTATATTGAATTAAATCATATGCAGTTAGCGAAAAGTATTCATAAAGAAGAATACTATATGCCTCACCATGGTGTGATAAAAGAATCAAGTGTATCAACAAAACTTCGAGTTGTTTTTGATGCGTCCGCGAAATCTAGTAGTGGGTTCTCACCTAACGACATTTTAATGAAAGGGCCAGTTATTCAACAGGATTTGTTTTCTATATTAACTAGATTTCGGTCATATTCATACGTGATATCGGGAGATATAATCAAAATGTATCGCCAAATATGTCTTGATAAAGAGTCCTGTAAGTATCAAAAAATATTTTGGCGTTCTGATCCCAGTCAACCGTTACTTGAATACGAGTTACAAACTGTAACTTATGGCACCACTCCGGCTTCTTTTTTGGCAATCCGGTGTTTGCATCAACTTGCTGAAGATGAGAGAATTAATTATCCAAAAGAAAGTGAGATCATAAAAAATGATTTTTATGTTGATGACCTCCTCACTGGGTCCGATGATTTAAATGAAATTGCGTCAATTAGGGACAACATAATAAAAATATTAAAGAAAGGTGGATTTCAGTTAAATAAATGGAATGCTAATAAGCAAAATCTACTGGAAAATATTCCACGCGAGATTAATGATGCAATTATTTTGTTGGACAAAGATCAGAATGCTAAAATATTGGGGTTACAATGGGATTCGAATGCGGATATATTTTCATTTAAAGTCAGTAAATTCAGTAATTCGCGCATAACAAAGCGAATAATTTTATCCGAAACTGCGCAATTATTTGATCCACTCGGCTTAATCAATCCGGTAATTGTAACTGCCAAACTGATAATGCAGGAGCTATGGAAGGCAAACTTAAATTGGGACGAAAGTGTTCCCGTAAATATACATACTAATTGGAAAGTATTTCGAAGCAGTTTACCATTGATGAATCAATTAAAAATAGAAAGACATTTTGATTGTACCTCCATCTGGGAAATGCACGGATTTTCCGATGCGAGCGAGCGTGCTTACGGCGCATGCGTTTACGCGCGTTTTCAAATTAATGGTTCGTAGAAAGTTAGATTAATCCCCGCAAAATCACGTGTAGCGCCATTAAAAAGTCAATCACTCCCGCGACTTGAGTTATGCGGAGCGCTTCTTTTATCCCGACTAATTAAAGTTATAGACGATTCGCTAGCAGTGCGTAATTTAAAATACACAAAAACCTATTGGTGTGACTCAAGCATTGTAATATCTTGGATTCGGGCTCAAAGCGCAAATTTTAAAACGTTCATTTCGAATAGGGTGTCAGAAATACAGGAATTATCAACACCTGATAAGTGGTTTCATGTCTCTTCTACCGATAACCCCGCGTGGTTGTAACGAGCAATGGCCAGACACTAAATTTAAGTTGGTAACAGATTTGCCAGAAATCCGTAAATTAAAACCTACCGCATTTGTAAATTTTGTATCAATTAATAAATTCGATTTAATTAGTAAATATTCAAGTTTAGCGAAATTGACCCGCGTCACCGCATATATATTACGATTTGTAAACATGTGCAGAAAAACGCACCAACACCCTAGCGGACCAATAACTGCTAAAGAAATTCGACAAGCTACACTTTTGTTGGTTAAAGTGACACAAATACAGACATTCCCTGATGAATATTACAGACTCAGTTCAGGCAGAGAAATTAAGAACAACAGCAAATTAATTCAATTAGCACCATTTTTTGATCACGGTATAATTAGAGTGGGTGGAAGATTAAAAAATTCTAATCTACCTTTATCTCAAAAATTTCCCGCTGTACTGCCTGGCTCAAATCCGTTAACCAATTTAATCATTAGAAATGAGCACATAAGAAACCTGCACGCAGGCGTGAATAGTACACTTGCTGCAGTGCGCTTGAATTATTGGCCGATTTCAGCAAAAAATGCTGTAAAAAACATTACACGAACATGTGTCGTTTGCTTAAATTTTAACCCTCAGTAATTAATCCATTTATGGGCGATTTACCTGCAGCGCGTGTAAATATTGAAAAACCGTTTCATACTACCGGAATAGACTTATGCGGCCCGTTTTTAATCAAAGAGGGTAGCCGTAGTTCTAAGACGCGCAAAGCATATGGCGCGCTATTTATTTGCTTTGCTACAAGGGCTGTGCATTTAGAATTAGTTAGCGCTTTGACGACTGAAGCATTTATTGCTTCTCTACGCCGATTTATCGCTCGCCGCGGGAGAGTCAGCCATATTTATAGTGATAATGCTACAAATTTTGTTGGTGCGAATAACGAGCTGAGGGAATTACACAAATTGGTGGTGGGTCAAGAACACAAATCTAAATTAATTAACGCATTTGCTTGTGAAGGTATAACTTGGCATTATATTCCTCCGCGTTCCCCGCACTTTGGCGGGCTTTGGGAAGCAGGAATAAAAAATGTAAAATATCACTTGCATAGGGTTATGGGGGACTGTAAATTAAATTTTGAAGAATTAACAACATTACTGTGCCAAATAGAAGCGATTTTAAACTCACGCCCTTTGACGCCCATGTCCAATGACCCCAATGACCCCACTTATCTAACTCCCGGCCACTTCCTTGTCGGAGACTTTCTAACGTCGGTAGCCGACCCGGATTTATCCGGGATCAAATTAAATAGACTGTCTAGGTGGCAGCATATCCAATTTGTACAGCAGCAGTTCTGGAAACGCTGGACGAAGGAATATCTACCAAGCCGACAGGAGAGATTGAAGTGGCAGTCCAAGACGCAGACCCCAAAACTAGGCGACCTGATGCTCGTGAGAGAAGACAATCTTCCGCCGATGCAGTGGATGGTGGGACGGATTATTCAACTCCATCCTGGAAGTGACGGTGTTCCTCGAGTGGTATCGATTAGGACGTCATCTGGAGAATATCGACGAGCTATAGCACGGATCGCAGTACTGCCCGTGGAGTAACCAAAGTAGGCTGCAGTCTTGCAGGGGGCGGCGGCATGTTCGGATTTGGGCAAGAAATTTATTTTATAAATTTCCGCCTGCGTTCCTATCTTTTGTTTTGTCGTTTTGCGTCGCTAAAAACGGTACCCCTAATAAACCCCACGGACGGCGTGACCATCCCCCGGACCAAGGGGCACAGGCCGCATTCCAATCCGTCCTTCCTGGAAATTTCGCCTGCCACGGAGATACGGGTTGTTTTTAAAAACAACCAGTGCCCGCTTTCTCTTTGAGGGAGGAAAGAAAAAGACGGAAGATGACCACCCCACCCTGAGGACAACATTTTATTCTTTGTATATATTTTTGTAAATACTTTTAACCATTACCATACGAAACTCTGTACAGTAAAGAGCAATAGAAGCAGTTTTTAAAAGTGACCTCTTGTTATTTTTCGAGTCGTAATAACCACGTGTTCTTACAAAACACACCAAACCGATAAACAATTATATTCAGTTCAGTTTAAAGCTTTAAACAAATGTTTTCCACTGCCAGACTAAGCATGAAGTAAAATTTCGAGTTTAGAAAAGCCCCGCGTAGAAAATTTGTCGAGGGTCGCGCAGCGACCCGAGACAAATTTTCACGGGGCTTTTCTAAACTCGAAATTTTACTTCATGCGCCACGCGTATAAAACACTATAATATTGTCAGATTTATGTATATTCAAACTTCACTTAAAATCTGTGTTTTATACGCGTGGCGCATGAAGTAAAATTTCGAGTTTAGAAAAGCCCAGAAAATTTGTCTCGGGTCGCTGCGCGACCCTCGACAAATTTTCACGGGGCTTTTCTAAACTCGAAATTTTACTTCATGCTTAGTCTGGGAGTGGAAGACACTTGTTTAAAGCTTCAAATTGAACTCTTTTAAAAATCAACGAAAGTCAGAAAATTTACAGCTAAAATAATTAAGAAAAAGTAATCTCATTTTATAAAAATAATGACATACCATGGAATTGATACAGCAATTGCTGATGTCAAAATAGCACAAGATATTGCTGTTACTTAATTAACAACGTAGAACATAACGCAAACATCGTGATAACTGTAGTCTGCATAATACCACTTTATTAGGAGGATTTTATTCTTGAATAGTGTAAATCATTTCGAAAACATTTACTTTAATCAAGTGACTGCGATATCTTTTGTCATTTTGACATTCGCAATCGTTGTTTTAATTCCATATCATGTCATTGTTTTTATAAAATAACATTACTTTATCCTAATTATTTTAACTTAGAGAAACGTTAGCGCGAATAAATTCAGAATTGTTCCCTTTACAAAAAAGGTAAACACATTTTGTTTCTAAAATAGATAGGGAAGAAAAAATTTAAACATTTTAAAATTTACATGGGATTTCCTATATTGCGTCCGCCAAATCAACACCCGGTATACTTAAAAGACGTACTCTCTGTATAATTAACTAATTTGTAGAATCTGATTTCATCTACCGTAAAGTGTCATTATTCTATCAGAAAGCTGAATTTTTTCCCTTCAAAGTACATTTTTATTTTTTCCAGTGGGATACTGCGATCAAAAGTTATCGAATTTCTACCGTTGACTTGTGAATTTGAGTAAATATATTACTCAAATTTCACTTCGCGGCGCAACAAACATTCAAAATGACCGGTTACTTGAATCGTTATTTCTGAGACAACGGTTCATTTTACAACAAAGTGCTAAGAAACTTCTTTTTGTTTTTGATTCTCTTAACTACATTTTTTGTTTGAAACATTTTTATTTTCCAAGGCAAATTTGTTCGAAATCTATGTTTTCCGTATTTTTACCCCCCACGGAGGTGATTTTCGGAGGGAGCCGAAGGGTAGGAGAGGTAAACTTTTTTCAACTTATTAGGACTCCAGTACTTGACATGCACACCAATTTTTAGCAAATTCTGGCGATTTTTAGAGGTCAGATCTCTGACGACTGGACTAAGCCTATTTTCGATTCTTTTAATAATGTTCGTCACTTTTGGATTGTATTATTTAAAAATAACTCAATCAATAAAGTATGCTAAACACTTTATTCAAAGTTTTGCAAAACATTGACTTGTACTAATTTGATAACCCACCATTTACCTATATTTTCAAAAAGTAAAGCGTATGAACAAAACATGTTTTCAACAAATATTAAATACTTCCTTTCCAATACATGCTTATAAGTCAATACCTTCCAGCCAGCTCATAACCACAATAAAAATATAATGATTTATCGATTTCCACACTAATAATTATTACGTCTCATATTTATAACTAAATTATAGACCGTCACGTGATGTATCGATTAATTTTAAATTATTAAAACGCAACCGTTTTTTGCAACTGTAATAGCCGGACGGTAAAGTGTATGTAATTTTTGATTATTGAATGGTCATTACATAGAAGGAAAAAATCAATCTTCTCGAAAGTTCCGGACTATTTAAAAACTTTAAACGTATAATTACATTTTTATGTATTTATCTACATGTCAATATCAAGTTTACAGTCATTACGAGCTAATAATTTTCTTGGTACCTAATGAATTCTAATTTTAAATCAATTATATTGGCATATTGACTTTTTTTTTAAATTTAATTTCACTCGTGCTGGGATTCAGCAACGTCGATTAAAATTTATTCTTAGATTACATTTATTTATAAATTAAAATAGACTATTTCAGTTGCAACAATGTCAAATAGCATCTGATGATTTTATGGTTTTCGTGGGAATTTTATTCGACGTACAAATATTGATACATTTAAGGAGAGTTGGTAAAGCTTGTCATGAATGTTTTAAACTGTGTATAGAAAAAATACAAAGAATAATATCCCACTGAGCAAAAAACAAACAAAAAACGTTATATCAACATTGTAGCAAGATTAAGCGTTGTTTTAATATTGATGAAACATTACTTAAATGGATTTGCTCAGTGGGATTAGTATAAATTTCATTCAAACCTCCAAAAGATAACATCATTCTATGTCAAGTCATCCAATGAATTTACTTTAGTATTTTATTTATTTCAGTTCAATTTAATTCAAACCTCCAAAAAACAAAATCATTCCATGTCAAGTCATCCAGTGAATTTACTTTATTATTTCATTTATTTCAGATACATAAAATTAGTACAAGAGAAGGTTCTAGATATACGAGTAGATTTTTTGAAATATTTCTCATCCGAAATTGAAGTTGTGAGGAATTAAAATTTAAAATATTACAATTTTGATTTTTCCTAGCTATAAAAAAACTTTAAAAGCTCAGCCCAGAATTGAGATGTTTGAAAATTAAAAATATCAATATCTTTAGAAATGTATGAGTTTTTATATGATATACTTTTCAACTTCACAATATTTCAGTGTTTTATACGCGAGACGCATGAAGCTAAATTTTGAGTTTAGAAAAGCCTAAACATTTGTATTGGTCGCTCCACTTCACTACGCGACCAAGCCAAATTATCAGGCTTTTCTAAACTCGAAATTATGCTTCATGCTTAATCAAGGAGTGTAAACACTTATTTAAAGCTTTAAATTGTTCACTTTTATAAAACCCTTGAAATGTATATGATAATTGTTAAATAGCATTCGTTTTTAAACAAATCTGTTAGTTTTGCAATAATTTAAAAGACTTAATTTTTCAAAATAAATTCATAAACTGGTTTATATTTAAACTTCTGCTCAAAATGATTGGAAAATCAGCTGGGGTATTTAAAATATTGTTATTATTATATTTTTACTGATTATTACAGTAATTTATAAATAAAATCTTTGAGTCTCAGTTTATTTTATATTTCTTTATTTTACGAAAATCGTATTTCTACGATTAAATCAATACACATTTTTTGAATAGTCTTATTCATAATATATTACTTAAATAACTTATTAACATTGTAACTGCCGTAAATAAATTTTGCATTTTAAGTTTTAAAATATCTCAATTCTGTGCTGTGCTTTTAAAGTTGTTCTGCTGCTCAGAAATCTCGTTAGTCTTGTTTTTTAAATTTCTATCCTTCATAACTCAAAAAACAGGATGAAAAATGAAATTAAAATTTTAGATTTAGACTTAGTATTTATTGTTTAACTAGTGTGCAATGAAAAACTTAATACATGACCCATTCTACATCAAGCTGGACGAAATTAATTAAATATATCACTAACTGTTTTCAATTTTTCCTGTATTTTTTTTTTATAAATTCTACGACAAAAATAAAAGAGCCAAATATTTTTTATCATTAAAATTTTAAATGTTACATTTTTTTTAAAAATACGTAAAAGTGCGAAAAATAAAAAAATTGCTCTCATTTAAAAAAAAAAAAAAAACGTTTGCCTCGTTTACTTTTGTCGTAGAATATTTAAGAAAATAACCCGAGAAATTGGAAAACATGATGTCTGAAAGGTGTCCTGCTTGACGTAGAATGACTCACATGACGTTAACTAAAAATTGGTTCACTTGTAATGGAATGACCCGCATGTTTCCTTATGTTTAAAAATCTACTGAAAATAAGCAATTTCTAGATATTTTATGCGATATGATATGATTGTAAGTAAATAAGTGCTGGTACAAAATAAATTTGCTTGGTGTTTCGGTGCTAATTTGCACTTCTCTTCTAAGTCCTTCTTCCAAAAGTAACAAATCACTAAAGTCAAAAAAATCTACGATAATTACGTACTTTGCCACATTTTCATAAATATCATGTACAGGGAACTTTTCTTTAAAGCATATAAATCTAAAATATATTTGGATGATTACATCATTTCAAACATCTTCAGTAATTCGTTGTTTTCATAAATGCGTTCAGTTTTTCAGCTTCTAATGAGTGTTTCTACACCTGGGTTAAGCATGAAGTAACATTTCGAGTTTTCGAGCGTAGCGCCCAAATCCAAATTAGGCTTTTCTAAACTCGAAATTTTACTTCATGCGCCACTTGTATAAAACACTGATTTCAAGTGAAGTCAAAAATATACCGCTAACTTAATAAATATCTCAAATGTTTAATCGAATCTTCCATAATTCAAAAGTTTTCATTTAATTATATTAATATATTTATATCTCAACGTAAATTGTTTGAATTTTGTAAGCAATATTTATTAGGACGAAATGAACATTTATATTTTTTTAACGTCATTCAAACTAGAGCAGTATATTTTTAACTTCACATTAAATCAGTGTTTTATACGCGTGGCGCAGGAAGTGAAATTTCGAGTTAAGAAAAGCCTGAAAATTTGGTTTGATCGCACTAAATGTTCAGGCTTTTCTTAACTCGAAATTTTACTTCATGCTTAAACTGGGAGTGGAAACACTCATTACAGGCTTCAAATTGAATGGTTTGATAAAAACAACGGATTACTGAATATTTACCAAACGCTGTAATAATTGGGATATTTACACTTAAAAGAAAATTACCCTGTATACTTAAACCTTATAAACAATTCCGACCAGCGGAGTGACTCACCTAAATCTAAATAAATACTGTTTCCTAAAACTGAATTTAATATTTAATCTTACTTGAGCACACCATAGTTGATATTTGTTTTGTTTATACTATGTATATATAAAAATGTTTGTTTTGTTTCTTTATATCACAATACTTATATCTGATCACATATGTCCATCCATGTAATTCACCTCACCGTACATCTGCCTGATATTCTCGTGCCTCTGCGCGTCCAAAGCTTCGAATTTATTCCTCTCATACCCATTACCAACGTTTGGTAATCTGTAATGACCATTGGCTACACCGTTGGCTACACCGTTGCTAATGCGCTTGGCACCGTTGGCTACGCCGTTGGCTACACCGTTGGCTACACCGTTGGCTTCACCGTTGGCTGCGCCGTTGCTCATGCGGGTCACGTTTTTGCTGATGGTTTGAATCGGTTCGGATTCTAGGTCTTGAACGGTCATCATGTCGTGGTGGGGACCATGGCCGTTGGCTATGCCGTTAGGCACGCCGTGGCCGTTGGACACGCCGTTGGCAACACCGTTTTGGACGCCGTTGGGCATCGGGATGCCGTTGGGCAGAGGGCGGCCGTTGGTCACGCCGTTGGACATCGGGCTGCTGTCTTTGATGTATTCGATGTGCTCTCGGACGACGTTTTTGAAGTCCTGTTGGACTGGGGCTGTGTCTGTGTCACCATCGACCTGAAAATTAAAATAGTATTCTGTTAAAAAAAAACATCCTAAAATTACATTTACTGTTACAATTTTTTAGAAGTAAGTAAAATACACACAATCTAAATAAGTTCTGTTTTTCTAAAAAAAAAAAGTGGGAAAACTAATTTACTTAACCATAGAGAAATCCAAAGTGGACACTTCCTCAATCATTGTTTATAGGATCTCTTGTTTCCTGCTTTTTTTTAAATGTAAGCACTGAATAGATACAGGGATTTTTTTGTTTAAGTACGAGTATACATATATATCTATAAGCGAATGTCTTCAGAACTCAAACAAGATCACAAGATTTAGTTACATAAAAGAAAAAATTAATAGTTCATACGCGTGGCACATGAAGTAACATTTCAAGTTTAGAAAAACTTGCGTAGCTTGCTTAAGAGGACCAATTTTTGCTGGTAGTGTGTTTCTGGATACGAGATGGCGCAGAGATAGCAAAATTGCTAAACGTAGTTTTGAATATGTATTGGTTCATAGTGCCTGCCGAATTTTATCACAACGAATAATAAAAATTATGAGTGAGGACGCGTTGTTCGTTTGTTTAGATAGTGCCTGGCGAATGAATGGGTATTAAATTTCAGTAGACAAGTAAACTGGATAAATAAATATTTACGATTATAATTTGAATCGACAAATATTTAACTGTTTTTGCTTGTCTTATTTCCAATACTTATTTTTATTATATAATTATGAATTACAATCTTTATAAAAATTATAATATAATAATAATTATAATTTTAATAGAGTTTAATGTCTTTTTCAAGAATTTTATGTTCTGTCCGTGGTGCGAAAATTATGGAAAAGTGATAAAATGTCATGGCAATGTTTAAATTGGCCAGAAAAAATCAATTAAATATTAAAAAAAAAAGTAATGAAATGTCAATAAATATTAAAATTTGACAACTGTTTAAAGTATGTGTAAAGTGATAATCTATAATAAAATAATGTTTTAAATATTTTAAACTTGACAATTAATCAGTATTTTATGCGCGTGGCGCATGAAGTAAAATTTCGAGTTGAGAAAAGCCAGAATTTGGATTAAGACATTACGCGTCCAAATCCAAATTCTTAGGGCTTTTCTCAACTCGAAATTTTACTTCATGCTTAGTTTGGAAAACATTCGTCATAGAATAATAATAATAATAATAATAATAATAATAATGTTTTTTGATGTTTGTACATAATTACATGTTTACACAAGTCAAATAAGTAACTAATTATTTACACTGCACATATAAATAAGGAATAAAATTGATAATACAAAATAGGTTAAAACGGTATTAAATTAATAAATACATTTAGACATATATATGTATCACCATTGAATAAGTAGTATAAGAAGCGAAACTGTATGGATAATAACGTGCTCATGAAAACTATATACAACCACCCTTGCACGCCTTACACGTCTCAGTCAGCTGGAGACACCACTCAAATGAACGACGTATTATAGAACTAACTGTGCAGTTGTGCTCGTTATGCTCTCCTGATACTTGCTTCGAATGTAACGTGGCGCACAAAGATCGCTTGTTCATCGCGCTGCTTTTTTATGTCCATTTTTTATGTCCCTTGATAGTGGCCGTATTCTTTGCAGTAATAAGAAAACGGCCACTTTTAGTTATACATATATTATCTTTTGCTTATCGCGGGCCTTAGTATTTTACATGTTAAAAAGTATACCTTGTGTTAATGTATTTTATCATATAACTTTGAAGCAAATTTTTATTGTAAGTAATGAATCAATTATTTTTCTACATGATGCGCTTAATTAGAATAATATAAACATGTTTTATTCCATTAAAAAAATATATTTAATAATTTGTTAGCAGATAATAGAAATAGAACAATAACAAAAATCCAAAAAAATATCACAGAAATTGTTTGAAATGCCTTTGCTCGAAAACGGACAAACCTCTTATAATTAATTTAATTACAAATTCCACTCGTTCTTCAACACTATACACGTTAAATTAATCATCTTACTAATCAATCTGAAATTCAAGGCACTTTTATTATTTGTGCACAGTTATTTATTTTATTTTTACATGGAATAAAACACGTTTAAGTTATTCTAATTAAACGCATCGTGAAGAAAAATAATGCATTTATTACTAACAATAAAAATTTGCTTCAAAATGATATGATAAAATACATTAACACAAGGTATCATTTTTAGTATGTAAAATCCTATAGCCACGATAAAAACAATTTAACTTTAATGTATTATCAAATGTACCTGTCTTTATTTTCTTCAGATAAATTAAATAATTGTTTATCATCATTTAACTCGCAATTTGAATTGTCGGTAATAGTCTCCAGCATTCTTATTTGCATTGATTGTTGTAATGCCTCCCGAAAACCCTTAACCGTGGGGTTGCTATTATAGCCACCTCGATTCCTTAGGACCGAAAACAAATTTTCAAGTGGGTCTTACTGAAGACGATTAGTTAACAAAAATGTATGCCCACTGTTCTTAATGTCGTCGAATAATCGTAATATTCCTGTAATTGTGTGCCAAGCCCTCAAAGCAATAAACATTCTTTCGTTCAGTCATAGTTTTAGAATAAACTTTAATTTTATTTGAATAAACCAATCCGTTTCTTAATGTCTCTAACACGACTTTATTTTTATCTGATAATCCATTCTTATATGGATTTTGATCATATAGCGTGCGGCTATTTAACGAATCAAAAAGATCGTTAATAATTTTTAAAAAGCTTGCTGTATTGTTTCCGCTTGAAGACTTAAGGTCACCTGTATTTACAGCAGTTTCGATCGCTGTAGACATCCTCCTACTTAGTACTTGAACTGCAAGTTTTACAGACATTTTGTCAAAAGTTATTGGATATATGTGCCTGTTTGTAATTTTTGTTAAACATGATGATAATTGAGATTGTTTATTTATATTATAAACATGTACTATGTCATTCCACGACACACGCAAATCATCCACAAATATGTCTGTTGAAGCTAAATTATTTCTTATAGATTTAAATAGGTGTGGGGCGTCATAAAGGGCAAATATTTTATTTCCCTCATAGTTAAAAAAAGGATTTTGTTTTGAAATATTCAATAAATTATAAGCACGTCTATTGTTAAAGCCCTGATCACATACAATTGATTTTACTCTAAATCCAATGGACATACACTTTTTAATATTAAGAAGGACTAAATCTTTTAAAATATTTCCTGGAACTGGGCGTTCCGCAATATAATAAGAGATGGGCTGTTTCCATTTTTTAAATAGCCCCCTAATCATAAAAACTAATCCCTTTTTTACCATAGCTTGACTTCGTCCTAGTTCCTACTATTATATCTTGAATTGGATTGTATTCTAAATATTTCGGACCATAGGGATTTACATGTCAAATTTGAAATGTGTTAATATTGGCTCCCCTAATTATTTGACAGTACCGGTCTCATTGCATTATTTTTAAAGCGTATTAAGCTGAATGACTTGGTAATTTATTCAATAATTTAAGAAAAGTATTTACCGAGAAAATTGCCAAAAAAACTTTACAATTATTTTGAATTTAAACAAAGGTTTGCAATGAAATCATATTCACAGATATTCCATGTTTTTAAGTGTCAGATAACTGTGATGTCAACCAAAAAATATCAAGTTGCTATGGAGTAGTTGAAATGCTATTTGCACGGAAGTCTACTAATAATTGGTTAGATTTTCTTATACAAACAAATAGTTTTTGCGGACATTGCTCAATTGTTTCAATGGTTACATATAATAAAAAGAATACATTTTGCAAAAGTCAACATCATTGAAATCAGCGTAAAAAATGCTGTTCAATAATATGCATATCTCCCAGAGCTGGGCAGGTTTCGAATCATTCAGGATTCGATTCCCGGATTCGAATCCTTTTAGAGGATTGAAAAGAGGTATTCGAATACTTTAGTGAAAACGGATTCGTGATCCGGATTCGTTACATTTTTTTAAAAGGATTCGTATTCGAATCCAAACGTAGATGATTCGAATCCTTATAAAAGGATTCGAGTTCTTATAAAAGGATTCGAATCCTTATAAAAGGAATCGAATCCTCATAAAATTCGAATCCTGATACATGGATTCAAATCCTCCTAAATAATTCGAATCATCGCTATTAAGGCTGGGATTCGAATTCGATTAATTCAAATAGTTAAATATTCCAATATGAACATTTAAATCACTAAATTATTCATATTTGAATATAAATATTAAAATGTTCGAATAATTCAAATATTTGTGAATGCATATTTGGTTACTTAACCATGAAAAATATCCAACGTTAATAGTATATTTTTAACTTCACTTGAAATCAGTGTTTTATACGCGTGGCGCATGAAGTAAAATTTCGAGTTTAGAAAAGCCCCGTGAAAATTTGTCGAGGGTCGCTGCGCGACCCTCGACAAATTTTCTACGCGGGGCTTTTCTAAACTCGAAATTTTACTTCATGCTTAGTCTGGGAGTGGACAACACTCGTTCTTAGAAGTTTCAAATTGAAGGATTACTCTAGATTACTAAGTTTATTACAGCTCAAAGGACCAACCATGGTCTTCGCAGAACGAAGGACTACAGGGAATTTTTACAAGAAAACAACGAATATCTGAAGGTTTACAGCATGGATAGGAAAGAAAACATCTAATTTTTAAAAAATATCGAAGTTGTGTTGGTTTTCAGTGCATTTTTAACTTCACTTTAAATCAGTGTTTTATACGCGTGGCGCATGAAGTAAAATTTCGAGTTTAAAAAAGCCCCGCGAAAATTTGTCTCGGGTCGCCCCTCGACAAATTTTCTACGCGGGGCTTTTCTAAACTCGAAATTTTACTTCATGCTTAGTCTGGGAGTGGACAACACTCGATTGAATTTTAAATTTAACTCTTTTAAAAAATCGACGTATGTAATATAATAAATCATTCATTGAAATTATAGAAAAAGATGCAAAATTTTACCTAAAATTAACTTTTAGAGTTAACTTTGTAATTTGTTTGGCTCTTAATGGGTGAATATTCTATTCCTAAAAAAACCGTTTTTATTTAATATTAAAGTTGCATTTAATACAATAACAAACTGTGAATAAATCGACATAAATCTAGAAATATCAAAAATCTCGACATGTAGAAAATCTTGACGGTCCACTCCCAGACTAAGCATGAAGTAAAATTTCGAGTTTAGAAAAGCCCCGCGTAGAAAATTTTCACGGGGCTTTTCTAAACTCGAAATTTTACTTCATGCGCCACGGGTATAAAACACTGATTTAAAGTGAAGTTAAAAACGCACTGAAAACCAACCCAACTTCGATATTTTTTCAAAATTGGATGTTTTTTTTCCTATCCATACTATAAACCTTCAGATATTCGTTGTTTTCTTGTAAATAAACTTCGATTCCCTGTAGTCCTTCGGTCTCCGAAGACCATGAGTGGTCCTTCGAGCTGTAGCCTTTGTAAATTGGTAATAAACTTAGTAATCTAGAGTAATCCTTTAATTTGAAACTTCTAAGAACGAGGGTTGTCCACTCCCAGACTAAGCATGAAGTAAAATTTCGAGTTTAGAAAAGCCCCGCGTAGAAAATTTGTCGAGGGTCGCGCAGCGACCCGAGACAAATTTTCACGGGGCTTTTCTAAACTCGAAATTTTACTTCATGCGTCAGGCGTATAAAACACAGATTCAAAATGAAATTCAATAACACATATATCATCATTAATTAAAATCATTATATAATCAGATATTTAGTCGGTAAATGAACATGCTTGTTAATAGAAACTGATGGAATAAAATATTACTGGTGGCAAATAATAGATTCAAATTTATTTTTAAAGGATTTGTATCCGTGATTCAAAAATGAGGATTCGAACTATATTTTTTACTTACGAATCCTTTATTCGAGTATTCGTGATTCGAATCATATTAGGTGATTCGGATTCGTGATTCGAATCATGTTTTTGAGGATTCATCCCAGCTCTGATATCTCCATATGCGCCCATAACAAAAACAAAAGTCGTGTTTGGAAAAACAATAACGAATCGTTTGCAGATTTAATTTGTTTATGAGGTAAGTTCATAAATCGGGCTATAAGAATGTTTTTAGAAATTTTGGAAAAAATTACAAATGACAGATATGATCAATTTTGAAATATCGAAAATTTCTTTTTTTTTTCAAATTACATCGAAACAATTAAAGATGTATGAAATGTGAAAGCAAATTATTAGTATGCACTAAAATACGCAAATTTGCCTCCATTTAACCGATTCTCTATCTCTTCAAATAAGCGAGATAGTGCAGCTCGAAAAACGGGCACCCTGTATATTTTGAAACAATACAACAGATAATTGTCAATACCCCTCCCCCCGTAAATTGCTCTCTGGATCCGTCACTGCGATCACCCATAGAGTAGCTCTAAAAACGGACACCTTAAGATTTTTTTTTCGCGAATCCCTGTCATTAATTAAGCCTATTAATAAATATGTTTTGGGCACTACAAGCGGTAATCCCCCCCTTTGTGTTTTTTCTTACGACTATTTTGTCCCGCACACGCCGGTCCTGAATATTAAAAACTCACCATCTCCACAGTAGAAATTTCATTTTCGTTTATTGGTAATTTTCCATGGCACTTTCTTATTGGCAACTTTAATTTAAATACGTTTTCTTCTGAAGTTAAAGGGATTTCGCGAACATTTTTCCTAGCACCACTTTTCATGATATATTTTGAAGCGAAATGTTTTTCGCATATAACACTCGTATGCAGTTTATTGTTTTTTAACTGTAATAAGTTTATATTACCGCTATTCTCAATCCATATTTTTTGTCTACTTTCATTTTTTTTTGGAAATTTAAACAATGATATTTCTGGATTTTTGTGTCTAAACATATAAACATATGACAATTAATATAAACGCAATTATTACGATTTACATTCATTTTGAAAACTATTAAAAGAATCGCCGGCCGTCTGCTTGTTCACGCACACTCATCAGCCAAAACCAATGATCTAACCCCCTCACTTTCCCGGGACGTCCGCACCTACTTGCTAACCGCTCCGCTCGAGGAGAGTATCAGGAGCGCATAAATATCTCGCCGGTCTTCAACTTCTACACAACTAGATATCTGTAAGATTTTAAATAGTGTAGTTCAGTTGACCGCCTACTTGGTGTCGACGCCAAAGCTGGACAATTTTTGGGGTCACGTTTTTAATGCATTGCGTTTCATATCTTATATATTATTTAATCAATGGTATCACATAGAAAAAGACATAAATGATCAATAACACAATAGTTAAAAAAACGTATATTATTGGCATCGCTACGATCAAGCATATCTGCTGATGCCACTTAAAAATTCGTTTGAGTTAAAGTATGCTTATGTAATAAAAATGTGTTTTAATTTTAGTTTTAATTTCTGAAGGTCTAAATTTCTAATCGTTTCTGGTAAGGCATTGTAATATTTTAAAGAATAAAATCGTGTTCCTGTCCGCGATTTTTCTAGACGATTGTGGATGAGACATAGATTATTTTTCAACCTTGTATTGTATGTGTGTATGTCCTGGTGCCTCTCAAATTCATGCAAGTGACTTTTTGCGTAGATGAGACACTCCATGATATACAAACAAGGCAAAGAAAGCACTTTGAGCTTTTGAGAGAGTGGTTTAGTATAATCGCGGTAACCTGCCCCTGACAATATACGTACGGCTTTGCGCTGAATACCAAAAATTCGATGTCTCGCAGCGCTATGTCCCCACACTATGAGCCCATAGCGCAAATGAGACTCGAAGAAGGCATGGTAGACCGTTTTTAGGACATCACCAGACACCTCATTACTGAGCCTTCTTAATAAATAGACCGCCGTATTAATATTTTTTAAATAGTTGGTTACCATGTTCTGACCAAGTAAGTTTTTAATCCACATATATACCTAGGAATTTCACTGATTCCGAGTAGTAAGCTAGACGTTCTATGTGACGTAGTGTAAAAACCATATTCACTGTCTTGTCCAAGTTTAACTTTGATTTATTTTGTTCAAAATATTTATTAGTCTAAAGCAAAGCCCGACGATTTTTTTCCATACTCTCCTCCTCAGAAATACCTACACTACTAATGGTAGTATCATCAGCGTATAAAATTGCTTTACTCTCCTTGAATACTGATGGTAGATCGGTAACGTAGATAAAAAAAGAAGAGGCCCAAGGACTGACCCTTGCTGGACACCCTTGTTTATCAAGGAATACTCTGATGTTTCATTATTGCACGACACATATTGAATTCTGTTAGATAGGTATGTGGATATTACGCTGACTGCTTTAGGATATAAGCCATAAATATAGAGTTTTCTGAGAAGCACAACATGTGAGATGGTATCAAAGGCTTTGGACAAGTCAATGAATGTGGCATGCAAGCATTCGCCATTTTCAAAACCATTTATGCATCCGGACACAAACTCCTGAACAGCTGATATAGTGGACTTTTTGCTTCTGAAACCATGTTGGTTATTATGAAAGTAATTATCTTCAAAATAGTCAGTTAATTGAGCAGCCACAATTTTCTCAAATATTTTTGATACGATTGGCAGGATGGAAATTGGACGGTAGTTATTTAAATCGTCTGGGCTACCTTTTTTACTTTCCCCCGTATGTAATACAAAGGGAAAGTATTGTTTTCGTGAACATTTTCAAATCAAAAATTTTAGCGGAAATATCCGTTTTGAGGTCCCCTGAGTCGAATAAGACCATTTTTGAAAAATGTCTGTCTGTCTGTCTGTCTGTCTGTCTGTCTGTCTGTCTGTCTGTCTGTCTGTAAAGATATCGAGATGAAACTTGAAACTTAAGCTTTTTGTCACAATCGGAAGAACTGAAAAGCTTTTGGTGAAAATCGGAAAACCGGAAGTGGTACTTTACTCTTAGCGTTTTTCAGTTCTTTCAGATTTGTTCAATAAATGTTCATCAAACAAAAAATTATTTCAAATAAAAGTTGTAGATAATAACAAAATGAAGATGTATTGTTCACTTACTTTTTGTCATAGCACTCTTAGTTTTTGAGATATTTAATAAATAGTGTTTTTTATCTAGTCATTGATTTGTGTCAGTGTGTGTGTTGATACAATTGGAAAATGTTTCAAATAAAAGTTGTAGGTAATTAAATATTAAAGATTTTTTGTATCTTCACTTTTTGTCATAGCACTCTTAGTTTTTGAGATATTCAATAAATAGTGTTTTTTATCTAGTCATTGGTTTGTGTCAGTACGTGTTGATCCAATTGAAAAATGTTTTCAATAAAAGTTGTAGTTATCAAAAAGTTGAAGACATTTTGAAAATAATAATGCTACAAATATTCTAAAAGTGATTTAATACGCAATTTACGGGGGAAAGTACTATGATGGACACATCACCATTTTTTAAAACGGGTATTAGTTTGGCTATTTTAAGCGATTCAGGAAGTGTTGCTGTCCTAATACATAAATTAAAAAGCTTCGTCAGCGGTGTTACTATAGTATCTTTAAGGTATTAAATAATGTCAGAAGATGTACCATATAAATCTCTAGAACTACCGGTTTTAATCGAATTTATTACATCACGCATACGAGCACAGGATATCTCCCTGAAGTTAAAAGTAGGATGTTTAGTATGTGAGGTGGAAAATAGAGTGTATTCAATCGGGTCATTATTATTATAAGGAATATCTTTTGTAGCAGCTTGCGCTACATTGACAAAATATTTATTAAAAGTGTTGCAGGAAATTTCACTGTTGACACATTTTTTTGTTAATTTAGGTCGTGTCGAATTTACGACTTTCTAGACGGTTTTTGTTTTCTCATTGGATTATATTATCATTTGCTTGCATTTTAGCTGTTTTAAGTGCCAAGCGGTATTGTTTGAAGTAAGTATTCCTTAGTATTTGACAATCATTATTTTTTGGATTTTTTAAATAATTTTCATTTAGTAATTCTAGAGTTTGTCGCATTTTATTTAAATTCGGTATAATCCAATTAATATTTGGTTGTATCTTTTTACATTTACGTTTAGTTGTGGGAAATGCTTGTTCGAGGTTAATTTTTATTGTTTCTAGAAACAATTCCATTTTTTGGTCTATATTAAGATTACCGTCATCAGTAAATCGGAAATCACTTGAGGATATTAATTATAGAGTACGATTTTACCAGCTTGGGTGTATTTTCTAATTACCTGTTCATTGCGTTCTTTACATGTCTCCAAAGAAACACGCAAATCAAGTGAAATTCCCAGATGATCTGTTATCCCTAAATTTACAGGCGAAACGCTGAATAGGTTATTTGAAATATTCGTAAATATAATATCGATACACTTATTGAATCTGGTATTAAAATTAACAGCACTATAGAGACCGTAGCCCTCAAGCAAGGTAACCAAATCATTTGCTAAACTGTTATTATGATTAAAATTAACTTTAAAATCACCCGCAAGAATGATATGGTTATTTATTGCGTGGCAATTTATAAGTGTGTTCTCCAATATGTGTAGGAAGGCATTTATATCACCTTGCGGGGGACGATATACATTTATAATAAAAATAGATACGGTATTAATACATGTAATACATGAAGATAATTCACAAATTCCCGCTGATGACCAGTTTTCAAATTTGGAATATTTTATGTTTTGATTATCCTCTCGAGCTAGAATTAATGAGCCACCGTAAGGCGTTGCGCGTGCAAAGAAATCAACGGCGACAAATTGACCAATCTTTAGATTTTTTATTTCCTCACGAAGAAGCTAGTGTTCTGAAATTCCAATTACTGAGTATATAGGCCTAGAAGTGCTAATGAATGCGCTTAATTCATTTGTTTTATTTCTTATGGAACAAATGTTTACAAAAAATAATTTAATTAATTCATGTGGTTCTTTAATAAACTTATTTGGCGTTATTAAGTTGCTGCATTCTTTCGGAATAAAAAATCTTCAGTATTGCGTGCGGGAAAATTGTATCGCCGTACGATAACTCCATTAGGCCAGAAATACGGATTTTTTAAAAGTGAATAAATTTCCGTATTAATGCCTACTTTAAATGACTTGTTAGCACTTTTCGTTATTAGCTGCGATACATTAATATTTGCGGTAGTACTATCTATTTGTGCATCTTTGCACCTCTTTACAATACATTTTTTCAGGTCGTCGGATGTGGTATCTTGATGTGATCTTCCTACGTACATCCAGAATTTTTTGTGAGCTGCGCGAAATGTTTCATCGGTACCTTGGGTTGCAGTTCCAACAATTGTCGTTTGATTCTGTACGGGATTCTTCTTTCTGCGTACATCAATGGGATCGTGGTCCATTGCGTGGTTTAACGATTTCATTGATAAATTGACCTCGGGCTCAGCGTTCGCATTGCTATCCGCTTTTTTTGGCATTTTTACGATTTGAGCGTGTGGATGGTTTTTGTTTCGGGACGTCTTCGTTGCGATCGTCTCCATTAATAATAGTGTCTGCTGTAGTATCCTGTCTGTTAACTGTGTTGCATATAGTGCTTCCTATATTTTCGGTATCTTTTATATTGTGAATTGATTTTAATGATCTAATTTCATTATCAAGTTTATCAATTTTCATTATTAGGTACGTATTAGAGTTTTTAAACTCAACAAGTAGATTTGACAGCATCTTATGAATGTCATCTTCTGCATTATATGACTCACCAGTCGAGGCTGAAGAGGATATGTCTGGTTGGCAACATATTAAATTCCTCTGTTCGTTGACAAACATTCCTGGTTGCTTGATGATACAATTGGAGTGGTAATCACGGTCACACTTAGCACACGTAACATATTTGGCTACTTTTACTTTGCATATAGAACAATATACTTCGGAGACAGATTTACGCGTTGACGCGCCCATCATAGATTTTGCAAATTAATAGCTTTTTAAAATATTGTAATTAGTTTACAAAATCTTCAGGGGTTTTTAACTTTTTTTCCAATTTTTAAAATCTTGTCGATTTTCGTGAGTTTCCAAGATTTTAATTATTTTTAAAACTTTGACGACTCGTGAATTTTTCAATACGTTTGTTAATTTTCAAACTTTTTTTTAATTGCCAAGATTTACAACAATTTTTAAAATGTTGACAAAAATCATGTATTTTCGAAGATTGACTTCTTTTGTTACTTTTGAAAACTTTGACACCTTTCACGTACTTCCTAGATTTTCGCTTAACTAAAAAAGAAATGGAGCTATTTAAGACTTTTCTAGAATTTCGTTAATTTTCGGCCTCGCAAAATTCAAAACGTTTATTAATCGTTAACGATTAATATAACGTCTAAATTAATTGCTGGAAAATTCATGAAAATAAATGAAAATCTCAATATGTTGAAAATCTAACAACATTTAAAGGAGTGTCATCCAATCCCAGACTGAGCATGAAGTAAAATTTCGAGTTAAGAAAAGCCCAGCGTAGAGACAACCTTTCACGGGGCTTTTCTAAACTCGAAATTTTACTTCATGCGCCACGCGTATAAAACATTGAAATATTGTAAATTTTACAAAATACTAGCCTTTACTTTTGTTCGGTTGGTTGACAAATTGTGTTGAAAATTCTGAGCTCATTATACATACTAATTCTTTTTATAAATTCTGACAGCTTTTTGTTAATTTTTAACCAGATAATTTCCTTAGTTAAAAACATTTTATTTTCTAATTGTTAGATAATTAATTATTTATTTTAATTTTGGTGAAAACTTGCCTGCAATCATTTTAAATGTATGATTTTTTGGTATCTTGAGGGGGGCCCGCGCACCCCTCTTTAAAGTAACGAGTGTTTTCCACTCCCAGACTGAGCATAAAGTAAAATTTCGAGTTTAGAAGAGCCCCGCGTATAAAATTTTCAAGTGGCTTTTCTAAACTCGAAATTTTACTTCATCCGTCACACGTATAAAACACTGATTTACAGTGAAGTTAAAAATATATAACGCTTAGATGTGATTATGATCAATATTTACCTAGAAGGAGCAAAAAATGCAAAAATTACTTTTTTGGGGAATAATTTTAGAATAATAATAAAAGTAGAATAAATTTAGTTTGTGCAAGTTTTCCATATTGTTGATATTTAAATCATCATATCTTTATGGAAGAACGTGCAATGATGGACACATCACTATTTTTAAAATTGATGTAATTTTCGGTGAAACCGGAAGTGCAAATAAGGTTTATGGAAGATCTGTATACTGTGGTGTTTTGTCGCATTTTGGTAGGTTTCAGACCACTGTGCGTCGGTCAATTCAATGAGTTGGCGAATCAGATGGATCTCTAAGAGTCAGAACTCTTAGCGGGTCGCTAGCTCTTAACTGAGTCATGAACCTCTTTTGAGCCGGCTCACTGAACCAGCTCTTTAAAGTGAGTCAGATCCTGTGAACCAGCTCACCGAAAAGAGCCATTTCGCCCATCTCTAGGCGACACTCCAAGCTGAGTAGTCTAAACCGCCGCGCACAGTACAAAAAAAGGAAATTACAATAATCCAATTCGAACTTGGGGCCCAAAAAATGCTAAGCTGACTCGGTGCCTCGGTGACCAAATCGCCGAGTGCCGCACATTCAATTTAGTAATTTATAAATGAAATACGATTTTTTTCGACTCAGCACTTGAATCAACATTTTTTCTTTTTAATTTTTAATGGCATTCCACATTTTTATTCAGCACATGAATCCTAAAATGCACTTATAATTTATTGAAAGGTATTCCCGTAGACTTGAATAAGTAGAATGGATTATGATAAATGTGTTTATTTCTCTCCGTTCTAGTATGTTGACAGAACAACTTTTTACAAAATCACTCATGACATTCAACTAAATATAAACAATATAAAAACGCTCGCCAGAGCTTAGCGATTTTATCCAACACTCCCTCTCGAGATGATGACGTATTTTTGAGGATCAAACGTTGTTAAGTCCCAGGAGTTCGAGACATTTGCGATGATTGGATCCCGAAAGTCCTTTGGTTAACACATCAGCCGCCATTTCATTTGTTGGGACATATTTAATTTCCAAAGCTCCAGCTTCAATTATTTCGCGTACAAAATGATGTCGAACATCAATATGTTTGGTGCGATTGTGAAAAATTGGGTTTTTAGCCAGTTTCTGTGCACCACAATTGTCACTTAAAAGTTTCACTCTCGTCATCTTATCGAAACCAAATTCATTAAGTAATCTCTGAAGATGTATGGCTTCTTTTGCAGCTTCGGTAAGAGCCATATATTCCGCTTCAGTTGATGAAAGAGCCACTGTTGGTTGTTTTCGTGATTCCCAAATGACTGGACACCCTCCTAGAATAAAAGCGAATCCAGTATAAGATCTTCTGTCGATGAGGCAGTTAGCCCAATCAGCATCAACTTATCCCATTAAAGGCTACGCAGTTTTTCTGAATTTTAGCCCGAGATCCGAAGTTCCTCGTAAGTATCTAAGTACTCTCTTCGCCGATTTCCAATGAATGTCGTCGTAGCATGAATTAAATTGACTCAGATAACTGACAGAATATGCTATATCTGGTCTAGTGCAAACTGCGAGGTACATGAGGGAACCGATTAATTCTCTGTATGGCAATTTGCTCAGTTTTTAATTCGATGATTCTTTGCTCTTCTGCAGCTTTGTGCCTAGATCGAGAGGAGTTGCCGAAGAACGAGATTTGTTCATTCCAAAACGCTCAAGTACATCTTTGATATATCCTCGTTGATGCATCGAAATTGCATTGTGTTGTCGAGAAAATTCTATACCAAGGCAGTAATTAACTTCTCCAAGGTGTTTAATCTCAAAGCTTCGCGACAAGTGGTTGGTGAGTTTTTTTGATCGTCTTTATTTCTTGATGCAACTAAAATATCGTCGACATATACAGTCATCAATAGTATATCGTCGTTTCGTTTTTCGTGGAATACACAGGGATCTTCCTTCGATTGAATCAATCCGTATTTATTCAGTTCTTCACATAAACGTATGTGCCACTGTCGTCCGGCTTGACGTAAGCCATAGGGTGCCTATTTCAGAAGACATACCTTATTCCCTCCCTCTAAGTCTCGCATCATCTGTTGTGCTTTTCTTCCGACTTCGCTCGACGGTTCTTCACTGTGAATAATCTTCTCTAATGTTTGAATAGTGTATTCGGGAATTTCCATGTAAATATGTTCGTCCAAGATTCCATTTAAATAGGCTGTGGTTACCTCAAACTGTTGAATTTCCATGTCATATTCAGCAGCCAAAGCTATTACAGTCCGAATTGAACCTAGGCTTGCTACGGGCGCAAAAGTCTCATTAAAATCTATTCCAGGACGTTGAGAGAATCCTTTCGCGACGATTCTTGCTTTCCTTTTATTCAATGTTCCGTCCGAGTTATATTTATTTCGTAAAATAACGCGACTTCCAACGATTTGTTTATTCCTCGGCCGATCGACGAATGTCCACGTATTATTTTTTATGATAGACCTCAATTCCGCTCCCATAGCGTGGAACCATTCGCTCGAATCCGAACTGTTGACGGCTTCGTGTATTGGGATTTCAGCAAGGCAAGCAACACATTCAGTAACTGATTCTTCGATCGGTGGATTTTTCTCGGCATTATTAACCATATGGTATTCCTTGCGAGGTCTCCCTCTTAATTCAGTAGTTATTTTTTTTGGTCTTCCTGGTCCTCTTTTTGGGCATTCTGGAACTGCGTCTTCGCCGTTACTCTCTTGTTGTCTTTCCTTGGTTCCATGGTTTCCGTCTTCTTCTTCTTCGATTTGATCTAAATCTTCGTTATTTCTTACGATTTAATTTTCCGCAATTCTTTGCATTTCGAATTAGATTTCTTTCACTTTCGAGACTTCTTCGTTTGTTTGATAAAACTCTTCATTTTTCTTTTCAGATGAGATTGTTGAGTTTTCTTTAAATCTTACATCTCGTGTGATATCGATTTTCTGTTCTTCCGTAATCCATATTCTGTAGGCTTTTGACGTTTCTGAATAGCCGACGAAAATTCCTCGCTTCGATCGAGATTCGAATTTTCCTTTGACAGGTTTTCGATTAAACGTGAACACTTTGCATCCAAAATGTCTAAAATAACTTACGTTTGGTGCTTTCCCGGTCCATTTTTCGAAAGGAGTCTTTCCATTTAAAGATCTCGACGAACATCTATTTCTTATGTAGTTTGCCGTATTCGCGGCTTCTCCCCAGAACGGATGAGGCAAATTTGATTGAAGCAACAAACATCGCGTCATCTCTACCAGAGTTCGATTCTTGCGTTCTGCTACTCCATTTTGTTCAGGGGTATGTGTTACGGTTAAGCGTCTCATTATTCCATTTTGCTTCAAGAAATCTTCAAATTCTTTATTATTATATTCCCGGCCGTTGTCGGTTTGCAAGAATTTAATTTTTCTTTGTGTTTGGGTTTCAACGAGCGCTTTAAAATCTTTGAAAACCTTGAAAACTTCGTCCTTGGTCTTGATCATTCGTATTTCGCACCATTTTGAATAATCGTCAATGAATGTAACGAAATATCGAGTCTTTCCGTTCGACTTGACTCTCATCGGTCCACATACATCGGAATGAATAATTTCTAGAAGTTCAGAACCTCTGTCAGATTTCTTAGGAAACGGTGACCTCGTCATCTTTCCTTTTAGACAAATATCACATTCCAAATTTTCTTTTAATTCGGTCAGCTTCATTCCGAGAACAGCTCCGCTTTTACTGCCATTTACCAGATCGCGTACGTTCAGATGTCCCATTCTACGATGCCAATCAGTAGTTGCATTAAACGTCGATTCTGTTAACGCATGATAGACATCTTTAGTTTCTTTTATGAAATATAATCCGTCGATTCGCTTTGCTTGTAGCACTGCGTTGCCATGTTTATCGATAATCGAGGCGTTATTCCTTTTGAAAGATACTTCGAATCCTTGATCAGTGATTTTTCCAACGGATAATAAATTTGTGCGGAGATCTGGCACGTAGAAAACATCCTGAAGATCAACTTTCTTTGATTTCCCTTTGAATTCGCTTGCAATACAAACTTTTCCTCGAGACTTTATTTCCGTTGAAGCGTTGCTAGCTAAATTCAACTTCTGATTTCTCGTTTCAGATATCGTCACAAAATTTCCTTCATTTTTACATAACTGTGACGTGCAGCCACTGTCGAGACACCAATTTTTGTCAAAATGTGTCGATTTTGCTCTAAAAACTTGCTCAGAGTGTTCTCCCATGGCGTAGAAACTCACGGTTTTTGCTGAACTCGCACTATTGCAATCCGCAGCCTTGTGTCCTTTCCTTCCGCAGCGATGACACTTAAAATTGAAAAACTGTTTTTGTTTTTCGTTCGATCCACCGTTTTTGGAGTTTGAATTCCGCCGTTTATCGAATTTCTTCTTCACGAACATCGCGTCCGATGAGGTTATTCGAGTGTCATTCTTTCGTGCTTCAGCCTCTTCCACGATCTTTACCCTCATGGCTTCCGGTGTCGGTAAGTCGTCGCGCGACTCGATTGCACATCGGAAATTTTCAAAACTTGGAGGAAGACTATACAATAACATGATTTTTAACAGATCTGGATTTACCTCGATATCCATTTCACTCAATTTATCTAGCGTGTCGAAAAATTTCCGAAGATCACCAATCTCTTCCTTATCCTCCATCCGATGCAAAGTTAATCTTTTCAACAGCGTTGCCTTTCTGGCTGGACCACGAGATTGGTAGATATTTTTTAATTTTTTCCATACCTCGTTTGATGTAACGCAGTTCTTGATCTGCTTAAGCTCGGTTGGGTTTATCGACAAAATCACGTCCGATTTTGCTTTTCGATCTTCTGTTTCCCATCTTGCGGTTTCTTCAGCCGACGCACTATCACCAGCGACGAGATCGGGCTTCCGTTGTACTCCGATGACGTATGACCAAGCATCATTCTTTATCAGGAGAGCTTCCATTTGAATCTTCCATGTATCATAATTATCCTTGTTTAAGAGTTCAATCCTCACACTGTTTGAAGAAGCCATCTCTTTTTCCTTCAAGCGATAATTTTCCTTAATACACGTTATTTATTCTTGTTCCACGAATAAATTAAATCAATCCTTCACTTCTCTTATTTAACGTTATTCTGGGCCCATAACCTATTGAAAGGTATTCCCGTAGACTTGAATAAGTAGAATGGATTATGATAAATGTGTTTATTTCTCTCCGTTCTAGTATGTTGACAGAACAACTTTTTACAAAATCACTTATGACATTCAACTAAATATAAACAATAGAAAAACGCTCGCCAGAGCTTAGCGATTTTATCCAACATAATTATAAAATGTATTGGGAAATATTTTAACAATATCTTTCTTTGTTATGCATCAATAACATAATAATTGAATAAACGGTTAGCGTCAGAAAAAATACATTCGCAACTCAAGGTCGGGAGCCGGGAGCCAGAAGCCCGTGTCGCGACAGATGTCGTATATGAATTCTACATATCAATACTAATTTCATTTCACATAATATATGATTTTAATGGATATTTATCGTCTTAAGTTGTCTTATTAATTAAGACATTGTTTGCATTTTCACGAATAGTTTTTTCGTAATATTATATATTATGTTTAAAGTGTGCAAACTATAAGAAGCGTAAGCTTATTTTCTCGAATTTAAATAGTTTTGAATTTTAATTTATCTTGTTTTTTTCACATGTTTTTAGAAATCACAGTATTTTTTTAAAATATTACTGAAAAGGCACCATGCTGCCCCCTATTTATTGAAAGAATAATCATATTGTACATTGCTCTTATGGAGATTTCTTAACAACGATTAATTTCATTTATCATTTATTTTAGATCAATGTATTCAATAGAACATGCTTATAATAATAACCTCAGTAAATTAAAGCAATATGAAGCAGAAATAATGTTTCTTATGAAAGTAATACTCGGATTTATGTAATCATTTGACAGTGTTCCATTATTTAATTTATATTTAATCTAAGAAACATTTTTTCTGAAAAACATATACTGGCAATTTATTCATAAAGAGTCATTGTACATTGTACATTGATGTATAAGTTTCAATGCTCTATTTTTATAATTGTGGAATATTAATCGTTGTTCGTTCTTATGGCCAAATAACATGTAAATTTCCAACCTTAATCAAGGAGTGAACACTCTCATTAAAAGCTTTCAATTAAACGCTTTCATAAAAATAACGAATGTCTTAACATCTGCAGCGTATTGGCATTTGCATAGGGATATGTATACTTAAGAAAAGTGATTTCCTGAATACTAGTATACACTGCATTTTCTTTAAGTATGGCTATATGGATTTACATGGTAAACATTTTTAACTTTTGCTGTCGTACAAATTTAAAACAATTATTTGGTTTTATTGATAAATTAACATTTTTTTCTACGATATGTACAATGCTAAAAGGACATAAACCAGTTAGATTTCTTTATTTTCGCGTTCAAAGTTGAAATAATTAATACAAATAATTAAGCTAATAATAATAATAATAATAATCAACTTAGCGAAATTATCATAATGTAAGTCTAAAAGCTGCTTCAACGCAACATGGACAAGCCAATGCATTCCATCTTCTTTAAGAACATAGAAGAACTTGGCTTGTCCAAGCAGCTAACGTTTGGATTCCTGCGAGCAGCTGGACTAAAGTCAGAAACTGAGGGCTTCATCATAGCTTGTCAAGACGGTGTACATAACACCCTGGTCTACCGTAGCCGCATTATGGGTGTAGATGTCCCGGATATACGCTGTAGGGCGTGTCACGGGGCGCCGGAGACAATAATGCATCTGCTATCTTCATGCAAAGCATATGCGTCTTCGGCCTACATCCATAGACATAACGCGGCGCTACGAGTGCTATATTACCACCTCAGGCACTCGTACGGTATCGACGAAACACCAGTGCTGCCATATGCCCCGGATGATATTGAGTCCGTAGTGGAGAATGAGAGGTGCCGAATATATTGGAACTTCTCATTCCCAACGCTCAGGCAAATACGAGCAAACAAGCCTGGCGTAGTCCTCCTCGACCACCATCTAAAAACGATGTTTGTCATCGAATTCTCTGCACCAGCAGAGACAAACCTCGTTTTAAAAGAGGAGGAAAAACGGACGAAATATCAGGATCTTTTGTACGACATAAGCAGACTTTACCCAGGCCACACTGTTAAGTTGGTGGTATTAATCGTCGGTGCTCTAGGCGGCATCAATGGCTCAATACTGAACAACCTTAAGGCCATACCAGCATGTCGCGACACCGCACACTTCCTTATCGGAGGGATGCAGAAGGCCGTGATACTGGGTTCACTACGTCTACTGAGATCACACACCGTTAGGCACCACTAGTTACCCCACTTCCAGGCTTGGAGGAGGTAACTAGGGGATATATTTGGCACCCTCTCCACATGAAATCAGAGGCATGTGGGTGTAGAGGGTGACCATTCAATTAAAAATAATAATAATAATAATAATAATCAACTTAGCGAAATTATCATAATGTAAGTACTTGTTTTGCTAAACTTGAAACCTAAAATAATGAATTCTTCTAACAATGAACATTTAATAGTGTTTGATTTATTATTAAAAACAAAAATTTGTTTCAAATTTGTACGACAACAAAAGTTAACATGGGGCACAATTATTACCATGTACATTCTTATATCTATACTAAAATGAAACGCACGGTATAGCAGAGCAGGGCAGGATTCGAATCATTCAGGATTCGAATCCTGGATTCAAAAGAGGCATTCGAATACTTTAGTTCAACTGGATTCCTGATCCGGATTCGTTACATTATTTTAAGAGGAATCGTATTCCAGTCTAAATGTGGGTGATTCGAATCCTTATAAAAGCGTTCGAATACTTACAAAATGTTTGGTGTTGTAGGCGTTCACTTTGTGGTACATCTTAAATACACTTGTAAATAAAACACTTTTTACTTTGTTTAACCACTGGATCTTACAAAATGATTTGAATCATCAAAAACAATTCTTATTAATTGTGAGGAATAACATGAAACATGTTTTTTTGTGTGTATTTAAATTTCTCATTCAATTACTGTTTTATGCGAGTGGCGCATGACGTAAAATTTCGAGTTTAGAAAAGCCCCGTGAAAATTTGTCGAGGGTCGCTGCGCGACCCTCGACAAATTTTCACGGGGCTTTTCTAAACTCGAAATTTTACTTCATGCTTAGTCTGGGAGTAGAAACGCTCGTTCGAAACTTCAAACTGAATGTTTGATAAGAACGTTAAATGATTGAAAATGTTTTTAAAGATAATAATCTAGTTTTCAAAATTTTGTTTAATATTGTTTGAAGTAAAACTGACATGGTAGCTACAATTTGAATTATTCCGACATTTCCCTGACTAAAGATTCTTTTGGTAACCTTTTAATATAACTTTCTTCTGTGAGAAACCCCCATTCTGTTTAATAGTTTTCATTGTTTTTGCCAATAATTAAGTTAATTTTATAAATTTTTACAGTTTTATAATTTGCCTGCTTATTTTGACAAATTTAATAATATCATATGGCTTTTTTGTTAGTGTTTTGGTCAATTTATATATTATTCTATGACTTTTCTCTGACTTTCCCGGTGTTATTGATATTCAGTGAACTTTTTATTTACGTAAATTTCAGGCATTAGTCGATTTTATAATAGAGTTCAATTTGAAGTTTTGAACGAGTGTTTCCACTCCCAGGCTAAGCATGAAGTAAAATTTCGAGTTTAGAAAAGCCCCGTGAAAATTTGTCGAGGGTCGCGCAGCGACCCTCGACAAATTTTCGGGCTTTTCTAAACTCGAAATTTTACTTCATGCGCCACGCGTACAAAACACTCATTTGGAGTGGAGTTCAGAAACACACAAATACATCTTTAACCAGAGTAACAGGGAGTCAGATATTTAGTCTGTTATCAACGATGTTCAGTGGTAATAATAAATAATTAGGTTGTGAATATTTTTCTTAAAACAACTGGTAACGATATATAAATATAAATGGTTGCAAAAAAATAATAAAATCAAATTTATTCTCAAAGGATTTGTATTCGTGATTCGAAAAAACAGGATTCGAATCTCCGATTCGAATCATATTTATCTCTTACGAATCCTTTATTCGAGTATTCGTGATTCGAATCATATTAGGTGATTCGGATTCGTGATTCGAATTCTTTTTACGAGGATTCGTCTCAGCTCTGCGGTATAGTGATTAATATTTTATATATGTGTATGTATCTAAGCTCAAAAATTATCAGAGACATTTAAAGTCTCTGCAAGGCCTCAAGTTTCTATTCCTTCCAATGTGGGCCTCGGTGGTGTAGTCGGTAGAGACCCTGTCCACACGAGTTAGATTACGGTGGAATCATTTATGAATAATAAATGTATTATCAATATAAAAACTAATTTTAAGTATTTTTAATGACATGTAAATGTACTGTTGGCTTTAAAAATATATATAACTTTGTCATAACTCTGAAATTATAGGTCGGAATTTTAAGAAATTAACACGCCACTGAATTCTTTATTCGTCTAAAACTATTCAATTATTATTATTAAAATAATATTCAGACTAAAGCAAGGGTTTTCGCCCCGCCCGGTCAGGCGGTACCGGGCCGGGCCTCGATTTTTTTCAAGCGAACCGGGCCATGCCTACCTTTCAATTTAAAGTATGAATCTAATGCTGGATGATTTAAATAAAATTTAAATTAAAACACTTGGTTTGTTTCACTTATTTATATTTTCTCCGAAACAGTGAAACAAACCAAATGTTTTAATTTAAATTTAATTTAAATCATCCAGTATTAGATTCAAAAATGTATCACCACGGGTTAAGTGAGAAATTAATTACAGATATTAAAATATGAAACCTGACTGATTTTGTTAAAGCTTGTTTTTATTTTTAATTGCAAACTATATCTATTAACAAGTAAATATGCAGGGTGTCCCAACTAAAAGTTGCACACTATAAAATCTCCGATTTGGTACGAGTTTGGAAAAAATGGTGAAACAGGTCAATTTTTACTTAAAGAGAAAACAAATTTCATCCAAGTTTCGAAAATTATCTTCATCCCTCTAGCACCCACAGCCATCCCTTAAAAAAATTAAATGTCAAGAGAGGTCGAGTGACACATCATTTGGAAGCTGCTTTTTTGCCTATTCAACCATAATTTTATTTTCAATTTCGAATCATTTTTATTGGAAAAACTACTTATAGTACTGTTCGAGTAAACGAAAGTGGTTATAAAAAATTTGTTTTCGATATATACATCATCTTTGTCAAAAAGCCTCGAACATTGTACTTGTAATCTGTATGCCGACGATACTCAGTTATTATATTCTTTCAAATTAGAAGACATTGAAACCGCCAGCAATAATATAAATAAAGACCTGTCAAATCTGATGTATATATCGAGCAAACACTCCCTTAAAATAAACCCTAAGAAAACTACCGCAATAGTGCTTGGTCCTAAAAACAAACGCGAGGTCGCTAAATCCCTACTTAAAATAAAATTAGATGGATCTGATATATCCTTCACGAACTCCATACGGAATCTAGGTCTAATTATTGACGAAGAATTACGCTTCAAGTCACACATTAGTAAATACATCTCTAGAGCCTACGCTAATCTCAGAATGATTTATGCAAACAAAAATATTTTAAGTATTCACACAAAAAAAATATTATGTGATACCTTGGTGTTAAGTCACTTTAACTTTTCTGACACCGTGTATAATACATGCCTAGATAAAGTAACTTCTGATCGAATACAGAAGATACAAAATTCATGCATTCGTTTAATTTTTGGAATCCGAAAGTTTGATCACATCTCAGAAAAATTTAACGAGATAAATTGGATAAAGATGGCTGATAGGAGAGCAGTACATTCAGCAGTTTTTTATTTTAAAATAATAAATTTACGCACTCCACCTTACCTATACAGTAGAATTGTATTCCGCACCGATGTCCATAACATCAATGTTAGATTTCGGGGTTTAATATCACCTCCACAACATAAAACCGCATTTTTTAAAAGGTCATTTTCATACAACATTTACAAAACGTTTAATAAAATTCCGGAACACCTGAAATCTCTCAGCTTAAATAATTTTAAAACAAATATGCGTATCCTAATCTTACGTGGTGAACTCTGAAGTTACTAAAGTTGCAAGTCTCAAATTTTATTTTGTCTAATAATAAATAGTCGCTAAACATACAATTAATTATTAAGTTTGGAAGTAGTAGGTTAAGTGGAAGAGCAGTAACAGGCTTAGGCCTGCCTGAACTTCGCCTACGCGAAATGTATAAAAGATAACTGTAAAGATTGTATTTCTTTAAATTAAATAAAGACATAATAATAATAATAATAATAATAATAATAATAATAATAATAATAAAAAAATGAACTCAATTTAACGAATGTACAGCTCAAAATCTTCACCCTTAACTTCCATACAACAGTATAATCGATTTTCAAAAGCTTGTCTAACGTTTTGCAGCATCCTGAGTGATTAGACGGCAGAGCTGGGCAGGATTCAAATCATTCAGGATTCGAATCCTTTTAAAAGATTCAAAAGAGTCATTCGAATACTTTAGATAAACTGGATTCGTGATCCGGATTCGTTACATGTTTTTAAGAGGATTCGTATTAGAATCCAAATACGGGTGATTTGAATCCTTATAATAGGATTCGAAGATTTATAAAAGGATTCGAATACTTAAAAAAGGATTCGAATATTTTCAAAAGGATTTGAATCATCAAAAATAATTCGAATTAATTGTGAGGATTAACATGAAAAATGTATTTTGTGTGTTTTTAAACTTCTCGTTAAATTACTATTTTATATGCGTGGCGCATAAAGTAAAATTCGAGTTTAGAAAAGCCCAAATTTTACGGCATTTCTAAACTAGAAATATTACATCATGGTTGGTCTGGGAGTGGAAACGCTTGTTCAAAACTTCAAACTGAATTCTTTGGTAAGAACATTAAATTACTAAAAATGTTTTTAAAGATAATAATCTAGTTTAAAAAAAAACGACATATGATATAGGTTGACAACAAGATAAGTCGGTATTGGCCGGGATTTGGGCTATAATGACAATTAACCGACATGTAGATCAGCTGTCATTATAGTTAATATGTCGATTACCGCCGACTTATGTAAATGTAGTTCAAATACAGGCTAATCCTGTATTTTAACTACATTTACATAAGTCGGCGGTAATTGACATATTAACTATAATGACAGTTGACGTAGGCATTAACCGGCATTTGAATTATAGTGACAGTTGACATAAGTTGGCATGAGCTGACATTTAGTCATTTAGTCTAACCTAACCTCATTTCACAGAGTGATATCTAACCTAACCGAACTTGACAAAGCGAAGTGTAACCTAATCTAACTAACCAATGTAACTCTTAAGGTTTCATCCCTTTTTAACGTACTATCCACATTGTATGTAACTTTTTGACATTCCAATCGCATTGCTTGTGTTTTGACAGTTAAGTTAGGTTAGATTATTAATGACAGTTGACATATACAATAATTGACATTTGAACTATAGTGACAGTTGATATAAACTGGCGTCAGCCGACATTAAGTCCATAGTTTAATGACGGGTACGAAATTATCAATACTCACCTTTTACAAAATAATAATAATAATATTTCAATGTTTTATACGCGTGGCGCATGAAGTAAAATTTCGAGTTTAGAAAAGCCCCGCGAAAATTTTACTTCATGCTTAATCTGGGAGTGGACGACACTCGTTTGAAACTTCAAAGTGAATGCTTTGGTAAGAACATTAAATGAACAATAAATGTTTTTAAAGATAATAATCTAGTTTTTAAAATTTTGTTTCTTATTATTTAAAGCAAAACTGACATGGTAGCCATAATCTGAAATGTTAAATTTTTGCGACATTTTCCTGTTTAAAGATTTTTTTCTCTGACCATTTAATATTACTTTCTTCTGTGGGAGATCCCCATTTTCGTTTGTCCGAATGAGTTAAACATCCGGATTTTTTAAAAGTCACAAAAATACGCTAGAGTTAATGTATTGTGTGATCTCTTTGGAACCATGATGCCATGGGCCATCTGATGGTTTCCTTTTGAAATTGCTATTAAAACTACACCGTTGAATATTTTTTAATTATTGTTGCTTTATTCAACAAAGGACACCTTCCGATTAATTATCGAAAACAATTTCAGTTAAATGGCCCCCGCGGCTATCTTGACAGTAATGCATCCTTTTCACCCAATTTTGCTGTACATTTTCGATTGTTTGTGGGTCTATTTGACGAATAGTTCAACGAATGTTTTCCTTCAGTGCTTCAATTGTTTGCGAATCGTTGGAGTAACAACGGTCCTTAACACATCCCTACAAAAAATAGTCCAACGACGACAAATCGCAACTGCGCGATTGCCAATTAATGTCTTCAAAACGACTGATAATACGGTTACCAAACTTAGTGTGAAAAGGATCGATAGTTTTACGGCTGGTGTGGTATGTTGCTCCATCCTGCTTGGACCACAACTCGCCTAAGTTAAAATCGCCTAATTGCGGCCACAAAAAATCAGTCAGCATGTGTCTGTACCACACTGCATTGCACACAACATTCACTTTGGAAATAATTTTTCAATATTTCTCAACGTTGTTTCAAATAAAAACGATTTATATCTTACAGCGGAGGTTTAACACTACATTTATGTCAATATATCAAGCGCGTCAGTGTTGCCAATGAGGAAATAACAAAGAGTTGTAAAAATGATTTTCATTGTTTTTGTCAATAGTTAAGTTGGTTTTATAAATTTTTACGTGTTTTGTAAATTTAATGATGACAGTTGATTTTGACAAATTTATTAATATCATATGGCTTTTTCGTTGGTGTTTTGGTCAATTTAAATAAAATTCCATGACTTCTCTCCGACTTTTCAGGTTTAAACCATATTTAGTGTATTTTTTATTTACGTAATTTTCAGGCATTCGTCGATTTTATAATAGAGTTCAATTTAAAGTTTTGAACGAGTGATTCCACTCCCAGGTCAAGCATGAAGTAAAATTTCGAGTTTAGAAAAGCCCCGTGAAAATTTTCTTTTTAGTCGAGTATTCGTTATTCGAATCATATTAGGTGATTCGGATTCGTGATTCAAATCCTTTTTACGAGGAGCTCTGTTAGACGGCACTCTGCGACGATTCTTTCTCAAAGCACTTGAATAGATTTAGGTGGCGTAGAATAAACCTTTCACTTTAAGTGCCCCCCCCCCCCAAAAAAAAGGAATATAAAGGGGATAAATCGGGTGAAAGAAAAGTTGGTTTCTTGAAGATTTACATCATTTTCCAGTGCTTGGGCGATCAAGGGGTCAATAAGATCTTCTAACAACTGCAAATAACTATCACCAGTCAAATCGCCTTTAACAAAAAATGGTCCGATAATGTGGTCATCTAGAATGCCTGCATAGATGTGCCTGTGTTCAACATTATTAAAAATAAAATCATGATTGCATAGACAATGAACCTAGCTTCAAAATGATGTCAATCGACTCCTGTTGACATTTACATTTTTTGAAGGGGTGGCTGTGGGCGCTAGAAGGATAAAGAAATCATTTTGAATCTAAGATAAAATTTGTTTCCCCTTAAAGTCAACCTGTTTCAGCATTTTTATCAAACTTGGACCGAATCGGAGAGGCCGGGCGGGGCCTAGCCCACATCAATTATTTCATCATCGGGCCAGGCTCAAATCAAATAATTGATGCCTGGACCGGGCCAAGCCTGGATAGATACACAATGTATGATGACAGATGAAAATGTGTGAAGATGACAAAATTGTCAAAACTTTTCGAGCTCATCACGGCGTAGAAATCTCGAATAATAAAAGTTGAAAATAATTTGATTTTACACGACTTTAAGTAGATAATTCTACAAATATAAAACTTGAATTTGAAAGATTATTTTTTGTTCTATTTGTGAACATGACAGATAATTAATATTTAATTTTTTTGTAGATTTGATCAATTTTAACGTTGGTGTTTATTTGTGGTTTATTTAAGATTTGATTTGTTACTCAATTGTTTCTATTTATTTGCTTTCTTTTAACAAATTTTGTTAGTTTTTGAAAATTTTATATAAAATTAAAATTATTATTACATTTGAACGTATTGGCTGGATTCAACTTCGTGTTAACGGCGAAAAAAAAGTTAAATTCATATTTGGTGGGGTTGGGTGTATTGTTTAAGCTTTAAATATACCCCAGCAAAGTGCCGGGGCATCTAAACAATCATTGTAGAACAAAGGTACGTTGGATTCTGTGTGGAAAAGAAAATTACATATTTGTAGAATTACGCTACGCGGCCCGTGTGTAATATTTCTACTCGGGTGTAATTTGCTTTTTATCACCCTCGTTATGTAATATACTACTATTATTATTACTAAAACAAACACCCTTTATATTTATATTGTCATTTATAAATATTAATCCTTTATTTTGCATGTTTTGATGTACAATTCCAAATTATAATACCCGGCGCATTCACCTTAATTTGGTCATCCAAAACATAATTTTTGATAAATCACTCATAGAATGATACATATTATTATCTTGAGAACCCATTGATCACATCTAATACCTAAATTCGTGAATACATTAACAGTTAGTAGGTTAATGGCGTTTGGGATAAAACGATTTATTATACTCGTAATTTGTAATAGATATGTTACAGTGAAAACCAGAAATCATACATAAGTGGTTTTCATTAGAAAAAACTAGTTGTAGCATCATTGTTTTCTGAAAGATAGCTTTAACTAGTAAGTGAAAGCTTGAATTAATATTTACTGAACCCATTAATTTAAAACAAGTTTGCACATTGAAGTAACATTTTTAAGCCATAGAAAATGGACGTCAACTTAAATTTAATTTTAACTTTAGATACGCAATTAGATAACAAATTTCAGTTATTTTAAAAATGTTATGTTATCTTAACATTTTGCCATGAAAACTTTTACGAAATATTCACATTACGAACTGAAAAGGTTTTCTTGATTAAATTCACCAACTGATTGGATTAATTTAAAATCAACTAAGTCGTGTTAAAACCTATGTTAATACTAGTTTTTTTTTTTTGTAAATAACATACGTTTTAACACGACTTAGTTGATTTTAAATCACACTGTCATCTTGACAAGTATGATTGACATTACGTACACTGCTATTACGTGCATATAGCTTTGACAAGTACATTACGTGCTGACAGATGAACAGCTGATTGCTTACCGTACAACCAAATGACATTTCTTTGATGTACTGTGAGTTTTTCTTTAAAGTATACGTATTCCAAATTCAGTTTTATTTATCTTTAAATCTTTAGTTATCCGTTGTTTTTTTAAGAGTTTAATGTAGCTCTAAGCGAGTGGTTTCCACTCTCAGACTAAGCATGAAGTAAAATTTCGAGTTTAGAAAAGCCCCGTGAAAATTTGTCTCGGGTCGCGCAGCGACCCGAGACAAATTTTCACGGGGCTTTTCTAAACTCGAAATTTTACTTCATGCGCCACGCGTATAAAACACTAAAATATTGCGAACTCACTTGAAATCAGTGTTTTATACGCGTGGCGCATGTTGTAAAATTTCGAGTTTAGAAAAGCCCAGAAAATTTGTCTCTGGTCGCTGCGCGACCCTCGACAAATTTTTACGGGGCTTTTTTAAACTCGAAATTTTACTTCATGCTTAGTCTGGGAGTGGAAAACACTCGTTTAAAGCTTCAAATTGAACTCTTTTAAAAAACAACGAATGCCGGAAAATGTACAGCTTTATTCCCTGTATATTGATAAAGCAGTAATTTAGTTTTCATTGTCATGGTACTATTAAAAATTATTACAATTAATAAGTTAGTCATTAATGCTTATTGTTTATTTTGCTAGGGCGTGAGTAAAGTATCGTACGTTTCTCGAGTGGTATGGCAATTACACACTCGCGGAATATTGCACTCGCCGCTGCGCGGCTCGTGCGCAACATGTCCGCTCATATGTAATATGCTGCATACCACTCCCGTTACCTAATATACCATTAATCTTGTCCTAACCTAAAACACACAACCTGCACCCCACCAATAAATACTTGATATGTCAAATTTGATTGGTCATATTAAAAAAACAGATTATAGCTATTTTATTTAGCTCATTATTTATTGTGATTGGAAATATGTAAGCTAATTTATTTGTTTTTAGGATCATTTAACAAAATGTGTGTTGAATTTATTCGGGTTTTTGCAATGAACATATCAGCTATCTAGCTAAAATTAGATTTAACTACGTTTCGTTAAATCTAATTTTAGCTAGATAGCTAGCAGAACTAGATTTAATGATTCTAGGTTTATACTGTAACACATGCATAAATAGAATAGATAACAGCAAAATATTTTACTATGCTATATGATGTCTGATTCTGTTGAAGTGCCATTTTATTCAGAAGAGTTTACCAAATAAAACACGTAATTTGCAAATTATTGAAATTCAGTTTTTCGCAAAAAATATCGTAAAAACGTAAAAACTATGAATATTACTAATGATTTTGAAAAAAAAATACTTACTATTGTCAGCCTGCCAATATTATCCATGGCTTTCAGCATGGGAAGAGATGACTGCCTGAAGATTTCCAGCCTCCTCCTGAAGGCGGTGACGCTGTCATCCAATCGCCCCCTTCCCAGTTGAAGTTTTGAACAGTCGAGTAGAATTATTGTAGGTTTCTGTTTGTACTGCAAAACAAACAAATACATATTTTAAACCATCGCATGCATATTTAAATAAATAATGAATAATCAATAATTTGCATTACAAAGGCAACACGAAGAGGATACGTTAAACAATAATTATCAGCTCTAGAATAAATCAATATACAAAAATACTTATACATTTTATTCCACCTATTATAACTAAAATAATAGCTTCTTATTAAATACTGTAATTACAACCTTTATTCACAGAATATATAAATTTAGAAAAGCCCCGCGTAGAAAATTTGTCGAGGGTCGCGCTAGCGACCTGAGACTAATTTACACGGGGCTTTTCTATACTTGAAATTTTGCTTCATGCGCCACGCGTACAAAACACTGAATTTAAATGACTTTTAAAATATACTTCTTGGAAAAGATTTATACAAGATTGATCAAAAAGGATTCTCTTGCAAATGTTTGGACATGGACAATTTCATGAATTATATGCTGAATATTTCCCAATCTTTTATAGTTTTGGCAGCATGTTCGACTGTTTTACCTTTATTTACTTTCTGATGACAGTAAATCAATAGATTGTCACTGAAAACTTCCAACAAACACCAGAATTTAGCCACGCACAGTGTGGCCGATTGATGGCAGCGCAGCCACGGGTGTGCGCGGGGTGGTAATTCTCAACATTAAATGTTTAAAAGACTAGGTACTGCATCATGTTCCTCATACTTCAGAACCCGGAAGTATAGATTTTTTTTAAATAGTGTATATAATTAACGAGTGATTAATTAATAAACATTGTCAATTTTTAGATGTCAATTTATAACGAAAATCAATACGCGGTTAATTAGATATATTTTCGTAATCGCTCGAAATATTTATCTACTGTTTTTTTTTATGTAAAAACGAATGACCTGTGCTCCAGACACATGAAAAACCAAATTAATATCTCAATTACCTAATGAATTATAATTTTTTTAATTTTTATCATTTTTAAACATAAATTTAAACTTTGCGAGATCCGCAAAAACGCAATTCAAATTTGTCCAACCTATAATTACTACCGAATCATTGCCGCAAGTTTCCTCTACCACAGGATGATTTCGTTTTAAAAATATCGAACCAACTTTTTGAGAAAAAACATTTATGTCGCGAGTCACCTCAAAACGTCTATTGCGCGCAGGCATAAGGCAGTTCGTCTGGAAGATGATCGCGCGGCCGCGCGTTCTTTGAAAAATATTCAATGTCGCTTCTAAAAGCAGTCTTTTTCAAATACTAATCCATTAATTATAATAGTTTACTAGGTAAACTTGAATACAAAAGTATGTATTTTTATTATTGATTCAAACTAATAAAAGTTATTTTCCCAAATTTATAATATGTGTATGAATTAAAACAGAGTTTTTATTAATTTTCGATGTCATTATCTCTTGCCACAATTTTTGTAAATAACAAAGTTTATTTACAAAAATTATGGCAATAGATAATGACATCGAAAATTAATAAAAACTCTGTTTTAATTCATTCAAGAGGAGTTTCCCATAAATAAATATTAATAAAAATAATTATTAATTTTAATTCATACACATATTATAAAGATTTGTATCTAATGGTTCGGTTGGTCAAGTTTCGTCTTACAATAATGATTTTATTTTTATTAAAGCTGGTGAAATGTACATAAACTTCTTATTTGTAATAATAAAAAGATATAGTCGAAAAATTAAGGTCTTAATTAAAATAGGGACACTTATTCTTGAAAACATGGATTTATCATTTAAACTTGTAATATAAATCATTTTCAGAAAACAACGTTTATTTGTTTTAATCAATAATAAAAAGTAAACACTTATGTATTTATGTTTACCTAGTAAACAATAATAATTAATGGATTAGTCTCTGTAAAAGTCTATTTATATAAGTGATATTAAATATATTTTTAAAAGAGCGCGCGGCCGCGCGATCATCCAGCCGAACTAGCTTATGCCTGCGCGCAATAGATGTTTTGACGTGACTCGCCACATAAATACATTTTTTTCTCAAAAAGTTGGTTCGATATTTTTAAAATGAAAAATTCCTGTTGTAGAGGAAACTTGGGGATATGATTTGGAAACTTGGGGCTATGATTTGGTAATAATTATAGGTTGGACAAATTTGAATTTAGCTTTTGCGGGTCTCGCAAAGTTTAAATTTATGTTTAAAAATGATGAAAATTGAAAAAATGATAATTCATTAACTAATCAAGATATTAATTTGGTTTTTCATGTGTCTAAAGCACAGGTCATTTGTTTTCACATAAAAAAACAGTAGATAAATATTTCGAGCAGCTACGAAAATTTATCTATTTTACCGCGCATCGATTTTCGTTTCAAATTCACATCTGAAAATTGACAATGTTTATGAATTAATTACTCGTTAATTATGAACACTATTTTGTTAAAAATCTATACTTTGGGGTTCCGAAGTATGAGAAACATGATGCAGTGCCTAGTTTTTTAAACATTTAATGTTGAGAATTAGCTCCCCGAGCACACCCGTGGCTGCGCTGCCTTCAATCGGCCACACTGTGCCACGTCTGAATCACAAACAATTTGTCTAAATCTGAAAGTGGGAAACACCAGATTTGATAAAAAAATCACTGCTTTGGCAACCCTGCTAAAAAAAAGGAGAGTATGTAACAGTGTGTGCAAAGAGGATAATTGCATTCAAAGAAAATTATCAAGATCGTTCCCCAACAGAACGTTCTCTATATTTCGCCATTTCGGTCATAGAGAACGTGCTCAAGAATTTTTGCCAACTCACAACACTAACTTGTACCAAGTTTTTTGGAAATCTGAGATGATGAGTTTGGCTTGAGTTTGTAAGCGGGTAAGGAAAATATTAGCTGGGAAAGGTAAGAGAGGATTCCCCATTGCTGTACCAAAAATTTGTTTGAAATAATTTTTGTTAAAAGTAAAGGCATTACAATCCATAACAAGTTCTGTTAGTCTAATGTATTCAGAGTAATTTTCAGGGGGCATATTGTTGTTGATTAGCAGAGTCCGGAATTATAAGCATTTATTTTCTAATTATAAGCGCTTATAAAAAGCACTTAAAAATGAATTCACTGACTATAGAGGCTTCTACTTCGTTATACATTGTTGAACATAAATAAAACACTGTTTATCACTTTGTTTGTATAACAATTCGTTTATTTGGTGACTATAGTTTCGATACTACTCGTATCATTATCACACCGTTAGTAACAAAAAACTACAAAGGAACATTATTTATATTTGCAAATTTTCTAGTAACAGCGTTAAAGAGGGGGGTGTATTTAAGGTCAAGCTGGTCGTTAATTACGGGAATTTCCCGATTACCGCGGGCTCTGTGAATCTCCAAAGACTCCAGGAGGTCCATCTTTCTACCCTTCTCGGCAAAGTGAATAACTGAAAGTACATCCTCGCCAAAAGAATGGTTATTTTCAATCAAATGTTTGGCGAAAGATGACTTATCAATTAATCTATGCCGAAAAGAGTAAAGATGATCACTGAGTCTGGTCTTAAAATTACGACCAGATTGACCTATATACACTCCCTTACAATCATTACAGGTTAATTTATATATTCCTGATTTGTAAATACTTGGTATCTGAGTCTCATGGTTAAAAATATAAAAAATATGATATCTGAGCTATTTCTAAAATTAACAATTTTCTTAATAGCTCAGATATCGTAATATTAAAAACAGATCTCACCCAAAAATTCCAAAAAATTCTTAAATCTATAGTAGACACATCTAATTCCATATTTGACCACAATTTTAACAAATATTTCCTATTTCCAATGAATCCCATTTGTCCAAGATTATACGGTTTGTTGAAAATTCATAAAGATAATTCCCCAATCCGTCCGGTAGTATCCGACGTAAATTCCCCCTCTCATAAAATAGCTTGCCAACTAAATTCCTTATACAGAGAACTAACCGATTTTAGAGACCCTAATTCAATTAAAAATTCTAAAGAATTAACTGAAAAACTAACAACAATACAATTCCCAACTAACCACAAACTTGTTTCATTCGACGTATCTAATATGTTCGCGAAGATTCCACCTAAAGATTGTATACAGTTAATTAAAAAATCATTTGATAATTGTAATGTAAATATATCAGTTCAAATAGAATTTATTAATATTTTAGAAATCATATTAGATAACGGGCAGGTGGTGGCCGAGCGGTAACGTCGCCGGGCTGTATCGCTCGGCGAGCCACAATTCGGGTTCGATTCCCGTGCACGGCGAGATTTTATTTAAAAATAATTTCTCGTCGTGACCCTGGGTGTGGTGTGCGAATGTGTTGTGACGTCCAAATATCTGTTAAATTTATATACTAGTATTAGTTACAAACTGAAAGATAGTTAAAATAAACATTGATGTTGGCTAATAGTTATATAACTAAGGCCAGGCAAAAGCCAAACCCCCCCAAAAAAAATAGTAGATAACAATTACTTTTCTTTCGATAATAAATATTATAAGCAGACAGAAGGGTTAGCAATGGGTTCACCATTGAGCTCGTTGCTAGCCGAGATATTCATGTGCAACCTTACCAATTCAATTTTAAATTCACACCTAGGCAAGAAACATATTAAAGTATGGTATAGATACGTCGATGACATCATAGCTTCTTTCGTAGGTACTAATAGACAATTAACACAATTTTTAGATTATATTAACTCATTACATCCAAATATAGTATTTACAGTAGAAACAGAAACTAACAATAACATAAAATTTTTAGACCTCTCAATAACACGTACTAATGAATCACTAACTTTTGATATTTATAGAAAACCTACTTTCACAGACCGTGTAATTCCTAACTGTTCCAACCATACCTATAAACATAAACTAGCTGCCTTTAACTCCATGGTAAACCGAGCTTTTATTGTTCCGTTGTCAGAAACCTCTTTTAAAAAAGAAATAGATATTATTAAAAGTATAGCCGTTTCAAATGGCTATACTACGTCAATAGTGGATAAAATAGTTAATCAATACAAAATTAAACTTATTAGAAAATACATATATGCCGGAATCGAACCTAAAACACATGCAACATATCGTTCCCTTACTTACTTTGGAAATATAACTCACAAAATTAAAAATATTTTAGCAAAACACAAATTAAATATAGCGATGAAACCATTTATAAAAATTAAAAATCATATTTTTAACCATAAGACTCAGATACCAAGTATTTACAAATCAGGACTATATAAATTAACCTGTAATTATTGTAAGGGAGTGTATATAGGTCAATCTGGTCGTAATTTTAAGACCAGACTCAGTGAGCATCTTTACTCTTTTCGGCATAGATTAATTGATAAGTCATCTTTGGCCAAACATTTGATTGAAAATAACCATTCTTTTGGCGAGGATGTACTTTCAGTTATTCACTTTGCCGAGAAGGGTAGAAAGATGGACCTCCTGGAGTCTTTGGAGATTCACAGAGCCCGCGCTAATCGTGAAATTCCCGTAATTAACGACCAGCTTGACCTTAAATACACCCCCCTCTTTAACGCTGTTATTAGAAAATTTGCAAATATAAATAATGTTCCTTTGTAGTTTTTTGTTACAAACGGTTTGATAATGATACGTGTAGTATCGAAACTATAGTCACCAAATAAACCAATTGTTATACAAATAAAGTGGTAAACAGTGTTTTATTTACTTAAAAATGAATTTAAAAAAAGAACAAAAAAACATGAAATATGCACAAATAGAAGAAACATACAAAAAAGCACAAAAACACAATAATATAAAAATGTTTATTCAGTAATTCAGTTTGTAACAATTTACAATTGAAATTTTCTCTTCTATTCGTTAAAATTGTTTTATAAATGGAGAAGCTCCTTTCCACGTCTACTGAAGTTATGGGTGCATACTTAAAGATTTTGAAAGGTACATTTATTTCCAAATCCTCTACAGGAATTCCTTTCATGATCCCGGAAAGTTTGAAAAGGATATCAAATCCTACATTTTTTTTTAATAACGTCTTAGAATTTTTTATTAACCGTATCTCCAATCAGGCCTTGAACAGACTTTACTTTTTTTCAAAATTTGAAATAATTTTGGCGGAATCTACAAGTCTTGTATTCTGTTCTTCCAATTTCTTTATATACTGGCTGATGAATGCCTAATTTGATTGGAAAAACGCTAAATTTTGTCTTAACATATTGTTTGTTAAAATTCTATGACATTTCTTGATTGATAATGCATCATCTTCGGGTAAATCTAGCACAAATTCTTGAAATATTTACAAATATTCTGAATAATACATTGCAGCTTCCAACCAAGTTCCCTAGCTCGTTAATATAGGCTGGGGTGGCAATTTAATATCCGGATGTCTGTCTTTAAAAGCTTGCACTCGAAGAGGCGCTTTGACAAAAATGCTTTTCCCATTTGCTATTAACTCATTGACTAACGGAAACTGAATTGGCCACAAATCGTCCGCAACTATCGGTCGTTTCATCCACAGTAAACCATATATAATTGTTTCCGATTGTGGTTTTTATTTTGGCACACAGATTTAAATACACTTCGTCTAAATATTTTTTGCGAATCAAGCTTTCACTGGGAATACTTCTGTTAGAGTATGTTTCGAGAAATTTCCTAAATACCGTATTTTCTAATTTGTTAAAGGGAATATTCGCCGACACCATGACATTGCACAAATCAAACGAGAATTTACTTTGTGCAGTTTGTAGATTAGTGGTGGCCAACGATTGTTCTAGCGTTTGTTGCTTTCCGGTGCTCTTGCTTTTTTCAGAATTATTTTGGTGAGAAGTTGTATTAATATGTTGAACCAAATTATATTTTTTTTCAAATTTTACGTGTCCCAACATTTTACTTCCACCGATGGCACGTATATTGTATTCATTTTGTATATTTCTCTAACAGCTTTCATTTCAATTTTTAATTAAGTGTATTGAAAATGCTTAGTTACAATATTTAACTGTATTAATTTACTTCAGTAAAAAAGAAAACGAGCATAATATATAAAATTACGACAATGTTCGTATAAAATCCACCTATAGGAACAACTATTTCCCGTGCAAATACACGGCCGGATATTGGATTATACAATGAAATATTTCAAATCTTATTTGGTTTGTTACATTTACGAGTTTTACGGAGAATAATTAACTAATTGAAAACACACACCCCTGCCAAGGAAACAATAACCTATTATTAATTTAGCAGCATTTTCTTTATTATATTTCGCAATAAGTAAATATCTACAGAGTGTACAGAATAACAGAGTAAATAACTATTATTAATTTCTAAGAAAATGTTTTGGCATTTGTCACCACTCGGAAAACATACATTTTAAATTAATATAAATATATGTAACATTTCACTCACCGTTTTCATGCAACATCTGCAAAATATTCTCGACCCTTCCAGGACTAAATCAGCGTAATCTTTCAACCAACTTGCAGGCAAAGATTTGTCTTTGACTTTCGGCATTTACAATTGTATTTTAGCACATCAGTTAGTTTCACTACACTCTATACTACACTTAAGTTATAATTTTGTAGTGATATAAAATACAGCACAGTATAGCTTCGACAGTCCGAAGAGTTTTGTGTTAATTTCTCTCAAATCTGAGCACATACGAAAATCTTGTAAATCACGTAATCAGCCCGTAATGAACATCGGGAATTCTCTATTAATTTACCAAAACATTATTCACGTTACTCGGGGATTTTTCGATTTTTGTGCCAAGCGTAATAGTATTTCCGCATAATATATAAAATTACGAAAAAACTATTCGTGAAAATGCAAACAATGTCTTAATTAATAAGACAACTCAAGACGATAAATATTCATTGAAACAACTACTTCCCGTGCAAATACACCTCCGGATATTGAATTATACAATAAAATATTTAAAATCTTATTTAATTTGATTTGTTACAACGCTCTATTAAAGTATATGTAACGTTTAGGTCAAATTCTCTTCAAACCAACTAACAATACAAATTTAAAATGAGAGGAGAGATAGCAACAAATTAGAATTGAAAGGACTTGGATTAAAACTAATGTCTTAGGCCATCTATAGACGCGTTTCGAGTTTTATCTCTCTTCAGTATAGCTTTGCTTATAACGTCATAAGCAAAGCTATACTGAAGAGAGATAAATCTCGAAACGCGTCTATAGATGGCCTAAGACATTAGTTTTAGTCCAAGTCCTTTCACTTCTAATTTGTTGCTATCTCTCCTCTCATTTTAAATTTGTATTGTTAGTTGGTTTGAAGAGAATTTGACCTAAACGTTACATATACTTTAATAGAGCGTTGTAACAAATCAAATTAAATAAGATTTTAACTATTTCATTGTATAATTCAATATCCGGAGGTGTATTTGCACGGGAAGTAGTTGTTTCAATGGATATTTATCGTCTTGAGTTGTCTTATTAAATAAGACATTGTTTGCATTTTCACGAATAGTTTTTTCGTAATTTTATATATTATGTTTAAAGTGTGCAAACTATAAGTAGCGTAAGCTTATTTCTCGAATTCAAATAGTTTTGAATTTGAATTTATCTAGTATTTCCGCTATTGAACGTTCGGCATTTCTGTCCGTGTGAAAAATCAAACAATAAAAAAATAATGTATGCAATAAAATAGAAAAAAAATTAACACACGAAAGCACGAATACGCACCAATAAGCTAAAATTGGCAAAATATCAAAATATTTTAAAATATGCAGAAAAAAGCAAAATAAGCAAAATGAGCAAAATAAAAGTAGTGTCAATTTTTCGTGAAACGTGGAGATTTCAAAACCAATCTGTTCTGCTTATAAAATTGACAATAAGCAAAATGCCTAAAATCCGGACTTTATTGATTAGTATTTGATTAAGGATTTTTAAGGTATTTATTGGGGTTACTGAGGAATAAGGATTCTACGTCAAAAGTGATAAGTCTTCGGTTGGGTTTTATTTTAGGATTTTCTAGAAGCTTAGTTAGTTGAAGGGAGTTCTGGATTGCATTCATTTTCGATTTTTAACTTACTGAATTGATTGACTAAATTGTATGAAGGAGAATTGATTTTTGATATTATGGGTCTAAATTTATTGCCTGGTTTTTGTATTTTTGGCAAGCAATAGAGGTTGGGTCTTCCTTTATACAATTTAGCTAAATGGTTAGTTAAACAATTCAATAAATAAAAATCGAAAATGTTTCAAATAAAAGTTCAGAGAAGACAGATCCAATTCTGCAACCCCTTACCAAGTAGAGAAAAATGATTACTTGCTTTATTTAATATTTATCTCTTATTTGTTTGAAACATTGAGGGATTTTTTTTAGTAGTTAAACCTAAAGCGAATTGCTCCAGAAGGTACTCGAATTTTTAAAATACAAGATTTGGTAAGACGAAATTAACAATTGATTAAGCTGAGATCAAACATAAAAAGTAAGTAAGAAGCTTTAAATTGCTCGCTATTATAAAAAGAACGAATGCCTTAAAAGTTACAGCGTATAAATCGGGATATTTATACTTAAAAGAACACTTCCTTGTATATAATTACCATAATACAGTTAGCAATATAATTTAATGTATGTTAGCAATAATTAAAATATGTAATTCAATTTTCATGAAATTTGCTTTGTTTATCTTTATAACTTACAGAAAAACATTTGCATCTAATTGAGGTTTTATGAATAAAAAGAAGATAAGAAGAACTTATTTAATTTGACGCAAAACTGATTTAAAAATGATTAAAAATCTATTACAACTAACAATTATAAAACTTGAGAAATTATCACTATTACTGTGTGTTACAATTAATATTTAATATGAGCAAGGAAAGCTGCATCGTACATATTGTAACAACACTCGCCTGACAGTGAATTATTCAGTACACTTATTATGCAATTAATTATTTGCATATCTATTGATATCAATTATAATTGAAAATAATTTGAAGCATTTACAATATTAATTGTAGCATTTATCGTAATTGCCAAACATGGATTTGTTTAAATTTTTATAACCTGTACTTAGACTATTTATGTATTGTTAATTACAGTTGTGTTTATTAAACCAAATATGATTCTGATAAGGATGAAAAATACCATTTTGAATTATTTATTTTAAAAGTAAGTCTTTAAACCAAGTGTTTTCCAAAAAAATCGGTAACTGAAGCCTTACGCACTACGCTGCCTTGGAAATGCTACTGAACCTCACCCTTCTTCATTTTCTGATACAGGGCGAGGCCAGACTAGCAACATATAGATATCACCCTGCGACAATATTGGGCCCGAATGTGATAGTCTTCATACCAAATGGGTTGTCACCTGCCATAGAGGCAGACAACACCCTGAGTATGAGGACTAACCATGCGGTCACAGACTACCGCAAAGATCAGCATACAGTATCCTGTTCCTAAACAGAGACGAATGAAAGATGTGCAAAATCACCCCAGCACAGGCTGACTTCTACTGGTACACTGACGGCTCAAAACTGTCCATTGGCACAGGAGCCGCAGTCGTCGAATGCAAACCAAGGACTGAACTCTTTTACAGCCTTGGCAAGCATGCCACTATACTTCAGGCTGAAATATATGCCATTGAAATGTGCGCCCAGGAAATCCTTCTTAAGGGATGGGCGGGCAGGACAATTAAAAATGTTTGGACGGCCAGGCGGCCCTAAGGGCCCTGGGGTCAACTAGATGCTCCTCCTTGGCTGTACAGAACTGTAAACAATCACTCTGCCAGCTGGCACAGGTAAACAGGGTCAGTCTGATGTGGGTGCCAGGCTACTCCGGTGTATAGGGAAGCGGATTAGTCGATTCCCTGGCTAAAGAGGGGGCACGCACCGCTATCATCTGACCAGAACCTATACCAGGGATACCCAGGTCGATAGCCAAAGACCGTATCAAGGGATGGATGCGACACAGGGCACAGGACTTCTGGCGTCGCTGCCCTGGGATGAGCCATTTCAGAGCAGTGATAAGGGAGCCATCCTTCTCTAGAACGGCGTCATGGCTAAAGCTAAGCAGATCGGATGTGCATACACTAACTGCTCTTCACTGGACATAGCCGCCTAAGGCATCACCTTAACAAACTAGGATTTAGAAGGAAGAAACGGCAAAACACGTCTTATGTACCTGCCTATCTGAAGATCGACTCGGGACCTCAGTGTTTGATACGCCAAAGCTAAACCTGAAGGACCTGCAAAAGATCTTTAGCTTCATCAAGAAGATGGACTTGAAAGCTGTAAGGATACACGACTGGCTCTAATTGTGAGCCAAAATAGACCCTTGCGGACGCAGTGGAGGGCCGCTAAATGGACCACTCACTTTAAATAGAATAGAATAGAATAGAATGATCAAATTATCATTAACCAGGTTTTCCACCCCTTGATTAAGAATGAAGTAAAATTTCGAGTTTAAAAGGCCTGAAAATTTGGATTTGCGGATTAAAAGAAAACGGAACAAAAACTTGACAAATTTAGCAGTCTAAAATATTAACGAGCTTTGACTTCAAATGTAACCATTAGAATAAATTAAGAGTATATTACTTGAAAACCTCGTTTTTTTTTTCATGCCTATTTTATTTCATAAAAATATTACAAGATTTACAATAATTACTACTTCTTTTATATAACTTCATGCAGATGGTAATTATATGCAAATTACCGATATATTTTGGAGAGATTTTTTTAGGATTTTTCAGAAAATATGTTTAGCGAAATTAGAATCCCTAGGTTTAATACTGTATGAGTATATCAAATATTAACAATTGTCTTACCTTTGTCTCAAATTCTGAAGCTTGCGTCATATCCCTGGGAAACCCATCCAAAATCACTCCCTCCACCCCAATATTCGAAGCCATGTGCGACTCCACCACCTTCATGACAATATTCATCGGAACCATCTCACCGCCAGAAATACAATCGCGGATTTTGGCAGCATCACTTCCCGGTTTCGGATCCGGGGGTTCTGCAGCCGCTCGAAGGAGCCTCCCGAGAGATATGTGCGTCCAGCCGGTTTCTGAAGACGCTTGGGCGCAGAGGGTCGCCTTGTTGCTGCCGGGTCCTCCGATGACCCAAAGGACGGGAGGCCAGCCGGGCTTGATGGGGGATTGGTAGGTCGGGGGCAGGTCTCGGGAGGTCACTGATATCACTTGTGTCTCAGGTCTTGGAGGTGGGGTATGTTCGACGACGAGACGCTCGGGGGGTCTTTCGATTCGCTCGGGTTTTGTTGTTATCGGTGGGGAGGGTCGTACTGGTTGTGGGACAGGCTGAAACAAACAAAAAATATATTACGATTAAGTGTTTTATAAAATTACTAAAGAAAGCATCGTCTTGCGCTGCTTTTATAAGATTGTCATTTTCTCATCACTTGGCACAAAACTATATAAACTGCTGTGCACCCAGGTGAAGCAAACTGCTCTAGGCACTTTTTTTAAACTTAAAATTTTACTTTATGCTTAATCAAGAAGTGGAAAACACTTTGTACATGTTTTAAAATGAATTATATATTTGTTATGTTATAAAAAACAAGTCTTAGAAATGATTAGATTTCGTTAATTTTTGGTTGTTGCCTGTACTGACCTTTATAATTTGAAGTTTGCTGTCATAAACAACTATTTTTGGTAGGGTATATTTAATAGTATATTACGTAACGAGAGTTATATGCAGCATATTGATAATAATTTTTAATAGTAACATGACAATGATGAAAACTAAATTACTACTTGATCAATATACAGGGAATTTTTCTTTAGGTAAACATATGCATAAAGCTGTATATTTTCCGACATTCGTTGTTTTTTAAAAGAGATTAATTTGAAGCTTTAAACGAGTGTTTTTCACTACCAGGCTAGGCATGAAGTAAAATTTCGAGTTAAAAAAAGCCCTAATTGCTTACCGCACAACCAAATGACATTTCTTTGATGTACAGGAAGTTTTTCTTTAAAGTATACGTATTCCAAATTCAGCTTATTTTCTTTAAATCTTTAGCTATTCGTTTTTTATTTAAGAGTTCAATTTGAAATATTAAACGAGTGTTTTCCAATCCCAGACTAAGTATGAAGTAAAATTTCGAGTTTAGAAAAGCCCCGTGAAAATTTGTCGAGGGTCACCCAGCGACCCGAGACAAATTTTCTGGGCTTTTCTAAACTCGAAATTTTACTTCATGCGCCACGCATATGAAACACTGATTTCAAGTTGGGTTGAAATATACATAAAGTTCACAATATTTTAGTGTTTTATACGCGTGGCGCATGAAGCAAAATTTTGAGTTTATAAAAGCCCAGCAAGTTTTCACGGGGCTTTTCTAAACTCGAAATTTTACTTCATGGTTAGTCTGGAAGTGGAAAGCACCCGTTTAAAATTTCAAATTAAACTCTTTAAAAAAACAACGAATAACTAAAGCTTTAAAGAAAATAAGCTGAATTTCGAATACATCTACTTTAAAGAAAAATTTCCTCTATAATAAAGAAATGTCATTTGGTTGTACGGTAAACAATCAGCTGTTCGTAACGTAATATACTTGTCAGAGCTATTACGTGCATGTGTACGTAATGTCAATCATACTTGTCAAGACGACAGTGGGGTATGATGCAGTTACTAGATAGCGCGTAGGTAAAATATATAATAATTGTGAACACATACACCTCAGATATTTAAAGAGATAGAGAGTCGGGTAAATTGGGGTAATGTTGCGTATTTTAGGGCCTACTAATAATCTGAAAAAAAAAATTAAAATATCTTTTTGTTTTCTACATATCAACAAAAAACGGATATTTAAAAAATATATGTTTTTTATTTAAAAACTACTAAATGTACACATTTACAACAATTATACACGTACTTTCTAATGAGGAATCTAGTAGTATATTTTGTTATCAGATAACTATAACATTTACCCGGGGACAGTGGCCAACTTTTGTTTTCAGATTTCAATTTAGAACATTAGTGTTGCACTGTGTAATTACCATAGCGCGGATTTTTGCAGGGATTGCTCGTGAACCGTTGTCGCCCAGTCGAGTTAAGCATATAACGCACGCGGCTGGGCGTCAAATACACAAATCCACTTGTGCATTCGACGCACAGTCGCGCGCGTTATATGCCCAACTCAACAGAGCGGCCCGGTTCATGAACGATCCCTGCCAAAATCCGCGCTATGGTAATTACTGTTGTTTTAATAGGAATTGTAAATTTAAATCTCTTAGAAACACTCAAGTGAAACGCAAATTCCGAAATATTTAAATTTAAATATAAATGAGCACTTTTGAAATAAACGGCTCAAATGTAAGTAATAACGATAACCATCTTTCGCAATTCCCTGAAGAGTCAACAGTTTTTGTGAATTTCACTTACTTTTATCAAATAATTAGAATATGTGTGTGTATTTAATACCTATAGTTATTAATAATTATGTTCGGTAAAGTTTTCGTGACATTCATGTCGGGGAACAGCAATTCCCTTGCATTTTTAAAGAACAAAAACGATTATTAGCTTGTTACAAATTGGCTGCGCTGCGGTTCCAGTTCTGGAAAAAGTGAATAATTGGATGTAATTATGTGTAACGACAGCTTTCCTTCATTTAATTAAACAATTCCGTTTCAGCATTTGAATAACCCCTACGGATATTGGTAATTCTTAATAATAAAATATCGATTGGCTTTTAAAGATAATTAATTGCAGGTGTAATTTCAAACATAATCTGTTTTCAAAAAAGTGTGTTGATATATGCATTTTGCGAGAAATTAATGATGTTAACAAAACTGTAAAAAAATATAAATGTTGATCCTTTTATTTGTATCTATAAATCGTGGCAATTAAAAGCAATTGGTATTATAAAGAGGGCAACTTGTAACAAGGCGGAAGAGACTGATATATTGCAATATAACGTCGTGCAACTTCTTCCTGTGCAGTTTCTTAAAGTTTTCCGGCCATGCCAAGCGACCTACTACAATTCCTGATCGGAAGAAACAAAATCGACGTATCATTGTCAAAATTGAAGGTTAAATATGCGAAAATGTAGTAAGCAACTTCTCTAGAAGAGCAAGCAGAGTCGTGGAGGCTATTTGTTAGACTTTCTAATCTACTAGTGCATAAAAAGCTAACAATATTTAAAGTTTTCGATTAAAAGATATGTCTTTTTAAAAAATAATAAAGTTTGCGTTCGTTTTAAAATACCATTGATTTGATACCTTTTTATCTAATTCTTCCATATAACATAAGCTTAAATGAATATTGTTTTAAAATTGCGCATTTAAATGTTCAGTGCTTAAAAAATAAAATTAGTGAGATTGAAATATTCTTAAATCATCATAAACCAGACGTTTTTTGTATTAGTGAGCATTGGATGACGAGTGAGCATATTGATTGTCTTATTATGCAGGAATATGTTGTAATATCATCATTTTGTCGTCGCAATCACATACATGGCGGAATGGCTATACTAGTAAAAAAACAAATATCAAATGCATGTAAAACCTTTGATTATGCAAAGAAGTTTAATATTGAAATAGACTTTGAATGTTCAGTAACTATTTTCAACAATAGCACTTGTGAAATATTTATCATTAGCATTTATAGATCGCCAAACGGTGATTTTAAGGTTTTTATTTGTCAATTAACTGAATTGCTCTGTATTGTGTCACAAAAGTATCAAAATATATTTCTTTGCGGCGATATAACCATAAATAATCTTATCCACAATGATAGCTCAGTTACTCTGCAAAATCTATTTAAATCTTCTAACTTATCCTCTTTTAATCTAAATAGTGAACCTACCAGAGTATGGAGAAATGGACTTAATGTAAGCATGACTGAAATTGACTACATAGTAACAACAGCTTCAGGAAGTAAGTCGTTCTGTATCGTGGAGCCGAATATATCGGACCATACTGCACAGATCTTAAACTGCGAAGGAATAACCATCGTAAAAAATCAAATAAAAAATATAACAAAGTGCGCTAGATATTTTACTGACGAAAACATCTCTAAATTCAGATATATGTATTCTAATACAAGGCCACACCTTTCCTATAGAGAGTACACAAATATTGATGTTGCATATAAAGAATTCTGGGACTGCTTTTCCGAATGTTTCAATAAATGTTTTCCCCTTGTGACCAAAAGAACTAAGAAACCAACAAAAAGTTTACCATGGTATACTCAATCCTTAAGAACTCTGTCAGAGGAATTAATAAATTTAAACTGGCTTCGTAAAGTTGTAGTCTCAAACGAAATAAATAACAAATATAGATCTGTTAAAAATAAATACAGAAAAGCAATTATACAATGTAAAAAAGAATACTATTCAAATAAAATACATTCATCTCCAAATGTATCAAAGACAACATGGAACATTATTAATAACCACATAAAAAAAAATATAAAAAAAACGCCACTCCACCAAAAATTAATACGAACAATAAAGTAATAACAAATTTAAATCAAATTGCAAACATTTTTGGAGAACAATTCTCGACGAATATAAACATACAAAAGCATAATCATTTCAATGGCATAATGTCGAAGAACTGCACCACAACAAACACTGTTTCACAAACATCCATGTATTTTAATCCTATTACTGCATCAGATGTCATCATTGCAATGAGTGAACTGAAATCTAAGCACCCAACTGGCCATGACGAGATACCGATCACAATGATTAAAAAATGCAGTAATGAATTAGGACCGGCGCTTGCTGAAATCATAAATAAGTCAGTATCGCTAGGTCAATTTCCAAATTTCCTTAAACTGTCAAGTATTAGGCCAATTCATAAAAACGGTTCAACCCTTGATGTGCAGAACTACCGACCAATATCTATGCTTAGCTCCTTTTCCAAAATAATCGAGAAAGTAGTCTGCACAAAAATTGTAAAATACATGGATAAATTTAATAAATTCAGTCCCCAACAGCACGGTTTTAGGCACAACCATTCAACTGAAACAGCTTCAATTAATTTTATCCAGCACATATACGATGAAGTGGATAAAAATCACAAAGTTGTTGGTGCGTTCTTCGACTTGTCGAAAGCTTTCGACACTTTAGATTATGCATTTATTGCCACGAAGCTTTACTCGCTTGGAATCCGAGGTCCAATTAACAACTGGATAAACTCATACTCACTAAACCGACAATTACAGGTTAAAATAGACACCACAACGTCAGAATTGTTCGACATAAACCTAGGTGCACCACAAGGTAGTGTAGCTGGTCCTCTCCTCTTCATTCTATTTATCAACGATCTACCTGATCATATGATCGACTCACACATCTGTATGTTTGCCGATGACACATCTGTTATTGTTAGTGGATCTAGTGTAAAAACATGTAATGATAAATTAAATAATATGCTTAACCAATTCAATGCATGGTGTAACTCAAATAACCTAATTATCAATTACTCTAAAACAGACTTTATTGAATTCTATAATAGAACAAATCCTTCTAACTTTACAATCAGTTTAAATAATAACATTACTGAAATAAGCAGATCCACGACATTTCTAGGAATAGAAATAGACGGTAATTTGGCATGGAATGAACATACCAACAAACTCTTCTCCAAACTTAATAAATCCTATTTTGCCATAACACGATTAAGAGAGGTATTAGACATAAATGGCTTACTGTCTGTGTATTATGGTTTGGTCTATTCGGCCCTAATCTATGGAGTTGTTTTTTGGGGGCAATCCACTGGTGTGAACAAAATATTTGTAATGCAAAAACGCATCAAAAGATTATTATTTAATATTAAGCATAACGAATCATGCAGAACGGCATTTAAAACAAAAAATATACTAACTTTAACATCAATATATTTACTGAAATTGTTGTGCTACATTCACGATCACAATAAACACTATAAAAGAAGTAACAATATCCATGAACACAAAACAAGATGTTCAAAGAACATATATCTACAGAAACCCTCTAGTGAAAGATATAAAAAGTCCCCTCTCTATGCTGGTAGTTTCATATATAACAAGCTTCCTGATATTTATAAAAAATTAAATCTTAAATGCTTCAAAGCAAAATTAAAAAAACTCTTGATTGACAATTGCATCTATACTATAGACGAATTTTATAAACTATTGTAATTGTGCTGATTATTATTGACAACTGTATCTGTACTATGTATGGCAATATGCAGAAATAAATTATCTGTCTATCTATCTATATTGAAAGGGTTGAGAGTTCAGGTACTTGTTATTTTCATATAACCTTAAACTGTTTTGGGAAGGTCTCAAATTTAAGAGATTGTGTGGCTTTACAGAAAGATTGAAAGATGGTGATACATTACATTTAGTTAAAAAACGACTAACAGTATTGATTTCACTTATATCGTTCATATTATTTATCACAAAATCTACTATGTGTCTAGTGTGAACTAGACTATTCACCGGTGCTAAGAATGTTGATTATGTATGTTTGCTTTAAATACAATATTGTCTAATTGAGCTTTACTTGTAAAGTTACAGTGGCTTGCATTCTTTAACAACTAGGCATGCATTTTCTGAAGCATGTTTAACATTATTCTTATTAGACTTAACCAATTTGTTTATACAATTTCACGTATCTCAATACAACACTTGTGATAAGTTACTGTTAGTGCCTATGTGGAGATGGACTAACATACGTTTGTTCTTTAAGCAAATTGATTACAAACACTAATGCATAGTACGCTAAGTAGAGCTGGAACGAATTCTTGTAAAAAGGTTTCGAATCACGAATCCGAATCACCTAATATGATTCGAATCACGAATACTCGAATAAAAGATTCGTAAGAGAACAATATGATTCGAATCAAAGATTCTAATCCTGTTTTTATGAATCACGGATACAAATCCTTGAAGAATAAATTTGACTTTATTATTTTTTTGCAACCATAAACATATAAATATCGTTACCAGTTGTTTTAACAAAAATATTCAAAACCTAATTATTTATTATTAACACTCAACATCGTTGATTACAAACTAAATATCTAACTCCGTGTTACTCTGATTGAAGATGTATTTGTGTATTTTTGAACTTCACTTCAAATCAGTGTTTTGTACGCGTGGCGCATGAAGTAAAATTTCGAGTTTAGAAAAGCCTGACGTGACCAAACCAAATGTTCAGGCTTTTCTAAATTCGAAATGTTACTTCATGCTTAACCTGGGAGTGGAATCACTTGCTTAAAACTTCAAATTGAACTCTATTATAAAATCGACGAATGCCTGAAAATTACTTAAACAAAAAATTCACTGAATATCATTCAAACCGGGAAAGTCATGAAATTTTATTCAAATTGACCAAAACACTAACATAAAAGCCATATGATATTAATAAATAAGTCAAAATCAACAAGCATTATTAAAATTACAAAACACGTAAACATTTATAAAACCAATTTAAATATTGACAAAAACCATGAAACAATTTACAAAATAGGGGTTTCCCACAGAAAAAATTTATATTAAAAGGTGAGGGAAACAACTCTTAAATGAGGGAAATGTTGGAAAAATGTAACATTTCAGATTGCGGCTACCATGTCAGTGTTACTTCAAATGATAATAAACAAAATTTTGAAAACTAGATTATTATGTTTAAAAACATTTTCAGTCTCAGTCTCAGTGTTCTTATCAAAGCATTCAGTTTGAAGTTTCAAACGAGCGTTTCCACTCCCAGACTAAGCATGAAGTAAAGTTTCGAGTTTAGAACATTTTACTTCATGCGCCACGCGTATAAAACAGTGATTTAACGAGAAATTTAAAAACACACAAAACAAATTTTTCATGTTAATCCTCACAATTAATTCGAATTGTTTTTGACGATTCAAATTCTTTTGTAAGTATTCGAATCCTTTTGTAAGTATTTGAATCATTTTATAAATATTCAAATCCTTTTATGAGGGTTCGAATCACCCGCATTTGGATTCGAATACGAATCCTCTTAAAAAATATAACGAATCCGGATCACGAATCCAGTTTAACTTATATATTCGAATGCCTCTTTTGAATTCTCTAAAAGGATTCGAATCCTGAATGATTCAAATCCTGCCCAGCTCTGACGCTATGTTAGATTTCTTTAAATCAAATGAAACTTTATTTAAACATAGTGCATACATCTCGTATACTTAAGAATTTGTCCGCATATGTATATTATTATGAAGACGTCACTACTATATAATTAAACTAAACATAGAATATAATAAAATAGATATGTCTTTCATAATACTTTCCCACATGTGAGATACTTGAAATCAATAGCTTTAACCTACCTTATTGTTCAAAAAATGTTTCTTATTCCTGTTAAACTTTGTTCATAAGCCTTTACTTATGTTTTCAGTCTTCCACAAAATATTAATCATGACAAGGTCGAAGATGACGTTTATGGCGTTAACTCACTTATTCAAAGTAATTAATTCGTAAAGTTTACAATTAGAAAACAATATTAATAATATAACTAAAAGAGCTACTAAAATAATTAACACTGATTACTTTTTTGTATTCACTTTTTATTTTAAACTGTGACTAGTTTCGGCTCAACAGCGAGCCATTATCAAACTAACTAACAAATATATGTAAAGGAGCTACGACATAAAGTGAATATTGAATAAATGCAATTTTTTCGATTATCTACAACTTTTCTTAGCAAGTTTTTTTTATATGATCAATATTAAAGAAAAATCAAAAAAATGCTAAGAGTAAACTACCACTTCCGATTTCCGCAGTTTCACCAAAAGTTGATTCTATAAAAAGAATAAGTTAATAGTGTCATCTTAACAGCTCAAACGGTTTAGACTTTATCGTAGCGACTGAAGGACAGAATTACAGAAAGTCAAAATTTTAAAAATGGTCTTAATCAACTCGGGGGACCTCAAAATGGTTATATTTACAAGCAAATTTGATTTGAAAATTTTCGCGAAAAGAATACTTCACCTTTGTTTTGCATATGGGTGAAAGTAGAAAATATGTAAATTTTACTAATTCAATGCAAAGAAGGCCGAATATTTAGTGTTTAAAGTAATATAAATGTGACAACAAAAATCAAAACAACCGTATTCTAAAGATAGTTGACACGGCATATTTAGGTTTATAAAAAAAATTGTTTTTAGTTATATCTTAAATATCTTTAGTAAACTAATTATTGTGGCAGTTTATTATAAAATATAATTTCACAATATTTTAGTAAGTGTTCAAATAATGTTAATCTGTGAGATGGTACGTTGTAGATAATTAGGTGGCGTGTGTTGTAAAGGACATGTTTAACATATATATATATATATATATATATATATATATATATATATATATATATATATATATATATATTCTGAGTAATAAATATGTTCCTGGCAGCTGAGCTACTACCAAAAAACAATATACCATATCTCATTAGCGGTTCAAAATTTGAATGGTATAAAGGAATTAAGTGTTTATTTTCAAACAAACCTTTTAGGAGTCTGAAGGAAGGAATAAGACCTTTTCAAATGTTAGAGGGCTAGGACTCAGTTACACGACGTTTGATATGGCTAAAAATTTACAGTTATTATTATTAGTTTTTACTTTCCCCCGTATGTAATACAAAGGGAAAGTATTGTTTTCGTGAAAATTTTCGAATCAAAAATTTTAGCGGAAATATCCGTTTTCAGGTCCCCTGAGTCGAATAAGACCATTTTTTAAAAATGTCTGTCTGTCTGTCTGTCTGTCTGTCTGTGTGTCTGTGTGCGCTGTACCGCAAAAACCGCTAAAGATATCGAGATGAAACTTGAAACTTAAGCTTTTTGTTACAATCGGAAGAACTGAAAAGCTTTTGGTGAAAATCGGAAAACCGGAAGTGGTACTTTACTCTTAGCGTTTTTCAGTTTTTTCAGATTTTTTCAATAAATGTTCATCAAACAAAAAATTCTTTCAAATAAAAGTTGTAGATAATAACAAAATGAAGATGTATTGTTCACTTACTTTTTGTCATAGCACTCTTAGTTTTTGAGGTATTTAATAAATAGTGTTTTTTATCTAGTCATTGATTTGTGTCAGTGTATGTGTTGATACAATTGGAAAATGTTTCAAATAAAAGTTGTAGGTAATAAAATATTAAAGTTTTTTTGTATCTTCACTTTTTGTCATAGCACTCTTAGTTTTTCAGATATTCAATAAATAGTGTTTTTTATCTAGTCATTGGTTTGTGTCAGTATGTGTTGATCCAATTGAAAAATGTTTCAAATAAAAGTTGTAGTTATCAAAAAGTTGAAGACATTTTGAAAATAATAATGCTACAAATATTTTAAAAGTGATTTAATACGCAATTTACGGGGGAAAGTACTATGATGGACACATCACCATTTTTTATCTATACGAACAAGTTTCTGGATTGGCCCGTTGATTTTCACATACTTTTAAAATAAGAACTATTTAAGTACATGTTATATACAATTTTTCAATGTATATTTTCAGACATTCGTGATCTTATTAAAAACTTTCAATTTAAAGACTCTAACGAGTTTTTCTACTCCCAAATCAAGCATGAAGTAAAATTTTGACTTTTGAAAAGCCTGAAAATTTGGCTTGGTCGCGTAGCGTAGCAGAGCGACCAAGCCAAATTAGACTTTTCTAAACTCGAAATGTTACTTCTTACGCCACGAGTAATGTGTTGTCAAGTTGCAAGTTGTCGCGTTCTCTTCTTTTGAATCTCTTTGCATCGTGACAATTTATTTAACAAATTATGATTTATTTGTCACACTGCTAATCATTTACCAACATCTGAAAATTAAATTTTTAAAATACCCTACTGTTAAAGCAGGATTGCAACTGTTCGCTGTAAATACACTCTAAGTGTCATATTTAAACAAAAACAGAGTTAACATTTCATTTTTTTTTAATATAAAATATGTGCATGTGTAAACTGCTAACCCAAATTATAGAAATCATATTTAAAATATCTTATTTGTTGATTTACCGAGTTGATTTTGCAAAGAAATAAATAATAAAAAATTGCACAGAAATTGCGGGATTCTGTTCCCACCTCAATAACTACGTAAATATGTCTTAAAATTAAATAGAAATAACCGGAGCGGTTTGCAAAAGTATCACTAAATCCATTACAGGTGCAAATAATTATTAATATTGTATATATTTCATTTAAGTTTTGGATTAAACATAAGGCATTTGTCTATTGATATTTTACCGTTAAAGTGACAGAGAGAATATATAATATGTATATTACGTAACGAGAGTGGTATGCAGCAGCGGCGAGTGCAGTATTTCGCGAGTATGAAATTGCCATACCACTCGAGAAACGAGAAACGTAAACAATGAGCATATCTTTCATGCTCATTGCTTATTTTGCTAGGGCGTATGTAAAGTATTGTACGTTTCTCGAGTGGTAAATTTCATACTACGACTTATTTATTGTAATCATTTTTAATAGTACCATGACAATGATGAAAACTAAATTACTTCGTGATCAATATACAAGGAATAAAGCTGTACATTTTCCGACATTCGTTGTTTTTTAAAAGAGTTCAATTTAAAGCGTTAAACGAGTGTTTTCCACTCCCAGACTAAGCATAAAGTAAAATTTCGAGCTTAGAAAAGCCCCGTGAACATTTTCTGGCCTTTTTAAACTCGAAATTTTACTTCATGCGCCACGCGTATAAAACACTGATTTCAAGTAAGGTTCAAATATACATAAAGTTCACAATGTTTTAGTGTTTTATACGCATGGCGCATGAAGTGAAATTTCGACTTTAGAAAAGCCCAGAAAATTTGTCTCGGGTCGCTGCGCGACCCGAGACAAATTTTAACGGGGCTTTTCTAAACTCGAAATTTTACTTCATGCTTAATCTGGGGTGGAAAACAATCATTTAAAGCTTAAAATTGAACTCTTAAAAAAAAGCAACGAATAACTAAAGATTTAAAGAAAATAAGCTGAATTTGGAATACATATACTTTAAAGAAAAACTCCATGTACATCAAAGAAATGTCATTTGGTTGTATGGTAAGCAATCAGGTATTCAGCTGTCAGCACGTAATGTACTGGTCAAAGCTATTACGTGCATGTGTACGTAATGTCAATCATACTTATCAAGATGACAGTGTGGTATGATGCGGTTACTAGATAGGTGGTAAGTAAAATGTTTGTTGTTTTTACAATGCATACGCTGTACATTTTCAAGCATTCATTGTTCTTAAAAAGCGTTCAAAATGAAGCTTTAAACGAGTGTTTCCACTTCTTGATTAAGCATGAAGTACAATTTCGCGCTACGCTTTACTTCGGGGCGAAGTAAAGTGTAGCGGGCCTATAAATTATACTTCATACGCTACGCGTACAAAACACTGAAATATTGGGAAGTTCAAAATATACTATTAAAACAGGATGCCAATGATGTATATTTTAAACTTCACAATATACTTAATAAAAAAGTGGAAACACTCGTTATGAGCTTTAAATTCAACACTTTCCAAAAACAAACAATGAGTAAAAAATTACAACGTATGTATATCAGGATATGTATAACTAAAAGACAAACTTCGTGTATGAAATCCCAATGATTTCTTACGAATAAAAACAAATTACACACTAATGAAATTCGGTAATTCAGTTTACTCTAAATTAAAATGTTATGTTTGTGAAATCGTACTGCTATACTGATTGTATTTTCATTTTCCCAAAAAGGAGTAGCTATTTTTTATTAAGGTTTTGATCATTACTTACCATGGTTGGTAGTTCTGTGGCTACATCAGCTGGCACTGTAGCAACTCTCCCATTGCTGAAGACTGGAGGGTTGTCTTGCATACCTAGTATCCTAAAAACGGATGCTCTGAAGTCCTTATAGACATCACCAGGATGCCTTTCACCATTCACCTTAAATTTACAATACACATTTAACTAAATTTTGAAGTTCGTCATTAACATTTTTAGTATCGCTAAAAGCAAACAAAAATATATCTTGCGAAGGAAGGGACAGAACAATTACTTAATAGTAAAACACAGCACATTAATAATATATATATATATATATATATATATATATATAAAACCATTTTATATTCACTGCAGAGCATGTATAAAAAAAAGGTCAAAAACCATTTCACCTTAAAATTTATTTGTATGATTTTGATTTGTTTTATCTAAATACTGTAAGAATATCTATTTATCAGAGCTGGGTAGTGTTCTAATCATTTAGGATTCGGATCCTGGATTCAAATCCTTTTAGAGGATTCAAAAGAGGCATTCGAATACTTTAGTGCAACTGGATTCGTGATCGGGATTCGTTACATTTTTTTAAGAGTTTCTTTTTAAAGGATTAGAATATTTATAATAGAATTCGAATACTTACAAAAGGTTTTGAATCGTCAAAAATAATTAATTAATTGTGAGGATTAACTAGAAAAATGTCTTTTGTGTGTGTTTTAAATTTCTCGTTAAATCACTGTTTTATACGCGTGGCGCATGAAGTAAAATTTCGAGTTTAGAAAAGCCCAGAAAATTTGTCTCGGGTCGCTACGCGACCCTCGACAAATTTTCACGGGGCTTTTCTAAACTCGAAATTTTACTTCATGCTTAGTCTGGGAGTGGAAACGCTCGTTCGAAACTTTAAACTGAATGCTTTGATAAGAACATTAAATGACTGAAAATGTTTTTATAGATAATAATCAAGTTTTTAAAATTTTGTTTAATACTATTTGAAGTAAAACTGACATGGTAGCCACAATCTGAAATGTAAAATTTTTCAGGCATCTCCCTGATTCAAGATATTTTTTCCTGACCATTTAATATAACTTTCTTCTGTAGGAAACCCCCATTTCGTTAAATTGTTTTTATTGTGTTTGTCAATATTTAAGTTAATTGTATACATTTTTACGTGTTTTGTAATTTGCCTGCTGATTTTGACAAATTTAATAATATCATATGGCGTTGTTGTTAGTATTTTCGTCAATTTGAATAAAATTCCATGACTTTTCTCTGTCTTTCCCGGTTTTAATGATATTCAGTGAATTTTTTATTTACGTAAATTTCAAGCATTGCTCGATTTTATAATAGAGTTCAATTTTAAGTTTTGAGCGGGTGTTTCCACTCCCAGACTAAGCATGAAGTAAAATTTCGAGTTTAGAAAAGCCCCATGAAAATTTGTCAAGGGTCGCGCAGCGACCCGAGACAAATTTTCTGGGCTTTTCTAAACTCGAAATTTTACTTCATGCGCCACGCGTATAAAACAGTGATTTAACGAGAAATTTAAAAACACACAAAAGACATTTTTCTAGTTAATCCTCACAATTAATTCGAATTATTTTTGACGATTCAAACCCATTTGTAAGTATTCGAATTTTATTATGTTCGGGCTTTTCTAAACTCGAAATTTTACTTCATGCGCCACGTGTATAAAACACTGATTTGAAGTGAAGTTCAAAAACACACAAATGCATCTTTAATCAGAGTAACAGGGAATCAGATATTTAGTCTGTTATCAACGATGTTAATAATAAATAATTAGGTTTTGAATATTTTTGTTAAAACAACTGGTAACGATATTTATATATTAATGGATGCAAAAAAATAATGTGATCAAATTTATTCTTAAAGGATTTTTATTCGTAATTCGAAAAAACAGGATTCGAATCTTTGATTCGAATCATATTTATCTCTTACGAATCCTTTATTCTAGTATTCGTGATTCGAATCATATTAGGTGATTCGGATTCGTGATTCCAATTCTTTCCACGAGGATTCGTCCCAGCTCTGCTATTTATGTATATTTTTGTTACCAAAATATACTATTAACCATTCATACTTGGTATATTTAGTTTATTTTGTAAAAAAACCATAGTAAATGCAATTCTTAGGTTAGTTCATTTTTGTTCAAAAAACGGCAATTCCTTACACAGTCTTTCACTTATATATAGAAACACAAGTTTGAGGACTACATTTTAAGCCGATTTGAAGATATACGCATTTAAATTTCAGGAAAATAGTTCGAAAACGCAAATCGCTCATTTTTTAAATTACTTTTACTGCGCTCCAAATTAAGGTAGAAACGTAAAAAAGGTGTAATTCTTTTAAGTATTTTTGATTCAAGATTTTATTTAGTACTTGGTTAAGTCTTTTAGTATTCATGAATAGTTAGTTGATTCTTTATCAATACTAAAAGAACACTACAAAAATAATTTAGTAGTAGTAAATATCTTTATTATCATCTTTTTATATACATTGTTTTTATAACATAATATATATATATATATATATGTAAATATTTTGATAATTGGCCAGTTGCCTTTCTGCCGAGGTTGATATTTATGATGAGTTTTGTGAATGTAAGTGGAGCGATATTGAGTGTTAATTAATTTTGGTTATAATATGAGATGAGTTGAAACAGTGTTTGTGGGGGATATTAGAATTTGGGGTTAATGAAATCATTTCTGGGGATACACAATTGGAAAAGGATTTCGAAGTTAAATTCGTTTTTGGAGATTTTTTTAGATAGACAAAGGATGCGTTCATTGATGGGAGTAACTTTGGTTAGGTTATAAAAAAGGGTATTTAATGGATTATAAAGAGGGTTAAGTGGATGTCGAATTTTGGTAAGGGATGCACGTTCACTGACTTGGATGTTATGAAGAGTAGGATTGGGGCTGTCATGAATAAGATGGAGCAGTAGTCTAACATTGGTCGACATATTATTTTGTACATTTTTGTTGCATTCTCTCTTAAAATGCCCAGATTTCGATATTTTAGACTACGGAAATGTTTAGCTCGAGCGGTAATTTTGTTTCTTATTATGGAGGAGTGTTTCCTGTAATTTAATTTATTGTCAAAGGTGATGGCAAGCTACTTAATATGAGATGTTGGTGAAATAGGATTGTGGTTGATAAAAATGTTAATGGAGTTGTTTTAGCGGTGGTATGGAATTAGGAGTTGGGATTTGTTTGGATTAACTTTATTCTCCATTTGGCAAACCACAATTCAAGGGTATCTATAAGTTGCTGTAATGTTTGTAGTGCTTTTGGTAGGGTGGATGCGGGCGTGATTAGGGCTGTGTCATCAGCATATTGTGAAACATAGGATTCTGGATTAAAATACATGGGATCGGGGTAATATAGGTCGATCCAATAGAGGTTATATAGGATAGGAGACGTTGGTGATCCTTGTGGAACACCCTATGCAGGATTGAAGATTTTGGATGTTGTATTAAGGATTTTGACTATTAGGGATCTGTTTTCTGTTTGAAGATACTTTATTTATTTATTTATTTATTCGCACGGGTGGCCAATTACATAAAAAAATAACATATATAATAAAAAATACAATAATACAATAACGTTACTTATGAGTTAGAATCTAAAACTACACGACACGTACGCTTAAAATACTTCAGACTAACTCCGAATATATCAATTAAATTATAATATTTGTTAACGTTATGTATTCAGTAATTACAAATGCTATTAAAACCAAATACAGATTTGTGAAATTCACAAGCAAGAAGTTGCTGATGCCGCGTTGCATGTCTGGGGATAAAAAATGATATAGATGACAATACATCTGAGCAATCGATTAGATTGTTAAATAAGCGATAAGCAAAGCAAAGCGGAGAGTAAATTCTTCGTTTATATAATGGAAGGATGTCAAGATGTTTGAGCATTATATCAAAATTGTCATAATATAAATGACAACGAGAACAAATAAGATTAACCATTTTCTTTTGGACGTGCTCAATGCTATTGATATGACATTTGTAATTAGGGGACCATACGATGGAGCAATAATCAAGGATAGGTCTAAGGAATGATTTGTATAATGTTATAAATGTTCCGATGGATGTGAAGTGTATTGACAGTCGTTTTATAAAGCCAATTAATTGCAATGCTTTTGCCAAAATTACATTTATATGACTTGTGAATTGAAGCTTACTGTCAAAAAATACACCTAAGTCTCTAATTATATCAACTCTCTTTAAGATATGACTGTTCAGAGAGTAATCAAAATGCCACAGTATACTTTTTTTCTTTGAGAAACGCATAAGTTTACACTTATTTATATTTAACTTAAGATCATTGTCATCACATCATCGCATGATCCTATTTAAATCAGTTTGGATTATGTTGCAGTCTTCCAAACACCTAATGGTTTTAAATATTTTCATGTCGTCAGCATAAAGTAGAATATTGGAACTAATGTTGCTGCCAATATCATTAATAAAAATAAGAAAGAGTAAGGGACCCAAATGCAAGCCTTGTGGTACCCCAGATGTTGCATTAATTATAAGATCCAACATGGTACCATTAAATCTAACAACCAACTGTCTATTGCAAATAAATGATTTTATCTATTCAAGCATGCATCCAACAACACCATAAGATCTAATTTTATGCAAAATTCTTGCGTGACTTACCCTATCGAACGCCTGGGAGAAATCGGTATAGACTGTATCTACCATATCGCCTTTCTCTAATGCACAAGATATATGACTAGTGTATATGAATAAATTTATTTCTGTTGATCTAGATGGAAAGAAACCATGTTGTTGATCAGCTATTAGAGGTTTAAAAAGCAACATCATATGCTTTGAAACAATTTTATCAAACAGTTTTGGGATGCATGATTGAATAGCTATTGGGCGGTAGTTGTGAATATCAGATTTAATTCCCGATTTAAAAACAGGAGTCACGTAGCAATTTCTCCACAAGGACGGAAATGATAGGTAAATTTAAGGAGTGACATTTTAACATCACACCTTTGTGCCACACAGAATCGAATGCTTTTTGTATGTCTAGAAAAAAGGCGGTACATGATCGACCTTCGAGGTGTATTATTTAAATATTTGAGGTAAGGATACTAAGAGGGAGTGTGCTTAATCTATGAGGAAGGAATCCGAATTGGTAGTTAGGAATCAAGTGGGATATGTGACTCAGGATTTTTTGTTTGAGAAGGGACTCGTACAGTTTGCCAATAACAGGAATAAGGGTGATTGGTTGGAAACTGGGTACAAGGGAGTCTCGTTTATGAATACATGTGATAATGCCCGTTTTCAATTTGGGTGGGTAATAGCAGGAATGGTAGCAAAAGTTTAGGATTTTTAGGATATAGTGATAGACTTCGAGGGGTAAGACTTTAAGAATATGTCGTCGAATATTGTCATGTTCTGGAGAGGTGTTTTTTCTGGTCATCGGTGTTGTTAGGTAGTTGTTTTTTGTCATTAACATGGTTAAAAAATTGCGATCAAATGAAGCATCTTCTGTCTGTCGATACATGTCTTAAAAATATTGAGCAAATATATCCGAGATTGCTTGCTTGTCATTTGTTGTTTCGTTCGTCGTTGGTTCAAGAATTTCTGTTATATTGCACGAGTTTCTATACTTGCTGAGATTTTTTATCTATGTCCAGTATGTCTTGCCCTTGCTGTCGTTGATTTTCTGGCAAGCTGTCAGCCAAGTATCGGTTTTGTATTGTTTAGTCAGCTGTTTTATGTCTTTACTGAGTTTATTAAATTGTGTTCGAAGTTCTGTCGTGTCTGGTAGTCTAATGTCCCTGTATATTTGTCTTTTGTGCTTTATTAATTTCAGGATGCAGTTTGGAAGAGCGTGTTTATATGACTGTTTTTTTTTTAATTTTCGGAGTATTTTTGTTGATTTAATGAGACAGGGTATTAATAAATTGGGATATAACATTACGATCAATAATGGGATGGGTGGATATAAAGTTTGAGATATCTTTACTGATTTCATTAATTTTGCAGTGTTTATGGTCAAGTATGTAGTCGGGAGGTGGGGAAGGAATTGTTTGTGTGATTTTAAGTTGATATTGGATGGATAGATGGTTGGAGCATATATCAGGGATTAGTGTGACTAAATGGAATAACGGTTTCAAGTTTTGGGTGCATAAAAGAACGTCGGGTGTCGAGGATTGGGTATCGCTCATTATGAATGTGGGTGGGGTGTGTATCTGGACGAAGTTTGATTAGAGGTAACATTTATGAGATGTCGAGATTTTGTTTTATTCATGTTCATATCTCCAATAATCATAGTCATATAGTGACGCTTTAGTAAAAATAGTGTCATCAATTAAAGAATTGGGATGGATGTAAACTAGGAATATATGGATTGAGAATGAGGGCAAGTTCAGGATTGCGTGAAGACATTCATTGAGAGGGTTGTTTATTTTCAGCGGCCACTTTTGGAACAAAAATGGGGTGATTAAGTTTCTAAAAGGAAAGGAGGTTCGCTTGGATCGGATTGTTCGAGAGAAAATTATAAAGTGCATGGGATATGTTGAATTTCGAATTTATGTTGGTATTAAGAAACCCTATATTAACCATTATGAATCACTGCTTGAGCTGTTTTTACTCCTTAGACGGGAACTGTGGGCGGGATACTGTTAGAGTATTTTATTTATTATTTATTTTTATCTATTTTAAGTATACATGAAATTGCCTATTCTTGGTTGCAGAATACTTCAAACATTAAAAGTGCGATTCTTTTCGCAATCTACAACAAAGTAATCTTACAAAGACTATATCATACACTTATTGAAACAACTATTTCCCGAGCTAATACCCAGACGGACATTGAATTATACAACAAGTGTTTGTTTGAATTATTCTGCAACCAAGAATTGGCAATTTCATTTATACTTATGTTTGAACGGTTACGTGACCGCCAGTCTAAGGTGTCAAATTGTTTAGAGGAAATGGCAAAGTTATACTGATAAAAGATAAATCTCGAAACGCGTCTATACATGGCCTGAATAATTCGACCCACATTGTTACATTTGCATTGGGTTACTGTATGTAACAGCCAACACTTGTTGTATAATTCAATGACCATCGGGGTATTTAGCGGGGTATTATAGTCTTTGTAAGAGTAACTTGTTGTAGATTGCGAAAAGAAACGCATTTTTAATGTTTATCCATTTTGTTTTAAAAATGTTAAATCTTGCTGATTTATTTACTAAACAACTGATTTGTTAATTAATAAGTGTATCTTTTTTTTCAACAATAATATTGATTAAACTAACAACAATAAAAAGACGTATGTAGCTCTTTAATTACAGAGCTTATCGAATATCAATATTCCTTAAATAAATCTACACAACTTAATGTTCCGCGTTTCTCGGACACTAAACGCCGCTCTTTATTATTCATTAAACGACAGCAAAAACTAAATAATAACCTTCGTTTTAATTGTCTCGTGTTTTCAAAACACATTAACGAGGCGATATCATTGCCACTTTATTATCGATTCCATTATAGCTTAACTAATTTAATCTTTTTGGGGGAGTTATTTCTGTTTGTTTTGAAACAAAAAAAAACCGTTGTTCGATTTAATTCAAGTCCAAATGTTAGGATTTAATAAATATTTCTGTTGCTATTTTAGACTTTGAATATGAATCTAATGAAATTTAAAATAAATATATAAAAAACATTACTTCTGTCATCTTTACTTAATCATAAATTAAAAATGTTAAATTTAGAGCAAAGAACGTACATAATTCAATGTTACGGAAAGAGTGATAAGGGTGGGAACTCTTTTGGATAATATTTATTACCTTTTGCACAATAAATAATGTATTTCATTTAAAAAATAATGCTTTTTAATTCACTTAAATTGCAATTCAAATGCAAGCCAACTCATTTAATTTCAAAATAATGCTTTTTTAAGTCCAAAATTGCAATAAAAATATTTGTTAAATCGTACCGTTTGGACTTGAATAAAATCTAACAACGGGTTTGGAAGTTTTACAATAAGTCTCCAAAACTCCCCCAACTTGCCCAAAAAGATTATTCGGAAAATGAAAACTGCAAAAATCTTAGCAACTCAATCCAGGAACATACTGTGTACAGGAAGTTTTTCTTTTAAGAATATATATCTCGATAACAGCATATATAGCAGAGCTGGGACGAATCCTGGTAAAAAGGATTCGAATCACGAGTCCGACTCACCTAATACTCAAATAAAGGATTCGTAAGAAATAAATATGATTCGAATCAAAGATTCGAATCCTGTTTTTTCGAATCACGAATACAAATCCTTGAAGAATAATTTTAATTTTATTATTTTTTCGCAACCATTATGATATAAATATCTTTACCAGTTGTTTTAATAAAAATATTTAAAACCTAATTATTTATTATTAACACTGAACATCGTTGATAGATTAAATATCTGATTCCCTGTTACTCTGATTAAAGATGTATTTATGTGTTTTTCAACTTCACTTCAAATCAGTGTTTTGTACGCGTGGCGCATGAAGTAAAATTTCGAGTTTAGAAAAGCCCGAAAATTTGTCTCGGGTCGCTGCGCGACCCTCGACAAATTTTCACGGGGCTTTTCTAAACTCGAAATTTTACTTCATGCTTAGCCTGGGAGTGGAAACACCCGTTAAAAACTTCAAATTGAACTATATTATAAAATCGACGAATACCTGAAAATTACGTATATAAAAAATTCACTGAATATCATTAAATCCGGGAAAGTCAGAGAGAAGTCATGGAATTATATTCAAATTGACCAAGTCAAATAATATAAACCAAAATTTTTAAAACTAGATTACTATGTCTAAAAACATGTTCAGTAATTCAATGTTCTTATTAATGCATTCAGTTTGAAGTTTCGGACGAGTGTTTCCACTCCCAGACTAAGCATGGGGTATAATTTCGAGTTTAGAAAAGCCCCGTGAAAATTTGTCGAGGGTCGCGCAGCGACTTGAGACAAATTTTCTGGGCTTTTCTTAACTCGAAATTTTACTTCATGCGCCACGCGTATAAAACAGTGATTATACGAGAAATTTAAAAACACACAAAAGACATTTTTCAAGTTAATCCTTACAATTAGTTCGAATTATTTTTGACGAGTCAAAACCTTTTGTAAGTATTTGAATTATTTTATAATTATTCGAATCCTTTTATGATTCGAATCACCCACATTTGCATTCGAATACGAATCCTCTTAAAAAAATGTAACGAATCAGGATCACGAATCCAGTTAAACTAAAGTATTCGAATGCTTCTTTTGGATCCTCTAAAAGGATTCGAATCCAGGATTCGAATCCTGAATGATTCGAATCCTGCCCAGCTCTGATATAAAGTGTGTCCTATTTTAAAGTACCACCTGGAATATCTTTAACTCAGTCCAAGGGCATACTGTATACCGGGAGTTTTTCTTTTAAGAATGCATATCTCAATAACAGCATATATAGGGTGTCCTATTTTAAAGTACCGCCTGGAATATCTTCAGAACCACCGTATGAAAAAATGTCTCAAATAAAATTTTAATGATTTGAAGGGGGACATCCAATTCTGTAAGAAAATTCAACCCCTCACCCTCAGGGGAGGCTGGGGATGAAGTAGTTCTGAAATCTTAAACAGGGACTCCTATTTTTTACTACAGATTTGGATATTCTAGAAAATATGGTGATTGTTCTAAAGAGGCACCCTGGCGCTTACTATAAGAACTAAAGTAAACGAGAGTAGAAAATGTTTTAAAAGTGCCTTAAATTACCTATCAAATGAGACTAATTTAATTAATTTTGGTTTATCGTAACTTAAGTTACATGCAGTTTGATGATCACACTTTCCCGTTCTCACCTACTTTATACAGGGTGAGTTACTAAGCGGAAATCGGTTTACAGTGTTGTTCAGAATCAAGTTTTCCATAACCTAAAATAAGTGCTATATATGGCGGCCTTGCGGTTATACCGGAAGTAAACACCAACTTCCTTATTTAAAATAGAACATCCTATATATTTTTACATTTTTGGATTGATCGTTAAAAATAAACATAAGTTTATTCACACAACATTGGGTCTCAGTTGAACCGTTTTCGAGTTATTTAATTTTTTTTGATAAATTTGAAGATTTCAGAGCTCGACGCCATTAACAATATCTTCAAAACGAAATAAGTCAGAGTTGTGCGGTTTACGGTTTTGGGTTCGGAAAGAAATTTAGTATTTGTTTAAGTCTTTGCCATTAGTCAGATTTTCTAAATTGGGATGAGTCCGTCGACGGTATTCTTCGGTACTTCAAACATGCATAACTTCATTTTTTTAAATGCAACCATATATCTTGTGATACTTTATCTGAAGCGAAATTAAATTTCCTTTTTATTGATACCGGGTTTTTGCCATATACTTCTAACAGTTTTTGAGAAATTTTTGATTTTTTAAAAATTTTAATACATTTCGTATTATTGCGTTAGCCCTGGATACTGCGGACGTTTGGTGATTTTGTTTTGACTCGCATGTCCGACAAATGTCAGTTTATTTTAGATTATTTTGGCAAGATCTTGCAATTAAAAAACCGAACATGTTTTCTCAAGGAGAACTGATTGGTATGGTCTACACATTGGGCAGTGCTGATGGAAATACATTACTTGCTTTAAGAATGTATGCCCAACGTTTTGCCGATCGGTGATATCCAAATTCAGCGGCATTCGCTACATTTATACTTAATGACTAACTTTTATGTAATAAATGTTGACATTTCAGGGGGCTATTCACAGCACAGATGCAATTTTTCATCGGTGAGAAGTCGCACTAAAATGACGTCATTTCGGGAAGAATTTACCAAATCGTATGAAGTAAAATGACGCCATTTCAGTGCAACTTGTCACCGATGACAAATTGCATTAGTGTTGTGAATAACCCTTCAGAAGTTTCCCAGTATAATATAAATAATAAAAACTTAACTACTCCAATCATTAAACCAAATCTTACATTTTGAGTACAAATGGTGTATTCAGACGTTAAAAAGTAAACAATTTGTTTTTTTTGTTCGTGAAACATCCATCTAATGTGTATTCCAATTACTGTCGAGTATACGGTAAGAAGGATCGACAGAATCGAAGATTTAAGAGTGAGGGTAGGGATCGCGTACGTCACAAATGCGCGCTGAATTTAAATGTGGTTACTTCATGGTAAACTCTAGGTAAACATGCAGAAGCTGTACATTTTCTGACATTCGTTGATTTTTAAAAGAGTTCAATTTGAAGCTTTAAACGAGTGTTGTCCACTCAGAGACTAAGCATGAAGTAAAATTTCGAGTTTAGAAAAGCTCCGTGAAAATTTGTCTCGGGTCGCGCAGCGACCCGAGACAAATTTTCTGGGCTTTTCTAAACTCGAAAATTTACTTCATGCGCCACGCGTATAAAACCCAGATTTTAAGCGAAGTTCGAATATACATAAATTTCACAATATTTGAGTGATTTATACGCGTGGCGCATAAAGTAAAATTTCGAGTTTAGAAAAGCTCAGATAGTTTGTCTCGGGGCTTTTCTAAACTCGAAATTTTACTTCATGCTTATTCTGGGAGAGGAAATAACTTGTTTAAGGCGTTAAAATGACTTAAAAAAAACAGGGAATATCTCAATGACTAACTAAATGTCAAAACAAAATCACCAAACGTCATCAGTATCTAGCGCTAACGCGATAATACGAAATGTATTAAAACTTTTACAAAATCGCAAATTTCTCAAAAACTGTTGGAAGGATATGGCAACAACCCGGTATCAATAAAAAGGAAATTTAATTTCGCATCAGATAAAGTATCTCAAGAAAGATGGTTCCATTTAAAAAAAATAAAGTTATGCATGTTTGAAGTACTGAAGAATACCGTCGACGGACTCGGTTCAATTTAGAAAATCTGACTAATGGAAAAAACTTAAACAAATACTACATTTCTTCCCGAATCCAAAACCGTAAACCGCACAACTGACTTATTTCGTTTTGAAGATATTGTTAATGGCGTCGAGCTCTAAAATCGTCAAATTTTTCAAAAAAAAAAGAAATAACTCGAAAACGGTTCAACTGATACCCAATGTTGTGCATAAACTCATGTTTATTTTTAACAAGCAATCCAAAAATGGAATAATATATAGGGTGTTCTATTTAAAATAAGGAAGTTGGTGTTTACTTGCGGTATAACCGCAAGGCCGCCATATTTTGCAATAATTTTGGGTTATGAAAAACTTGATTCTGAACAATTTTTATTTGAAACTTTTCTTACTATTTTCAACGATACGCCCACTATAGACCGATTTCCGCTTAGTGACTCACCCTGTATATACAAGATAAAGAAACAAGTAAGTAGCTAAAATTGAGTAAAATTCAGCTTCAGTTAGCAGTTTTATGATAAACACCTGATTTTGTATTTTGCAAAAAATGTTACGCCTTCTAGCGACGAAATTAGAAACTTAAAAATCATATCCAGTGATATCTCTTGGATACTTTTACTGTTTTTTTGTACGATAACATGCTACCAGGGACGTAGCCATGGGGGGGATGGGGGGGGGACGCTCTGTTTTTAAACAATGCGTTTGAGGTACGTTATTTAACATCATTTAAAGTATTAACCATTACGAATGTTGTGATACCACTAGTATAGGAAATTAAATAAATAGAGCCCACTTCTAGCTTCTCACTATCCAGCATTTTCATACACTATGACGTATGAAGTCACGCAGCCGCACGCACGTTATGTGGGGAATTCCCCCGTTTATGATAATTTTATGCATCCAACCTTATTTTCCCATCGGCATTTTAATTTGAACTTATTAATGTGACGATTGTTTCGCTAACCTTTTTGCGATGAGTTCTAAACTTAGGCGTTTTAAAGTTGAGTGTTTAACATGCGGTGCAATATTTATTATAAATCTGCACATGAAAAAAAAATTCACGCCAGTAAACCAGTAATAGTTAAATCCGTTGGTGCACCAGAAAATCCATTTGAAGCAACAAAACGAAAAAATATTGCATCTACTTCAACATGTATGCAAGGTAAGTGATATTTTTCCTTGGTTATTTCTTTCCGACTGAAACCATACTGACTTAAAGAAACGAATTCAGCTTGTACATTAAACTGTACTGGGTGTCCGCGAAAAAAAGATGCACGGTAAATATCTAAGATTTTTTTAACGAAATAGCTGAAACAGTCAATTTTATATTGATGGGGAACAACTTTCGGCAAATAAATGATCTTTAATTTAATTTATAATCCTTTAGCTCCCCCCTAGGGAAAAATGAGTGATGGATCGTTTGAAAACTTATGTAATTTGTAACGCGAAATCTACATATAAATAAGCGGTATTATTTTATTTGAATTCTAATAGACTTTTAAATTTGAAAAGTATGTACTGTGCTGTGCTCTGTTCTAGTATGAAATTTGAAGTTGTTTCATTTTTATCACGGATGCATATTTATCCCGTAAAATGCTATAAAAATCTCAGTAATCTATCTTTTAAACTAAGGAAGAACAAAAACAAACTTTAGATACATTCACAAAATGATAAAAATTATGGACGAACGCAAAAAATGTAAAACTTTTTTCGATTAAGTTGATACTATTGGAGATATTTACAAAAAAAAAAACAGTTTACCTTTTTAAATAAACTACCACTCCTGGTTTCCAGATTTCAATCAAAAATCAATGGGATTTTTATATTTTGATAAAAGGCATTATACAGGGTGTGGATATGGTCTATAATAAAATTCATATTTCTGTTATCTTGGGTTTGATGGAAAAACCCTGAAACAGGTCAATTTTATATTTGTCTTCTGCACCTCTTCATGTATTACACATATAAATGGCGCGCATCATGATGCATAAGAAAAATCTAAAATCGACCTGTTGCAGTGATTTTTAATCAAACCTAAAATAACAGAAATTGATTTTTTTTATTCCAGACTTTATCCACACCCTGTATATGCATTTTTAAGGCGATCCGTTAAGCCGTCTGTGCTGTGGGGAGGACATGTGCCTGTGTTACACACACACACACACACAGACTGACACAGAAATCACTTCAAAAACCACTTTCTGAATCAGTGGTGTCGAAAACGGATATTTTTGCAAAAGTTTCGAAATACCGAAAATGTTCATGATTACTAACCATTTTTTTTTTCTCCGTAAATGAAAGTAAAAATGTTTATCTTTCATCACCCACATTTATTATTTATAAGAAAAAAAACTAGGAATAACTATCCAATTCTGGTGTTTACCAAATGCATTTCATTTCTTCGGATTGTAGCAAAACCTTCAGTTTCATCTCAATATCCCTATTACTTTTTAGCTGAAGTGCTCATAGGTAGACTCTATACAAACACTTTTAAAAGGCATCGATTTTATATTTGAAATTTTGCCCTGAAAACTATACTTAAATGGCATAATTGGTAAAATTTATTAAATTGCTTGTGTAACAATTACTGTTTAATTATAAATGTATATTAATTTTTCAAACATAATTAACTAACTCCAGAACATATTTTTTCCAGATAGTGAAAATTCTGGTAACTCTGTTTATAGTGATGAATTTGTTATTTCAAGAGAAGTGGGATTTGAGGCAAAAAAAAATTGAATTGAATTTAAATACTGAAGACAATGAAGTACCGTCAACCAGTAAACTAGTCCGTACAGGTAATTTATTTTTTCGTAAGTATTTACAAACCAGAAACTTTTTATTATGCTTATATTATAGATTTTGAGGCAGAGGATGAAACTTTTTCGGGTAAAGGCATACTTTGTATAAGCGAAGAAGAATTACAGGACCAAACGCTAAACAGCGTATCCCGTGATGGTAATCTTTGGTTTAGTTGTTCTGGAAAGCTCGCATTATTGTCAGATTTATTCGATTCCATAAAAAATTTGATAAGTAATATTAAAAATGAGCCTGTAGTAAATAACTACATGGCAGCCATAAAAATGATTGATATAAGCGAAACCATTAAAGTTGCATGTATTGACTTGACTGATTCTTGTAAAAATTACATTGGAACATTGAAAACAGAAAACATAAATTTCTCTACAGAAGATAGAAGTGAAGCTAATCCTTTGATTCTGCACGATCCTGGCCTACGAACTAAAGTTAAAAGTGATCAACAGAGACAATATTTAATTGATTTAGGACCTCATCAGCCAATACTTTCTAAATTTCCGAGTGATGGAAAAAATAGATTTAACGCTCAGTGGTACAAACAGTTCGTTTTTTTAGAATATAGCACAGTAAAAGATGCAGCATTTTGCTTTGTCTGTTCACTTTTTCCAGAAGGAATTGGACGAAAAAAATCTGAAAATAATTGGAGTAGGGAAGGCGTCAAAACTTGGGGTAAAATGAAAAGTTCAGGTGTTAAAAAAGAAGGAAAACTAGCTATCCACTTTAAGTCATCTACCCACAAATCTGCATTGAGAGATTATTTTAATTCTATGAATAAAAATCAACATGTAGATATACTTGTGGACAAAACCAAACGGAGATTACTTTTAGAAGAACAACGAATATTTTCACATAACAAAGCTGTCTTGGAAATTTTATTTGATACTGCGAAAACATTGGCTAGGCAAGGACTTGCATTCCGTGGAAGTGAAAATGTAAATGATAATTTTTCCCAGATTAATCACCTAATTTCAAGACATAATTTCATATTAAAAAGATGGTTAGATGACACTCAACGTCGTCCTTATCACGTGACTTACTTAAGTCCAAAATCTCAAAACGAGATTATAGAACTACTTGGCAATGCTGTTCGTTCCAAAGTTGTACAAGAGATAGATGAAGCACCTTTTTATACTATAATGGCGGACCACACTCCTGACTCTTCAAATAAGGACATTTTATCATTTGTTGTTCGTACAGTGGATAGAGATGGAATTCCGAAAGAACGATTACTTTGTGTTATAGAGACTCTTGATAAAACTGGTTCAGGAACGGCTTGTGACATTTTAAATTGTCTACAGTCTCAAAATATAAATTTAGACAAACTTGCTTTCCAGTCCTACGATTTTGCAGCAGCGATGTCGGGAAAGTTTAATGGTACTCAAAACAACATTTCTGAAATACTACACCGTAACATTCCTTATATACCATGTCAAGCTCATCGATTAAACACTGCTGTGGAACACTGTTGTAAAGCTAGCCCAATCGTAAATGATACATTTAATGTTTTAGAAGAATTGCATGTATTTTTTACCTCTAGCACAAAGCGAATTCAACCTTTAAGAAATAAGTTAGAGAAAATTGAAAATGCCATACTTCTAAAAAACTTGTCAAAAACACGTTGGACAGCACGTGCAGAAAGTCTTCAGGCAGTAAGTACTTCATTTGAAGGAATTGTTGAAGTGCTAGATGAGATTTTTAATAGCAGAACTGTCGATAACAATACTCAAGCCAAAGCTTACGGATTATTTAAACGTATCTTAAATTTTGATTTTGTATGCTGCTTAATGTTTTTAAAAACTGTGCTATACAAAATGAAATTTGTAACAACGATCCTAGAATCTTCCAATTTGAATATAATAGATGCCTTTTTAATAATTCAAGGATCGAAAGATTCTATAGCTGCTATCAGAAATAGCGAGCATGAACTAGACAATTTGGTGGAGAGTGCAAAAACGTTTGCAAAGAAAATTGACATTTTGCCAGAAGAGGACTATAAAAAGCATCATCGGCGACGTGTAGTTTCCAAACGTTTCGATGCTTTAAATGATACAGTTTCTGACTTCTCTTTAAAAGAGTATTATAGAAAGGAATTTTTTAATGTTCTAGATGTTCTTGTGTCGTTCCTAGAAAATAATTTGAATGAGGTTTTAAAGATTGTAAATCCTCTTGTTAAATTATTTTCTATGCCTCTGTCAAAGCAGAACATTAGCTTAGATACCATAGAAACTTTGACACCCTTATATCCTTGTGATAAGCCAGATGAGTTTGCACTGCAGGCGGAACTAGACGTCTTATTTGATATCTGCATTAAAAACGAAGTGAAATCGATGCAGGAAGTGATGAACACAGTAAAGGAAAATAAAAATGTGTTTGCGGTATCCTTTAAACTATGTCAGCTGATATATACAGCCGGGTTTTCAGTGGCAACAAATGAATGAAGCTTTAGTTTATTGAAATTTGTCAAAAATTCATTGCATTCTAGAATGAAGGAATATCGTTTGGACGCATTAATGATTTTGAAAACAGAATTTGATATTACTAATAATATTGAATTATCAAATATTGTGAACTCCTAGGCTAAACTAAAGCATAGGCGTGTTATAATAAACTAATTCAAATTGTAAAACTCCATGTTTTATTAGGTATTGGTTAAATGTAATTAGGTACATATGTTATAAAATATATTAGGAAGTACAATGCACTATATTATTGGATAATAAATTAAGCTTAATTTATATAAATCAATGTACTACGTTATATTAATTTGTTAAAATAAAATGATATCAAAATAGACATTTTTATTTTAATTTTGAAGTTGGAAAATTATAGGTGATTCCCCCTCCAAAAGTTAAGGCTTCGCTACGCCCCTGCATGCTACGCTGCATAGTTTCTGAGATACAGCCGGTGGCCACGCCTAATAATACAATTAAACAACGAAATATGACCAAATCAGGACATTCATAACTGAACATATAAAATTGACATACTTACATCATTAAAAAATACTGGGTGTATATAAACATGATATTAACCCGAATATTTCCGGGTTATGATAGACAATTTAATTTATTATCACAACAAATTCCTTTTGTCCTCATTTCAGTTTATTTTTCGTATGGAATAATTAATGTTAAATTATATGAGAATTGTGAGCGATGGCATGTAGATAATTGGGGAAACATTTAGTTTGGGAAGTTGATGCACTTTACATGTGTAGGGATTATTTATACGACTATCAAATAATCAATAACCTGTGACGGTTGGCACTGCACGCTAGTTATGTCTCTATTTTAAAAGGAATCAGTCCGCTAGACAATGTAATTGGTTTTTGCTTGCACTTAAGTATAAATGGATTTTTTTTCTTTTCTTAAGTAAATAAAAGAACATAGATATAATGTAGGAAAATTACAGGAGAATTATTTATGGGTTTTTATTGTTTGAAAGTGATGACAATTCAACAACTTCTAACATAGATATTCTATGAATAGCGTGTTAAGTTTAAATTTAGATTAACTTGTATTTTATTGTTTTAAAAGACGGCCATTTTGGTTATACCATGTGAGTTTTTTTTTCATGTTCTCTATGGGGATCTCAAAAACTTTTAGAGATAGAGAAACGGTTAAATAGGCAAAGTTGTGCAGTTTTATGAGCTGCATTTGTAAAATTTTCAAATAAATCAAGGGTAACTAGATATTTTGAAAAATGTGAAGTGTCGATTTTTTTAAATCGAAGTGTCTCAGTTATTACAAGAGATAGAAAAAAACTGTAAATAGCAAAGTTTTAGATATTTTACAATGAATTATAAAAAATTATCAGATATTTTATAATGACGAAGTTTCAGAGATATAACACAAACTTGCATTTTTTTAAATGGAAACCATAGTTGGCTATATTATCATTAGAATGCAGGGTTGTTAAAAAAAAAAACGTTTATTTTTTTCACTTTAATTAAAACAAACAGTTTCTTTTACAAAACGTGTTTTTTTCATTGAAACAACGTTTAAAACATTAATAATTAAAATCATGTTTAAAACACGTTTAAAACGTGTATGAAACATAACATGTTTAAAACACGGTTAAAATCCCATTTATGATATGTTTTAAAAAAATGTGAAAAATCACTAAAACTTCGGATTTAAAAAAAAATATTCTTCATTAATTGTCAATTTTATTGAATAATTTCAACTTTTGCGGAATGTTAAAAAAAAACGTGGCGTGATCATTTAATTTTTTTTTTATAATATATTAGTGCAATGAATTCCAAGTAAATTCTGTAAATTTCACGTTAATAGTATAAAATTTTCTTTTTTTACAATTTTTCCAAAAAAAACTGCTCCTAAATTCTTAATAAAATTAATAATAATAATTTATAATTTCAACTTTGGCTAAATATTTTTGAAAAATACGCCAAGAAAATTATATTTTCTTTCTATAAAATGTAAGTCCAATCAATCCTAAGTAAATTGTGTGAATTTCACGTTGATTGTATACATTTTTAATTTTTTACAATTCATTCTCCAAAAATTGTCAATTTTATGGCATAATTTCAACTTTAGCTTGATATTTTGGAAAATTCAGTAGAAATATTTAAATTTCCATTAAGGCCAATTAAAGTTTATTTATTTGTGTAGATTCTATGAACTTTACGTTGATTTGATAATTCGTTGAATTTACAATTCTCTTGAAATAATCGTTCTCTTTAAATCGTTAAATTGAGGCATTCGTTATTTTTGTAAAAGTTGAAATTCAAGCTTAAAACAAGTGTTTTTCACTCCCAGGTTAGGCATGAAGTAAAATTTCGAGTTTAGAAAAGCCTGAAAATTTGGTTTAGTCGTGTAGCTCGTAGCGCTACGCGTTCAAACCAAATTTTTAAACTTTTCTAAACTCTAAATTTTACTTCATGCGCCACGAGTGTAAAACACTGAAATAATCTGAAGTTTAAAATACACTTATTCAGCATACTGATTTAGAAGTATATTTTAAACATTACAGTACGTCAGTGTTTTATACGCCTGGTGCATAAAGTAAAATTTCGAGTTTAGAAAAGCCTAAAAATTTGGTTTGGTCGCTTCGCTTCGCTTCGCTTCGCTTCGCTACGCAACCAAACCAAATTTTTAGGCTTTTCGAAACTCGAAATTTTACTTCATGCTTAATCAGGGAGTGGAAAACACTCGTTAGAAGCTTTAAATTACACTTAAAAGAAAAATTGCATAATTTCAATTTTTGCTCAATATTTTGGAAAAATGCGTTGTCATAATTGTCTGTAAAGCATATGCAACTGCAATTGATTCTAAGTAAATGTCATGTTGATTGTATAAACCTTGATTTTTTTAACGCACACGAATTTGTGTTTGTTCTAAATTTGAACAACAAATTTATTTTACGTGTTTGTGATTACAATTTTGATGTTTTTAAAATTTTTATGTATATTATAATTTTTTTGACATTATGTTTTTTGGTGACAGTGATGATATGTTTTAACAGTTACGACTTTTTTGGATATTTTTCGACAATTATAATAAAATACTCGCCTTTAGTTTACCTAAATATTTCCATAGCATTCTACTTTTTTGTCTTTTAATTGAAAATAAATTAAAAAACTGCCGACGACTTATTTTATATTTTTCGCATATTCTGAAAGTACAATGTCTTCTTAACATATACATCAAATTTCATTCCTAAAGAATTTCCATGTTTTAAATGTCTAAAACTTTGATTTCGCTAAATATTTCTATAGTTTTTCTGAAAGTTCTACGTTTTTGACTTTCAAAAGAAAATAACTCGAAAATTTAGAAACGAAAGTAGTATAAAATATAGTTTAGATCATTTAAGACAATAAAAAAAAACCTTTTAAACAAATTTAAAGTTTAAAACATGTTTTAAACGAATTCCACATTTAAAACATGTTAAAAACAAAACCGTTTAAATCACAAGTACTGTTTTGAAACATGTATAAAACGCTGTTTTAAAACAAAGTGTTTTAAACATAACAACCTTGTTAGAAAGAGATTTTTGTCTCGTCAATCTGATAAATCACTTGACATACTTATTTGTAAAAATAACTGACTTATTAACAATTTTCAATTTTATTTATAACAAAAAGATAGTTTGCTATGAAAAAATGACGATTATTAAACAATTACAGCTTATTGTAAAATAGGAGTTTATTAAGATTTTGTCAAATAAGTTTATTTGAAAGTTATGTTAGAAGATATATAAATTTGTAGAAAATACTGTCCATAAAATAACAATTGTTTTTAACACTAATTTGTTTGACAAAAATACAACAATAAAACTAACTGTAGCAAACAATTTTAATTATTTTAGTTTAGTCATTAATTCATAGCTAACTATTTGTTTGTAAATAAAATAGAGTATAGGTAATAGCTTAGTTGTTTTGTACATAAATATGTCAAGTGATATATCTAATTAAAGAGAAAAAATACCTTTCTAATGATGACCTATAGTTTCAATTTAAAATAAAAATATAATGCAAGTTTGTGTTATATCTTGAAAACAAATGTCAATATAAAATATCTAATAACATTTTATTATATAGTGTAAAATTATCTTAAACTTTGCCGTTTACAGTTTTTTTCTATTTGTTTTAAAAACCGAGAAAACTTGATATAAAAAAAGCCAAATTTTTCGAATTTTTCAAAATATCTAGTAGCCCTTGACTGTTTCGACAATTTTACAAACGTCTTTTTATTCAGCTGGTAAAACTGCACTATTTTGTCCATTTAACCGTTTCTCTATCTCTAATAAAAAAAAAAAAAACAATATAGCCTTGCTCTAAAAACTGCCAAGATAAGTGCGAACGAGACCTATATCAACAAATCCAATAATAGTCCGAAAGCATTATGGTCTTTAATTTAAACTAAGAAAACGAAATGTGATAGTAACTGTGATATTACACCTAACGATTTTAACTTTTTTTTAGCTCAATTGCAGGTAAATTAGTAAATATTTTGCCTGAACCAGATACTGATCCCATTAATTTCTTACATGAATTCCCTGAAGATATTAATATATACCTCCAAATCGAGAAAGTCAGCCCGAATGAGATAAGAAATGTGATAACAACCCTGAAGAGTTCGCAAGCACGTGATATTTATGGAATCTCGGCAAGGTTATTAAAATGTATTACTGAGGTAATATTACTTCCCCTCACAAAATTAAGTATATGTATATAGTCTGACGCATTCCCAAACTGTCTTAAAGTTAGATGCATTATTCCTATTTTCAAACAGGGCAATGTGTCGGATGTAAATAATTACAGACCTATCTCGCTATTACCAATAATATCGAAGGTCTTGGAAAAAATCATGTTTAGACAAATCATTGCATTTTGTGAGGAGCAGAATATTCTGCATTGTGGTTTCCGCAAGGGACTTTCAACCAGCGACGCAGTCAATGCCTTAGTAGAAGAAATTCTAGAGGGATTTAACTCTAGATAATACAGTTTGGCATCTTTCTTTGACCTTAGTAAGGCATTTGACTGCGTGCCTCATGATATCCTTTTGCGGAAGCTCTACTACTACAATTTCCATTCATCAACATGTCGACTCATAAACTCGTATTTGCTAAATAGACAACAACGTGTGCTCTTTAACGGATGTCTATCCTCAGGGTCAAATACTACATATGGTGTACCTCAGGGATCAATATTTGGACCATTGCTCTTCCTGATCTTTATTAATGATTTACCTTTGAGAATCAAAAACGCCAAAATCTTATTATATGCCGATGATACTACGTGTATAAATACCTCAAAAGACGCTCAGACCACCATAACAGCTACTGACCGTGATAATGAGTCTATACTAAAGTGGTTTAGCTCAAACAAATTAACCGTTAACCATAACAAGACGGTAAAAGTCATGTTCGTATTAAGACCTGGGAACTTGTTATTAACTTCGGCAAAGTTTTTAGGCGTATAGCTCGACTCAATGCTAGATTGGCATTCTCACGGCGACTATATCTCGAGGAAACTATGTCAAATAGTTTTTCTGCTGAGAAGCCTTTCAATCTCACTACCTCAGAGGGCGGTAAAGACGGCATATTTCTCATTTTTTTTCATAGCTGAATATCATATGGAATGATAACTTGGGGGCACTCCACCATAACAACTCGCCTATTTGGTCTCCAACGAAGAGCAATCCGGGTTGTAGCGAATTTAGGGTATCGAGATGATTGTAAGGACTCATTTAGAGATTTAAAAATTCTCACACTACCTTCTATGTATGTCCTGTATTGTTTGAAATATGTTCGAAGGCACATTATCCTTTACAAAACACACGATGACATACACACTCATGAGACTCGTTCAAAACACTTGATCTATCCGTCACATCAAAGGATTTCTAAATGTAGAAACGGTGCCAATTACTATGGGCCTAAATTTTTTAACTATCTTCCCGCTAAAATAATATCATATAGCGATGTTAAGTTTAATAAAATAATCAAAAAGTATCTGCTAGATAAAGCATTTTACAGCATTGAAGAGTGTATATCTAATAGATTTCTTGATTTTAATGTCTAAATTTAATTATATGTATGCTTTTGTTTTTATCTATTTATTTATTTTTTTATAAATTTTAACTATTCATGACTTTTATTATGACTATTGTATTGTTTTTTTTTTCAATCATTTTACACCAACAATTTTTTTAACATGTTTTGTTTCGTTACTCGTTTTATTTTATTTATATATTTATTTATCTATTTATTTTACTTCTTAATCTTTCAAAATTGTATGTTTGGCGCCCAACACACCCAATGTTATATGACATATGTAAACTACTGTTTTAACATGAATAAAGTATGATGATGATGATGATGATGATGATGATGATGATGATAATATACTGCCTTTCAAAAAAATCAGAACACAAAGTATTTATTGGACGATTTTAATGAAATTTACAGAATTTGATCATGTAAATGAACTGCATCGATGATCAAAAAATCAATTGTTTTGGTTACTATTTAATGGTATTTTTCCTTGATTTCACCATTATGAAGAGCTGCTGATTTTTTAATGTAATTGCTTCTAATATCCAAGTAGCCTCTAAGTAGTTTGACGTTTCAGTTTGTAAAACATAAAAAGATGCCCCGTGTTCGTCGGCGTGCACAACATCATCATCTAAGTGAATTTGAAAGGGGTCGCATTATTGGATTGCGAGAAGCGGGTTTTTCGGTTCGTGCTATTGCTGAAAGGGTAGGCCGTAGTGTATCGGTGATTGTACGCTGCAGGTCTAGATTGTCCGAAGCTGGGGAGAATTGACGTAGACTTGGATCAGGACGTCCAAGAAGCACCACTGAGCGTGAAGATCGAGCTCTTCGTCTTACAACTTTAAGGGACAGATTTTCAAGTCGCGGGCATTGGGAAATGACTGGTTGGCTCTAAATGGCCAAAGAGTATCCATGGCTACTGTTTACAGAAGAATCCGCAGTTTTGGTATAAGATCCTACCGTCCACAATTGTGTCTACCTCTTACTCCGCAGCATCGCAAGACTTGATTGGTGCAGGGAAAGACAACATTGGACCCATGAATAGAATAACATTATCTTCAGCGATGAGTCTCGGTTCTGTTTATGGGCTCATGGTGGTCGCAGAAGAGTGAGACATCGACGCGGTGAACGCAGAATTTTACAATTTGCTGTTGAAAGACATACGGCTCTTACACAGGGAATTATGGTTTGGGGGGCGATAGCATATGGTAGTCGGTCTCCTCTAGTTTTTTTAGAAGCAAGTCTTAACGCGATTCGGTATATTGACAACATTTTACGGCCAGTGTTAGTGCCCTATATAAATGGCTTGCAGTACCCCATTTTTAAGCAAGATAATGCTCGACCTCACACAGCGGCCATTACAAGACAGTTTTTTGATAGTGCCGAAATCAATTTGTTACCTTGGCCATCTCGTTCTCCAGATCTATCGCCAATAGAACATGTTTGGGATATGATAGGTGTTAGAATAAGTAACTTACAGCGCCCCGCTAACACTGTAATGGAATATAGAGGTCAAATTATCGAAGTTTGGAATAAAATACCCCAAGTCGATATTGACAGCCTGATTTCTAGCATGCCTCGACGTGTTAATGAGTGTTTGGGAAATCGTGGAGGCCCAACACATTAATAATTTTTATTCATTTGTTTTTTGTTTTTCAAGTTGATTTTTTGATCATCGATACAGTTCGTTTACATGATCAAATTGTGTAAATTTTATTAAAATCGTGCAATAAATACTTGGTGTTCTGATTTTTTTTAAAGGCAGTATAGTTTCCTAGATCCCTATAGAGAACATAAAAAATAACTCACTCTGTATATTGTTTTATATGCGAAAAAAATATTAAGAATTGTTTGTATATCGATCAACTACTTCCGAAACCTCATTAGTATAAAATGTCAAATTTTACACAAAATACTAGTAAATTATTACATGAGCTGCGTAATCCCTCTGATTTTTGTTTATAATACGTAAAACCTTATCATAAGCGATTTTTAATAAGAATTTTAAGTAGATGGTTTATACTATTGCTAAATGAATAAAATCTGACTTACGAGAACATCTTTTATTGTTTAATCGATAAAATGTTTGTAAAAATGTGTAAAGATGGAATTTGCCTTATAATAATTTCAATTCAGTTCAATTCGGCAAAAAAAATTGCGGAAATTTATAATGTAGGTTATTTTATATTACAGGGTGGACCAAAAGTCCGTTTAAATTTGAATCGGTAGCTGCGACGAGCAGCGATGGCGGGGTGGGGCGGTGGGGTTACGAAGCGCAAGAGCGGCCATTGGGAATTCAGTACTATGGCGTCGTTCAGCGATAAACAACGTGCGTTCTGTGTACGCGAGTACTACCGCAACAACTAATCTTTTACTCTAGCGCAACGAAGATTTTGCGCTTATTACAACATACGGCGTAAAAATGAAGCTTCATCGATTCAATTGATTCGAAAATGGGTACAGAAGTTCGAGGAGACAGGTTCAACAATGAATCAACCACGATCCGGCCGACCTAGAACATTAAGAGATCCCGAAAACCTCAAGCGTGTAAGAGGGTCTATTCGTGAAAATCATGGACTCTCTACTTGGAAACGGTCTAACGCCTTAGGTGTGCCCAGAACATCTTTGATTCGTATTTTTTACAAAGATTTACAGTTACATCCATGATGAGGCATTCCAACGACTCATTACGTGCTATTCGCAAAATTTCTGGACAAAAAGTGATATCCAAAAGAGGTGCCATTAACTGGCCACCTCGTAGCCCGGACTTATCCCCACTTGACCTTTTTTTTTGGGGATACCTTAAAAGTACAGTTTTCAACAGCAACCCAGTGTCCCTTGAGGAATTAAAGGAAAATATCCGAGAGGAAATGCAAAACATTTCACAAAACACTTGTGAGGCCGTCATTGAAAATGTCCGCTCCAGGTAGCAGCAGTGTCAAAATAGTTAAGGATCACATATGGATGATGTAATTTTTAGAAAATAAAATCCCTATTTGTGTACTTTAATAATAAGTAGAAACTTTTTATCTCACATAACTAGTTTCTTTTAAATCATCATTTGAAATGTACACGAACTTTTGGTCCACTCTGTACTTTAAAAACTTGTAATTCGCCCATTCCATAAATAAGTGCCCACTTTTTGGGGGTACAACAGGGATTTTAGCGAATTTCACATATAATAAAGGCTGTCAAGACATGGTGTTTGGTTGTTACTAGAGGTTAAACAAATTATTGTGTCAATAGTTATAACAATATAAACTTTTAGTATACTTTTGTTTTGAACAAAAAAATATCGTAAACCGTTACCTATACAAAAAAAGTTATTCTGTACTTTTTTGTGCTTAAATGTTCAAAGTTTAAAATACATTTTTTTCCAAAACGAAAAAACTTTATTTATATAGATTCTTTTCAATAAATAAAACATATCTCAAAAAATAATCAAATACTCTTGTTTTAATTTTCTTTAAAAAAATATATGTTATACCCTGATCCTTCTTAAGAATTTCTCCGTTTTCAAAAGTGTGGGCACTTTAAAAATTTTTGAGATATGATTTTTTTACCCGAGCGCTACATTGACATGAGGCGCTCCCGCCAATGATGTAATGGCCCAGATCGCGGTGAGCGCCTCGCTTAAACGCAGCGCTCGGGTAAAAAACATCATATCTCAAAAAGTTTTAAAGTGCCCATCTTTTTGAAAACGGTACTATTCTTAGGAAGGATTTGGGTACAACATATATTTCTTTCAAGAAAATTAAAACATGAGTATTTGATTATTTTGTGAGATGCTCCGGCAAAAAATCATATCTTAAAAAGTTTTAAAGTGCCCATCTTTTTGAAAACGGAAATATTCTTAGAAAGGATTAGGGTATAATATATATTTTTTTCAAGAAAATTAAATATGAGTATTTGATTATTTTATGAGATTTGTTTTATTTATTGAAAAAAATCGATCTAAATAAAGTTTTTTCGTCTTGAAAAAAATGTATTTTAAACTTTGATCATTTAAGCATAAAAAAGTCAAGTATAACTTTTTTTGGATCAGTAACGGTTTACGATATTTTTGAGTTCAAAATAAAAGTGCACTAAAAGTTTATATAGTTATAATTTTTGAAAAAATCATTTGTTTAACCTCTAGTATCGACCAAAAACCATGTCTTGATAGCCTTTATAATATATGTGAAATTCGCTAAAATCCCTGATGTACCCCCAAAAAAGTGTGCACTTATTAATGGAATGGCCGAATTATATTTTCGAAAAAGTGATTGTCTATATTCTACTCATTTAATTTTATATAAAGGTGGGAAGGTGAAAAGTTTATAAACTTATGCTAATTATTGCCAATTATTACTTACATATGAAAAAGAACAAAGTTATTACCACTGCGAGTGTTGTTCTTAGTAGGGACCACAAGGTACAAGAATATTAAACTGTTTTAATCTTAAAATATATTTTAATTACTAACGTGAATAATTAGATACGAATTAGCCAATTATTCAAATATCTCGATAAATTCGATTATTACATCGATTATTTTATCGATTATTAGGTGCATCGGTTATTACATCGATTGTTATATTGATTATCATTGGCTAGCCGTGAGTTGGTTTTTGGTGGGTCGGTAAGTATATTTTGAACTTCACATCAAATTATCGTTTTATACACCTGGCGCATGATGTAAAATTTCAAGTTTATAAAAGCCTGAACAATTTCAGACTACTCTAAACTCGACGTTTTACTTCATGCTTAATCTAGGAGTGAAAGACACTCGTTGGAAGTTTTAAATCTTGAAATGTTGATTGTTGTTTATTACTGTTACAATAAAAATTACATTTAATAGTGCATTAATATTAGAACAAACCAAGTGTTTTAATCGATAGCTGTTTACGCCTATTGACGGTTTGGGCTTAAAATTACTTAAGGGGCCCGCAGTGGCCGAGCGGTTGAGCCGCCGGTTTCGCCAAATCGGTCACGGAGGTGATCTGGGTTCGATTCCCAACGGAGGCGAGTAATTTTTCTAAATAAATATATGTTAATATAGTTAATATATAAATCAACGTTAGTGGCTGAATGGTAAAAACCTATGCCAAACAAACAAAAAAATTACTTAAACACGTAAAATTAAAATAAAGATTTATTATTAACTACATGCATTAAAGACGAACAAACAAATATATACAAACAAAATAACAAGGTAATTAAAAAAGAATATTAAATGGAGATGAAGGTATAAAGAATTAAAATATATGAGAAAATGAACAAAGTTAAATATATCAGATAATGAACAAAGTAAATGAATGAAGTCTTAGAAAATATTACAAATTGCAAAAATCACAAGTATGAAAAACAAGATATAACTTACTCGTACGCTTGGTCGATTGGAAGTGAAGTCTTGTGGAGAAGAGACTCAGGGTGAATTTTAGAAGAATGGTTTGATTGGTTGAAAGGATGTGGTGGGGTAGTCAGGGTAGGTAAAGGAAAGAAAGAAAATTGTACAAGAAAGAGTAGGACAGCGTACGAATATTCTGGAAATTGTAGATTTTCAGGAACTGCATTTTACAAGTTTTAGGCACGTCTTCGCGAGACACAACGGTTTGGAGGAAAAATTTTATACAAAGAGTTTTACAGTCTGTTTATTGGGGTTGGCGATGGTCGCCCCTTGTAAATGCAGCCCTGGTCTCTAGTAACAAAGAAATAGATATAACAATGAAGAATAGAAATACAAATGAAAGAAATGTATTGAAATTAAAAAATGCGCGGGTCCGTCGCGAACAATAGCACTTGGTTTGTTTCACTGATTAAGTGAAACAGACCAAGTGTTTAGTCAATATTTTAATATTAATTAAACACGTTTCACCACGGGTTAGGTGAGAAATTAATTCATCTTATAGTGCATATATGGGCAACCCTCGGCCCCTGGGCCGAATCCGACACCAGCACAGTGTTTCGAATATATGGGAACATGGGACAAAAATCTATAAAACAATTTTGTTTTCTCCAACTTCACGAATATGACACTAAATTATCAAGTTATTTAGCACAAATAATGGCGCATTTATGGATAGAGTACAAATATATACGTAAAACGTCCTAGTAAAAAAAAACGTCAGGACAACTGATAGGCTGGTGAATATAACCTGTTCATTGTGGTCCAATAAGAATGAAGCTATATATATTATGGGCACATGATTTCATCTAGTACTCTGCCCTTAATAAATGTCAAATAATTACAATTTATGACATTTATAAGTAAAATGGCGCAAGTCACGTATGTTGATAGTGAATTGCCTTCTACACCACCAAATATTATAGAATCAGCAAATAGAGAGGTGTACGAGAGTTCCTATAGGCGATTTATGGAATGGAGAGAACTTCCAAATGTGTCGTCTTTTTCGGAAAATGTCTTGATTACATATCTTTACGATTTATCTATCAAAATGAAACCATCCACTTTATGGGGACACTATTCCATGTTAAAGGCAACTATTAATGTAAAAAATGGTATTGATATAAAAAAGTATCCCAAACTTATACCATGTTTAAAGAGGAAGACAGATGGATATCAACCCAAAAAATCAAAAACTTTGACGAAAGAAGAGATTAATAAATTTCTTTCTGAAGCGCCCGATAATATATATTTAATGATTAAGGTAAGAATGTTAAATTATGTATTAATTTTATCTTAGTTTATTCAGTGTGTTTGTATTTTCAGATTGGGCTCATTTTTGGCATAGCAGGAGCACTCCGGCGCGAAGAAATGTCGAAAATTAACATAGCAGATATCGACGATTTAGGGTCGAATTCCAAACACGAAAACGAAGAAACCGAAATCATTTGCAGTCACTGGTGACATATATTTAGGCATTTATAGAAAATATATCGCTCTCCGCCCCCCAATATAATGGAAACTCGTTTTTTTATTAAATACCAAAATGGTAAATGCCATAGACAGGTTGTAGGGGTTTATAAATTGGCGTCGATTGCGCAAGAAGTTGGTACCTTTTTAAATTTGCCGGATTTAAAAACCTACACAGGCCACTGCTTGCGACGCACTTCAGCCACGCTGTTGGTTAACGCAGGTGCCGATTTAACTGCCTTAAAAAGACATGGAGGTTGGCAGTCCAGTACTGTGGCCGAGGGCTATATAGACGATTCAATTTCGAACAAATTGGAAACTGCAAACAACATTTTTGACTTGAATTCACCTAGCACCACAGCTGTTGCCAGCACTTCCTTTGTTTCAAACATAACTGAAAGCAGAACTGAATTGGAGCAAATGAACTTGAAAGTTGCAAGTTCGGGTGCTCCAATTCAGTTCCAAAATTGTTCGAATTGGTCAAATTGTAATATAACAATCCATGTTAATAGTTAAAAATAACTAAATATGTAAATGCTTATAATTGTTTCTCAAACTTTGTTTAATAGTGAATATTTTTTTTTATACTTATACGGATTTTCTTTGGAAAAAAAAGTTTTTAATTTTTTAAAAATTCAAAGGTTGGAGAAAAAATAGTATGTTCAATTCGTACAAAAAAATCGTTTTCGGGGCTAGCAAGATCGCCGGCCTCCGCTGACGCGTCGGCCGGCAATTTCTTGCTCGTCCCGAAAACTACCACTTTTTGTACTAATTAAACAAATAACTTTAGTGGTTGCAATTTTTTTATTTGTTTATATTTTAATAATACTTATATATTTTCATCATTTAACACTTATATACATATATTTATTTTACCGGTGCTTAATAAATGAACTTTTTATTGTTGCTTTCAAAATCTTGAAATTTTCTAGGAATGTTCCTAGATTACATCACAAAACCTTTGAAGAATTTATTTTTTTAAAATTTTCTAAAAAATCCGTTTACCACAAAAGCATTAGACAAAGTTTTTAAATTTATTTTGTGAATATAAATCCGTTTTCAGAAATAAAATATAAAAATATTTAAGAATATAATAATAAAATAATAAGTCAAATAGATTTGAAAATAAGTTCTTAATTATTTTATATACATATATTAATAGAAGTGACTAATACATAATATATACAGAGAGTTTTTCTTTAGAGTATACGTTTTCTAAATTCAGCTTATTTACTTTAAATCTTTAGATATTCGTTGTTTTTTTTTTTAAAGAGTTCAATTTAAAGCTTTAAACGAGTGTTTTCTACTCCCAGACTAAGCATGAAGTAAAATTTCGAGTTTAGAAAAGCTCCGTGAAAATTTGTCGAGGGTCGCGCAGCGATCCAAGACAAATTTTAAATATACATAAATTTCACAATATTTTAGTGTTTATACGCAAGGCGCATGAAGTAAAATTTTGAGTTTAGAAAAGCCCAGAACATTTTCACGGGGCTTTTCTAAACTCGAAATTTTAGTTCATGCTTTGTCTGGGAGTGGAAAACACTCCTTTAAAGCTTCAAATTGAAGTCTTTTAAAACACAATGAATATTTAAAGATTTATATAAAATAAGCTGAATTTGCAATCCGTATACTTTAAAGAAAAAAGGCCCTGTATTTTTTTTAATAATACCTGTCACTAATTCAGCTTTGTATTTGATATAAACGTTTTGGACACTTATAAGCGATAAAAACCCCGTAAGCGCGTTTGTTAATATTTTTAAATTAGTAATTCCTTATTATTACGTATAAATAATAATTATTAATACTATATTTAAATAATATTGGTAAATTCACTTAAAAATAACTTCAAACCTTTAATACTTTCACCATCACAACCCGCAATATTCAAACGCGAACATATATCGTCGAATACACACTGTTTATGGTCACTTTTCTAAACATTTAACCACATATTTGCTAGATCATTTTTTATGACGGTACCTCTCTCTCTCTACAAAAAATCATAACTTTTAAAAAAGCAGTCAGAAGCAGATGATCCCTGAAAAATTTTGAAGTATATTAATGTACTAATAAGGGGATGTTAGCACCCTAAAACGTTTTAATACGTTTTTTTGAACCCTCTTCAAAGTTTGTAATCGCATAAATTTTATACGAAATTGAGGAGTTTGTTTAAAAATTATTTGAGGAGTAAATCGTACACCAAATGATAAACTTTAAATGATATCTTAAACTACATACCCTGGGCTACAGAATCCATCATAGATTATTTAAAAACACTTCGTAGCAATTGTAGTATAACACTTGAACAATTGATACAATAGAACTGATATTAAAGACAAGTACCCGTTCGATCATTCTCTCGGTTTGAGAGTACATTAATAAGAAATTAGCGAAACCCAGGTAGCTGTTGAATGGATTTCTTGGAGTAATAGCTTATCTACTTTACTGTGGTGATATGAAAATCCTTATAATTAAATATTAATGTTTGTCCATTGCTCGAAACACTGGGGTACAGTATCCGGATCCGGCCCTCCACCAGCTTCAATCCGGCTAGCGAGAGAAATTTCAAATAACGCGCAAAAAAATAAGATTTAGCACACATACTTTATTTGTAATTACCGTCAACGAACCTAAAACTGTATTTATTTAAATCATAAAAACTAAAATCGATAAATAATATTATTAAGCGTACGCTGTGGAACGCCAAAGATCGAGTCAGAAATAGTCGTCAGAAAGAAACAAACAGATAAAGATTCGGGAAGCCGCCCGGTGGCCTTGAAGCGGTCCAGAGTCGACTGTTATTCATAACGCGGTTATCATCGCATATTTGCGTACGATCGAGGGTATTCTAGTTGTTTATTGCGGGTAATATGTAAACCGCTCAGCGTGCGTGTCAACTCATTACTTCTTAGCAACTGATAAGAAAAGACGCGGGAAATATTTAAGCAAATTCAGCTCAGAAGAGAAGAAATCTATCAAGATGTCTGATTTAAAAATGCGCAAAGTGGACACAGAATGTCAATTCCAAAGCAAATGGATTGATGAATACTTTTTTATCATGCACAGTGGTAAACCTATGTGTTTGTTGTGCAACTCCAGCCAGCATTTCGTTCAATATAATTTACTTACGGGCCAGTTAAGAAAGGATAAAATTAAAAAACTCATAACCGATCTAGGAAAACAGCAACAAATGTTCCATTCACAAAGATCAAATCTAGACAGTGTTGGTAAAACTAGTTTCATAGTTAGTTCCAAAATAGCGAAAACATCAAAGTCATTTTCTGAGGGAGAGTTTGTTAAAGAGTGCCTAGTAGATGTTACAGAACTTTTGTGTTTAAAAAAGAAGAAAGAGTTTATGAAAGTGAGCTTATCGCTCATGATGGCTAGTGATATCATAAAAACATTGACTGAGGGATTCGCTGGTTTTCAAGCATTTTCGATTGTTTTGGATAAAAGTACAGAATTATCTGACACAGCCCAGTTAGCTATTTTTATACGAGGTATTGATGAAGAATTTGTAGTGATAAAGGAATTACTGGCTTTGCGGCCGCTACAAGGGACCACTACTGGAAAAGATATTTTTGCCTAGGTGCAAAGAACTTTTGGGCAATATTGTTTTTAGTGGTGTAAATTAGTTGGAGTGTGTACAGATGTTGCGCCATCAATGTTCGGTTCACGAAAAGGTTTTATCGGAATTTTGAAGGAAAGAGTAACCGCTATGAATGTGCAAGTGAGTGATTTAATAATTATGCATTGCATTATTCACCAACAAAACTTGTGCTCTAAGTCCATTCCACAGAAGAACGTTATTGCTGTGATAGTAAATACCATCAATTTCATTAGATCCCGGGGTCTTAACCATCGCCTGTTAAAGCATTTTTGGATGAACACTCTTCAGAACACGACGATGTGACATACTATTGCGAAGTAAGGTGGTTAAGCAAAGGCAAAATTCTAACAAGATTTCATGACATTAGAAAATAAATATCTGATTTTATGGAAATGAAAAAGAAACTATTGCCGCAAATTTGTGATCCAGCATGGCTTTGTGACTTGGCATTCCTGGTAGACATCACAGAATACGTAAACGACCTGAACTTGAAGCTTCAAAAACAAGGGCAATTGGTAAATCAGCTGTACAGTCATCTCAAAGCTTTTCAAAAGAAAATTCGCTTGTGGGAAACACAACTGAGCAGTAAAAACTGTTTTTATTTTGTAACATTAGCCAGTCACGAAAAAATTGATTACGGTCGCTATGCTGAAGAACTGAATCTACTGTCAGAGCAATTCGCTGATCGGTTTTCCGATTTTAAGAATATCGATAGCACTTTCAATATTTTTGCAAATCCGTGTAAGTATAATGTTGAAGATACTCCGCTTCACCTACAAATGGAGTTGATCGAGCTTTAAGAAGACTCATATTTGAAGTCTAAATTTGATGATGTAGAAGTAAGCGAATTTTACATAACATACCTTTCCGAAAAAAAAGTATCCAAATCTGAGAGTTTTCGCAAGAAAAATAATTTGCACATTCGGAAGCACGTATAAATGTGAGCAGCTTTTTTCAATCATGATAATTACACTTAAAGCCTATGTACTAGTGATATTGACCCCAATATTAAACATCTTGTTTCTCAGCTTCAAACTCCTATTATGTAAATTTGCTTTTTATATGTTTGATAATGCTATTATAATTGTAATAGATAAAAAATTATGTGAATTTTTATCGCCTTTTTATTCACTACTACCTACTTATTTCTTACCTACGGCCCGCGACCTGATTAAGTCCCGAAATTACGCCTTTAGCTAAGTAAAGGTTGCCCATAGCTGTTATAGTGCATTGACTACTCATTTAATGTGAAAGTTTATTTTTTTTAAAGTTAATACTATCGCAGTCTTTTCTTCAGTGGTGCAAATGTGATTCAATTGATTTATAAAAGGATGCCACGAGGCCAAAAGTTGTTTAAACACATCTACAATTTAAAAAAATAGATTATACTCCTACATTTTTGTGCATTTCATTATTAAAAGATAATATTTTGGTAATATACTTACTGATATGAGCATGTTACTTTGGTCAAAATAATCAGCGACGGGCATCACGTGTTTGTAGAAATTCGAGAGCTCCATCCGAGCTAGAGACAGGACGACTTGTCCCAATTTGGCACCGTAATCAATTTGGCGTTCTAAGACCTTCTGCCTCCAGGCTATCAGTATTACACCATTTATTACTTGAATCTGCAAAGAAGTAAAAACACCTAACATTAATAATATACCACATCTGTTGATCTTACGCCCGGTTTCTCCAACGCATCTTAACTAAATAAAATCGATCCTATAAATAAGACGTTCCTGTGTTGTACCAACCATAAATCAGATCTTAAAGTCATAAAAAGGTCTTACATTACAAGACATTAAAATTGGCGTCTTAGTAATAATAATAATGCTTATTGTCAAATAGGAAACAAATTACCAATTTGTAATAGGTCAGTAGGGGTCATGTGCAAAGATTATTTTTGACGAAATTAAATTGAAATATTAATACAAAAATCACCCAAGAGAATAATAAAGAAAAATCAACATCCAGTAAATACGAGAATAATATTAGTCGATCAAAATTTTTTGTATAAAAAAAATAACAAATGCAGCATCGCCTTAAAATAATAAACAAGTACCGGCGCGTGGAGAAATGCTAAGACGTACAGAAAAATTCAGTTCAGGGTTTAACGAACGCAAATACAATAAGTGTGCAAAGTCAGGGAAATGAAGTTGACGTCAGAGAAGGAAGGGTTTTGTGACCATATATGGTAGTAGATAACGTCTACACAACAAAATCAGGGGAGGGGAGAACTTTGAGAGCAGCAAAGAAACGATTCTAAAAATCAGTTAGAGTTTTGAGACAGGGACGAGGACAGTCAGTATTTGAATGTAAATGGGGGCAGTTGAGAATGGGAAGTTTCAGTGAGATGTGAGTTCGTATTGGGACAGGGACTAAGATAGTCAGTATTTGAATGTAAATAGGGACAGTTGAGAATAGGAAATTTCAGTGGGATGTGAGTTAGTGAAGTAATGTTGATAAAAAGAGTTAAGTATTGAGAATGGAGTTAGAAAATGGAGAATGGAGTTAGGGATAACAGCGCTGGAGAGACTATCACGTAAGAGTAAAATTAATTCTACATCAAACCGACTAAGTTGAAATGAAATAAACAAAACCAGCGAAATAATTTAAACATCTGGGAAAGGGGGAAGATGGAGGGGGGGATGAGAATAAGGGATGCATGGTGATTGATGTGTAAGGCCGAATTGAACAAGAAAAAGAGGTATGTCCTACTAACTAATCGACCCAGTCGATTGATGTGTTAGGCCAATCCGAGTTAGTATTGCTCTAAGTGTCCTAACTAACCACACGAATGAGGGATGTATGATGATTGATGTGTAAGGCCGAATTGAGCGAGAAAACGAGGTATGTCCTACTAACTTATCGACCCGGTCGATTTATGTGTAAGGCCAATCCGAGTTAGTATTGCGCTAAGTGTCCTACTAACTAACCACACGAATGAGGGATGTATGGTGATTGATGTGTAAGGCCGAATTGAGCGAGAAAACGAGGTATGTCCTACTAACTAATCGACCTAGTCGATTCATGTGTAAGGCCAATCCGAGTTACTATTGCTTTAAGTGTCCTACTAACTAATCACAAAAAAAAAATAATTCGATTATGAGTGGAACGAAGTGAAAGGTCGTTCTACTCATTAATCGGAAATGAATGGCGATTGATGTGTAGGGCCGATGTGAGAGATTGTCCCACTAACTAATCGCAAGTGTGTCGAGTGTGTGATGCTAGCTCCGGGATGGTTTTTGTGGGTTTCCCATCTTGTAATAGTTCAGGGTAGAGTAGTGGATTTAAATAGGATATATTGCATAATTGATAAGTACATGACAATGATATTGTAACGAGTTGAGAGTCCGAAGAACTCTGGTCTTGTCGTCTTCCGTGGTGGTATTTATATTAGATGTTGGTGCTGACTCGAGGTGATTTGGACGCTGATGGTCACAAGTTCACGGAGTAAAATGCTGACTTGTAGGAGTTGCGTAATCCGTCGGCTGGGCTGGCGGTCGCCGTGTCTGTCGTAAGTGGGGCATCAGGTGACCGTCTGGAATTGTGTGTACGTTACGATTGCATTATTGAAATGAGTGATGCAATCGTATTTAATAATTAATAATTAATTTATGTCTATGGAGATTAGACATTCTGCCCGCCGGGAGTATGGGGCACCAGTGGTTGAAGTTGGATGGACTCGATTTTCCTTGGAACTGGATATCTTCTGTCATTCCTTGGTGTCTGGACTGTGCTGTATTCTGGAGACCTTCTGGATGCTGGAATGGGCGTCTTTGGAGGTTCGTTTTGACGTTCCGCTGGTGATCTTTTCCGATATTTCCTCCAGATTGTGTGGATAATTGCAATTCCCACCCCCAACATGCAAACTGTGCACAAGGTTGTGACGGCACTGGTCCATGAAGCGTGATATCTAATGTGCTTCCAGTTGATGGACGACAGCTGTTCCCCGAGTGCCACTTCTTCGCCGATTATGTTGGTTGCCATATGATTGTTTGATCTTAAAATGGATTTAAAATCGACCGGCTTCATAGGTGGTAATGTTTGTCCACCCATAAATGGAACGTCCGCCTTTTTGGAATATGTTGCCAAGATTGGTGTGGAGTCTATTCGGTTTGGTGTGAGAATCACATGTTGTGTGCGAATGGAGCAATCCTGGGTTATTTGGATTACACCCGTGGTGTTTAATTTAATATCCTCCCGTGTACCATTACAGGATATGGCTATCTTTATGGGCGACGGTGTGATGAAAAGCCATGTGTTTGACATGTGTAGTTGCTTCCATGTAATTGCGTGTAGTGGAAACTTTTTTGTTCTGCATTGTAACTTATCTTCCCGATCAAATATTTGACTAATAACGCATTCGGGATGCGTCTCGATGTCCATGATTTGGGTAGGTGCGCAGAGGTACTCATGTCGTGTCAGAGTTCTGCAGGCGGAAAATTCTGCTTCTTGTAGATGGAAGTACAGTTGTTGATTGTAGTCAACTGCGATGATATCTTGCGATATGACTAGTGCCTCGTAATATGTACTGTTGATTTGACATGGTGTTGCTGTTGCTTTCATTAGAGTGAATTGCGATGTATCCACAATAAGGAAGTGCCCATGAATGTGTATTGTGTTGTTCTCTTGTTTGCTTTGAACGTTGACGATAGGCAAGGATAGAATTTGTAGATTGGATGGGAGCTTAGCATTTGCGCGTTTTATGATGGATTGTATCTGAAGGGGAGGGATTAGAGCATGGAAATTGTTTTCGCTGTATTGGATGTTTAAAATTTTGGAAAGATGATGGTAGGTTTCGCTGAGGTAATTGTGTGCTATTTGATAAGCACCAAGGAGATGGATATTTAATTTGTTTGAGTTGATTGCGGCATACCATTTTGACATTTCTTGAATTAGTTGGAAACCTTGGTTAATTTTTAATTGAAATTGTTGTAACTTCTTTGCCATGTCTTCTTCTGTATTGTTGAATGTTGCCATGGCTGATATCATCAATTTGGTTTGATGTTGTGCTGTATGGATGAGCTGCTTCTGATTGGCATTGAAATCTGTCGCTTTCTGGACGTAGATTCGCTTTTGGTTGATTAATTGAAATCTGTCGCTTTCTGGACGTAGATTCGCTTTTGATTGATTAATTGAAATCTGTCGCTTTCTGGACGTAGATTCGCTTTTGGTTGATTGAAATTGAAATCTGTCGCTTTCTGGACGTAGATTAGCTTTTGGTTGATTAATTGAAATCTGTCGCTTTCTGGACGTAGATTCGCTTTTGATTGATTAATTGAAATCTGTCGCTTTCTGGACGTAGATTCGCTTTTGGTTGATTGAAATTGAAATCTGTCGCTTTCTGGACGTAGATTCGCTTTTGATTGATTAATTGAAATCTGTCGCTTTCTGGACGTAGAATCGCTTTTGGTTGATTAATTGAAATCTGTCGCTTTCTGGACGTAGATTCGCTTTTGATTGATTAATTGAAATCTGTCGCTTTCTGGACGTAGAATCGCTTTTGGTTGATTAATTGAAATCTGTCGCTTTCTGGACGTAGATTCGCTTTTGATTGATTAATTGAAATCTGTCGCTTTGATTAATTGAAATCTGTCGCTTTCTGGACGAAGATTTCTACCAATTCAAATTCGTTGTTCACAAAGTAGTCATCTATGTACGCTTGCTCGTGCCCCATTATTTCTTCATGCAGTTCTTGCGCACTGCCCCATTGTTTTTGTAATCGTTCAAGTAGGGATTGGTATCGTTCTTTTGGTTTTCCGTGATTTTTTTCATCGTTGATTGTGTTCATCGTTCTCGTGAGACGATTGAATTTTTCTTGCTGCCGTTGTAAACGGATTTGCTGCTCTGTTAGCGAAGGAGTTTTGTTTATCGTTTCTGCCTTCTGATCGTGAGATGAATTATCGTCATCATCCCACATATTTAGCCGTTTTGCATCGGATATAATGGAATTCTTTGTTTCTTCGTATAACATCTTGATTTGTTGAAAATAACTGGTCGTGAAATAGGTATGTTCTTCGGAAACGTTGCAATCATTTAGGAGAACGTCGTTGTCTTGAACTACACCCCAGAAATTTTCCACTGCCTCCAGGCGTTTAATGAAATATTCTTTTGATTATCTTGAAATTGCGTCTTTCTTAGTGTTGATGCCTATGTGTTTGATTTTCTGGCCCAACTCTTCTTGCTCTTGTGCGATTGTGTTGGCACGCTCCATTGTTTTGACCGTCAATGGGGTGCGATTTGATGTTTGGAATGAAAACTGGCGCTTAGGCGTGGTGCGTGCTGACCCAAGTTTTCGGATTTGGAAGGAAAATTGACCGGCGCTTAGGCTTGGTGCGTGCTGACCCAAGTCAATTTGGATTTTTTTTTTGTTTGTTTGATTTTTGGAAGAAAGCTGGCGCTTTGGCGTGGTGCGTGCTGACCCAAGCTTTCGGATTGAAGGGAACTAACTGGCGCTTAGGTTTGGTACGGGCTGACCCAAGTTAGCTTTTTTTGTTCGAAGGACCATTATCCGGTTCGAAGGACCATGTAATAGTTCAGGGTAGAGTAGTGGATTTAAATAGGATATATTGCATAATTGATAAGTACATGACAATGATATTGTAACGAGTTGAGAGTCCGAAGAACTCTGGTCTTGTCGTCTTCCGTGGTGGTATTTATATTAGATGTTGGTGCTGACTCGAGGTGATTTGGACGCTGATGGTCACAAGTTCACGGAGTAAAATGCTGACTTGTAGGAGTTGCGTAATCCGTCGGCTGGGCTGGCGGTCGCCGTGTCTGTCGTAAGTGGGGCATCAGGTGACCGTCTGGAATTGTGTGTACGTTACGATTGCATTATTGAAATGAGTGATGCAATCGTATTTAATAATTAATAATTAATTTATGTCTATGGAGATTAGACACATCTCGTAATGCGAATGCAGGAGCTAGTTAATTTTGCTCCCACAAGTAGAGTCATATATTTTTTTGAGTTTAACTAAATGCACATGACTTCTAAGCATAAACGTTGGGTAATATATTTTGTGAATATAAATAATATAAGACATACCAATTCATTAGAAATGTCATGAAAGGTCAATAAACTTTGCATACGTTAAGCTCATATCCTGTTTTATTTATTGTCAACACATCCTCCTAGTCAAATTAAAAGGGAAGAAAGACACAGTATTTACGATAATGCATATTGACACAAACAACGAACCTGGTAAATAAATAAAAGGGTTACTACATACACAACACAACGTAAACAATAATACAAATTATAAATTTGTACAATACCTAGGGTCGAATCATTACAAATTACAAGACAATTTACTATTAATAAATAGTTTTAAAATTATAAACTAAAAATAATAACATTTCACTTCGTCACTAACAACGTTCTAATAAGGATGTCAATGGTAGAAAAAATACGTCACAAGTTGGTGGAAGTTGATTAAACAAATTGCAGATCACAATAATAGGCGATTTTAATCCAAAATTAGTCCTATTATACTTCATATTGAATGTGGTCTTATATCTACTATTGTAAGTTGGAATATGCAAGCTAACTAGCTGTAAAATATCAGGGCTGTCAATTCGATCATGCAGAAGCTTGTGTGAGAACGTGACGCCTAGTCTGTGACGACGGCATTTAAAAGATTCGACATTAAATTTGTCTAGCAATAATGAATGATCACAGCCTCTGTCATGGTAAAGTCCCTCAACTTTGATGTGCAGAAACTTTAGAAACTTACGTTGAACACTTTCTAGTATGTTAATCTGAAGTTGAGTTTGTGGATTCCAAATTAAGGATGCATATTCCAACTTTGAACGGACATAAACGTTAAATAGAGTTAACTTGTTTCTCGTTGATCACTTGGTAAAACATTTCTATTAATATATAGGTATTTGATTGAAATTCACTTGGTTTGTTTTACTAATAAATTATTTTATTTTCAACTAGTTTCGGCCTAATGCCATTTTTTTTGTACACCATTCTTGAAAATGGCATTATGCCGAAACTAGTTAAAAATAAAACAATTTATTAGTAAAACAAACCAAGTGAACTTCAATCAAATGCCTATATGTTAAATAGAGATTTCAAAGCATTCGGATTTCGCAAATTTGAAAAATTACGATGTATAAATCCTAATGCTTTGAAGGAACTCTTTATAAGTGTTTGAACGTGAGGATTAAATATAAAATTGTTTCAAACAAAATACCTAAATCTTTGAAGACTGTGACTTGCTCAATAGAATTATTGCTAACTATGTAATTAAATGAGATTGGTTTAGATTTTTTGGTAAAGGATATAAATTTGCTTTTATTGCTATTCAAATTAAGATTATTAATATTACACCAAGATAACATCAAGTTGATTTTGTAAGCATTGACAGTTAGCAGGTTAGCAATTGTTGAGTAAATCTTTAAGTCATCCGCGTATAAGAAGTGTTTACACTTTAATAAATAAGAAAGATCATTTATAAAAAGGTTAAAAAGAAACGGACCCATCATCGAGCCTTGGGGTACACATGCACTTGGAAAGTATGAGTTTGATTTAATAATATATTACGTAACATGAGTGGTATGCAGCATATTACATATGAGCGGATATGTTGCGCACGAGCCGCGCAGCGGCAAATGCAGTATTCCGCGAGTATGTAATTGCCATACCACTCGAGAAACGTACGATACTTAACCTACGCCCTAGCAAAATATACAATGAACATGAAAGAACAACTTATTTATTGCAATAATTTTTAATAGTAACATGACAATGATAAAAACTAAATGACTACTTGATCAATATACAGGGAATTTTTCTTTTGGGTAAACATATGCATAAAGCTGTACATTTTCCGACTTTCGTTATTTTTTAAAAGATTTCAATTTGAAGCTTTAAACGAGTGTTTTTCCACTCCCAGACTAAGCATGAAGTAAAATTTCGAGTTTAGAAAAGCCCCGTGAATATTTGTCGAGGGTCGCCCAGCGACCCTCGACAAATTTTCTGGGCTTTTCTAAACTCGAAATTTTACTTCATGCGCCACGCATATAACCCACTCATTCCAAGTGAGGTTCAAATATTTATAAAGTTTACTATATTTTAATGTTTTACACGCGTGGCACATGAAGTAAAATTTCGAGTTTAGAAAAGCCCAGAAAATTTGCCTCGGGTCGCTGCCTCGGGACAAATTTTGCTTATCATGCTTAGTCTGGGAGTGGAAAACACTCGTTTAAAGCTTTAAATTGAACTCTTAAAAAGAAGGAATAACTAGAGATTTAAAGAAAATAAACTGAATTTGGAATTCGTACACTTTAAAGAAAAACTTTCTGTACATTGAAGAAATGTCATTTGGTTGTGCGGTAAGCAATCAGCTGTCAGCACGTTCAGCTGTCAGCACGTAATGTACTTGTCGAAGCTATTACGTGCATGTGTACGTAATGTCAATCATACTTGTCAAGATGATAGTGTGGTATGATGCGGTAACTAGATAGGGCGTAGGTAAAATTATTTACGATCTGTAGGATAAGATGCTTTAAGCTAGGTTGAATCAAGTATCAAATCTGTATTCACTTAGGCTATTTACAATAAAATAGATGTGAGACGTCAATTAATAATTAAAATTATGTGTGAAATAAATTAAATTAAATATTATCACAATTACAATACAATCTTTAAATAAAAGACATACATAACTAATTCAAAAATTCGGAAATTGAATAATAACATTTATCGACAACAGATTTTTTTAATTTTTTACGAAAAGTGTTACGATTTGCGGTTGACTTAATATCATCAGGCAATATGTTATACATTAGTGTGCCGACATAGTATGGTGATTTCTCAAACTAACGTGTTTGATGTTTTTCAACTCTCAGCAACATCCTATGCCTAGTATTATGTGAGTGGTTTGTTGAGTTCTTAGAGAAAGAATGGTAATTATCTTTAACAAGTAGAATACCATTAAGAATATATATGCATGGTGAAGTCAGCAAACCGAATCTTATAAAATAATGTCGGCAAGAGTCTCTGGGCTTTAGATCGCAAATTAGGCGTAGTATATTTTTCTGGAGAACAAATACCCTTTGAATATTAGTTGCGTTACCCCATACTAATATATTGTAATTCAGAAACGAGTACGCCAGCGAATAATAAATAGTGAAAAGGGTGGCCTTGTTCAGAGATGACTTTAGTTGCCTAATTGCAAAAAAAGCACTAGAAAGTTTCTTGCAGATAAAACTAATATGGTCATCCCATCTTAAGTGTGTATCAACTATAGTGCCCAGAAATGTTACTGTTGCCGACAACCCAAAGCCTACAAGACCTACTGATGGCGTACGCCTATTCGAGAAATATACATATTCCGTTTTGGTGTTGTTCAGTATGAGCATATTTTTGGAACACCATGGTTCAAAGTCTGTGGTAATGTTCGTTACCAGTCTATGAAGTTCCTCAGGCGTCTGCGCTGAGACCACTATTGATGTGTCATCAGCATACATAATCAAGTTCCCTGATGTTACATATAAAGGTAGATCATTGACATAAAGCAAAAATATTAGTGGTCCCAGCACTGACCCCTGCTGAACCCCTATATCCACTGTAAACTCATCAGAGATGGTCTCGCCTAACTTAACCCGAATTTTTCGGTTGCGCAGGTAAGAGTCGAGCCATTTTAAGACACAACCACGAAAACCAAACGACGTTAACTTTTTTATAATAAAGTCAATCGTTATCGTATCGAAGGCACGGGACATATCAAAAAATAGACCCATGACTTCTAGGCCATTATCCAGGTGTTCATATATATGTTTGACTAAATGGTTAGTAGCAGTTGCTGTTGATCTACCAGGTCTGAAGCCGTGTTGACATTCGTGTAGTAGATTGAATTTTGTTAGGTAGTTAATCATTTGATTAGATACTATGGTTTCGACAAGTTTTGAAAAAATGGTGAGTAATGCGACCGGACGATAATTACTACATTCAGTTTTTTCACCTTTTTTGTGAATAGGAACAATAGACGCGATTTTTAGAAAATCTGGAAAATAGCCATTAGATACGGCTAGGTTCACGATATATGTTAGATGTTTCACAATACCACTTGCCACGAATTTTAAAACTTTCACTGATATCCCGTTTCCTCCGGTGGAGTTAACATTTTTTAAATTATTTATACACTTCAACATTTCATTCTCTGAAATTGGGTTGAAGAAGAAACTGGTGTTGTTAAAGTTATCAACTGTGCAGGCGTTTGACATATTCTTAAAAAAATTGTCACAAAAACCAAAGTATCTAAGTTTACCTATTAACAATTAATGGTCCAACCTGTGAAACGCTTTTGACATATCAGTTTGCTCCGCTGAATCTAATGATTTGGCTATATCATGCGTAATAATGGTCAAATTAGTTACTGTAGAACATTTTGGAATAAAGCCATGCTGTTGAGAAGATAGGTATGGAGAAATGTGGAAATAGATTTGATCATAGAGAGTTTTCTCGAATATTTTAGCGATGTGAGATAGTATTGCTACAGGACGGTAGTTTGTTATATTCCGTTGATTAAGTGACGTTTTTGGCATGGGACAAATCGATGCAATTTTTAATTTATTAGGAAATGCAGATGTTTTCATAGATAGGTTAAATATTATTGAGAACGGGTAATATAGAATAGAAGCACAATCTTTTAATATAAAGGCTGGTAAATTGTCATTGTTTGATGAAAATCTATTTAGTAATTGCTTTAGAAATATAAAGACAGTTTTGTCGGATATTTGCGCATAGGAAAATTAAGGGATATTGTTAACGTTCGGAACTGTGGTTCCTACATATGGCATTGTTAAAACTGATTGAAAGTATTTTCGAAATCCATTAGGAATATGTTCAGGTGTTTGGTAAGCCTCATCCTCATGAATAAGTTCTGCAGGTATTCTCGAAGGATTAAATTTTTTACAATTAATATATGACCTAAATTGTTTTGGATCGCTAGTAAGCTGCGGCTCTATAGAGGGTGGGCCACGAATAACGCCCATTAAAAGTTTTCGGGATTCCTGACAAAGGAAAAATTTGAAAAAATTCTACATTGCATGGTTGAATGCGATCACTTCATGGAAAATATTTCGACTTTCTATCAGTTCCGGTTGTACCGGAAATGGCTACCAACTTTGTTATTTTAAATGGAACAACCTATATATTATTTTTTTTTTAGATTCCCAGTTCAATTGTCTACCCTCTCATATGAATTTATGTTCACTTAACTCTTACAGTTTTTGAGTTAAAAATGTATTTGTCAAATATTGACATCAAATAGACGTTTTGAAAAATGCCTATAACTTCTAGTAGGGACAAGATAGACAGACGAGCGGCATCTTGAATTGTTACTTATAGATCCCTCTAGAATTAAAAAAATTGACATCTGTCAATTTTGACAATAGGTATTTCAAAAATGTCAATATTTCAGTGCACACTTAAAAACATCATAATTCAATGTTTTCAAATGGAATGACCAATATTTTATCTCATATGGTGATTGGCAAAACAATTTGCAACATAAAAGTATTATGTCTCCTTATATCTAGAGCAAGTAGTTTTTGAGTTATTTCGAAATTTCTTTCCTCCCAGAATGCTTGCACAACTGAATAATTCCTGTACTATTCACACGTGCACCATAGTAGGCTACTGTCAATATTCGCTGAACCGAATCTGTCAATATTTTTGAACGCTCCGTTCGAGTAATATTAAAATGAATAAGTATACCAATCAAGAAGTTATGAATTTATTCGTCATACATGGTCAGTGCGACAGAATTGTTGAGAGAACTTGCAAAATTTTCAACAAAACTTACCCACACTTACCGCCGATGGATAGAAGAAAATATAGAAGACTGGAGTCAAATTTTGTACAATTTGGAAAACGAAACGCAGAAAAAAATCAACCAAAGCCAATAACGCAGAACGAGGAAGTTTAAGTGAATGTTTTGGCTTATTTTCAAGCAAATCCACGCGCATCCACCCGTAGTTGCCAGGAGGATTTGGGAGTAAGCGGAACATCACTGCGATGAATTTTGAAAATATACCGTATGCATAATTATAAATTTAATTTGGTGCAAGAATTATTTTCTCAAGATGCAGTGAACAGGATTGATTTTTGTGAGTGTTTGTTGGTTAAAAATCAAGAAGACAATGACTTTTAAAAAAAAATATTTGGACCGACAAATCAAATTTCTATCGTGAAGGTATTTTCAATAAAAAAACCAATCACATGTGGTCAACTGAAAATCCACATGCAACGCTTGTACATAATTCCCAACACAAATTTAGTTTCAACGTATTTTTCCTTTTGATGGACACGCGTGTTACTTTTTATTTGTACCACGAAAGATTAAATAGTGGTAGATATTTACAAATTTTAAGAAATTTTGTAGAGAATTTTTTGGATAAGCTTCCCTTGAATTTAAGGATAAGTTCATGGTATCACCTCGATGGAGACCCAGCTCATTGCACACACGAAATATCGCAGCAACTCACGAATATGTTCGAAGATAGATGGATTCGAAGGTTAGGTCCGTGGAACTGGCCCGCTAGATCTCCAGATCTTACTCCACTCGACTTTTTCCTTTGGGGTCGTATAAAAAATAAAGTTTATGCCACTGTCGTCAATACCCGAGAAGAATTGGAAGCAAGGGTGCGAGCTGCATTCGCGGAACTAAGTGCAGAAGAAATTAGGCCGAGCAACAACAGAGGGTGTCGCAACACGTGCTGCACAGTGCTTATACGTTAATGGTCATCATTTCGAACAATTGTTATATTTTTTTTTCTGTTCTTGCATTTAATTATTCGTTTAAATATTACTTTATCTCAATCTTCTTGCTTTTGTTTTGTTTGTAAGTTGTAAGTGTGGAAAACTTTCGTTAAACAACAATTTTGTCGCACTAGCCATATATGACGAATAAATTCATAATTTCTCGATGCTACATTTATTTATTATAATATTACTCGAAGTGTTCAAAAATATTGACACGTTGGAAACGAATTTTTCTAGATTGGGTTCAGTGAATATTGACAGTAGCCTAGTATGGTGCATGTGTGAATTGTACAGGAATTATTCAATTGTGCAAACATTTTGGGAGGAAAGAAATTTCGAAATAACTCAGTAACTACTTGCTCTAGATATAGGGAGACATAATACTTTTATGTTGCAAATTGTCTTGCCAATCACCATATGAGATAAAATATTGGTCATTCCATTTGAAAACAATTGACAGATGTCAATTTTTTTAATTCTAGAGGGATCTATAAGTAACAATTCAAGATGCCGCTCGTCTGTCTATCTTGTCCCTACTAGAAGTTATAGGCATTTTTCAAAACGTCTATTTAAGGTCAATATTTGACAAATACATTTTTAACTTAAAAACTGTAAGAGTTAAGTGGACATAAATTCATATAAGAGGGTAGACAATTGAACGGGGAATCTAAAAAAAATAATATATAGGATGTTTTATTTAAAATAACAAAGTTGGTAGCCATTTCCGGTACAATTATATAAGATTTTAAATATTTCATTGTATAATTCAATATCCGGAGGTGTATTTGCACGGGAAGTAGTTGTTTCAATGGATATTTATCGTCTTAAGTTGTCTTATTAATTAAGACATTGATTGCATTTTCACGAATAGTTTTTTCGTAATTTTATATATTATGTTTAAAGTGTGCAAACTATAAGAAGCGTAAACTTGTTTTCTCGAATTCGAGTAGTTTTGAATTTGAATTTATCTTGTTTGAACTGTACCGTAAGGTAAATAATAAGGTCTCACATTCTTCATACCTGCTAATGACATAATCCCCTTTCTTACCTATAAATATCGACCATATTTTTCACTCATTCCATTTCTGTGTACCTGTTCATTCCACACACAACACTTTTTCTAAGTAAGTTAATTTTAATTTATTCCCAATTTTTTCAAAAACGTCATAAGCAAAGCTATACTGAAGAGAGATAAATCTCGAAACGCGTCTATAGATGGCCTAAGACATTAGTTTTAATCCAAGTCCTTTCACTTCTAATTTTATTTTTGTTATCTCTCCTTCCATTTTAAATTTATATTTGTTAGTTGGTTTGAAGAGAATTTGACCTAAACGTTACATATACTTTAATAGAGCGTTGTAACAAATCAAATTATATAAGATTTTAAATATTTCATTGTATAATTCAATATCCGGAGGTGTATTTGCACGGGAAGTAGTTGTTTTAATGGATATTTATCGTCTTAAGTTGTCTTATTAATTAGGACATTGTTTGCATTTTCACGAATAGTTTTTTCGTAATTTTATATATTATGTTTAAAGTGTGCAACCTATAAGAAGCGTAAGCTTGTTTTCTCGAATTCGAGTAGTTTTGAATTTGAATTTATCTTGTTTAAGTTTGATAACATCTATGTTCATAGGAGACATATTAGAGGTACATTGTAACGATAATTTGATACAAGGATAATATGTGTCCTCATGGATCAAGTTCTTTTCACATGCTACAGTCTATAGTGGAATATATCAAATCAAGTATGTTACCAGAACAATTTTTAATCACATTGAATTGTTGCAATCCTAGAAACGTACACGCGTTTTAAATAGTTAGTGCTTTTTTTGTCATATTACCTATTGAATGAAATAGATAATTTAAATCTCCAGTGAACAGAATAAGGCTATCATTAAAATTTAGTTCGATTAATAGATCACACAATAGTTTGATATCAGTTGTTACTGTATCAGATGGTATATAAACTAGAATTATATATAAACAAATAGAATTAATTATAGTTTTACAAACTAAAATGTAAATACTTGGAATTTTTGTTTTAATATGTTCAGTAGGAATAGCGACTATATTGAAAGTATGTTTAGCCGCCACCACAACACCGCCACCCTTATATCTGCCAGTTAGCACTGTATCACGATCAGTACGAAATATATAATAATGATCACTGAATAGCTCACTATCACTTACATCATTCATTAACCATGTTTCTGTGAGAAATATTATATCATAATTGTGAGTGAAGACTTTGTTGTAAAATTTATTCAACTTGATGTTAAGGGCTCGGACGTTTTGGTAGTAGGCTTGAATCAAACTATTAACGGTGGAGGCTTCTACTTCGTTATACATAATTCACAAATGAAACACGATTTTAACTTTGTTTGTATAACTGACACTTTATTAAGTGACTATCGTTTCGACAACTTAAACTTGTGAGTTTGAAAAAGACAAGTTAAAGTTGTCGAAACTATAGTCACTTAATAAAGTCTCTCTTATACAATTAATATAATAACATTTATTAAATATAAATTGGAAACATTCAAGCCTACTGAAATACGATTTTAACTTTGTTTGTATAAACAAAGTTAAAATCGTATTTCAGTAGGCTTGAATGTTTCCAATTTATATTTAATAAATGTTAATATATTAATTGTATAAAAAAGTTAAGTCAAATAAACATGTTATTGTATTGTTGTTGGTGTTGTTGTTATAGTAATATTATAGGTTTTATGAAAGTAACAATGGAAATTATAAAAAAAATGACTGAACTTTAATACGACACTGTAAAAAGATTTAGCATAAAGTAAAATTAATGACCGTTTTATTAAATAATTAATTGCAAGCGCAAAGATAACACGCGAAATAATTTGTGGCTGTAAATTCGCTCGCACTAATCATTTACGTAGATCTTGCACTTGACATTTAAATTGCGTTTCTGCAGTTTTATCGGAACGAGGCGTTCGCACGCGAATTTAAAAAAAAAAAACGAATGTATTTTGTAACGTTTTCATCCGATCAATTGTTAACTGTGGTCGTGCACAGGAAAATTACTACGTGGAAATATTGCTTACAAACAACAGGTCGATGAGAATGCCTATGAATAAATACTAATGTCCCAAACGATCCCGCAATAGGGTCGCTACAAATACAAGGTATATGTTTCTTTAGAACACTCGAAAAATCGAGTTTGATTTATATTTTAGTAATGTAGGTATTAGGGTGGGTCGATTTTTTTTAAAGAGCTCATTTTTTTCTGATTCTACGTTCAATTCTAAAAAACAAAGTCCACAGGACGCATTCTGGTTTACGGTGAATTTGGAGCAGCATTCATTTTAATTGAAGATTTTACTGCTGCTGGCTGTAACATTTATTTGTATTTCAGTTCTGATTTGAAATATTTCCCTTTTTAATTTATATGTTGGGGATTTTGGGTATGGAGAATTCGATTTTGGTGTTAATTTTTGCCTTAGGCATCCCGTAAGGGGCCGCTGCAAACATTTTTACATATATTTTGACCATTTTTAAGGAATAAGTTCATACAATACGTTTCAAATACATACATACGTTTCAAATACAGTAATTAATTATTTTAATTATTATGAAAATCTTAAAAAAACGAAGAAGAGCTGCAGTAAAATTATCAAATAAAATAATTTTGGCTCGAAATTCACCGTAGTCCTATGATCTTATGGACTGCTTTTTTTTTTAATTAAACGTAGAATCAGAAAAAAATAAACTCACTCTTTGAAGAAAAAAAAGTCTCACAAATCGGCCCGCTCTAAATTGTTCACACTAAGAAATCAATGTGTTAACATTATGTTGCATTAAAATCTGATCTTCATGACAGACAATACGTTTGTTTAGTTTAAGATCGTTTGCAAAAAACAAATATTTACAGTTTTTAAATATGTTGCTAAGATCATTAATAAATAGCAGCAGTATTTAAAAACTGTATATAAACTTTTTCCTTAAAAATGGCTGACAAAAGTTTGCAGCGTTATGTACATTTAATAGAAAAATCTCCAATATGTAATATATCTAGATAGAAAAATAGAATCTTTATTTTCAATGGCAGAGTTACAAATAATATAACTTGTACATGCAAAATTGTCATGGATATAATAATAATAGTAATAATAGTAAATCTAGCGTACATTAAACATTAAGACATACTATATAACTAAGAGCTAAATATAAGTCATTCATAGAAATCATTAAAGGAAGCAGAATTTTTCCTAAAATCCACTTTTAGAGTCAACTCTTTAATTGCTCGGCCATTAATGAGTTAATTTAAAGTTTTGCATTTTATGGAAAGCCAAAATATTTGATGTAAAATCACTTTAAATGGATAATTTTAGAAACGGAACTGACTTTTACTGTAAAATTTAATAAAAAAATTATCACATATTGTTAAAATAAGTTCAAATGATCAGAATTTATTAAGATAAGACTGTTGTTCATATTGCTATACAGAAAAGTTAAAATCTTTTAATTGTAAAGTAAAGAATTCGATAAAAAAAATTGGATTTTGAAGTGAAATGTTTCAAAAATCATACGGTGTCAAAATTAGGTAAAAATCTCGGAAATATTTTATCAAGAGGTCAGTATGTTTAAGATTCATATTATAGTACACAAAACTAAAATATCTTGCTTGGAATTGTAGTTATAAGTTTTCAAAGTAAAGAAGTTCGTAAAAACCATCGGATTTTTCGATATGTTATCAAAATTACTTCAAATTCTTAGAATTGATCAAGAAATAAAACATATTTTTGACACCCAGTAAGTTCAAAACATTTGATTTATTGTAGAAGCTATTACTCTGATATTAAAATGCAAGTATCGTCAACGTTATTTAATGTGGCATAGAAGTGTAGACCGCGATAAATTTAGGAAGCTCCGTCAATCGTGTAAGGAAGACATAACCACTGCACATCTTAAATATATAGATAATATGCAGCAACGATTTTCGCAGCAACCGAATTTAGTGTGGAATTGTATAAATAATAAACGGAAAATTTCTTGTATTCCAGTCGTAAAGGTACTAGATAATGATACATTCAACACTCCTCTTGATATTGCTACTGGATTCGCTGACCATTTAATGAAGTCATACAGTTGTGATTCTAATATTTCCAATATTGATCATATTGAACATTGTTATATAGATCACTTTGGTGACTACATAATAGATTCAGCCGATGTTTTAAAAAAGTTGAAAAGCCTTAAACCTAATTTCACAATGGGACCGGATTTGATACCGGCACTGCTATTAGAAGATACATCATCCGTTTTATGCGACCCGATTACTTATTTATACCAGTTAATTCTCAAAACAAGCAAGTTTCCTACCAAATGGAAAGAAAGCTATACAGAATTACAGACCTATTGCCATCTTAAGCAATTTATCAAACGTTTTGGAATCGATAATAGCTGATTATATATATAATCATATATTTCCACACAACAACATGGCTTTGTAAAATGTAGATCTACAACAGCAAATCTTATATGTATTACACAGGATATATATGACACTATGAACGAGGGACATAAGGTGGACGTTATTTATGGTGATCTAATGAAAGCGTTCGATAAACTGGATCACAAGATTCTGTTTAATAAATTGTTATGCTTTGGCTTAAATCACAACATCATGAATGCTATCTCGTCATATCTACTTAATCGCCGGCAACTTGTAGAGATATACGGTTACAAATCCAAGTGGTACGTTGCATCCAGCGGGATACCCTAAGGATCGAATCTAGCTCTTCTACTTTTTATGGACGATGTGTGCCAGGCTCTCAAATGTAACATGGTGCTTTACGCGGATGACATAAAACTCTATAGTGCTGCTAGTGGGATTGAAGATTGTGTGAAGTTGCAGAATTATATAAACATTTTTACAGAGTGGTGTTCTATTAAAAAACTACCACTTAATATATCAAAATGCTCTGTTGTTACTTACTCGAGAAAATCAAATTTAATATTATATCCTTACAAAATTAATAATATGCAGTTGCAAAGATTTACAGAAATAAAGGATCTCGGTGTAATTTTTGATAGCAAATTAACATTTAATGCTCATGTCGAATTATTAACCAAGAATTGTTACCGTATAATGAGTTTTATAATACGTAATTGAGGAGAATTTTCCAGTATAAAGATGTTACTTTTATTATTCAACACATTTATATTGAGTAAAATATCCCATTGTGCGTTAATTTGAACACCAATGTACAGGGTGGCCCAAATTCGATGTTTTTATAAGGTATCTCAGTAACCCGAATAGTTAGACAAAATCTGATATACATGACATGACCTCTTTTTCAGAGAAAATAACAATATCATTAACAGATCATAGCTAGCTTGATTAGTTTTCGAGATATCGGGCGTTTGTCATTTGTTAGCTATTTTTGAATACGTTTTTTTTTTCTCAATAACTATAAGATATACAAATAAATAGTTTAATAGTTATTTGTGTATCTTAGAATTCAGTGGCGTACTTATTTTTTTATTTTAACTTTTAATTTAAGAGTTATGACACAAAGTTGCATTTTTAAATGGAACACCCTGTATGTTTTTATGTTATTAAATAGAATTTTAAATTAACTTTACATTGATGTATTTACTTAAAAAAAATTCGTAAAAATACGCAAAAAACGATTGTAATTAAAACTAAGTTAGTTTAAATTTTAATTTTATAATTTTTGAAGACATTTGCGATCAATTACTGATTCTACAGATCACTTTATTATTAATAAATAATATTAACATCTCTGTGATTATAATAGTATGTATCATCAAATATTTATCTAAAAGCTTCAGAGTTAAAAACACAATTTTTCAATTATATATATATATATATATATATATATATATATATATATATATATATATATATATATATATATATATATAGAAAAATGTAAAGCTAATTTAATATGCTATTCAATAACATAAAAATATACAGGGAGTTCCATTTCAAAAATGCAACTTTGTGTCATAACTCTTAAATTAAAAGTTAAAGACATTTGACGAATAAAGCACTAATAACCTTTCTTCACACTTTTATTTGAATTACAAAATGTACATTTCGGATACAAAGTGACCATTATTAATGGATTAACACTAAATACAAAACAGAAATTTTAAACTATATATTGACAGGCAGATTATAATACAAAAGTGGTGGGAGTGCAAATAGGGAAAAAACGTAAATTAAGAGGTTAGCCGAAGGAATGAGGGTGGCGGTACAACCAGGTAAAGTGGATTAGGGGAAAAACACAGATTAAGGGGGTGCAATTAAATCTTATAATGTATTGTGAAGTGGATTTAAATCAAAATACAATAATTTATTTTCATGTTTTTTCATTTCAATGGCTTCTAACATGTTTAAACGATAATTTGATGATTGTTTTAATAATTTTATTTTCTTTATTGTGATTTTGTGGCCGGTGGTTAGCCATTGCAGATTTTTCGTAATTAAGATATTTGGCGTGTGCTAAGTTTTCTTTGAATCTGGTATTTAGATTACGCTGTGTTTGACCAATATAAACTTTGTCGCAATCACAATAATCGATTGAATAAATACTAGATTGGTCTAGTTCATCAAGTTTGTTGAATGTGTTCTCTAAAAGTTGCCGTAGTTTAGAATTAAGATAAAACGCGGGGGTTAGTTTGAATTATTTGTATAATTTGTTGAAGTGGTTTTGTGAATTGGGGGAATAAAGTAATCTAATGAATTTTGTATCTGTGTTGGGGTTAATTGGTGAAAGAGACGTGGTATCATGAAGTTTAATTTTGAATTTATGCCTATTAATTAATTTGTGAATGGTCTGGGGGTTATACTTGAGATTTATCACGATACTATGGACGATGTTGAATTCCTTTTAAATATTTTTTTGTGGATAATGGTATGCTAAGGGCTCTGTGGATGGGGTAATTAAATGATGCTAGTTTATATTTTATTGGGGCATAGGAATCGGCATATCTTAAAAGAACATATTTATCACATAAAAAATCAGAATCCCGAGAAATCAGAGGTAGCACACCATACAATAACTACAGGTCATGAATTTTCGATAAAAATACAAGCCTTCTAAAATGTTCATCAAAAAATAAATTAAATATGTTGGAGGCAATAGAAATGAAATTGCAGCAAAACAAACTTCTTAATTTCGATTGAAGCCCATCAGGTAACCCTTTGTTAGATCTAGTACCCTCAATCAGCCCCGACTAACATATTTGTTAACCTTATCTAGGGTTTTTCCCGATAATCCCCCTACATGGGTCCCGAAATATTTGTAGGTATAAATACGCCACATCTTTTGTAAACTAGTCAGTATGTACATTTCGAATACTAAGTACTCATTATCAATAGCTATTGATAATGAGTACTTAGTATTCGAAATGTACATCTAGCAAAATAAAAACTTATTGTAAAGAAAGTATTAGTGTTTTAATTCAAGCTTAATGATAATGATTGTATTAAAATACTATCTGCGTTACCTTAGTTTATAGTTTTCTTTTCATACTGTAGTAATTTGTAATATTATCCATATGTTGCTATATTGTATTTATATTGTACTAATGACTGTACCTTGTCATTGGACTTTACAGTCTGTTGGGTTATTAAATAAATAAATATGTTTAAATATTGTAATTCTCTACATATTCTTTTTGTTTTTATGACTTTTGTACTGTTATGTTATTGAGGGGCAATTCTATGTTAAATCAACACAGTTTTCTACTTTACCATCTCAGATTTCTTACTGCCATTACATAGACAAAGAACAATATCGAATTGATCGAATTGACAGTGTTGATCCATTGATAATGGTCTTTTTGCGTCCGAAATGTACATTTGGTAATTCAAATAAAAGTGCGAAGAAAGGTTATTAGTGCTTTATTCGTCAAAACAATATCGAATTTTAAGATTATATATCAAGCCGGTTTGAATATATATGCATTTATTTAAACGGGGCTACAATCGCAAATTGCTAAGTTATTAAATTACGATTACTGCTCTACAAATTGAGGTAAAAATGTGGAAAAGGTCTCTTTTTTTTTAGCATTTTTCATAAAATTTTCCATGGTTTACAACACAGACTGCTTTTTTTAAAATTATTTTATACAAAAAATGGAAGTGGAAGGGGGAGGTGATTGAGAGGGTGAAAGAATTTAAATATTTGGGCTTCATATTTAGAGCTACAGGTGGTTACGGGGAGCACGCCAAATGGGTACAAGGGAAAGCCAGGAAAGCATGGGGTATGGTAAGGAAGAAGTGGGGAAAATGGTTCGCTGGCAACTTCCAATTGGCGTGCAAACTGTGGGATGCGTGTGTGAAGCCCATTTTGTTGTATGGAGTGGAAGCATGGGGTATAAATGAGTATGAATGCATTGAAAGAGAGCAGATGTGGTTCCTGAAGCAGATTCTGGGGTTGGAAAGGTCAACCCCTGGATACATTCTGCTTCAGGAAACAAATAGAATGAGTATACATGGTGAGGCAATGGAGAGAGTGGTGAAGTATGAGATGAAGTTGTGTGAATTGGAAAGTGAGAGACTGGTGAAAGAGGTATGGAGAACGTGCAAGGGATTAGGGAGGAGTGAGTGGAGTAGGAAACGCAGAGAGATGTATGAAAGGGCAGGAGAGTCTGAGGATAGTGTAAATGAATGGTTAGAGAAGGGGGTGAATGTGGCAGCTTGGATGAAAGAGAAGTGGAAAGAGGTGGAGATGCAGGAGAGGCAGGGGTGTATCGGGAGGAGCGGCTACAATCCAATGTACGAAAGGTGGCAAGTGCATGGGAGCGTGCCAGAGTACCTATCCAATAATGACTTGTCGAAAGAGGCTAAGATAACCCTGGAAAGAGCTAGATGTGGTTCGGAGGAGAGAGGAAGGAAGGTCTGGATGGGGGAAGGGTATGGTAAATGTGTGTTGTGCGCAAGTGGACGAGATACATGGAGTCATTTGGGAGAGGAGTGTGAAGGGGTGAATGTGGAATGGCTGGGGGGGAATAGGAGTGCAATGGAATGGATGAGAGAGGACGGAGCTGGCGTAAAGATGGTAACGGTACTGGGGTGGCGGAGGGCGGAAAAAAGAAAGGAGATGATATAATTTTGTGTTCTATTATTATTTTTTATTTGTAATTTTATTTTTTTATATGCCAATAAAGGTCTTTTTTTTATATACAAAAATCATAATAATTAAACCTCAAAAGTCAATTTAGTTCATAAAAATAAATATTTTCTATAAAGTGTCAAACTTTCAATTAACTCATTAATAGCCGAGCAATTATAGAGTTAATTCTATAAGTTGATTTTTGGAAAAATTCTGCTCTTATTACCGCTATGGATGACTTATTATATTACGTACTGGAGATTTTTCTATTTTCTGTACATAACGTATACGCTGTCATTTTTCAGGCATACGTCGATTTTATAAAAGCGTCCAATTTGAAGTTTCGAACAAGTGTTTCCACTCCAAAACTAAGCATGAAGTAAAATTTCGAGTTTCGAGACAAATTTTCACGGGGCTTTTCTAAACTCGAAATTTTACTTCATGCGCCACGCGTATAAGACACTGATTACCAATGCAGTTCATAAACATATTTTATCTATAACAATAATATCGTATGTTTAATAAAAAAAACCTCTAGAGTTCCATGATTTATTTTTTTTTTTTGAAATTTAGGTTAGGTAAAACGTTAGGCATAATAATTTTAATACAAATCTCAGAGTTGCTAACCTAGAATTTTTTCCATGGCACTCTAGAGGTTTTTTTTTAATTACACATACGATATTATTGTTATAGATAAGGTATGTTTATGAACTGCATTGGTAATCAGTGTTTTATACGCGTGGCGCATGAAGTAAAATTTCGAGTTTAGAAAAGCCCCGTGAAAATTTGTCGAGGGTCGCTGCGCGACCCTCGACAAATTTTTCACGCGGGGCTTTTCTAAACTCGAAATTTTACTTCATGCTTAGTCTGGGAGTGGAAACACTCGTTCGAAACTTTGAATTGGACGCTTTATACGATACGATACGATACATTACAATTCATTAATTCGTGTTTTTCTGTGATTCAAATTTAGAAAGTTACCTAAAACTGACAAAAGTAATCAACATTAAAGTACAAATGGCATTAAGCCGAAACTAGTTGAAATAAAATATTTTTAGTAAAACAAACCAAGTGTAATTGAATTCACTTGGTTTGTTTTATTAAAAATATTTTATTTCAACTAGTTTCGGCTTAATGCCATTTAGTCTTTAATAACACCTATATTAAAGACTATTGAATCATCAATTTGTATGTACAAATAAGTAAGTTTTGACATTCAGATAAAAATAACTCAAAAATTATAAAGGGGGTGTTATTAAATTTTTACATATTCTCAAATAGCAATGTTTTCTTAACATCCTCCTAAAATTTTATAAAGAAGAATTTTAGTTTTACGACAATTTTATTTTTTTAAATCCATAAAATTTTATGTTAATAAGTGAGAATACTCGAGAGTAATATTTCTTTATCGATTATTAAATTTCATTTAATTTAAAACGTAAGTTTAAAGGGGGATTCAAATGCGCATTTAATATTTTACATCTTTTTGAAAACAAGTAAATCTTTGAGTTTTAAAAGGATTCAAACGTGTATTAAATTTTCACATTTTTAAGACAATTGTTTACTTATAATTATCTAGTGATTTTTTAAAACTAAAATTTTATGTCTAAAAATTATGGAAAAACCAAGCGAGATATTAAAATGTTAACACTTATAATTCTAACGAGTTTGTTCCACTCCTCGATTAAGCATGAAGTAAATATTTCCAATTTAGAAAAGCCAGAAAGTTTTAAAATTTTCAGGCTTTCCTAAACTCAAAATATTTACTTTATACGCCAGGCGTATAAAACACTTTTTTCAAGTGAACTTCCAAAACACATATAGCATTTTTAGTTACTTGAATTGATTAAATATTTACCAAACACTGAAGTGTATTTATTTGGATTTATTTATGTGTATGTATTTATCTGTATGTATTTCGTAAGTACGTGTGTATATAAATTAACCGGGAAATATACACTTTTGCCAGTCAACGTACATGTATCGAAGCATATGGGCCGTTTATTAAAAAACAAAATAAGATGATGCCTCATTTTTTTAGTATACCCTAAATTATTCACAAATTATGCGAGGTCTCATTTAAAAAAAATAGAGATATTTGACATTTCTGACGAACATTTAAGAAAATGGTCGACAAGAGTGCTTTAAAGTCAGACACTCGATTAAAGTATCTCGATTCCATAATAACAAAAGACAATCGAGAAGGCAATTTTACTACAAGTGAGTCGAAATATCGAAAAATAACAAATGGCAGTTAATAAATACATGTCTTAAATTGTTTTGACGATTTTCAACACTTTTCGCGTTTTTTCATTTTAGAGTTTCGACATTTTAGAAAGTTTTTTGCATAAAATGCTCTCACCTTTTTAATTCAGCTTGTCACTACTGACATCTCAACATAATTTTTGTATTTTTGACGTAAGCTTTGACAGTTTACGTGTCATTTTTGACGTTTAGCGTGTCACTTTTGACGGTTATCGTGATCCGGCACCGGATACCCACAGAGGTGTTTCGTACTTCAAGGTCCTCTTCAGTGTGGTCCCGACCCAGTGCTGAGGAATACTGAACATTTCTTACTATATCAAACCGATATGTGAACACTATTAAGTGAATTGGATAGCTAACGCCATCTAACGCTCCATAGTGGCATCGTCAATGACACGAATACACAAGCGCATATATAAGTCACTGTTTCGTCCACGGAGCTATACTCTGTGTAACCACAGAAACAAATATTAAAATTGTATTAAAGTTCAGTATTCCGGCACCGGATACCCACAGACGCGTTTCGGACTTCAAGGTCGTTTTCAGTGTGGTCCCGACCCTGTGCTGAGGAATACTGAACATTTCTTACTATATCAAACCGATATGTGAACACTATTAAGTGAATTTATTAGCTAACGCTATCTAACGCTAGATAGTGGCATCGTCAATGACACGAATGCACAAGTGCATATATACAGTGCATATATATAGCTACGTGAACGAAACAGTGGCCTATATGTGCACTTGTGCATTCGTGTCATTGACGATGCGACTATGAAGCGTTAGATGGCGTTAGCTATCCAATTCACTTAATAGAGTTCACATATCGGTTTGATATAGTAAGAAATGTTCAGTATTCCTCAGCACTGGGTCGGGACAAACTGAAGAGGATCTTGAAGTCCGAAACGCGTTTGTGGGTATCGGGTGCCGGAAAAAAACTCAAATACAAGTTTATCGAGAGATTGGGATATAAGTAAGGGGCAGCCGTCATTGACGTCAGTTAACAATCATTTTGACTACATTTTTCTATTTGGAAATTTTTACGAAAACAATACATTTATTTTGTATTGATAGCTTACCTTTTCTGAATACTCTACGACATCCCTCATGTTTCTGGGATAACCAGAAACGAGGTAGGTTTTGGCATTCGGCGCCATCTTCATTTCCAGCATGAGGACCTCCGTCACTGTTTTACTGGAAAGTGTGCCGAAGTCTTGCATGTCTGTAATATAACAAACAATTATTAACAACTAAAATATTTAAATAACCTGTAATATCATTTCAAAAATCGTACTATAAGAGGCTATGGTAGAAAATGTGCTGCAAATCCAAAAACTGAAAATCCAACAAATCCCGTCTCAATGGGATATACTTGTAAATGTGTAATACTGTCTACTAGGTACACGATGTTATTTTTTTCTAAAATTTAATAGTCCTTTATACAGAATTCAAAAATATTAAAATTTATATTAAAAAAATGGTAATGTGTCCATCATAGTACTTTCCCCCGTAAATTGCGTATTAAATCATTTTTAAAATATTTGTAGCATTATTATTTCCAAAATGTTTTCAACTTTTTGATAACTACACCTTTTATTTGAAACATTTTTCATTTGGATCAACACATACTGACACAAACCAATGACTAGATAAAAAACACTATTTATTGAATATCTCAAAAACTAAGAGTGCTATGACAAAAAGTAAGTGAACAATACATCTTCATTTTGTTATTATCTACAACTTTTATTTGAAAGAATTTTTGGTTTGATGAACATTTATTGAAAAAATCTGAAAAAACTGAAAAACGCTAAGAGTAAAGTACCACTTCCGGTTTTCCGATTTTCACCAAAAGCTTTTCAGTTCTTCCGATTGTAACAAAAAGCTTAAGTTTCAAGTTTCATCTCGATATCTTTAGCGGTTTTTGCGGTACAGCGCACACAGACAGACAGACAGACAGACAAACAGACAGACAGACAGGCAGACAGACAGACAGACAGACAGACAGACAGACAGACAGGCAGACAGACAGACAGACAGACAGACAGACATTTTTCAAAAATGGTCTTATTCGACTCAGGGGACCTCAAAACGGATATTTCCGCTAAAATTTTTGATTCGAAAATTTTCACGAAAACAATACTTTCCCTTTGTATTACATACAGGGGAAAGTAAAAAATAGTTTTAGTAAATAGTATTATTGTTTCGATTGAGTTCTAAAACTAATAATAATAATAATAATAATAATAATAATGTTTATTCGTGCTAAGACTTACAGGTTTACACACGTCAGTAAATATATGAGAAGGAATACCTAAACTGGATATACATTGCAGTATTGCAAACTTAAAATCTATTAATGAGTAAGATAAACTAAGTATATATATATGTGGGCCATTAAACAACTATAAGAAAGGTGTGCAAGTAAAATAAAATAAAATCAGTGTATATATAAATAAAATACGGATCACTGTTAAACAGACCGGCAAAACATTTCAAAATTTAGGCGGTCCATCAGACTAGACTAATGGCTTAAATATCTTATTTATGATTAAATACATTAATTAAAACTAGAAAATAGGTGTACAAGTGAAGTAGAATAAAATCAGTGTATATATAAATAACACAAAATCACACAAAATCACAAATCCACCAGACAAGCACAGACATTTTAAAAAAGAGGCGGCCCATCAGACTAGATAATTAATGGCTTAGAATAAAACTTTAAGCATTGATCACATAAAATTGGGTACACGTTACAATCCAAGATCGGAAAAGTTGTTTGAGATACAATCATCAATTGAAAAAAATGCTTTATTTGTTAAGTAATTTTTAAGAATATTCTTAAACTTCTTATTGGGGAGAGATTTCGCTGTCTGTGGTAGGATGTTAAATAACTTTGGCCCACAAAATCTTGAGCTGTTCTGGCACCTAGATAGTCTTAATTTTAGGGGACAAATTTGATCACGACTTCTGGTATTGTGTCCATGAATTTGGTTATGTGTGACATAATTATCTGCATTTTTATGAACATGCAGTAGACATTCTAAAACGAACAGGCCTGGCAATGTAAGGATTTTCAGGCTTTGAAAGTGGTTCTTGCATTCATCTCTATATCCTATACCCGCTAGGATACGGACTGCTCGACGTTGTAAACTGAACACACGAGATGCAATACTCGAGTGTCCCCAGGCCAAGATACAGTACCTGATTTTCGATTGGAAGAGAGCATGATACGCAGCCATAAGTGTTGATAAAGGTACAGACTTACTTAGCATTCTAAGTAAGAAAGTGACGCCATTAAGCTTACTGCTCAGGTCTTTTTCATGCTCTCTCCAACTTAGCTTGGTGTCAAGACATAAACCGAGGAACTTGCAAGACCCGTGTTCTTCATTGCCAGCATTGAGTGAAAAAGTAAGTTTTTCCGTCTTTGCTGCATTGAGAGAGAGCTTATTGGAGTTGAACCATATCGCGACTTTGTTATTTATATAATCTCTGTGTTGCAGCGCATTTTCATAGTTACTAGATTTGTTTATTGAAGTTGTGTCATCTGCATACATGATTATTGTACCGGTGCTGATATGTGGAGGTAAATCGTTGACATATATTAAAAATAGCAGTGGTCCCAAAATAGACCCTTGGGGTACACCACATGTGATTTCAGCAAGTGCTGATGTGCGGTTTTTAAATGTGACACGCTGTGTCCTATTTTGTAGATATGAGCACACTAACCGACAACATTCTGGACTAAAATTATAAAAGTACAACTTTCTTGCTGAGGTCGAAGAATTGGGCCGCTGAATATTGACCAGATTCGAAACCAGTCATGATTTCCTCAACAAAAGCAATAACCGCGCTCCCCGTAGAACGTCCACCGCGAAACCCGTACTGGTTATCCGTTAGTATCTCATTTTCGTCCAAGAAATGTAAAATTTGTTTAAAAAGCAATTTCTCAAATATTTTTGAAATGATGGGCAAAAGAGAAATCGGGCGGTAATTATTGATATCTGCAACGGAGCCCTTTTTATGTACAGGTATGACCGTTGCTATTTTTAGGCAGGTTGGGAATACGTTGTTGCGAATGCAACCATTTAATAATTTGGTTAGAGGAGTTATAATTACGTCTTCCGCATATTTAATTGAGCCACATGTCATACCGTACACGTCTCGAGCATTTGAGTTTTTTAAAGACATTAAAGCTTCACGCACGTCAATCTCGCCCACTTCTTCAAATGTGAGGTAGTTTGTGAGGGAAGTATCAGTTTTAATAAATTCTAGTGGGTCTGTCTGAGATTGCGGTAGGTCGGATTTTATGGATTCCGAAACGGTGGTGAAGAACACGTTAAAATCGTCCGGCTCTATATCACAGTTATTGCTATCACAGTTCGATTTCTTATAATTAATTAAGGACCACATTGCCTTTGGTTTATTTGTGCATGTATCAATATAATTTGCATTAGCCTTTTTTTTAGAGTTACATAGGGCAGTCTTGTATTCTGATTTCAATTTGTTAAATGTTTATTTAAGCTCAGGAAGTCTTGTACTTGCCTCCTTTACTAGCGAGAGGTTTTCACGCATAGTTTTTAATTTGTTATTATACCAAACAACATGATCATTTCTGGCTAACGTTTTTTTAGTTGGGAAACAGTTTAAAAAGTATTGTTCCAGCAACTGTAGAAATGATTCGAACGCCGAACTGACACATTGATGAAAAATCTGTATTTTGTAGTACCTGATACAATTTGAATTTTCCCTTTTCTGTTATGGGTCGTGATACGCGTATGAGTGGCGTTTTTTCCGAAATCCTTCTGGACACTCTAATATGGATACCAGCATGGTCGGATAGGCAATAGTCTAAGCGTGTGACATTAATTTCTGTTTCTTGCATGTTCGTGAATACGTTGTCCAGGCAGTTGTTCATTCTAGTATTAAAAGTGACCAAGGGACAGAGTCCGTATGAGGCCAGGAGATTGATTACGTCAGCTGCTCTGTAATCTTCAGTAAGAAAGTGTACATTGAAATCTCCCCCTAGTATAATATTCTTGTCAAGAGAAATATTATTCAGTGTGTTTACTAAGACATTTAAGAATGTATTTAAATCCCCTATGGGTGATCTGTAAATATTTATGATGATTATATCATGTAGTGGGAGGTGAGATGCAACTATCTCACAATGTTTTTCAATCGCTGTAGTATGGATTTCACTGAAAGATACATTGTGTTTCATAAGTTGCATAACACCTCCATGTGAGTATTGAGACCTAATAAAATTTGCTGCAATTTTATACTTATATAAAGTAAAATGTGCCACCTCTAGTTTGCGAAGCCAATGCTCACAAATACAGATTACATCAAATACATATTTATAATCAATCAAAAAAGCATCCAACTCATTTGTTTTCTTGCGGATGCATTGTATGTTAATAAGGTATATGTCCAACTAGTCACTTTCCTGAGTAGCTTTTTTCCCCGGGTGATTCAAGTGAGTTGCAGCGTGGCCGATTCTGTCGGAAAATTTCCTGTCATCGTTGCATTTTTTGGAAAGTTAAATCTTCTTATTTTTATTCCTTCGGGCCAGGTTTCAGCTGACATTAATACATCTAGGTGTTTGTAATCTGTTCCTAATTTGAATGCTTTACGTTTGCCTTTTGTTTTAAGCTCACAAATCTCCTTAACCAAGATGTGCGGGCTGTTTTCTTTTAAGTAGCCTTCAATTGATTGCGGTGTGACTGTTTCTAAACAATTTCCAATATATATCCACGCGTTTTTTGCAGGTGCCATCCTAGTGCCGTTTTTTGAACCCACTACCGTTTTTTGGGACATTCTTCTTTTCTTTTTAGGTTGAACTAGTCTCCATTCCTTTCCGGGTGTTGGTCCCGATACATTTTCAGCATGTTTGTTATGTTTCTCTGTTTCCATAGATGACTGTTTATTTTCGTCGATCGTAACAGAATTTTCGATTGATTGTTTTTCCTGTGGTCCTTTTTTTGTAGAAATCCTTGACTCTGATGGTTTTATTTGCTTCCCATTTGAGAGTGATGATCCGCCACTGGACGAATTACTGCGTTGGCTGTGCGCGCGAGTTGAGCGCGCAGTGGGCTCAGGTTGAATTTTCGTGGCCATCGTAGCACTATCGGTCAATATTTGATCTTTCGACCCGGCCGAGGTCGTTTTTTGTTTACCTTCGGTGTTTGATTCCATCATTTTAACGTGGTTATTGGGTTTGGGTTTTATTAGTTGAGATTTTAATACACTGACTTCGTTTTCTAGTCTAATTGTTTTTTCGCTCAACAATTTATTTGATTTTCTTAGTTCTATCAGTAACAGTTTGATCAGGTTGATATCAACACACTCATTGATGGTTTCTTGATACATTTCCTCATTCAGAGACATTGTTATTCCGCAGCAGGTTTTTGCCCGTTTCGAGCAGCTACTGTGAGCTGTTCTACCACATATTAAGCAAGTAGCGCCGGTCACTGCTATTTTATTACACACAATACAAAAATTAACTTTGTTGTCTTTGATATTGCAGTCGCGAGGAGCTGCGTTCGATACATCGCGAGGAGTTGCGTTCGATACGTCCGCATCGCACGACATCGCACTATATAATATATATAATGTCATGCTTTGGCGATCTTATTATTAATATGTTTATGCTTTGTCATATTTTATTAAGTCTAGGATTCATTGATATAGTAGAAATCAAGAAAACTGAGCCCTGTCCGAATTCGCGAAGACAAACATCACCACCAACAAAAAAAATATTTTTTGATGAATTTCCAAGGTTTTCGGTAATATTCAAGTTCATAAATTTCCATGTTTTCCTTACTTCTTTTTAAATCTTGGCGGTTTTTGTGAATTTCCAAAATTTCATTTAATTTCCAAAAGTTCAAATGAATTTCAGAATTTCGTAGATTTTTAATAATACGGAAAATTCTGATACTTTTCATAAATTCTCAATTCTTTCGGTAACTTTAACAATAATGATAGTGGGATTTTTGTTAATTTTTAAATTCTTGGCAATAGTCGTGAATTTTTTTTAAAATTCGTTAAATTTGAAAATGTTTAGGTTTTCCATGAAATTCCAAGATTTCCGTTGATTTTTAAAGTTTTGATTAACTTTTATATTTAATAATAATAATATCTTTATTCACAGATCACCATTCTACAATAATAATACAAAATATAGTATATAAAAATAAATTATGAAATAAATACAATGCGTACCTAGAACGTTTGCCGCCCGGGGCGTTCTCCAATTTGCCGCTCTTTCTGAGTCAATGAAAATGTTGTTTTTATAAATTAATAAACATTAATAAATAATTTTAACTGAAACAAACTATAGGTAGAGAACTTTTTTACCATTGGATGCCATATTTGAATTATGCGTAATGAAAGAGGCCGCATAAGTTGATATAATTATAAATGCAACGTTTTAAAAAAAACAAGATACTTTTTCAAAGGCCACAAGAAACTTACGGAGGTCGCAGGTTTCCCACCTATGAGACAAAACATACCTAATTTAGAGAAAAAAAAAACAATAAATATGTTTACTGGTAATTAGTTAAGTAATTCCTTTATTCCTTTTACTTCACTTTTTTATTTTAATTCTATATGTACATTTCGGGTACAATGTACCCTTTATCAATAGAAAAAACTAATTGACATTTTCGTAAATAAATAAAAATAGAAATACAACTATTTTCACAACCAAGTGCGATTTATTTGAAATCAGATAAAGGCAGGCTAGTTTAAGGAATTAAATTTAAAAGTGGGTTGTTTAAAGGACTTAAATCAAAATTTAGAAGGTTATTCCTATTTTTGTGCATTTCAATTGCTTCTAACATGTTTAGTTGAAAATGGTTAGATTCTTTTAGTAATTTCAAATTATTTATAATAAATTTATGTCCCGTGGTTAATGTATGATATGTTTACGTTCCCCCATATGTTTTCGTCACAATTTTCAAATCAAAAATTTTAGTGGATATATCGATTTTGAGGTCCCCTGAGTGATTAAGACCATCTTTGAAAAATGTCTGTCCTTCTGTAATTCTGTCGCCACGATAAAGTTTAAACTGATTGAGCTGTTGATATGACACTATAAAATTGAGATTTTTCTTACAATAGTAGTATTCGATCAACTTGTGGTGAAAATGCGGAAACCAGAAATGGTAGTTTACTGTTAATATTTTTTCGGAATTTTCTTTATTATTTATCATATAAAAAAGTTGTAGATAATCAAAAATTAGCATTTAATGTTTATACACATATATCCGAACATTCTATAAAACGTTGAAAATCTCATACAATTTTTATCAGAATTACGAAAATCTAAGATATTTACGAAAACTGCCAAGGTTTTAAAAGTTGACTGAAAATGCAAATATTAAATGAGACGTATATTTTGATCTTTACACTTACACAGTGTTTTATACGCGTGGCGCATGAAGTAAAATTTCGAGTTAAGAAAAGCCCGAATATGGATTTGGACGCTGCGCGTCCAAATCCAAATTCTTGGGGCTTTCCTTAACTCGAAATTTTACTTCATTCTTAGTCTGGGAGTGGAAAACACTCGTTAGAGAAGAATGAATAACTTGTTCAAAGATTTTCATTTATTTATAAAATCTTAACGGTTTTCAAGATTTTCTTAAATTTTTAAGTGTTTCCAGTTTTCGTGGAATTTTTATCATTACAAAAGTTATTAAAATAAATACTTTTTCATGAATTTCCAAGGTCTTTGGTAATATTAAAATTCTTGAATTTCTATGTTTTTCTTACTAATTTTTAAATCTTGGCGGTTCCTGTGAATTTTGTAAATTTCATTTAATTTTCAAAAGTTCAGATGAGTTTCAGAATTTCGTAGATTTTTAATAATTCGGAAAATCTAAGATATTTCCGAAAGCTGCCAAGGTTTTAAAAGTTGACTGAAAATTTAAATATTAAATAAGCTGTATATTTTGAACTTTACACTAACACAGTGTTTTATACGCGTGGCGCATGAAGTAAAATTTCGAGTTGAGAAAAGCCCGAATTTGGATTTGGACGCTGCGCGTCCAAATCCAAATTCTTGGGGCTTTCCTCAACTCGAAATTTTACTTCATGCTTAGTCTGGGAGTGGAAAACACTCGTTAGAGAATAATTAATAACTTTTTCAAAGATTTTCATTTATTTATAAAATCTTAACGGTATTCAAGATTTTCTTAAATTTTTAAATGTTTCCAGTTTTCGTGAATTTTTATCATTACAAAAATTATAAAAAATATACTTTTTCATGAATTTCCAAGGTTTTCGGTAATATTCCAATTCTTGAATTTCCATGTTTTCATTACTTCTTTTTAAATCTTGGCGGTTTTTGTGAATTTCCAAAATTTTATTTAATTTTCAAAAGTTCAAATGAATTTCAGGATTTTGTAGATTCTCGATAATTCGGAAAATCTAAGATATTTCCGAAAACTGCCAAGGTTTTAAAAGTCGGTTGAAAATTTAATTATTAAATGAGCAGTATATTTTGAACTTTACACTAACACAGTGTTTTATACGCGTGGCGCATGAAGTAAAATTTCGAGTTGAGAAAAGCCCGAATTTGGATTTGGACGCTGCGCGTCCAAATCCAAATTTTTGGGGCTTTCCTCAACTCGAAATTTTACTTCATGCTTAGTCTGGGAGTGGAAAACACTCGTTAGAGAATAATTAATAACTTTTTCAAAGATTTTCATTTCTTTATAAAATCTTAACGGTATTCAAGATTTTCTTAAATTTTTAAATGTTTCCAGTTTTCGTGAATTTTTATCATTACAAAAATTATAAAAAATATACTTTTTCATGAATTTCCAAGGTTTTCGGTAATATTCCAATTCTTGAATTTCCATGTTTTCATTACTTCTTTTTAAATCTTGGCGGTTTTTGTGAATTTCCAAAATTTTATTTAATTTTCAAAAGTTCAAATGAATTTCAGGATTTTGTAGATTCTCGATAATTCGGAAAATCTAAGATATTTCCGAAAACTGCCAAGGTTTTAAAAGTCGGTTGAAAATTTAATTATTAAATGAGCAGTATATTTTGAACTTTACACTAACACAGTGTTTTATACGCGTGGCGCATGAAGTAAAATTTCGAGTTGAGAAAAGCCCGAATTTGGATTTGGACGCTGCGCGTCCAAATCCAAATTCTCGGGACTTTCCTCAACTCAAAATTTTACTTTATGCTTAGTCTGGGAGTAGAAAACACTCGTTAGAAAATAATTAATAACTTTTTCAAAGATTTTCATTCATTTATAAAATCTTTACGGTTTTTAAGATTTTCGTAAATTTATAAATGTTTCCAGTTTTCGTGAATTTTTATCATTACAAAAATTATAAAAATAAAATACTTTTTCATGAATTTCCAATGTTTTCGGTAATATTCCAATTTTTGAATTTTCATGTTTATTATTACTTCTTTTTAAATCTTGGCGGCTTTTGTGAATTTCCAAAATTTTATTTAATTTTCAAAAGTTCAAATGAATTTCAGAATTTCGTAGATTCTCAATAATTCGGAAAATCTAAGATATTTCCGAAAACTGCCAAGGTTTTAAAAGTCGGCTGAAAATTTAATTATTAAATGAGCAGTATATTTTGAACTTTACATAATAATAATAATAATAATAATAATAATAATTTATTGGTGCAATATACATCAGTTTACACAGGTCAGAAAATTACAGAAAGTATAAATATGGAAAATAAGTATAAGATAAAAATACAAGTTACAACATATTAAAATATTAAAATGGGATATACATTTGGAACACATATTCTAAATGAAGATTTTACAGTTCAAATTTATCTGCCAATATTTCATCCATGCTATAAAATGCTTTTTTTATGAGGTACATTTTTATAATTTTTTTAAACTCTTTACACCCCAACGACCTTATCTTTTCAGGCAGGGTGTTATAAATTTTGGGACCGTAGAAATGTATTCCGTCTTGTGTCTTCGTAAGGCGAGACCGATACATGTGTATGTTTTGTTTATTTCTGGTGTCGTACATATGAATGCTGCTGTGAAGGCGATATGACTCTATATTTCGAGAGATATACGTTAGGCAGTTTAGTGCATAAAGTGAAGGTAGGGTTAGTACGCCAAGCTTGGTAAATGCCTCCCTACAGTCATCTCTGTATCCTAAACCATCTAAAATTCTCACTGCTCGTCTCTGCAGACCAAATAGTCTGTGCATAATTGTTGTGTGGCCCCAGGCTGTAATGCCATAGGATAAGTGGGATCCACATAGAGAAAAATATGCTACAAGCAATGCCTTTTTTGGTAGACAAGAGCTTAGTTGGCGCAGTAAATATATATTTCTGCAAATCTTTGCGGCAGTTTCCTGGCCATGCGTGTGCCAAGTTAGTTTACTGTTGATGTATACTCCGAGGAATTTGACACACATTTGGTTATTTTCTTGTATAGATTTAAGTGAAAAGTTGATGTTTACTGTTTTATTTTCATTTAATGACAATTTATTATACTTAAACCATTTGCTCGCTTCATATTTAGCTACGTTATTCTGGTGTGTGCAGTTATTGATATCAGAACCCTTTGTATAAATAGAGGTGTCGTCGGCATATAGTAGAAATGTGGAGTAAGATGTTATTGATGGTAAGTCGTTAATAAATAATATGAATAGTACCGGCCCGAGAATGGAGCCTTGTGGTACACCGTGTCTTATGTGGCTTTCGCGGGAAGATTTTTGGTTAAGGACCACTGTTTGCTTTCTGTCTATCAGGTATGAATTAATCAGCCGACATACTGAAGGGTGGAAGTTGTAGAAATATAACTTGCGTATAAGAATTTCGTGATTGACACAGTCAAACGCTTTGCTGAGGTCCAGAAAAGAAGCCGATGTGTGCATGTCAGCATCAAAACCCTCTAGGATATCCTGAAGCAAGACGTTGACTGCATCAATTGTCGATCGGTTTTTTCGAAAGCCGTACTGTTGGTTTGTTAGAATGGATTCATGTTCCAGAAATTTCAGAATTTGACTTAAGATTATCTTCTCAAAAATCTTTGATAGAACTGGGAGTACAGAGATAGGTCGATAATTCCCCATGTCAGTTCTATCGCCCTTTTTAAATATAGGCGTTACTCTCGCACTTTTAAGAGATTTTGGAAATAGGCTGTCGACTATACACAAATTTATCAATTTAGTGATAGGCGTGACTATAACATCAATCACTTTTTTTATTAGAGTAGTTGTTAAACCATATATGTCTCGGGATTTTGAGTGTTTGAGACTTCCGACAACGCCTCGGAGTTCGGACTGTGAGATCTCTGTTAATTTGAAGTAATTCGTTGTAGTAAGTGTGTTATGCTTGGCCATTTGACTTATGGGATCTATGGTTTGAGCTGGTATTTGTTGCAGGAGATTACTTGATACATTACAAAAGTAATCGTTAAGTGAATTTGGTTCGATATTACACGGAGGGTCTGTTTTTAAATTTCCCCTGTTTTGATTGATAATTGTCCACATAGCTTTAATATTGTTGTGTGAATTATTTATGTATGACTGATTAGCTGCGATTTTTGCGCTTTTTAGGGCAACTTGGTATGCCTTCCGGTAGGAAAGGTAGATATTTTTTATGGAGGGGTCCCTTTTGTGGGCGTCCCTTATAAGAAAAAGTGTTTCGCGCATTTGTCTTAACTTGGTATTAAACCATTTTATTTGTTTCTTTTTTCCCGTTAGTACTTTTTCGGGAAAACTTGTTAGATAGTGTCGGAGTAGCACATCTGTAAATATGCAAAACTTTTCTTCGGTGTTAAAATCTTCGCTATCAATAAAACTCCAATCGGTAGATTCCAGTAATGCGTAAAATTCACTTATGCCTAGTCTAGTAAACGGTCTTATCTTTGTGTCGGTCTCTTTAGTTAGGGGCGTATTGGTGTTTATTTTAACGTTAATTCCTATGTGGTCGGACAGGCCAGAGTCGCATGCCTGAACTGATATGTCATTAGGGTCAATGTTAGCGAAAATATTGTCGAGGCAGTTTAAATTGCGAGTTTTAAATTTAACGTGACTGTACAGGCCATAGGATGCTAGTGTATCACATAAATCTACTGCATTTCTATCTTGCGTGTTAAATAGTACATTAAAATCACCGCCGAGTATTACATGGTATTTGTTGACATCTGTATTTTCTAGTATGTTGCACAATGTATTTAAGAATGTGTTAAAATCACCATCAGGAGATCTGTATATGCATATAATAAGTATGTTATAAACGGGCAGAAAAGTCGCCGATACTTCGCAATGTTTTTCTATTGATAAGTTATTGATTTGGTTATAATTAGTAATTTTTATTTTGCTGTTCGCTAGCTGCATCGATCCACCGTGTTGAAATGTACGACGCGCAAAATAGGATATTATAGAGAATTTATCAATTACAAAATTTGGTACCTCATCTGGTTTTAGCCAGTGTTCACAAAAGCAAATTATGTCATAGTTTATGTTATTGCTAATTAAAAAAGCTTCAAATTCATTAACTTTATTGCGGATGCTTTGAATATTTAGGAAATATATGTTTATCTCCGATCTTATATTAGGTGTTATTCTCTCTCTTGTGACTTCTTTTGCCTGTGAAAAAAACGTGTTATATACGCTCCATAAGGCCAATTGGATGGATCCATCGCTTTTTCGAAGTTGATTCTGTCTACGGTTACCTTGAAGGAAGAATAATGCTGTGGATATTTTGAATCCAATTGTTCGCAAATTGCTTCTGGAAAATCCGTTTTCAAGTCGGCGCATAGTTCCGCTGCTGTAGTTGTTGGTTCAAGTCTGGAGACGTACAAGAATCCTTTACGTGGAATAGCTCTTATATTATGCTTATTTGTGGAGGTTCCGACAATTCCGTTTGGTTTATTTTTCTTTCTTCGTCCCGTCACTTCGGTCCAAGTGTCCGTTTTTGCGCGATCGGTTGTTTTTTTAGTATCTACACTGTTAGTTGGTGCCGTTGCTTGAATGGGCTGCGGTCGCCGCGTCTGCGTGAGTGTTTCATTCACCGGGAGTGGACTCTTCGCGCGTTTGCTCTTGATTTGATCCTTGACGTTATCATTGACTTCCTCACCTCTGTAGTCATCGCATGATAGGGATCTTTTATTGAGATTAATACTTTGCAGGAGGTAATTTTGTTTTTGGGTTATTGTACTCGAGATGTCGCTATTGGTTTTGTTGATTATATTTTTGCTATCTAAATATGCAACTTTTTCATTTAGTAGTTTAATATTGTCCTTCAGGACTTGGTTTTTATCTTCCATTTCATGTAAAAGTTTATTAAGTAGTTCTACTTGCCTTTGTAGGGATTCAGTTTCTTGTGAGTTTTTAACCTCAATTTCTTCTGGTCCGCAGCACGATATCCATATACCCTCAAGAGGCGTTACTCCCTTAGCTTTCTTGGCACAGCTCCGATGGTATGCATTTCCACATTTTCTGCACACTAGTATTTTAAATAACTGGTTCGTACAACACTTCAAATAAGGATCATTGGGCTCACTAGTATTACTTGTTTCGCCCGCCATTTTAATCAATTCACTAACACTAACACAGTGTTATATACGCGTGGCGCATGAAGTAAAATTTCGAGTTGAGAAAAGCCCGAATTTGGATTTGGACGCTGCGCGTCCAAATCCAAATTCTTGGGGCTTTCCTCAACTCGAAATTTTACTTCATGCTTAGTCTGGGAGTGGAAAACACTCGTTAGAGAATAATTAATAACTTTTTCAAAGATTTTCATTCATTTATAAAATCTTAACGGTTTTCAAGATTTTCGTAAATTTTTAAATGTTTTTAGTTTTCGTGAATTTTTATCATTACAAAAATTATAAAAAAAATACTTTTTCATAAATTTTCAAGGTTTTCGGTAATATTCCAATTCTTGAATTTCTATGTTTTCATTACTTCTTTTTAAATCTTGGCGGTTTTTGTGAATTTCCGAAATTTTATTTGATTTTCAAAAGTTCAAATGAATTTCAGAATTTCGTAGATTTTCTAAGATATTTCCGAAAACTGCCAAGGTTTTAAAAGTGGACTGAAAATTTAATTATTAAATGAGCAGTATATTTTGAACTCTACACTATTACAGTGTATTATACGCGTGGCGCATGAAGTAAAATTTCGAGTTGAGAAAAGCCCGAGATTGGATTTGGACGCGCAGATTTAAAAAGAAGTAATGAAAACATGGAAATTCAAGAATTGGAATATTACCGAAAACCTTGGAAATTTATGAAAAAGTATTTTTTTTTTATAATTTTTGTAATGATAAAAATTCACGAAAACTAAAAACATTTAAAAATTTACGAAAATCTTGAAAACCGTTAAGATTTTATAAATGAATGAAAATCTTTTAAAGTTATTAATTATTCTCTAACGAGTGTTTTCCACTCCCAGACTAAGCATGAAGTAAAATTTCGAGTTGAGGAAAGCCCCAAGAATTTGGATTTGGACGCGCAGCGTCCAAATCCAAATTCGGGCTTTTCTCAAGTCGAAATTTTACTTCATGCGCCACGCGTATATAACACTGTGTTAGTGTAAAGTTCAAAATATACTGCTCATTTAATAATTAAATTTTCAGCCGACTTTTAAAACCTTCGCAGTTTTCGGAAATATCTTAGATTTTCCGAATTATTGAGAATCTACGAAATTCTGAAATTCATTTGAACTTTTGAAAATTAAATAAAATTTTGGAAATTCACAAAAACCGCCAAGATTTAAAAAGAAGTAATGAAAACATAGAAATTCAAGAATTGGAATATTACCGAAAACCTTGAAAATTTAGAAAAAAGTATTTTTTTTTATAATTTTTGTAATGATAAAAATTCACGAAAACTAAAAACATTTAAAAATTTACGAAAATCTTGAAAACCGTTAAGATTTTATAAATGAATGAAAATCTTTGAAAAAGTTATTAATTATTCTCTAACGAGTGTTTTCCACTCCCAGACTAAGCATGAAGTAAAATTTCGAGTTGAGGAAAGCCCCAAGAATTTGGATTTGGACGCGCAGCGTCCAAATCAAAATTCGGGCTTTTCTCAACTCGAAATTTTACTTCATGCGCCACGCGTATATAACACTGTGTTAGTGTAAAGTTCAAAATATACTGCTCATTTAATAATTAAATTTTCAGCCGACTTTTAAGACCTTGGCAGTTTTCGGAAATATTTTATATTTTCCGAATTATTGAGAATCTACGAAATTCTGAAATTCATTTGAACTTTTGAAAATTAAATAAAATTTTGGAAATTCACAAAAACCGCCAAGATTTAAAAAGAAGTAATGAAAACATGAAAATTCAAAAATTGGAATATTACCGAAAACATTGGAAATTCATGAAAAAGTATTTCATTTTTATAACTTTTGTAATGATAAAAATTCACGAAAACTGGAAACATTTAAAAATTTACGAAAATCTTGAAAACCGTAAAGATTTTATAAATGAATGAAAATGTTTGAATAAGTTATTAATTATTTTCTAACGAGTGTTTTCTACTCCCAGACTAAGCTGCGCGTCGAAATCCAAGTTCTTGGGACTTTCCTCAACTCGAAATTTTACTTCATGCTTAGTCTGGAAGTGGAAAACACTCGTTAGAGAATAATTAATAACTTTTTTAAAGATATTCATTCATTTATAAAATCTTAACGGTTTTCAAGATTTTCGTACATTTTTAAATGTATCCAGTGTTTGTGAATTTTTATCATTACAAAAATTATAAAAAAAAAATACTTTTTGATGAATTTCCCAGGTTTTCGGTAATATTCAAATTCTTAAATTGCCATGTTTTCCTTACTTCTTTTTAAATCTTGGCGGTTTTTGTGAATTTCCAAAATTTCATTTAATTTCCAAAAGTTCAAATGAATTTTAGAATTTCGTAGATTTTTAATAATTCGGAAAATTCTGATACTTTTCATAAAATTTCAATTCTTTCGGTAACCTTAACAATAATGATATTGGGATTTTTGTTAATTTTTAAATTCTTGGCAATAGTCGTGAATTTTCTTAAAATTCGTTAAATTTGAAAATGTTTAAGTTTTTCATGAAATTCCAAGATTTCCGTTGATTTTTAAAGTTTTGAATAATTTTTATATTTAATAATAATAATATCTTTATTCACAGATCACCATTCTACAATAATAATACAAAATATAGTAGATAAAAATAAATTATGAAATAAATACAATAAAATGGACAATAGGTATAAATGCATTCATAAGCGAAATAATACTACATACAAAAAATCAGGGAAAGTAAGAATAGTCACAATAACACATTAAAATAATATAATTTTAACGTATCGTCAATATAATTAAATAGGTACCAACACAGTAGCAATATATTAAAAACCATTTCATTTAAAAAATTTACTACGGAGCTGCCCTAAAGTAACATTAAATTAATTAATTAAAGTTGCAAAATGTTTTGCATATTCTGTTTTTTTTTTAATTGGTATACAAAAATTGTAATTGGTTCTAAGAGACCTAGATGGTACATGAATATTAATGTTGTTTAATAAAAATGGCGAATGAATATGAATATTTAATAGTTTATACACAAACATTATATCATTAATAAAACGTCTTTGTTTCAATGTATGTAGACGGAATTTACTTAATAAATTAAGGTAGTCATCGCCCAAGCTAAATTTAAATGAACAAAATTTAACAAATTTACGCTGAACCCTTTCAATCGCATTAATTTTAGTGGCAGTATGAGGGCACCAAAACAATGAGCAATACTCCAAATGGGGACGAACCAATGCCACATACAGATTAATGTGTGTATAGGGATTCTGAAACTCAGCACAATTTCTTTTCACAAATCTAAGCATTTGAAATGCTTTTGATGTTATAGTGCTAATATGAGTACAGAAGCTCCAATTACTGGTGAGGATCACACCTAGATCCTTAACTGAGTCTAAAGGAGTGAGGCGCCTATTGTTAATTAAATAATCGTGAGATATATGTGACCTGTTTTTGTAGAATGAAATCACATTACATTTATCTAGATTTAATTGCATTTTATTTAATGCACATCAATTAATAAATCTATTCAAGTCATCTTAAAATGGTTTACATGTATTTTTTTCTCTACAGTATAAAACAATTTCATATCGTCGGCAAATAAAAGACACTGTGCATATTGGAAACATGCAGTGACATCGTTTATATTTCTGTCGTGTTTGAAGGTTTAAAACTTTTGCCTTATTCTTGTCAGTGTGGCCCCGATGGTTTGCCCCCTTATTTTACTAAACGATGTGTTTATTCTTTAACAAAACCTGTTCATATGCTCTTCGAGCGTTCGCTAAAATATTGCGTGTTTCCAGATTTATGGAAACACTCATATATTAATCCATTATACAAAAATGGAGATAGAGTTGATATAAAAAACTACCGGGGAATTACAATACAATCTACAATTCCTAAACTACTAGATAGTATTGTTTCTAAGCAATTGATGTGGGCTTGCAAACATGTCATATGTGAGGAACAACATGGGTTCATGGAAAATCGATCAACGATCAGCAATTTATTGTGCTATCAAACATTTTTATTAAACGCTTTCGAGAACGGTTATCAAGTTGATGCTATTTATACCGATTTCTCGAAAGCGTTTGATCGTGTTAACCATGTTCTACTGTTGAACAAACTCAAAAAACTAGGCTTCGGAAATCTTGTAATTAACTGGCTTCAAAGTTTTCTTACATCGCGCTTTCAATATGTTAAGATTCATAACTATCTGTCAACAGCAATCAATGTAACATCTGGGGTACCTCAAGGGTCCCATTGCGCTCCAATTTTGTTTCTACTTTTTATTAACGACATTGGGATATCTTTTCGGTACTCAAATTATCTACTATTCGCAGACGACTTAAAACTATTTTATATTATTAAAAATGTTGATGATTGTATTATGCTACAAGATGATTTAACTCGTCTCTCACATTGGTGTACTTCCAATAAGTTACATTTAAATATCTCTAAATGTACTACCATATCATTTTGCCGTTCAATATCAATACCGTTTATGTATCATTTAAATAATTAAATACTAAGTACTACTAAAAATATTAAAGATCTTGGTATAATATTTGATAATAGATTGACATTTATTCCGCATATCAACAACCTTGTATCTAACTCTCTCAAAACTCTTGGTCTGATTAAAAGATTCTCATCCTTATTTAATGCACATACTAGTAGGTTGTTGTACAAATCTTTAGTTAGATCTAAACTTGAATACGGCGGTATTATTTGGAATCCTACATATGAAAAATGGTCGTACAAAATTGAAATGGTACAGAGTAAATTTTTGAGAATTGTTAATTTTAAATTGGGTTACCGTAGAATTGACTTTAGCCATTCGAATATGTTAACTCTTCTGAATTTAAAACCATTAAAAACTAGGCGAATAGTAATTGACGTAAATTATGGTTTCAGACTTATTAATGGGCTTGTTGATTGTAACTATCTGTTATATTCATTTCAATTGAATGTATCAAGAAATACGAGATTCAAAGATTTGTTCAGACTACCATTTCATAATACGAATTATGATTTAAATAACCCAATAACAAGAATCATGAGAAATCTAAATGTAATTTCTGCGAATTATAATTTGAATATTTTTAATGAACCGATTGAACAATTTAGGAGACGGTTGAATCATCTTGATGTGACCATTTGTATATGATTTGATAAAAAAATAAAAAATATATATTAGTATAATTATTCGGTTATGTATTTTGCGTGGGGATATTGGTGTGTGTAGGTGTGTGTATGTATGTATGTGTGTGTGTATGTATGTATGTATGTATATATGTATGTATGTGTGTATATATATGTATGTATATATATATATATATATATATATATATATATATACATTTGTGTATTTATTATTAGTATATTCTTTTTAATTTTAATATTTTTATTTTTTGTATTTGCAGCAATATTATTTATTTAAATATTTACTATAATAAATTAGATTTGTTTATTTTTTGTAAAAGGAGATTCCGTTTAATAAAGAAACATAAACAACATAAAGATATTAAATAGATGCGGACCTAGGTGTGAACCTTGGGGGACACCAGAAAGTACAGATATAGATGTTGAAACGAACAAGTTACGCGAACTCTTTGTGATCAGTCGCTAAGATAAGATTTTAACTAGTTAAAAAGTGATCCTACGTATACACGGATCACTGAGTAATTTTGTTAATAAAATGCCATGGTCGATTATATCAAATGCCTTGGGATAGTCGGTATATACTGAGTCAACCTGGTGGCCCTTTTCCAAGGCGTCTGTAATGTAAGTCCCGTACACAAGAAGCTTCGTAGTTGTAGAGAACCCACGTCTGAAACCGTTCTGCTCCTCTACTATAAGTGGGTCTACGATTAGCGATATTTGTAGTGTCACTAACTTTTCAAATCTATTCTGTATGTGCGATATAATAGAATTTTTAGACCCACTTTTATGGATAGGCGTAATAAGTGAGTCTTTTCAGAAAGAAGGAAAGACGCCAGCTTCTAATGAATTATTCAAAATAAGCCACAGTGGTCGACTGAAAGAAAATAACCAATGTTTCAGAAATATTGCAGGTAAACTATCTGAGCCCATTGAGTAGTTTTTTTTTAGTTTAGAAAGTTTATCCATAATAGATGATATATTAATAGCTGATATTAAGTGCAAGTTTACACCGATCCAAAATAGGAAGCAAACAAATTCACAATTTCATTTTGATCATTAGTAATTTATCCACATTGTTCAAATGAGTTAGGAAAATTATTAGATTTACGTTTTGACTTCACATGTTTCCAGAATAGGTTTGTATCACTGGCAATCTCGTATTCCAGCGATTGTAAATACTCTTGATGGCATAATTTAGTAAGCATTTTACATTCGTTCCTTACTTGTTTAAAAGCGTTGTAGTCAGATTTTAAGTTAGATTTTTTAAATTGAGAGTGAAGTCATTTTTATATAAATATCTTATTTTTGTGCTAAACCATTTAGGAAAGCAAAAGCTTGACGGAGTTTTTATCTGTCCTACTAGGACGCATATATTATTTGCGTTGTAAAGACAATTATAGAAAGTATGTACTTGGTCATCTATGTATTTATTTTTAAGTAAGCTATCCCAATGTATGGTAATAAAGAAATCATTTAAATCTGCATAGTCTGATTTAGCAAAAACATATTTTACATTGGATTCCCAGATAGATTGGGTAGTGAAGTCAACCTTATAGTTAACAATTAATTCCACAGCCGGATGATGACGGTCACACGGCACAAGTGGATTATCATATCGCGAGATAGCATATTCTTTAATAGAAGCTGTCTGTAAAAAGAAAAGATCGAGCAGCACAGAGTTGTCATTAGTAATATTGTTTATTTGAAAGGAATTGATTAAACCAAACGTGTCTGCGATTGATGTCGCAGCATCATTAGTAGAATCAGTATAGACGCCATGATCACTTTTTGACGTTAGGGAGATTGTAATCGCCTATTATACAGACCTGGTGATCAGGGTAATGATCTGCAGTGATCTCAACATATAGACAGTGTTCGTGATGTGTTGAAATTAACGAGTTAGGTGGAATATATACTGCACCGAGGAGAATTTTTTGTTCGTTAATAGTAATCGAAACAAAAAGTTCCTCATTTTTTTTGGCTTTTGCCTGGCCTTAGTTACTGGACTATTAGCCATCATCAATTGTTATTTTGTATACATTTGTTAATTAACTTATTATTAAGTATAACATACAACTATATATTTGGACGTCACAACACATTCACACACATCCATGGAACCGGAGACGAGTATTTTTCGTTAGAAAAATTACTCGCCTCCGCTGGGAATCGAACCCAGATCACCTCCGTGACCGCTCGGCCACGGCGGGCCAAAAGTTCCTCATGATTATTAGACACAGAGCTGAATAGGTGTGAATTAAGATTGTGGGCAACTGCAATAAGTGTTCCCCCTCCCCATCTTTTCCTTGATAACACGCAATTGCGATTACATCGGTATACATTATAATTAGGAGACCCAATCCAGTGTCAAAAATATCAAGGCATAACCAGATCTCAGAAAGCACAATGACATCATAAGTAAACTACGATACAGATTCAATTACAGTGGAATGTTTGGTGCGAAGTCCGCGAACATTTTGGTAAAATATTTTTATTGTAGAATTATTGTTGAATTTTGGGAAACCGTCTCTAATGGCAGAGTCTTGCCTAAAAAATTATCGCTGTTATTGTTGTTTTGAACAGTATTTTTATCCAAATGTTCACCCAAATTTTTTGAGATATTCCTACGATATTTATTATTTCTGAATTTACGTTGCCGATTTTTAAATTCACAAATAATTACATTCTTAGGCCATTTATCCTCCCGTAGAAGTTGGTTCAAATCGGACTCAAAGATGCCTACCTTAAATGAGCTGTAGATTGAATTAGATGTTAGTAATGTACAGGGTGAGCGAAACTCCATGCCCCAGCTCTATTATGAGAAAAGGAAAAACGATAAAAGAAATCAGAAAAGAGGTTTCTAAATGGGATTGAGTAAGGTCCAGTTTAAGCCAAAATTGCATATATTTCTAAATTTGGAATCTAAGGTTTGGATATTTAGAAAGAGCTAATTTTTCTGTATAAACTTTGTAGAGAAGAAAATTTACTCTTTTCTTCCGTTAAAAAATTACAAACAAACTTTAAAAAAAGTATTATCAAAAATTCACAATTGTCACGACTTAAATAAGTAGCCTTTGAAAGCAAATAACAATATTGTTTTGTTGTAATTTGACTTTGAAAAATGTTTACGCACAACGAAAATGTCGACATGTTATTAGTTTTGAGAATCTCAAAAGAACCCTAGAAGAGCAGTTCAGTTATACGACCAGAGATACCCTGAACGTGTTATTCTAACCTAAAATATATTTGCAAGATTGGAACGCAATTTACGTGCAAACAACGAGGTAATATCTGCTTGAAAGGGAAGACAAATTGCTAAAAGGATCAATTCTGACAATATTAGTGCCACTGTTCTGCAGTATTTTCAAGACCGTCCAAGGAACTCGATTCCGCAAGCCTGTCGTGAGTTGAATTTATTAATTGGTACGACAAATTTTGAAAGGAAATGGTTACCACGATTATAAACTTCACAGCTTAGAACATTTGTCAGATCAACATCAACGAAGAATAAATTATTGTGTCCAAGTTTCCAGCATGTGTTGTGGACGGATGAAAGCCGTTTTGTTAGTAACGGTAAGCCCAATAAAACAATAAACATTTTTGGGCTACTAAAAATCCACATTTTATCAATCTTATTGAAAACCAAGGACACTTCGGTATTAACATTTGGTGTGGTATTATTTATGGGCATTTGATTGGTACATATTTTTACGAAGGAGTTTTACGCAGTGAGCAATATTTGCAATTTCTTCAAGAATAACTTAATGTGCTTCTCGAAAAAATGTGCTATTACAGCTGCGAGCAAACATATGTTTTCAGCATGGCGGAGCTCCACCGCATCAAGCACGAGTTGTGTAACAATATTTAAATGAAACTTATGGAGAAAATTGGATAGGTAAAAATGGAACGATACAGTGGGCGCCTAAATCACCGGACTTGACCCCATAAACTTCTCCTTGTGGAAAACTTTGAAAAACAAAGTTTACAAAACACCATCTGTTAACTTGGAACATTTAAAAGAAAAAATCAGACATGCTTGAGATGAACTAGAGAAATATTACGCAAGGCTTTAGTAAAAGAAGTAAGGCGGAGATTCTATAAATGTTTAGAAGCAGGATTGTAATGTTTAAAACACATTGTTTTAAAACAGTGTTTTAAACATATTTAAAAATAGCCGTCGTGTTTTAAACGGTTTTGTTTTAAACATGTTTTAAATCTTATATTTGTTTAAAACAGGTTATAAGCTTTAACTTTTTGGATTGATTGAGTTACTTGAAGATAATTATACTTTGATTAAAAAACACTTAGAACCTTTCTTCAATACTTTATTTTGTAACCAAATGTACATTTCGGACACGAAGTGTCCATTATCAATGGTTTGATACTAATACCATATTGACTGAACGTGTTATTCTAACCTTAAATATATATTTGCAAGATTGGATCGCGATTTACGTGCAAACAACGAGGTAATATCTGTTCGAAAGGGAAGACAAATTGCTAAAAGGATCAATTCTGACAATATTAGTGCCACTATTTTGCAGTATTTTCAAGACCGTCCAAGGAACTCGATTCGGCAAGCCTGTCGTGAGTTGAATTTATTAATCGGTACGACAAGTTTTGGAAGGAAATGGTTACCATGGTTATTAGTATCAAACCATTGATAATGGACACTTCGTGTCCGAAATGTACATTTGGTTACAAAATAAAGTATTGAAGAAAGGTTCTAAGTGTTTTTTAATCAAAGCTTTAACTTTGTTTAAAACGTTTTTTTTTATTATCTTTAATTTGTTAAATTATATTTTTTAACGATTTTTTGTTTACATTTTTAAATTTTAACCAAATCGTTGAAGATATTTCAAATTAAATTAATAAACTTAACATTTTATTACAATAAAATATCACAACTGCGTGTGCAGTAATGTGATTTTTAAATACGGGGAATTTTTCTTTCAGGTATACGTATGCATAGACTAAATTTTTAAAAGATTTTAATTTGAATCTTTAAGCGAGGGTTTTCCACTCCCAGACTAAGCATGAAGTAAAATTTCGAGTTTAGAAAAGCCTGAAAATTTGGATTGGCCGCGTAGCGAAGCGGAGCGGCCAATCCAAATTAGGCTTTTCTAAACTCGAAATTTTACTTCATGCGCCACGCGTATAAAACACTGAAATATCGTAAAGTTTAAAATATACGGCTTTAGAATATAATATGTAGATATGCATGAAACGTGACTCAAAGTCTGCGCTCAACAAACTGTTTAAAACAGGGATTATAGGTAACCCAATAACTCTAACGTATATTAGGTTGCCTATAATTGTTGTTGTATGTGTGTGTTTTTGAACTTCAATGTAAATCGGTGTTTTTAAGCGTGGCGCATGAAGTAAAATTTCGAGTTTAGAAAAGCCTAATTTGGATTGTCCGCTCCGCTTCGCTACGCGGCCAATCCAAATTCTTAGGCTTTTCTAAACTCGAAATTTTACTTCATGCTTAGTCTAGGAGTGGAAAACACTAGTTAAAAGCCCCAAATTAACCGCTTTGAAACAACGAATTCCCGCAAATTTAAAAAACGCTATAATTATCGGGATATGTATACTCAAAAGAAAAATGCCCTGTTGTTCTGTTTTAAACACGTTTTAAACATGTTTTTAATCGTTAATGTTTTAAACGCTGTTTCGGTGAAAAAAACACGTTTTATTTTGTTTTGTTTGTTTTAATCAAAATGAAAAAAAAAACTTTTTTAACAACCCTGTTTAGAAGTAGGAGGTGGTTACATTAAAATTTTGTTGTAGTGATTGCCTACATACTTTGTTTCTTTCTTTGTTCATTTGTTTAATGTTTTTTGTTTAGTGTTAAGCGCGATATTTTTTTATTTTTATTTATGCGTATTATTATTTTGTTTTTATATATTTCTCGTAATTTTCTAAAAAGGAGAAATCCGTAGATTATTAAATAAATAATAGCAATATAGTAACATATTATATCTGTGGTTTTAAGGAAAAACCAGTTAAGTCGATTTTACATGATTTCGAGTAATTTAAGTATAAAGTTTCACAGGTCAACTTTATAAATACCTTGTAATGGCTCCGAATATCCATCTAATAGTATGTATATTGAAACAAAAAGTATATAAAACATGTCAAACGTGTGAATATGTCTTTTATTTAGCTAGGAATGAAAGGAAAACAGATAACTGGTTTTTCCTCAAAAAAGTCAGATAACTGGATTTTTTCAAAAAATCGCAATTTGACTATTATTCCACGTAATTTTAAATAGTCAAGATATATTCGACCATGATTTAGTAACAAAATTGTATCACCGGCGTGCCAACATAAATATGGTCATACTTTGTACCGACCGCTGGTATTAAGCACACCTTCGAGATTCATAAAGTACCCACCAGTTGGCGGCGTCGTCGACCTTCTGGAGATTCAAGCCCCAAAATTTGAACACAACTTATAATAGCACAGACCTTTTGAATAAATTGAAAGTGTAACAACTCACACAAAGCCTGACTTTAATTAACAAATGGATTTAATCCGACAATACTCGAGCAGTTCGAAGAACCCATCTTTGGAATCCCCAGGTTAGTAAATGCATTTTGTATATCACTGTTGACAACGATCACGACATAACCTATTGAACACTGTTGACTATTTTATTTACAGTGTTGAATTCGACGGCGCTACAAAATATTCAGTTGGGGCATTATGTTGTTGGTGCTCAGGACTCATTTGCGGAATCGTAAGGTTGGTAAATGTAACTTTTCTCGGGTCCTGTTGACAGCGATCAAAATTACATAAATTTCTTGGGTTCTTTACAGTTGACACCGACCGTTTCTGAAGAAAGACGAGCAATTGCAGAGAAGTTTTCTTGAATATGAACTATCGATGGAAAACTTAAGTTTATCCTCTGGAGATGTGACGATTCAAAGTATTTATTTAAGAAGGTGGTCATTTATTTAGAAGTCTTTTTCATTGACAGCTTACAACCATTTTATATTGAACAAATTGCAAAATATACTTAAAAATTGTTACAATTTCATCACTGTTTCACTAGGTTACGATACAAAGCAGGATTCGAGTACTCTGGTACGTGATGGAGGCGACGATCAAACGAGAATCAGGTTAGAATTTTCGACTCCTATTGAGCGCAGAGAACGTATTTGAAACGACGCGATTTTGTGAGAGCCTTGATAACACTCAAACCTGTAAAAAAGAGCGAAGGGAACTTGAGGCGAAAACAATTCATAGCGGTGCGCAGCAAGTCTATCGACCAAAACGTTTGTCGTGAGTATTTTCGACTAACTCTTGGCGAGACCGAGTCTTTCATTAAAAATTGTCTGACTTACATATGGAAGGAGATGGGTCAGTTGCCTTTAAGTGATCGACGAGTTTTTCAAAATAAGATCTCAGACACAATAATTGCAGAAGTTAAAGCTCACATTGACAAGTTTCCGGCTTATGAAAGCGTCGTCACACGACAAAAAGGTGTTTGCCAATCGGGCTGACTGTTCAGGAAATGTACGCTTTATACAAAGATGAAGTGCAGAAACCTGTTAAGTACTGGATATATTATAATGTGTTCAAGAAAACAGGACTTCAATTCAAACAACCACAACTTGACAAGTGTCATAAGTGTGACATGTTCCATGCACAATTAAGGTACGAAACTGACAAAAATAAACGAGAAAAGACACGACACTGCAGAAAGATCACCAAGAAGCAGCAGATACGGCGTATTCAAGTAAATCTGCTGATAAGAAACATCCGAGGGCACCCACCTCTTCTGCACCTTCTTCCTTGCAAACATCTGTAGCTTTCTACAAGAGACAAATGTGGACCTACAACTTGACCGTCAATGACAACACGACACCGAAGACGACATGTTACATGTGGCACGAAGGTGACGCAAAAAGAGGTGCCAATGAAGTCGCGTCATGTCTCTACAAATTTCTGCAAAACAATCCGTCAAATTAACGTTTTTTGTGGCATAACGTAAAATGGATTAGATACCTAAAAGAACAAGATCTGATTTTCTATAAACAGAATTTTCAAGATAGAGAGTTCTCTGAATTACATGTACGCAGACGTAATACTTGTAATATTCAAAACGAACAGCTTCAACTTAGATATACAGGACCCCACGACATAAGCCGCGAGAAGAAACAAGACTTGCTCTCCATGTTGGATCTTTTGAGACCAGAAGTTAAGTCCTCAGTACGAGAGACATCTCTAGTGCGAAAAATTTTGATCCGGATTTAGACGACGACGATTCAACTGAAGAATGAACAAGCAACAGTTTGAAACGGAAGCGTGAAAATTGTAATGTCTCATTTAAAGAACAACCTAAAAAAGTGAAAACTGTACATGCGATTGAAGTTAATGTCGGACGATCTAACCGAATTTCATCGCGTCAACCTGTCGATTATTCTTCGATTAATTAGTTACTGTACTGCGTTACATGATGTGTATAGAAAATTGTAGCCAATTGTTTTTATCTGTAAGAAAAAGTTACTTTTATTTCATAATTTCTGTGGCTTATTTTTTCAAACCCTTTTACACCTTGTGTAACTTCCTTTTTCAAACATGAAAAATGTCCATATATCATTCGATATATAAATATATCGAATTATAATACTCATATATGTTCTTTCATGAAATATATACACTAAACGTTAGCCATATATGGTGAAATCTGGATGTTAATACATTTAATATGCATTCAAATGGAACGTAACTGGTTTTTCCTCAAAAAATGTCACATAACTGGTTTTTCCTCAAAAATGACACTTAACAGGATAGGTTTTGTATAAATTGTGCTAAATGTGTAACAGATAATATCATTTGGAGTTCACCAAGTGAAAATAGACGTAAATAACTATCATTGTCCGCACATAACTTATTTGACCAAAAAAGTCACTTAACTGGTTTTTCCTCAAAACCACAGATATGTTTTTTAATGTATAACTTATAATAATTAATAATACTAATTAATAATGTTTTATTACTGACAGATGCGACTGATATTTGCATCCAAAGACTACTTATTTAAATTGTGACAATTGTGAATTTTTAATAATACTTTCTTCTTAGTTTGCTTATAATTTTTTAACGGAAGAAGATAGAAATTCTTTGTCTGTACTAAGATTATTCAGAAAAATCAGTTCATTTTAAATATCCAAAAATATAGGTATGTTTCTGGGAAAAAAATATTCAATGACGTCATTACTTCAGTTTCCAGATTTAGAAAAATATGCAATTTTGGCGTAAAATGGACCTTACTCAATCCCATTTATGAACCGCTTTTTAGATTTTTTCTATCGTTTTTCCTTTTCTTATAATAGAGCTGAGACATCGAGTTTCGCTCATCCTGTACACGAAAATTGTTTGATGCCGACGTGATCCTTAATATATTCATTCATCAGTTCAGCCGTTATTGACGGGCCGCAAATAGAATACATTAACCGCTCTTCCACGGAAAATATTTGGCTGAGTTGGTTTTACTTGATATTTACGCATTTGGTTTTTTCTTATCTTGCAATAAATTAGCATTATCGGTAGCTTTATGATTTATGGCTCTAACAGGGGTACTTTTCATTTCGGCGGTGGCTGACGTTTTGTTTAAAGTTGCTGGAACATCTATTAAACCAGTGGTAGTGACATTGGTAATGTTCTTTGAGGTAACATTATGTATAGCTTTGGTTTCTAATGAATTTTCGCCAGTTTCCTTAATTTTCAAAATTTGACACTTAATGACGTTTTATTAACTTAAAAATGTTGACGTGATTCGTGAATTTTCAAGAAAACAATAATAATTATAATAACATATTTACATGCCACTTGGGGAACAGTCCGTCATACATTTACTTGTAACAACAAACCTATAATTTAAAATAACATATTTACTTAATTTTCAAAATATAATTATTAATTTTAAAAAATTATATGCTTTTTATGAATTTTCCAAAATGGACGATGATTGCAAAGTCAAAATCTTGAAAGTTCCCAAAAGGCGTCAACATGTTGAAATTTAACAACAATCATAAAACGTGTCGACATTTTTATAATTAATAAGGATTTTGAAAAACTCGGGATTCTTGAAAATTAACGAAAATCTTTTAAATTTACGAAAACAGTCAAGTTTGTATTTAACGGAAATCTTGGTTGTTCGGGAAAAGTATCATTTTTTTTTTTAATTTTAATCTAAATTTCTAAAATTTACTTTATTTGATAAATTGTAAAAAATCAAAATTTGATGCAATCAACATGAAATTCATTGAATTTACTTAGAATCAATTGCACTTCCATCTTTTTGAAAGAAAATAATATAATATAATATATAAAGCTAAACTTGAATTTATGCACAATTTGTAATAAAATCAACGATTTTAGAAGATTGTTTTCTTTGAAAAAAATTTAAAAACTCAACAGATTATCAAATCAACATATAATTCATAGAATCTAGCCAGAGCTGGGACGAATCTTCGTTAAAAGGATTCAAATCACGAATCCGAATCACCTGATATGATTCGAATCAGGAATACTCGAATAAAGGATTCGTATGAGATAAATATGATTCGAATCAAAGATTCGAATCCTGTTTTTTCGAATCACGAATACAAATCCTTTAAGAATAAATTTGATTTTATTATTTTTTTACAACCATTAACATATAAATATCGTTATCAGTTGTTTTAACAAAAATATTCACAACCTTATTATTTATTATTAACACTGAACATCGTTGATAACAGACTAAATTTTTGTGTTACTCTGATTAAAGAGGTATTTGTGTGTTTTTGAACTACACTTCAAATCAATGGTTTATACGCGTGGCGCATGAAGTAAAATTTCGAGTTTAGAAAAGCCCCGTGAAAATTTGTCTCGGGTCGCTGCGCGACCCTCGACAAATTTTCTACGCGGGGCTTTTCTAAACTCGAAATTTTACTTCATGCTTAGTCTGGGAGTGGAAGACACTCCTTACTTTAAAATATGTCACAACTGTTAAAGTATGTATCGTCGGATAGAGGTGATGTGTAAGCAAATTATGGGTCCTAGGAGTTGCCAAATAAGTGAGTTACTCAACTGTTTCCAAGGCACACTTTGAAAAATCAAAAGATTAAGATTTTACATATAAAATGTACAATAAACTATAAGTGTGATACATCATCGAATTCAGTAAAAAATATTCTTCCAAAAAATATCAAAATCCAAAATAGCGCTCATAAGAAAAACAAAAGTTAGCTATGGTCTCTAGGTAAATGTTATAGTTATCTTAGAATAAAATATGTTACTTTATTTATCGTTAAAAAGTGCCTATATTGTCAAAGTTGGAAATGCCTGGATTCAATAGTTTTTGAATAAAAAAATAAAAACGAATTTTCAAAAATACGTTTTTTGACAATATCTCATTAAGGAAATAAGATATTTCAAACTTGATTTTGGGTTATTATTGGGCCCTAAATTATGCACCTTTGCCCTAATTTAACCGACTCTCTATTTCTTTAAATAACCGAAATCCCCATACTTTCTGTTGAAATACGGACACCCAGTATAATAATAATAATAATAATATAAAATGTTGATAATGAAGGTTTAAATTAAATTACACTTGGTTTGTTTCACAATTTCTTACTTTACTATTAACTCGACTAGTTTCGCGTTTTACAGCATTATCAGGAGTGAATTACAAAAGATACTAACAAGCTTATATATGGTCAGGTAATAAGGGATTTTAAGATTGGGGAATTCTAAATATCCTCATTGTCGTTGACGAGGTGTTTTCCGTCTTTTATTGCCCTATTTTTTTCTAGGCCTTCCCTGAGGTTTAAATTACGGCCCTTATTACCTGAATATAGAATTTTGAAATTATTAACATCTATAAAGTGGTTGTTAATTATACAATGTTTTGAAATCCCTGTACACTGTTTGTTATTTATAATTGATTTTTTATGTTCTGTTAGTCTTGTCTGAAAAGTTCTTCCTGTTTGTGCTATGTATAATGCATCACATTCACTGCACTTTAGTTCGTACACTCCACACTTTTTTTAATTTGTCTATGGGGGTTTATTGTTTATTAGTAGTTTTCCTAAATTTGTCTGGTTAGTGCATATGATGCGAAATTCATTACCCTTTATATTGTTTATAATTTTATTTGACAAATCCTTAACATAATTACGTTTGGCCCATTTTATTTCATTAATTTCTTCGATATAGAAGTGTTTCATCAATTGTTTTTTCTTTTTCTTTTTTAAGATGTTATCAACAATTTCAGCATTATATCGATTGTTGCGAGCTATTATTTTTATGGTTGCTAATTCGATGGCGAAATCTTGATTACTCAATGGGATGTTTATTAGCCGATTTATGTATGAGTTAAATGTACTAAACTTGATTTGGTTTGTGTGATTTGAAGAATTGGGGATTATTGTGTCAGTAAATGTATCTTTTCTATATATTTTAAATTTTAAATGGTTAGTGTCAGTTTTTTCTATTGTTAAATCTAAAAAGTTTAAACTATTGTTGATTTCTGTTTCTGATGTAAATTGAATTTTTCGATTTATTGAATTTAAATATTGTTCAAAAGAATTTAATTGTCGGTTTGTGCCTGTCCAAATGCAAAAAATATCATCCACATACCTACTCCAGAATAAAATGTTATTTTTATTTTTAAAATCAGGATTGCTGAACATTGATTGTTCAAAATCGGCCATGAAAATTTCGGCTAAAAGGGGGGATAATGGTGACCCCATAGGTAGGCCATCAGTTTGCGTATATATGGTGTCATTGAACTCAAAGTAATTTTGTTCTGGGCAGATGTTGACCAATTTCATCATTTCAGACTTTTCGTCATTGTTGTTATCTGACTTATTAATTAAATTGATTATAACTGATTTTAATTCCGACGTTGGTATTGAGGTAAATAAACTTTTTACATCGAAAGACACTAACTTTGCGTTTTTCGGAATATTTAATGGTTTTAGTCTTTGTACAAGTTCCACTGAGTTTTTTATAGCATACTGTGATTCAAAATTTACAAATGTAGGAAAACGAGTATTTAAACATTTACACAATTTGTAAGCTGGTGCATATATATATGACACAATTGGTCTCATGGGGGTACCCTCCTTATGTAATTTAGGTAACCCATAGAGGACTGGAGCTTTTGGGTTCATTCTAATAAGGTTGTAATTTGAATGTTCTAGTAATTTTGTGCATACTTTTAAAATGTTTTTTATTTCAAACTGGAATTTACTAGTAGGATCTTTTTTCAAAGTTTTAAAGTCTGATTGAAGTAGCTGTTCTGTTTTTTGTAAATAATCTTGTTTTGTTAGAATTGTTATTGTATTACCTTTATCCGCTTTAGTTAATATTAGATTATTGTTTTTGATTTTATTTTGAATGTTTTTTATGACTTTTAGTTCAGAATTTCTTTTCATATGTATGGTATTTTGGGTGTTCTTTTTATGATTGGTAATTAATTTAGCAACTTTTAATTTAGTTAGTGATGTTGCGTTTTCTGATTTTAGTTTGTTGCAAATTAATTCTGCGTCTAAACCTAACGTTTCGATTTCTGTGTTAGTATCTAATGAGGGATTATATTTTAAACCTTTTCCTAGAAGTGTGGTTTCAGATTTGTCAAATAAAACATTTGTTAGGTTGACGACTCTAGGGTAGAATTTAACATCATTGCACATACCATCTGACGTTCTGTTTATGTTGTTGTGTGACGTTCTTGGGTTGGTATTTCGTGAATTCTGCAGTTGTTTTATCTTCTTTTGTTGAATCTCGTATTGTTCGAATCCAATTCTCCTTGCGTCCTCTCTGCATTTTGCGTCAATATTGTCAAACTCGATCGGATGTAACAGAGTGGCAAGCCGTTGGTGTAGGAGCTTCCGGAGATGTGACAGATTGTCTCTTGTGTTATACCACTTTTTTCTTTCTTGATATAGCCAATTGCGATAGGAGTGTTTCACTACTTCTTGCGTTACCCAGTTGTGATGGTTGATGTGTATTTTCATGTATTTTGGTATTAGGTTTTGTTTTAGACATGTGTTGTTAAAGTATATGTGGTTATTGGCTTTAACAAACTTAATTAGGTTTCTTCTGTACTTTGAAATGAGATTTGCTTCACTGGCACATAATATTTCTTGAATAATTTTCTCACTTATCACTTGGTGAAACAATATTATTCAATATTTAAAAATGTTGACCAAGTGATAAGTGAGAAAATTATTCAAGAAATAATATAAAATGTATTGTATTGTTATTTTCTAAATATTTTAATCAAATAAATATTTTACATTGTTATATTTACGAATATATTAAAAATAAATACTTAATTCAATATTAATTATACCATCAAATGTTTAAAAGTCTTGCGTTGAAAATCACCAGAAATCATTAGATGTTTCTTGATTAAACGAATTCCACTGAGGCTTTCGACGTCTAAGTCAAAAAATGTTTGAAACAAAAGTTGTAGCCAACGAAAAAATATACCTCTTTTACCTAAACACTTTTCACATCAGCTCTTTTGTTTCTGAATTAGAAACTAAAAAATCTAGTGGACATCAACAACTCACCGATTATGGCTTTCGACGTCTAAATCAAAAAATGTTTAAAACAAAAGTTGTAGCCAACGAAAAAAAAAACACTTTTACCTAAACACTTTTCACCTCAGTTTTTTTGTTTTTGTTCAATAAACCGAGAAAGATTTTATTTTGAAAATAAATACACAACTTTATGATAATTCGAAAATTTACGAACGAGTGTCTCCACTCCTAGACTAAGCATGAAGTAAAATTTCGAGTTTAGAAAAGCCCCGCGTAGAAAATTTGTCGAGGGTCGCGCAGCGACCCGAGACAAATTTTCACGGGGCTTTTCTAAACTCGAAATTGTACTTCATGCGCCACGCGTATTAAACACTGATTTCAAGTAAAGTTAAAAATATAAAAACATATTAAAACTGTTTTTAGTTTTAAAAGTTATCAAAATATGTCAAAATTATTTAAAATCGCCAAAAACAAAATGACCAAAATGTCATCTCGTAAATATAAAAAATATCAAAAACGTCAAAAATTTGGCGTGCTGATAAAATCGATTTACGTTAAAATTATCATTTTATGTCAGTACGTGACAGTTTGACAAAAACGTTTTTACAAAAACGAAAATTTCAGTTAAAATCAGTAATAATGTCAAAAAAGTTATCTAATAATATCAAAATTGTTATCTAATGTAAAACAAGTAAATATGTAATATCAAAAATATCAAATGTCAAAATTGTCGTCTACTGTCAAAAAAGTAAAAAAATATAAAATGTCAGAACTGCCATCTAATGTCAAATACATCATTTATATCTCTTTTGAATCCTCTAATAGGATTCGAATCCAGGATTCGAATCTTGAATGATTCGAATTCTGTCCAGCTCTGGAATCTACACAGAAATGAGTAAACTTTGATTGACTATATTTGAAGTTTAAATATTTTCAATGGATATTCCAAAGAAACAAATCAAAGTTTAATTTTCTTTATGGAAAAAGGCTCAAGGGATCAAGGGATTTATTTTAATTAAAAAGTTATTTAAAACAAAATAAAACGTTTGTACATAATCAATTGAATAAAATTCAATCAATTTAACTGAACAAATAATAAAATATTAAAAGGTAACGAGAAGCTGTACATTTTATTATTTTATTATCTGTTCAGTTAAATTGATTAAATTTCATCCAATTGATTATGTACAAACGTTTTATTTTGTTTTAAATAACTTTTTAAATAAACATCAGAAATAGTAAATAAGTAAAAAATTTCATTGTTTATCAAAAGTAACATCTAATGTGAAACATGTCCTCTAATGTCAAAAAACGTAGTCTAATATCAAGAATATAATCTATTGTCAAAAATGTCATCTCAAAAGGAAAAGAAGACAAAAATGTCATTCAATGTCAAAAATGATTAAATATGTCTTGTAGAAAAAAAAAATCTCAAATTTGTGTGTTCAAATAATGATTCAATAATTTTTGAAAATTAAAAAAATTACAAATCTGAATAAAAATATTGAAAATCTTACATATCAACATTTTATATATTTGACGAAAAAATCTCATTTCATCAAAATTTTATAAACCGATAAAAATGACAAATTATCAAAAATCAAGATATGTTGAAAATCTGATAAACATTTTCATAAATTAATTAAAAATCTCGATATATTGTAAATTTCATCAACATTCAATAAATTAAGGAAAATTGAGGAAATATTGCAAAATCTGATAAAAATTTGATTAATCGACGAAAATCTCGAAATAAGGATAATTTTATGAAAATATCGATTTGTTGAAAATCTTATAAAAATGTTATAAATCGACATGTTAAGTGTAAAAATTTGATTGGGAATGTCAATTCATATTCATCAAAATGTTATATTTGGCGCAATTACCGAAATACAATTAAAAATCTCAAATCTGTTAAATTTGACACAAATCATTAATTTGATTGATTTTATCACTTACAAACGAGTGTCGTCCACTCCCAGACTAAGCATGAAGTAAAATTTCGAGTTTAGAAAAGCCCCGCGTAGAAAATTTGTCGAGGGTCGCGCAGCGACCCGAGGCAAATTTTCACGGGGCTTTTCTAAACTCGAAATTTTACTTCATGCGCCACGCGTATAAAACAGTGATTTAACGAGAAATTTAAAAACATACAAAACAAATTTTTTATGTTTATTCTTACGATTAATTCGAATTATTTTTGACGATTCGAATCCTTTTGTAACTATTTGAATCCTTTTGTAAATATTCGAATCCTTTTATAAGGATTCGAATCTTTTATGAGGATTCGAATACTTTTACGAGGATTCGAATCCTTTTATGAGGATTCGAATCCTTTTATGAGGATTCGAATACTTTTACGAGGATTCGACTCCTTTTATAAGGATTCGAATCCTTTGATGAGGATTCGAATCACCAGCATTTGGATTCGAATACGAATCATTTTAGAAAAGTGTAACGAATCCGGATCACGAATCCAGTTTAACTAAAGTATTCGAATATCTCTTTTGAATCCTCTAAAAGGATTCGAATCCAGGATTCGAATCTTGAATGATTCGAATCCTGCCCAGCTCTGGAATCTACACAGAAATGAGTAAACTTTGATTGACTATATTTGAAGTTTAAATATTTTCAATGGATATTCCAAAGAAACAAATCAAAGTTTACTTTTCTTTATGGAAAAAGGCTCAAGGGATCAAGGGATTTATTTTAATTAAAAAGTTATTTAAAACAAAATAAAACAGTTGTACATAATCAATTGAATAAAATTCAATCAATTTAACTGAACAAATAATAAAATATTAAAAGGTAACGAGAAGCTGTACATTTTATTATTTTATTATTTGTTCAGTTAAATTGATTAAATTTCATCCAATTGATTATGTACAAACGTTTTATTTTGTTTTAAATAACTTTTTAAATAAATTAATGTGTAATGATGTTAGATTACGAAAGACATTTCGGATTTTGATGAAAATATTAGCGGTTGTCGATAAATGAATAAACTTCGTGGTAAAGTCGAAAAAGAAAAAAAAAATCGAACATTACATACGCCTTAAGTTGAATAAAATGTCACCAATAAATAAATAAAAAAATAATTAAAAGGTAAAGTGTCTTGTTTTCTGATCTTAAATTACTAAAGACATTTGGGTTTTTTATAAAATTATCAGTGATTGTCGTGGAATGGATAAACTTTGAAGTAAAGTCGAAAAATATAAAACCGAGCTATTTTTGACGACATTACAGAAGCTTAAAGTTGCATCAAATTTTATCAATAAGTAAATGCAAAAATATTAAAAGATGCAGTATCTTGTTTTCTGATCTTATATTACAAAAGACATTTTGGCTTTAGCGCAAAGTTTTTTCATTTATCGACAATCGCTAATAATTTTATAAAAATAAAATTATCAACGATTGTCGATAAATGAATAAACTTTGCACTAAAGTTGTAAAATAACAAAATCAGGCCTCTACTGACTAAGTTTCTGATTCATCGTCTAACGAGTGTTTCCACTTCCAGGTTAAGCATGAAGTAAAATTTCGAGTTTAGAAAAGCCTGAAAATTTGGCTCGGGCACGTAGCGAAGCGGAGTGACTGAGCCAAATTCAGGTTTTTCTAATCTCGAGATTTTACTTCATATGTCATGCTTATAAAATACTGATTTAATATGAAATGGTCTTTAACCAATTGACAAGTGAAATAATCGTTGGAGACGATTGGCTGTCATTGTAGGGATGCCTATCTTTTCGCCAAAAATCGACACCAGCGGTTTATGATCAGTAATCAAGTTAAACTTCCTGCCGTACAAATACTGATAAAACTTTTTTACGCCGAAAACAATGGCTAGTGCCTCTTTATCTATTTGTGAATATTTTTTTTCGGCTTTTGACAATGTTCGGGATGCATACGTTATCGGCCTCCCTATGCCTGATTCGTATACATGTGATAACACAGCCTCAAGTCCGACTGGGGACGCATCAACGGTTAAATTCTACATTTGGATTATAATGAACTAAAAATTCTTTTGAAATTATGGTAGATTTAATTTTCTTAAATGTATCTTTTTTAATTAATTGATACAGGGGGTATACTATTGTAGGCATATTTGGAATAAATCTATGATAATATACTCAATGACATTAGAAGCGTAACACCAAGAAGGAATGATTTTTTTGAATTCATATTTTAGCAACAGAGTGACTATATTTAAAGCATACATTGATAACAATTTCAACCTTGTGCCTTTTATATTTATTGTGAAAAAAATATTTCACTTTTTCTTTTTTGATAAAACTATTTATATGAGCTGTTTAGTACAGATGTTTTTAGTTTTCGTGTTTCCGTTGAGTGTGTTAAGCTTAAATAAAATGCCTCGAGTCCGAAGACGTCCACAATATCACCATTTGAGCGATTTTGACCGGGGTCGAGTTGTTGCTTATCGAGATGTCGGTATGTTCTATCGCGAAATTGCCCGCCGTATTGATTCCACTGCAGCAACTGTAATACGTGTGTATCAGGTATGGACAGGAGAAGGTAGAGGAGCAAGAAGAAGACCAATTGCGTACCACAGAACGTCAAGATCGGCGCTTAAGACAAATAGCCCTGCGAGACCGTTTCGCTACTACGCGTCAAATCGGTGATCAATGGATTGGAGAAGAAGGTAGGCCCGTTAGTATGCGAACCTTATATCGCCGCATTCAATCCTTTGGGCTTCTTTCGTACCGTCCAAGATTAGTGCATCCTTTAAGGCTGCGATCCTGCGAGTGTGTTTCATTTAAAGCATATTAACGGTAGCACGATTTACAAAAAAAAAAAACAAAAAAAATAGGAATGGATACTTAATTTAATTACCCATAAGGTAGAATACTTTTAGTTTTGAAAATAAAAAATAAAAAAATTAAATGTTTTTTTTAAATTTAATTATAAATAGAAAATTATATTTAATCATCACGAAAAATATCACAATGGATGTGGAAAATCTGTCTCTTTACATATCTACTTCAATAAACTACAAAATATAGCTTTTTATACCCGTTAATATGGTCCAAGTATCAATGGAAAAAATCTGGTTTGTTTAAAAAAGGCGCCATTGTTTTCATCGTGTACCAGCCGCTGTTAGTTCAGCCGATTTCCGATAGGTGATTGAATGTTAGCTGGAGTAGAAGATATACAACTACATACAAATGTGTAACAACCTCGTCCACCGCCTGTTTTCCAGCGCTAGTGAGCTGTTGGTAGACAGATCGCACGACGTATAGCGGTTCTATACGATGGGTTATTCGTGTCATTCGGATTATTGCAGAAATGAAATCATGCGAAAAAACAAGATTACGCAGCTGATGCGAAGCAACTCGCTACGGATTCAATAACTTTATGCAGGCCTATTTATAAATAATTATCATGCTAATTTAGTCAATAAGTTAAAGATATTGAGGTCGGCACTTTAAAAATATAAACATACATACATAAAAACATATACGCCGAGAAAATTATTGCCTGTAGATCGTTCCCGTACGTTGCCCTAGGAACCATTGTTTATAACCTGTTTTTGAATACAATAAATCTGCTTCGAATTTTCAATTACCAAGGCTGTGTTTTTAGATGTTTTCTCTGGGGATCTCGGAAAGTATACTAATAAGAGAAACTGTTAAATCGGTATTATAGTGCAGCCAAACAAATTTGTTAAATCGTCACCATTAACATTACAAAAGTAATTCTGCCACCCGGTGCAGTTGCCAGTTTTGCCCCCACGTCAATTCCGTACGGGGTGCTGTTACGCTTGAATTTGCCGCCCCCCTGAACTTGGCGCCCGGGGCGACACTAGGTTGACACAATATTGAAATACAACTTGAAAAACAAAAATTATACAAGTTGACACATTATTGTATCAATTTGATACAATACTGTACCCTAACCTGCAAATGTGAAAGAAAGAACCGAGGTTTTCTCGGTTTTGGGGACCTGGTCCCAGAATTAAGAATAAAATTTGTCTTTATTGTAAATTTAAAAAAATTCTGTTTGGTGTTGTAGGCGTTCACTTTGTGGTACATCTTAAATACACTTGTAAATAAAACAATTTTTACTTTGTTTAACCACTGAATCTTACATTTAATTGTGTGACTAGTTTCGACTATCTAGTAGTCATTCTCCAACTAAAGTAAATACAAATTATTTATTATTTACAAGTGTATTTAAAAAAATTCTTATTTCACATTAAATTAACACTTTAACTTTTCACCAGCATTCAAAACTCAAGTGTTTGTCAGACTTGCCGCCTGTGTAGAGTGTCAAACATCAACTAGTTCCCGTTACAAATGCGCAAACTATTGATGTTATTCAGGGCATAAACAATATTGTGTCTATATTAATTATAAATAATGTGTCTATTTTTGCAATATATATTGTGTCTATATTGTACGCAGTTTGAATATTAATCAATATTAATCTGGATTTCGACATCATTGTGTCTAGATTAAATATTATTATTGTATCATTCTTCGCATTCAATATTGTGTCTATGTTGTATGCAGTTTGAATAACAGTTTCAATGTATATACAAGATATACATGTTGACACAATATTGCTACAAGAAATATTTCTACTAGGGAATATTTTATGAAATCTGAAAATTAACAAAATACGTTATGATTATTTTAAATTGAAACTTTGAGTGAAATAATAATTTTAAAAAAAACCTGATTTGTTTGTAGTTTCAAAATCATCATTCAACTCGGCCATAATTGAAACAACAACAAACGAATAGATTAGAAAACGTACCCCGTTTTTTTTAAAACGACGACAGCCTCTAAATACACAATAAATAGGAAATTATAAGGATTTTTTTAACGACAGTCGTTAATTATTAACGAAAGGTAAATTATAAGGCCCATTGTATGGTTATCCAGTTGGCTGTTGCATCCTATAATTTTTGTTATAATCATGATTCCATTACTAGCCAACAATATTAATTTTATATGCAGTACTTGAGCAAATTTTGATAAATACCATATTATTTTGGAAATAAAAGATTTCATGGACATTATGAGCTTGTTCGTTTAACCATTGAATATTTCAAATTCAATGGTTTAACAAACAAACAATACATTTTTAGAAAAGTTGTGTGTAAAAAAACATCGTAAAGTTGTTTTAAGAATGTTTATACAGATGTTTACAAAAAATATGTATAAACTATATAATTAATATCATATTAATGGGCAATCACGTCTTAAATTGAGACACTAGTAAATCAGTTATATATTGCATAAAATAGTGTCATCCATAATACAGCTCCATAAAATAACTAAATTACCATTTTTAATTAAAAAAAAAACATAATAATTATTATCTTGCTTCTCTCCGTATTTAAATATATGTGCGCCGCGCGTCGCCGATGCTATAAATGATTTTTATCAAATATAAATTGTATTTAGCTTCCCATACCACCGCTGTATTTTCATGAGTCAGGCTCGAGGCACAGGCCGCGCGCTGCCCAAATCAAAACGCAAGCAAAATTTGCTTCAGATGCTCGAGCCGCTCGAGCACTGCGTATATGGCATAAATATGTTGTGTGTAGGAATGCCGAATCCGTTCGGGTAGCCATGCCTCGTGTATGCACACTCAATTTTATCTATCGCTGAATTTGTCGACGTGGGTTCATCAACTGGCAGGAACGGATGGGTTCGCTTCTCGGCTCGTTTAATTAATTTTTACAATCTCCAATATAACATATGCAACTTAATCTCACTTGTGTACGGAAAATGCCTACGGGATCATGGCCTTAACAGCGAGACACTGTCGCCAAAGATTGGACTGGTGCAGAGAACGGCAGCATTGGGAGGCAGAATGGCACGATGTCGTATTCAGCGATGAATCACGATTTTGTCTAGGCACGCATGATGGTCGTAGAAGGGTACGACGCTACCGTGGAGAACGACCTGATCTTAGGTTTGCTATTGAGAGGCATGTACACAGGACTGCTGGAGTGATGGTTTGGGGGGCTATTGCTTATGGTAGTCGATCACCTCTTGTATTCATTCGAGGCAGTATGACAGCTGCGCGTTATGTTGAAGACGTCATACGACCGACTTTGTTGCCTTATTTAGATGGCCGCCCAGACGTACTTTTTCAACAAGATAACGCACGTCCCCATATTGCTCGTCGAACTATGAACTTTCTTAATGAAGCTGGTGTTAATGTTTTGGCGTGGCCGCCCCGTTCGCCGGATTTAAATCCCATTGAACATGTGTGGGATATCATGGGAAGAAGAATATTCTCTTTGCACCATCCTCCACAGACTCTAGCTCAGTTGATCGATGAAATTCAAGTTGCTTGGAACGAGATGCCTCAAGAAGACATCGACCATCTCATTTTGTCGACGCCCAGACGTCTACAGGAGTGTATAGAGCAAAGGGGTCGCCAAACACATTATTCATTTTATTTAGATTGTTTTTTAATAAAATTTCTTGAAAATGTAATCATTTCATTCTTGATGTAAGACTACCATACTAGCATAAAATCAAGTTAAAATAATAACTCCTTCTGGGTGTTACGCTTCTAATGTCATTGAGTATAATTTACTATGCCCAAAAATGAACGTAGTTCCGAGACATTTTTAGGTACGGGCATTTTCTCAATAGATTTTAACATACTGGGTGATTTATGAAGTCCATTTTTATCAATAATATGTCCTAAGTATGAAATTGAATTTTTGAAAAATAAACATTTGTCCTTCTTAACCGTTAAACCCGAATTTTGTAATGTTTTTAATACTTTTTCTAATCTAGATATATGCTCCTCAAATGTTTTTGTGCACACACCCTCGAATTTACTTAATAAACTGTCTGTAATACGCTGAAATTGCGCAGGGGCTGAACTAATCCCAAAAGGAAGTCTATTATACATAAATGTACCCTTATGTGTTGATATTGCAGTAAACTTTCGCGAATCTTCCTCTAATAAAACTTGTTGCTACGCGTGAGTTAAGTCGATTTTAGAGAATTGCACTCCTCCGTCTAACTTCGCAAATAACTCTTCAATTCGGGGCAAGGGGTACCTATCTGATTTTAAAAATGGGTTGAGGGTTTCCTTATAATCCCCACATATCCTTACGGTACCATCCCGTTTTAATATCGGCACTATCGGTGTTCCCCATTCGCAAATTTCAATTGGAGTAATTATATTTGACCTTACGAGCCGATCAATTTCCACATCTACTTTATCTTTAAGTGAAAACGGTAAAGCCCTTGGCTTATAAAATTTAGGAAATGTGTTTTCTTTAACACTTAATTTTACTTTATAACCTTTGAATGTACCTAGCTGATTTGCAAATAGTCTTGGGAATTTCTTTTCTAAATCACTGCATACTTTATTAGTACCGCTCCGTAAGCAGTTTAATGTTTTAAATCCTATATTGAATAATTCAAGGAAATCACACCCTAACAAGGGTGGGCCACCACCATTGACAATATAAACTTGAAATAGTTAATTTATACCATTATGTTATACTGTAAATTTATAAATATTTTTCCTCGAATTGGAACAGGCGTTCCGGTATAACCAATTAATTGCACTTTAGTTTTCGATAATGGACACAGCTTACTTAATTTTGAAGCATACATTTTATAAGAAATAACAGAAAATGCCGCTCCCGAATAAAATTCCATTTTAAAATTTACATTATTAATTAAAACATTTATACAAATCGGAAAACCATTTTTCGCGTTTAAATTAAATATCTCGTTATTTGTTTCCAAATATTTAACGTTTCTTTTACATACCGACTCAGGTGTCCGCGAACGCCACAGCTGTTGCAAATATATTCCTTATATCTGCAGCGATCAGCTGTGTGATTGATTTTCCCGCACCTGTGACATCCGAGAGCGCACTTTCAATTTTTTGGAAAAACATCATTGCGCAGAAAAACCCTTAGCTAGTACAAGCTAGCACAGCCAAAACTAGAGCAAGCACACAAAGAGTAAAAAAGTTATAAGGGTTTCAAATATGGGGGAGCTAAGTTGACGTTTGTCCCCCACTTTTAATGTTTCAACTTTTTTATATGATTTGGATTCCTCAGAGCTAGCACAGGCTAGCACAACCAGTTTTAGAGCTATCACAACCCCAACAACTCCTTAAAAGTAGAAAATTAGTTTGTACCCCAGCCCCCACTTTAATATTTTTTTATTATTTCTAAAGGAATCTGCAGCTTAGAGCTAGCACAGGCAGAATATGCAAAATTTAGAAAAATAAAATGGTTAAAAAGATATTTCAATTTTAATTATCAACCGTGAGCTTTTAAATCCTGTATGCGTAATTCCGTTCATGTATTTAAATTATTATGCTAAATGCGTGTTTTCCAACAAATCACAATATTTCAACGGATTTGTTGACAATTACTTTGCCATATACTTAACTAACAGTTTAAAACATTGCTTTCAAATGCTATGACCCGGAAAGCAAGCACATTTAAACCAGTGGCGTAGTGAGTTATTAATGACTAACCCTCGAATAATTTAAAATGTAATAACTCTACCAAATACCAACAGATTTAAAAAATTCTTTCAAAATATAAATCAAGAATGCATTGTTAATAAATGCTGTGACTAAGAGAGCTAGCACTAGAAAAACAGTGGCGCAGTGAGTTATCAACATTTAACCCTCGAATAATTTAAAATGTAATAACTTCACTAAATACCAAGAGGTTTCAAAAATTCTTTTAAATTAATTATCACCAACGCATTAAATTATGCGAGGGTTAAATATTGATGACTCACTACACTACTGTCTTTCTTGTGCTAGCTCTCTTAGTCACAGCATTTATTAACAACGCATTACTAATTTATAATTTAAAAGCATTTTTGAAATCTCTTTGTATTTCGTGGAGTTATTACATTTTAAATTATTCGAGGGTTAAATATTCAATACTTAGTACGCCACTTTTTTTTCTGTGATAGCTTTTTCAGTCACAGCATTAGTCATTTATGTTTTAAAAGAGTTTTTGAAATCTGTTATTATTTGGTGGAGTTATTTTATTTTAAATTATTCGAGGGTTGAATATTGAATACTTACTACGCCACTGTTTTTATTGTGCTAGCTTTGTTAGTCACAGCATCAACAAACAATGCGTTTGTGATTTATAATTTAAAAGAATTTTTGAAATCTGTTGGTACTTGGTGGAGTTATTACAATTTAAATTATGCGAGGGTTAAATATTGATTACTCACTACACTACTGTTTTTCTTGTGCTAGCTTTCTTAGTCACAGCATCAATTAACAATGCATTAGTGATTTATAATTTAAAAGAATTTTTAAAATGTCTTTGTATTTAGTGGAGTTATCACATTTTAAATTATTCGAGGGTTAAATATTGATTACTTACTACGCAACTGTCTTTTCTGCGCTAGCTTTCTCAGTCACAGCATTTATTACTAATGCATTGGTCATTTATATTTTGAAAGAATTTTTGAAATCTGTTGGTATTTGGTGGAGTTATTACATTTTAAATTATGCGAGGGTTAAATATTGATTACTCACTACGCTACTGTCGTTCTTGTGCTAGCTTTCTTAGTCACGGCATTTATTAACAATGCATTAGTGATTTATAATTTGAAAGAAATTTTGAATTTTCTTTGTATTTAGTGGACTTATCACATTTTAAATTATGCGAGGGTTAAATATTGATTACTTACTACGCCACTGTCTTTTGTGTGCTAGTTTTCTTACTAACAGCATTTATTAATTAATTACCAATGCATTGGTAATTTATATTTTTAAAGAATTTTTGAAATCTGTTGGTATTTGGTGGAGTTATTACATTTTAAATTATGCGAGGGTTAAATATTGATTACTCACTACGCTACTGTCTTTCTTGTGCTAGCTTTCTTAGTCACGGCATTTATTAACAATGCATTAGTGATTTATAATTTAAAAGAATTTTTGAATTTTCTTTGTATTTAGTGGACTTATCACATTTTAAATTATTCGAGGGTTCAATATTGATTACTTACTACGCCACTGTCTTTTGTGTGCTAGCTTTCTTACTTACAGCATTTATTACCAATGCATTGGTCATTTATATTTTGAAAGAATTTTTGAAATCTGTTGGTATTTGGTGGAGTAATTACATTTTAAATTATGCGAGGGTTAAATATTGATTACTTACTACGCTACTGTCTTTCTTGTGCTAGCTTTCTTAGTTACAGCATTTATTAACAATGCATTAGTGATTTGTAATTTAAAAGAATTTTTGAAATATCTTTGTATTTAGTGGATTTATCACATTTTAAATTATTCGAGGATTAAATATTGATTACTTACTACGCCACTGTCTTTTGTGTGCTAGTTTTCTTACTCACAGCATTTATTAATTTATTACCAATGCATTGGTCATTTATATTTTGAAAGAATTTTTGAAATCTGTTGGTATTTGGTGGAGTTATTACATTTTAAATTATGCGAGGGTTAAATATTGATTACTCCCTACGCTACTGTCTTTCTTGTGCTAGCTCTCTTAGTCACAGCATTCATTAACAATGCATTAGTGATTTATAATTTAAAAGAATTTTTGAAATCTCTTTGTATTTAGTGGAGTTATTACATTTTAAATGATTCGAGGGTTAAATATTGATTACTTACTACGCCACTGTCTGTACTGTGCTAGCTTTCTCAGTCACAGCATTTATTACTAATGCATTAGTAATTTATATTTTGGAAGAATTTTTGAAATCTGTTAGTATTTGGTGGAGTTATTACATTTTAAATTATTCGAGGGTTGGTCATTAATAACTCACTATGCCACTGTCTTTAATGTGCTTGCTTTCCGGGTCACAGCATTTGAAAGCAATGTTTTAAACTGTAAGTTAAGTATATGGCAAAGTAATTGTCAACGAATCCGTTGAAATATTGTGATTTGTTAGAAAATACGGATTTAGCATAATAATTTAAATACATGAACGGAATTACGCATACAGGATTTGAAAGCTCACGGTTGATAATTAAAATTGAAATATCTTTTCAACCATTTTATTTTTCTTAATAATTTTTGCATATTCTGCCTAAGCTGCAGATTCCTTCAGAAATAATCAAAAAATATTAAAGTTTGGGGCTGGGGTACAAACTAATTTTGTATTTTTAAGGGGTGGTTGGGCTTGTGCTAGCTCTAAAACTGGTTGTGCTAGCCTGTGCTAGCTCTGAGGAATACAAATCAGATAAAAAAAGTTGAAAAATCAAAAGTGGGGGGCAAACGTCAACTTAGCCCCCCCCATATATGAAACCCCTATAACTTTTTTACTCTTTGTGTGCTTGCTCTAATTTTGGCTGTGCTAGCTTGTGCTAGCTAAGGGCTTTTCTGCGCAATGATGTTTTTCCAAAAAATTGAAAGTGGGGGGACAAGTTGACGGAGCCCTTGCTGCACATGTCCATCTCTGCGTGGTGGATGCTGCGCCCTGACACTGCTGCTCTTCGTCGCGTTTCCTCCTCGAGGTGATGATCCTGACGATGATTTCCTCTGGCCTAAACGGTGGACATCCAACGGCTCCTTCTTTATGTCATGTTCCAGGTCCAGGATTCCATATCCTCTTTGCGCTGACTCCGTGATCTGGGACATCTCCAGGGTCTTTTTATATGTTAAACTGTCATCTTGTGCAAACAGTTTTTCACAAACTTTCCCTTCTTCCAATCCACAAATGAACCTATCTCGTAAAACGGTTTCAAGATGTGTACCGAATTTACAATCGGTGGCTAATTTCTTTACTTTAGCAGCCCATTCTTGAAAACTTTCCGTCGATGATTTTCGTGCTGAGTAGAACTTAAACCTTTCTAGAAAAATCGCCTTTTTTCTCATCATAGAAATCGTCCAACCCCTGAATTATTTCTTTAAGTTCACACTCAGGCGGTTGTTTCGGAACCAATAGATCAGCAAGTAACTTATACGCATCCTGCGTTAAACTGTTCAAAATTCCTGCTATTTTAATCTTCTTGTCCGTTATGAAATTTACCATGAAGAAGTGATCCATTCTACACTTGTGAATTGTTCATTCTTGATTTTTAGGATCGAGTTCGGTTAAATTTCCGATGGTCGAGGTTTTTGCTTCCGCCATTTTGCACGTGTACGTTATAATTGTTCTAGTGGTCTTTTCACTATTGCCCTCACTATTTCACAATTTCACAATTATCCTCGTCGCCACTGTAGTGTTCTACCGGGTGGCTAAGTAAAACACTAACAATTAAACAATAACTTAACCTTTAATTCAATGCTAAACTCATACTCGGTACATTCGCTAATACAACTTAAGATCGACTGGCGTGCTCATTCCGATCACTCACAATTAATTCGCGCACGCCGGATATCACCACAAAGTCAATAAAGAAATAAAGCGCGCAAAATATAAATAATAAATATTTATCTAATTAGTGGGATAAGAGCATCATTAACTGACGAATGCGGTGAGTTGCTGAGAAGAGGGCGTAGCCCGAGTCGAAGTAATAGCATGAGTCTCAGTTAATATGCCTTATCCCACGTATTAGACACAACTTTTTATCTACGACTGCTCAGAATTACGGAAATTATACTTTTGAATTGAATTTGATGAAAAATTAGAATATCATAGTATGTACGTAGAACCATAGCAACATGTAATTTGAATGTCAACAATTTAATAGTCAAAACTTCAAGAATTAATTTTCTAATTTCTGTTTTGCTGTGACATAATGAGCGACTCCGAATCTCTGCCTTCGGATATCGAAGAATCGGCCACGCAGGTAGTTTCAATGTTATTGCCGGAAAAATCAAAAATTAAATATGAGCAAGCTTATGAACGTTTGCGGAAATGGTACGATGAGAAGAAAATAAAAAATGAAGCAAATGAAAAGGTACTTCTAGTATATTTTGAAAATATTTCGAAACGCTATAAACCTTTAAGCCTATGGGCATATTACTCGATGATACGTGCTATGATATCCATAAAGAAAAATGTAGATATCAGTAAATTTATTCAATTGGTCGCATTTCTGAAAAGGCAGTCAGAAGGATATAAACCGAAGAAATCGAACATTTTAACAAAACAACATATAACTCGATTTTTACAAGAAGCTGATGATGAAAAGTGGCTACTAACAAAGGTAAATAAGAACAAGGCATGACATTTTATAGTAAGATATATTTTCAGGTAGTTTTGATCTTTGGAATTGGTGGAGCCTGTAGAAAGGAAGAACTCACTTATATGCAAGTGACCAACGTTAGGAACGAAGGGCAGGTCTTCTGCGTCACAATACCAAAAACAAAGACCAAAATTTCGCGAGACTTTGTTATAACATCTGGAGGCATTGATGGGATCAATTTCGTAGACATTATAAAAAAATACATGGCACTGCGTCCACATAATGCCGTAGAGAGGTTTTTTGTTGGTTACAGGAATGGAAAATGTATAAAACAGCCCGTAGGCATTAACACGATTGGTAGCATGCCGAAAAATATTGCTTCTTTTTTAAAACTACAAAATGCTAACGAGTACACCGGTCACTGTTTCAGAAGATCGTCAACCTCACTGTTGGCAAACTCAGGGGCGGACCTGCTAACAATAAAAAGGCACGGGGGTTGGAAGAGCAATACAGTAGCCGAAGGGTACATAGAAACTTCGGTTGAGAATAAGAAACGTATCGCAACAAATATTCTTGGAGAAAAGAATGTACTTGTAGAAGTTTCAACCAGTAACCGCAGTAGTTTGGAAATTTCTAAAACAGAAATGTCTTCAGGAATACACTTAAATAAATGTAAACATGTTATTATTAATGTTCATAAGTAATTGTTTAATAAATTTGGTGGTTAGTTGGTATTAAAAAATGAGTGTGTTTTTGATTTCATTACCTAACTAGTTAGGTAATGAGTTTCATTACGTAACTCAAATGATTGTCAAATTCGTCACTTATTCAAGCAGTCGTAGATAAAAATAATTAAACACTACAGTATGTTAATTATTAATTGTATAAATGAATGGGAACGTGTTATGATGGACACCACTATTTTTTATTGTATATTTATAAATTAATAATTTTATTTTTCTGGATAAACAAACAAATTATCCACATATGTATATGTAAACATATTTACCTACGCTCTATCTAGTAACCGTATCATACCATACTGTCATCTTGACAAGTATGATTGACATTACGTTCACATGCACGTAATAGCTTTGACAAGTACATTACGTGCTGACAGCTGAACAGCTGATTGCTTACCGCACAACCCAATAACATTTCTTTGATCTACAGGGATTTTTTCTTTACAGTATACGTATTCGAATATCAGCTTATTTTCTTTAATTCTTTAGTTATTTGTTGTTTTTAATTTTAAGAGTTCAATTTGAAGCCTTAAACGAGTGTTTTCCACTCCCAGACTAAGCATGAAGTAAAATTTCGAGTTTAGAAAAGCCTAAGAATTTGGATTGGCCGCGTTGCAAAGCGGAGCGGCCAATCCAAATTTGGCTTTTCTAATCTCGAAATTTTACTTCATGCGCCACGCTTAAAAACACTGATTTACAGTGAAGTTAAAAAAACACACATACACAACAACGATTATAGGCAACCCAATATACGTTAGAGTTATTGGGTTGTCTATAATCATTGCTTTAAACAATTGGTTCAGCGCAGAATTTGACACACGTTTTAATCACATTTACATATTAGTTTACTAAAGCCGTATATATTTTACTTTAAGATAGTTTAGGGTTTTATACGCGTGGCGCATGAAGTAAAATTTCGAGTTTAGAAAAGCCTAATTTTGATTGGCCGCTCCGCTTCGCTACGCGGCCAATCCAATTTTTTAGGCTTTTCTAAACTCGAAATTTTACTTCATGTTTAGTCTGGGATTGGAAAACACTCGTTTAAAGTTTCAAATTGAACTTAAAAAAAAACAAGGAATATCTAAGCTATAGACGAGTGTTTTCTGCTCCCAAACTAAGCATGAACTAAAATTTCGAGTTTAGAAAAGCCCTGTGAACATTTTCTGGGCTTTTCTAAACTCGAAATTGTACTTCATGGGCCACGCGTTTGAAACACTGATTCCAAGTGAGGTTCAAATATCCATAAATTTCACAATATTTTAGTGTTTTGTACGCGTGGCGCATGAAGTAAAATTTCGAGTTTAGAAAAGCCCAGAAAATTTGTCTCGGGTCGCTACGCGACCCTCGACAAATGTTCACGGGGCTTTTCTAAACTCGAAATTTTACTTCATGCTTAGTCTGGGAGTGGAAAACACTCGTTTAAAGCTTCAAATTCAACTCTTTAAAAAAACAACGAATGTCGAAAAATGGACAGCTTTATGCATATGTTTACCTAAAAGAAAAATTCTCTGTGTATTGATCAAGTAGTAATTTAGTTTTCATCATTGTCATGGTACTATTAAAAATGATTACAATATATAAGTTGTTCTTTCATGCTCATTGTTTATTTTGTTAGGGCGTAGGTAAAGTATCGTACGGTTCTCGAGTGGTATGACAATTAAATAATCGCGGAATACTTCACTCGCCGCTGCGCGGCTCGTGTGCAACATATCCACTCATATGTAATATGCTGCATACCACTCTCGTTACGTAATATATTATTATATATTTACTCTTCTAATTTCATAGTAGAAAAATCCTGAATAGTGCTTTCAGCATTTTTATTATTTGTAATTTTGGGTCTACGGACAATACTAAAAGATTGTGTAGTCTTAAATCACTTTTACTCGACGTCAGCACCATTGATGTCTGTATCCGAAGAATAATATTCGAAATCATATAATAATTCATAATTCGTAGAAATCGAATAGTAAACTTATAAAGTGAAGATGTTGTTTTTTCAACAACTAAAACTAAATATAAATTATAAAAAATGCCGCCCCAAAATATATGCCGCTGGGTGCGGACCAAAATTTTACTTTATGTCCCAGGCGAAAATCACGGATTTAAACATTAAATCCGTGATTTTCGCCTGGAACATAAAGTAAAATTTTGGTCCGCACCGAGCGGCACATATTTTGGGGCGACATTTTTTATATTTTATATTTAGTTTTAGTTGTAAAAAAAATATAGTTGAAATATGTTTCCTTTTTTATTTGTTTATGTTATTTTATTATTCAGTTATGTTTAATTTGTTCAATTGTTTCAAGTGTCGACATATTATATAGAATTAAATTTCCCTCTTATAACTAATAAGTATTAGTTTCACCACAATTATTCACCTCGATAAAAAGTGTTTCAAAACTCCACTTTTCGCGTTTTTAAACATTATCCAATTGTTAAACTTTGCATGTCATGCACTTATATTTTCCACTGAGTTAATATTTAAAACAAAAGCTCGTATTTTTACAGAACCGGTAATGGTCGTAACATAATGTATGCCGGGTCTCCGCCCCGCGTATGGGAAATCGATGTGGCGAACTTGGCATTGTCATTATGCCAGTCAGTACACAACATGAAATAATAAGTGTACGCATTAAATTACGTCAGGCAAATCAATGTATTCAAACACGTTTTTAAAATAGCCAACACTTCATTTTTGACACATAAATTAATGTGTAACATTCTTTCGAATTTTGATAGCGCAAGATTTGGTTAGACGAAATAAACGTTTGTTAAACGGTTAACGTAGGATCAAACATAAGCGGTATATTTTGAACTTTACAATATTTCAGTGTTTTATGAGTACACGTATGGCGCATAAAGTAAAATTTTGAAGCCTAAAAATTTGTAAATCCAAGCCAAATTTTCAGGCATTTCTAAACTACAAATTATAGTTCATGCCTTCGAACGCATTATTTTTTAAGTTCCGGTCTTCGTTCCCGAAAAAATAACGGTTTTTTACAGTTTTCGGTTCAGCTCCAAGTGATTGTTTTAATTTTTGAAATATTTTTGTTTCATATTAATAAAAATGATGTGTTCATCATAGCACTGTTCTGGGTCCGTCCCCTTTTCGTAATTTTGGAATCAAAACTTTTGCACAATAAAGGCCTTAAGATGTACTAAGTCGCACGGCAAAAATTAAAAATGGCACCACTCAAGGGAAAAAGTTACAACGGTTTAAAATGTAGAGGGGCTAAAATGACACTAGCCCCCTATTTCAAATTTTTCAATATTTTATGTATGGAATCTATTCTACGAAAATTGCACCATCGAAACCACTAATTTTCATAAGTTGCACCAGCTAAATACACCCCTGTTGCAGCGAGAACTTAGTGTGCCAGCCCCTATTTTTGAATTGTTAACAAAATGTCTTACTTATCTTATAGCCTAGAAGTTACACCACAAAAAGTATTATCCTAACACTGTAAAGAGAAGAGTTATAAAGAAATATTGTTTAAGCTTGAAACCAGTATGCGCATTACCAAATTAGTTTAGCAAGTCCTATAAAGCTCGCAATGTATTGCAAAAATTCAGAAAACCATGTACAAATTAATATATTGCTATAAGGTGTAACTTGTTAGAGACTTAGTCGAACATTTTGCATACCATTGTTTTCCAGTGCAACTTGAGAAAAAGAGAAATTTAACCCCATTTTTTACAATTTTTGCAAAAATAAAGAAAACCACTAGGAAATGTGGTGCAACTTGCAAGATCACGCCAAATATTTTGTCTATCTCAGTTTTGCAGTGGAATTTGCAAGGGGTTGAGAAAATCGAATATTACCCCATTTTTTTACGATTTTTGCAAAAATAAAAAAAACTATTTAGAAATAAATACGTTTCTGTACAGTGCAACTTGCCAGAGACCAAACCAAACATTTTGTATATCTCATGTTTGCAGTGCCATTTACAAGGGGTTGAGAAAATCATTTTGTAATGAATACGTTTTTGTGCAGTGCAACTTACCAGAAACTAAGCAAAATATTTTGTATATCACAGTTTTGCAGTGCAATTAACATGGGATTAAGAAAATGCAATTTAACGCCATTTTTTTTACGAATTTTACAAAAATAAAGAAAACCATTTGGAAACAAATACGTTTCTGTGCGGAGCAACTTGCAAGAGACCAAGCCAAATATTTTGTTTATCTCAGTTTTGCAGTGCAATTTACAAGGGGCTGAAAAAATCTAATTTTACCCCATTTTTTTTTTACGAATTTTGCAAAAATAAAGAAAACCATTTGGAAATAAATACGTTTCTGTGCGGAGCAACTTGCAAAAGACCAAGCCAGACATTTTGTATATCTCAGTTTTTCAGTGCAATTTACAAGAGGTTGAGAAAATGCAATTTTATTGCATTTTATACAATTTTAGCAAGGATAAAAAAAACTATTTGGAAATAAATACGTTTGTGTGTCGTGTAACTTGCTAAAGACCAAGACAAATATTTGGCATATCTTAGATTTTCAGTGCAATTTACAAGAGGTTGAGAAAATGCAATTTTATCCTATTTATGGCGATTTTTGCAAAAATAAACAAATAAACTGCAAAATAAATAAATTTCCGTGTAGTACTACTTGCTAGACACTAAGCGGAACATTTTGTTGATCTTAGTTTTTAAGTGCAATTTAAAGGGGTCAAGAGAAACTAATTTTACCTCATTTTTGGTGATTAATGCTAATATAAATGACACAATGGGGCAATTTATATTTTGCTGTATTGTGTAACTTGTCAGAGACCTAGATAATCATTTAACAACTTCCATTGAGGCTTGTTTAATATTGCAAAACTCGACAAAAATTGGGTAATATTGTTTTTTTTTTCTAGCAGAAATCAAAACTATGTAAAATATTTGTTAAGATCTCTGACAAGTTGCACTATATAGAAAATTATTAATTGCCCAATAGATTTTATTATTTTTGCAAAAATTGCACTCCAAAATTGAAATATACAAAATATTTTGCTTGGTATCTTGCAAGTTGCACCCCACAGAAACGTTTTCGTTTCCAAATGGTTTTCTTTATTTTTACAAAAATCTTAATACGAATTAAAACTAATATCGACTTTCTGCAAACATTTTGTCTCGTTGAGACAAGTCTCCAAATATTCATTGAAACAACTACTTTTTGAGCTAATACCCCGACAGATATTAAATTATACAATGAATATTTGAGTTACACGACAGCTTTACTGTTCTATGCATAATTTATATGCAAAATGCAATATCAGGTCAAATTATTCTCTCACTAAACTAAATGAACCAACAGGAAATTGAAATAATTGAAAAAAGTACAGGGAATAAATATTAATTGTCTTAAGCCATCGGGGTAGAAGTAGTTGTTTCAATGAATATTTGGAGACTTGTCTCAATGAGACAACATTTTTGCAGAAAGTAGATATTAATTTTAATTCGTTTTTATATTTTGTAAATATTCTGTGAACTATTGACAAACTCAATTTTTCTATATTAATGATTTCGATAGCTAACGCCATCTAATGCTTCATAGTGGCATCGTCAGTGACACGAATGCACCAAGTGCATATACAGGTCACTGTTTCGTCCACGAGCGAGCAGAACTCTGTTTGTGAAACCAGAAAACAAATATCAAAATTGAATTTGTGTGATGTTCAGTATTCCTCAGCACTGGGTCGGGACCACACTGAAGAGGACCTTGAAGTCCGAAACGCGCCTGTGGGTATCTGGTGCCGGAATACTGAACACAAATTCAATTTTGATATTTGTTTTCTGGTTTCACAAACAGAGTTCTGCTCGCTCATGGACGAAACAGTGACCTGTATATGCACTTTGTGCATTCGTGTCACTGACGATGCCACTATGAAGCATTAGATGGCGTTAGCTATCGAAATCATTAATAGTTTTCACATATTGGCTTGAAATAGTCAGAAATGTTCAGTATTCCTCAGCACTCGGTCGGGACCACACTGAAGAGGGCCTTGAAGTCCGAAACGCGTCTGTGGGTATCTGGTACCGGAATACTGAACACAAATTCAATTTTAAATTTTTCTATATGTTAAATTTTTTTTATATCTACAAAAATCGTCAAAATGGGGTAAAATTGGTCTTTTTCAACCTTGCGTAAGTTGCACTGAAAAACAATGTTATGCAAAATGTTCCACTATGACTCCAACAAATTGCAATATAATTCTATATATTAATTTGTACATTGTTTTCTTTATTTTTGTAATAAATTGTGTGCTTAATAGGACTTGTTATACTAATTTGGTAATACGCATACTGGTTTCAAGCTGAAACAATAATAGTTTCTCTTCAGTGATAGATAATATTTTTTGTGGTGCAACTTCTAAGCTATAAGATAAGTAAAAAATTTTGTGGAAATTTTAAAAATGGGGGGCTTACACACTAACTTCTCGCTGCAACAGGGGGTGTATTTAGCTGGTGCAACTTATGAAAAATAGCGGTTTCGATAGTGCAACTTTCGTAGAATAGATTTCATAGATAAAATATTGAAAAGTTTTAATTGGGGAGGCTAGCGTCATTTTAGCCCCAGTAAATTTCAAACAGCTGTAACGTTTTCCTATTGCTGGTGCAACTTTAATTTTTTGCGGTGCAACTTAGTGCAACTTAAGGTCTTTATGGTGCAATAGATTTATTTTATAATTTTGAAAATGTTAACGGACCCAGAAATAACAAATGCAGCATCGCCTAAAAATGACAAACAAGTTCGAGCGCGTGGAGAAATGCTGATAAATACAAAAAGATTCAGTTCAAGGTTTAACAAACGCAAACACAACAAGTGTGCAAAGTTAGGGAAACTGCAATGACGTCAGAAAGGATGGGTTTTGCAACCATGTATGGGAAACACCGATAATCAGGGGTAGGGAGAACTTGGAGAGCTGCGAAGAAACGATTCTAAAAAGCAGTTAGTTTTGGGATAGGGACAAGGACAGTCAGGTTTTGAATGGAAACAGGTACAGTTAAGAATGAACAGTTTCGGTGGGATTTAAGTTAGTAAATTAATGTTGATAAAAAGAGTTAAGCGAAGTGTTAGGAATAGAGTTGAGGATAACAACGCTGGAGGGACCATCACCTAAGAGTAACATTATTTTTATATCAAACCAATTAATGAGGACTTAAGAGTAAGATTAATTCTACATAAAAACGACTAAGTTGAAATCGAATAAGCAAAACTGGCATTATAATTTAAACATCTGGAAAAGGAGAGGATAGGGGAGAGAAAGAAATGTGCAGAATATATGTGTGGATCATAAAAGGGTCGAATGATTAAAAAAGAGAATATATTTGTGATTGATGTGAAAGGCCGGCTTAAGTGAGAAAACGACTTAGTCGATTGATGTATAAGGCCAACCTGAGTTAGTATTGCGATAGATGTCCTACTAACTAATTACAAGAATGTGGAGTATATGTGTGGTTGATGTGTAAGGCCCACTCGAGCGAGAAAACGAGGGATGTCCTACTAACTAATCGACCGAGTTAGATTGATGTGTAAGGCCGACCTGAGTTAGTATTGCGGTAGATGTTCTACTAACTAATCACAAGAATACTGAATATATGCGCAGTTGATTTGTAAGGCCGACTTGAGCGAAAAAATGAGGGGTGTTCTACTGTCCTCCTATCTACCGAATTCGATTGATGTGTAAGGCCGACCTGAGTTAGTATGCGATAGATGTCCTACTAAATAATCACAAGAATGATGAATTCAAATATGAGTGGACCGAGGTGAAAGGTCGTTCCAGCCACTAATCGAGAATGGATTTACGATTATGAGTGGACCGAGGTGAAAGGTCGTTCCACTCACTAATCGAAGATGTATATGCTATTGATGTGTAGGGCCGAAGTGAGAGATTATCCCACTAACTAATCGCAAGTGTGTCGATTGTGTGATGCTAGCTCCGTGGTTGTTTTTCTAAGTTTGTCATAAATAAGTCAATAAACTTTGGACACGTTAAGCTCATATATCCTGTTTGATTCATTGTCCACACATCCTGCTGGTCAAATTAAAAAAGGAAGAAAGACGCAGTATTCAGATAATGCATATTGACACAAACATCGAACCTGGTAAATAAATTTAAGGATTACTACACACACAACACAACGTATATAATATTACAAATTATAAATTTGTAAAATACCTAGGCTCGAATCATTACAAAGTACCAGTCCAAATACAGAATACATCACCAACATAACAAGCCCAAAACTTTACTTTTTTACTTTCTGATTTTTCTAAATAGTGTTTCAGAAAGTAATGGCGAAAGCAGTGAACCCATAGGCAAATCATGTGTTTTTTTTTTATACCGGGTGTTGACTTGGCGGACGCAACATAGGAAATCCCATGTCAATTTTGAAATGTTCAAATATTGGCTCCCCTATTTATTTTAGAAACAAAATGTATTCACTTTTTTGTAGAGCTAATAATTCCGAATTCATTCGTGTTAAAGCTTATCACTTTAAGTTTCTCTAAGTTAAAATATTTAAGGCAAAGTAATTGTGATTTTATAAAAATAATGACATGCCATAGAATTGAAACAACGCAGGTTATTCTTTGGGGCAATTTAAAATCAAAAATTTATACAAATATAAATATTGAGACCGCTTTAGAATGAAAAAACCCAATTTCTGCAGAATCTGAGAATACCTGGAATTATTAATTGGCTAATGTCCGAAATGAATTCTACAATCGCTTAGCATATTATTTGGGTGTTAATGGGGGTTTATTTGAACACTTAATTTAAACTACATGATTGCTGTTACAATTTTTCGATAGCAAGCGTTTTCTTGATTATCGTCATACAGTGGATTCCTCGGGTATCGGTCTGTCTTGAAACTAGATAGAAAACATATCGCAAACATCCTGATAACTGTGGTCTGCATAATACCACTTAATAGGAAGATTTGTCCTTGTGTAGTGTAAATCATTTAAAAAACATTTACTTTATTCATGCTATTTTGACATCTGCAATTGCTGTTTCAATTCCATGGCATGTCATTATTTTTATAAAATCACATTATTTTTTCTTAATTAATTGAACTTAGAGAAAGGTAAAGTATTAAGTGTGGCCACTAATAAATTCCGAATTTTTCCCTCTTCAAAAAAGTTAAATATATTTTGTCTCTAAAATAAATAAGAGAGTCAATATTTTAACACTTTAAAATTAACATGCGATTTCCTATGTTGCGTCCGCCAAGTCAACACCCGGTATATTAATTGTTAAATTCACAATAATTTTGCTAAAGGCAAATATCTATGAGTATTTTTAATTCCAGATTTAATATATTTTACTGGTTTCTTTTATTGATTTCTATTTCAAGAATGTCGTTTATTTCTTATATTGGTCGATGTAAAAAGCCTGTTTACATCAAAAGGCTTATTTCATTGAATGAGATGAATTTTACGTATTTAGAGACTTATATTTCTTTAAATTTTGTAACCAGATCTAATGATTTTTTTATTGAATGAATTAAAATTTATAAATGAGAGTAACATTTATAAATGAGGGTAAAATTTATAAATGAGGGTAGTAAATTATAAATATATTTTCACAAATTGTAAGTAGTCGGAACCAAGTGACTTTTATTATAGTATCACTATTTACACATTTTATTTAAGGTTTGCTTCCTTATTTTCTTAAACGACGTGTTTATTCTTAAACAAAACCTGTTCATATTCTTTTTGAGCGTTTGTCAAAATATTGCGTGTTTCCAGAAGAGCTAGGACGAATCCTCGTGAAAGGGATTCCAATCACGAATCCGAATCACCTAATATAATTCGAATCACGAATACTCGAATAAAGGATTAATAAGAGATAAATATGATTCGAATCAAATATTTTTGTTTTTTCAAATCACGAATACAAATCCTTCAATAATGAATTAAATATTATTATTTTTTGCAACCAGTAACATATAAATATCGATATCAGTTGTTTTAACAAAAATATTCAAAACCTATTTATTTATTATCAACACTGAACATCGTTGATAACATACTAAATATCTGTGTTACTCTGATTCAAGATGTATTTGTGTTTTTTGAACTTCACTTCAAATCAGTGTTTTGCACGCGTGGCGCATGAAGTAAAATTTCGAGTTTAGAAAAGCCACGTAAAATTTGTCTCGGGTCGCTGCGCGACCCTTGACAAATTTTCTACGCAGGGCTTTTCTAAACTCGAAATTTTACTTCATGCTTAGTCTGGGAGTGCAAACACTCGTTCAAAACTTCAAATTGAACTCTATTATAAAATCGACGAATGCTTCAAAATTATTTAAATAAAAAATTCACTAAATATCATTAAAATAGGGAAAGTCAGAGAAAAGTCATGGTATTTTATTCAAATTGACCAAAACACTAACGACAAAGCCATATGAAATTATTAAATTTGTCAAAATCAACAGGCATTATAAAAATTACAAAACACGTAAAAATTTATAACCAACTTAAATATTTCCCACAAAAAAAGTTATATTAAAAGTTCAGGGAAATAAATCTAGAATTAGGAAAATATCGTTAAACTTTAGCATTTCAGATTGTGGCTACCATGTCAGTTTTACTACAAACAATGTTGAACAAAATTTTGATTATTATCTTTAAAAACATTTAATGTTCTTATCAAAGCAATCAGTTTGAAATTTCGAACAAGCGTTTCCACTCCCAGACTAAGCATAAAGGAAAATTTCGAGTTTAGAAAAGCCCCGCGTAGAAAATTTGTCTCAGGTCGCTGCGCGACCCTCAACAAATTTTCACGGGGCTTTTCTAAACTCGAAATTTTACTTCATAGGCCACGCGTATAAAACAGTGATTTACCGAGAAATTTAAAAACACACAAAACAAATTTTTCATATTAAGTCTCACAATTGATTGAAATTATTTTTGACGATTTAAATCCCTTTGTAAGTATTCGAATCCTTTTGTTAGTATTCGAATCCTTTTATAAATATTCAAATCCTTTTATAAGGATTCAAATCATCCGCATTTGGATTCGAATACGAATCTTCTTAAAAAAATGTAACGAATCCGGATCACGAATCCAGTTTAGCTAAAGTATTCGAATACCTCTTTTGAATCCTACCAAAATCTCAGGCTTTTCTAAACTCGAAATTTTACTTCATGTGCCACGCTAGTGAAAACACTGATTTGGTCTGAATTTGTTTAAAAATATATTACTAATACAATTTAAAATTTATCAAATATTTAGAGTAAAGAGAGGGCGGGGGGCGACAAGTACTCTTTCCTGCCCCCCTTGGGTACGCCAATGCCGAGTGCGCCTTGTAACAAAAATATATGAGGGCACAGCGGTAGCTACGCCCCTGGCTGCAATGTCCAACGGAATAAATCCTTTCAAACATTGATGAAATAATGTTTATAGCAGACCTGGGCAGGATTCGAATCATTCAGGATCCGAATCCTGGATTCGAATCCATTTAGAGGATTCAAAAGAGGCATTCTAATACTTTAGTTCAACTGGATTTGTAATCCGGATTTGTTACATTTTTTTAAGAGGATTCGTATTCGAATCCAAATGTGGGTGATTCGAATCATAAAAGGATTCGAATATTTATAAAAGGATTGGAATACTTACAAAAGATTTTTAATCGTCAAAAATAATTCGAATTAATTGTAAGGATTAACTTGAAAAATGTCTTTTGTGTGTTTTTAAATTTCTCGTAAAATTACTGTTTTATACGCGTGGCGCATGAAGTAAAATTTCGAGTTTAGAAAAGCCCAGAAAATTTGTCTCGGGTCGCTGCGCGACCCTCGACAAATTTTCACGGGGCTTTTCTAAACTCGAAATTTTACTTCATGCTTAGTCTGGGAGTGGAAAACACTTGTTTAATGCTTTACATTGAACTTTAAAAAACAGGGAATGATTCGAATCCTGCCCAGCTCTGGTTTCCAGATTTATGGCAAACACTCATATATTAATCCATTATACAAAAATAGAGATAGAGTTGACATAAAAAACTACCCAGGAATTACAATATAATCTAAATTTTCCAAATTGCTAGATAGTAGTGTTCCTAAACAATTGATGTGGGCTTGCAAACATGTTATATGTGAGGAACAACATGAGTTCATGGAAATTCGATCAACAATCAGCAATTAAATTTGCTATCAAACGTTTTTATTAGACGCTTTTGAGAACGGTTATCAAGTTGATGCTATAATATATAAAATTACGAAAATGTTCTTCGTGATAATGAAAACAATGTCTTAATTAATAAGACAATTTAAGACAATAAATATCCATTGAAACAACTACTTAAGACATTGTTTGATTTTCACGAATAACATTTTCTTAATTTTATATATTATGTTTAAAGTGTGCAAACTATAAGAAGCGCAAGCTTATTTTCTCGAATTCAAATAGTTTTGAATTTGAATTTATCTAAGTTGATGCTATTTATATCAACTTCTCGAAAGCGTTTGATCGTGTCAACCATGCTTTACTGTTGAACAAACTAAAAAAACTAGGCTTTGGAAATCTTGTAATTAACTGGCTTTAAAGTTTTCTTACATCGCGCTCTCAGTATGTTAAAGTGTATAACTGTCTGTCAACAGCAATCAATGTAGCATCTGGGGTACCGCAAGGATCCCATTGCGCACCAATTTCGTTTCCTCTTTTTATTAACGACATTGTTATATCTTTTCGGTACTTCAATTACACTGGTCGGCATGAAAATCTGCCCTGACACCATTCCTGCTGATTCTTATGTAAAATGACCTCCTGAATCCGAATATAACCTCCGTTTTCCCCCATCACCCACCGTTTTCGGGGGAGCCCCCCCCCACCTATTTTTATCACTTTTCGATAATTTGGAGGGATGAAAAGGATTATTTTAGCCTTTACATTTCTCCTGAGGGGCTAGAGAGATGAAAAGTTCCAAAACATGAACATTTGTAGCTAGGAGGTAGATTTGGGGGGGGACTTGCCATCTTAATTGTAAAAAAATCATTAAAAATGATCAATTTTTTCCGTTTTTTTCGCAGTTTTTTCACTTATTTTCTACATATTCCAGCTTCCATTCCCCCTCATCCTCCCCCAAACACCCCCAAATAATAAAAATATATTGCAACAATATATAGCAACAATAATAAAAATATATAGCAACAATAATAAAAATATATAGCAACAGTTCGGAAGATTCACTGTACCACGCTGGCGCTCTCAATACCTCGCGCGCACAGGTTTGCCCAGGAATTTTCATGCTTTGGGTATTGAGAGCCCCTCAGGAGAAATGTAAAGGCTAAAATAATCCTTTTCATCCCTCCAAATTATCGAAAAGTGATAAAAACAGGTGGGGGGGGGCCTCCCCCGAAAACGGTGGGTGATGGGGGAAAACGGAGGTTATATTCGGATTCAGGAGGTCATTTTACATAAGAATCAGCAGGAATGGTTTCAGGGCTCGAAAAACATTTTTTTTTTGCAGACCAGTGTTATCTATTATTCGCAGACGACTATTTCATATTATTAATAATTATGATGGTTGTATTGCGCTACAAGATGATTAAATTCTCTCTCACATTGGTGTAGTTCAAATAAGTTACATTAAAATATCCCAAAATGTACTACCATATCATTTTGCCGTTCAAAATCAATACCGTTTACATATAATTTAAATAATCAAATACTAGGTACTACTGAAAATATTAAAGACCTCGGTATATTATTTGATAATAAATTGTCATTTATTCCGTAAATTAACAAACTTGTATCTAACTCTCTCAAACCTTTCAGTCTGATTAAAAGATTGTCATCCTTATTTAATGCAAATACTAGTAGGTTGTACATATCTTAAGTTAGATCTAAACTCGAATACGGCTCTATTATTTGGAATCCTACATACGAAAAATGGTCGTACAAAATTGAAATAGTACAGAGTAAATTTTTGAGAATTGTTAATTTTAAGTTAGGTTACAGTAGGATTAACTTTAGTCATTCGAATATGTTAATTCTTCCGAATTTAAAACCATTAAAAACCAGGCGGATAGTAATTGACTTTAATTTTGGTATCAGACTCATTAATGGGCTTGTTGATTGTAACTATCTATTATATTTATTTCAATTTGTCTCAAGAAAAACGAGATTTAAAAATTTGTTCAGACTATCATTTCATACTACGAATTATGGTTTAAATAGCCAAAAAATAAGAATGATGAGATATCTAAATGTACTTTCTGCGGATTATAATTTTAACATTTTTAATCAACCAATTGAACAATTTAGGAGACGGTTGAATCATATTGATCTAACCATTTGTATTTAATTTTAAAACACATTTTTTATCTACAGTGATTAAATTTGTTTCATTATTTTGTTATGATAAAATTTAGAATTGTAAGTTTGAATTGATTTTTTTTTGTAAAAAGGAGATTCCGTTTAATAAAGAAACTTAAACTTATTGTTATTTTTACTGTAGTTTTCTGCTGAAGATGAACATGTATTAAGTCCGAAACCGATACAAAAAAATTATATACCCTTTTAATAATATCAAGAATTACTGATTTATTCACCCAATTATAATTTAAGGAATGCGTATTTCATCTGATCAGGTACTGTTTTTAAAACAATTTGGAACGAACACTTTAAATTAGGATTAAAATAATTTCTTCAATTAATTTCCCATCAGGCACTTGGTGAAACATATTAGAATATGTAAAGTTATTAAAAGTTAGTTAGTTTTGGTTTGTTTAGGCCATGGTCTAACAAACCGAAACTAGTCGGAATAAAGTTTGAATTTGTGAAACAATACCAAGTGTTTTTAATTTAAATAACTTTACATAGGATTAAAATATAATTTGTTTATCAAGACTAGTGTTAAAAATTCGGTACTGTCCTGGGAAAATCGGGATATATGGCCACCTTAAGTGTCTTTCAATAATCAATTGAAGTGTATTTACAAGACAGTGTATAAAATAATGATATTATTATTGATGATAGACTACTAACAATATTTTCATTAGACACATCTATTGTTGGTAAATAAACAGATACTAACTAAGTTAGTAACATGCTAAAAATGCAGCTATTCTATCACAAGAAAAGGAAAACGTAGCCACTGGACAAATTTATTTTGTTTTAGGCGGAAAGATTTACTAATCGTGCGTAAACGAACTTCAATAAAATTAATAACTAACATCAAGCAGGTAAATGTTTTCAAAAATCAGTGTGAAATCATATTTCGCAATATAAATGTAATAAATACTATCATAATTAAAAATTGTTAATGAAACATAATTATAGAAGTAATGCATTCATATAGGGAATTTATTTTCTAAGTATACATATCCTGATATTTTTGCTGCGCATTTTTAAAGCATTCATCGTTGTTATAAAAGTGTTCAATTTGAAGTTTTAAATAAGTGTTTTCACTCCTTGGTTAAGCATTGAGTAAAATTTCGAGTTTAGAAGAGCCTGAAAATTTGGATTGATCGCTTAGCGAAGCGAGCGACCAATCCAATTTTTTAGGATTTTCAAAACTTGTTCTTTCAGGGCCGCTTTTATATAAAAAAAATATTTTTCGAAAATTTCTGGGGGGGGGATTGGTTGAACCCCCATATCCTCCCTTGGCTACGACCTTGCTTTAAGTTAGTGTTTTACACCTGTAACGCCTGAAATTTTCCTTTATGCTTAATAAAGGAGTGGAAACACTCGTTATGAGCTTCAAATTGAACGCTTTCAAAAATGAATGAATGCCTGAAAAATTGCAGCCTCTAGGTGGGACATGTACAGGGTGTTTTTTTTTTTTTTTTTTCGTTGATATTATAGAGTATAGGCTAAACGGTAAGAGACACTAAAAAACTAAGATATGCGCCCCGTTCTCTTTTTTAGTGTTTAGTTTAATGGCATAATCAGATCTTAGCTAACTAGATTGGTTTAGAAGATACAGGGTGATCCTCAAAATGTGCCGATTTTTATTGTCTCTTATGACTTGGTTATTTTTGGAGATAAAATAAAGTTAAATACGAAAGTTTTATGACTTTTTACGTAGAAAGTACACCACTGGATGCACTTAAAAAAAATAAAGATGTTTTCTTTTTTGAGATATTATCAAAACTAGCATTTTATTAAATGGGACACCCTGTACCTGACTATCTCAAAAAATTAAACTTTTTTCTTGTAAATACAACAATATGTAACACTTAATATTTTGCTCTGCCTAAATAGCTAAAATACTAAAAAACAAATAAAAGATTTTCTAGATGGCCTTGAATTGAATTCTTAAAGTGTTAGTTTTTGTATTTTTACATATCATAAAATTCAATAACAATTACGTATTGGTTTTGAAATTCCGTTGTTAACGAAGTATTTTTGATTATACTTCTTTAAAAAAGGAGGAGAGCAAAGATGGCCGCCGAGTACGACGGTCGTGAACCAGTGAACGTTAAAAATAATAGCAAAAATAATAATACTAGCAAGAAATTAAGTGTGTGTAGTAATGTGGCAAGATCCGGTACACAGTGCAGTGTTTGTGGAATATTTTATCATACATCCTGCGTACATAAGGTTAAAGTATGCTGTGGTCATAACCTTACAGACTACGGGGACGGACCAAGCGAAGTCGACGCACAAGAAACGGACTTTAAACTGGAGGCTTATGAATATCTTAAAGCCCTGGTGAGTCAATTAAATATATCCAATGCTCTCCTACAGGAGAAAGTGCAACGGCTAGAGGAAGAAAATATTGAACTTCGGGCGGAAATTAAAGGTTCATCGTCAATAAATATTAATAATCATGAAGTCAGAAGGACACCAGAGTCCGGCGCAAAGATAAACAACGTGTGCGCAGACAGCGCAACTCAAGAGAATACCAAGGTCCCAACACCGGCAAGAGATCGCGGAAACCACGCGGGCCAGCCACCAAGCTCGGCCGCGACCGCCAAGATCGCAAAGCCTTCGAACGCTGCCGAGGCAATCAAGCCTTCGTACGCATCGACGGCTATCCGTCAATTTACCCGTCCTCAATCGAACACAACTGATAAGGAGGGATTCCAAACAGTAAACTATTCAATACGAAGAAGACAAAAAACGTCCCGTATCTATGGAATCTCGGAAGACACAAATATTGCAGTGGTAAAAAAATATGAATATGTGCATGTTAATCGCTTCAATCCGCAAACAACAGAAGATGACATAAAACATGTTCTACAACTGAAAAAATTCTCGCAAATCAGATGTGAGAAAGTCAAATCTAAAAACCCGGGAAAGTACTCGTCCTTTAAGGTGGGAGTACCTACTGATGATTTTCCGCGATTGAAGGAACCAGACACATGACCCAAAGGAGTTTGTGTGACTCCTTTTTTATATTGGATCCAGAGAAACCAGGAGGCAGAAAACAACAAAAAGAAATTACCAGAACAACAACAGAAGAGGAATCAATAGCGAAGAAACCCAGCACCCTCATAAAAGAAATCACGATAATACATCAAAATATACAATCATTGGATAACTGCTTCATTGAACTAGATGATTTTACAATAAATACAAAAGGAATACTAATACTTGGAGTAACTGAACATTGGTAAACAATGGAGCAGTTACCTATGTATAATTTTAAGGACATACAATTATTGTCAGCATCTTGTAGAGAGAAGAAACAACACGGTGGTACAGCGTTATACTGTAGCAAGGGCTTTAAATCAAAAGATATTACATACATCAACAAACTAAATGTACAAAGGCTATTTGAATGTACGGGTAGCATAATTTACATAGGAAAAAAAGAATACTATGCAGTTTGTATTTATAGACCTCCTAATGCGGAACTTGATATATTTTTTAAAAACATATATTTGATTCTACAATATCTATGTAAGATAAACTGTACGTTTTTCATAATGGGTGATTTTAATATCGACTTATTAGGCGACAGTAATGAATCACAATACTATAAAAATATAGTAACTGAATTCGGTGCAACTTACTTAATTGCAGAACCTACTCGCATATCAAAACATAGTAGAGCATGTTTGGATAATATTATTACAAATTCGAACAACATTCAAAGTGCTAACGTCATCAATACAGGTTTCTCTGATCATATGGCACAAATCATATCATTTAATCAAACCGTGGAAAATGTCAATACATATAGATACATAAGAATAATAAATAACGAAAATGTTACAAAATTTAGGGAAAGTTTATTCCAGGAGACGTTTAATGATGTCTATAATACTGTCGATATAAACAAAATGTGCAGCACTTTTTTAAACATAATAACCACTAAATTTAACGCTTATTTCCCAAAGAGAAAAATGCAATGTAATACTAAAAAACGTATCAATACTCCACAACAACTACCAGACTGCAAATCGGAGCTAATATTACTGCAATCTATGTCACATTTAAATTCAGATGCAATGACAGAATATAAAAAAAGCAAAAAGAATATAACCAACTACTAACACAACTTAAGAATGAAATAGATTAACATTGGCGAGTAACAAATCGAAGGTCTCATGGAATATAATTTCAGAAAATATATCGAGGCAAAAATATAACCGTTTACCCACAAGTAGTAATTATATATCACTTGCAAATAAATTCAATAATTTTTTTAATACAATGGCAGATAAACTGACAACGAAAACAAAAATCAATACGAGTATTGAAAATATAAAATTTAATCCGCACTCAATGTTCCTATATCCAGTGACAGAGCGTGAGTTGGTAGGGATTGTGCATCGGTTAGGTAACAGGTCCAGTGCCGGTTATGATGAAATGTCAATAATAATTAAAAAAGCTGCATGGATATTGGTGCGAAGCCGTTGTGCTGCCTGATCAATTCTTGCTTTGAAACGGGCGTCTTCCCTGAGAACCTCAAACATTCAGAGATAACACCAATATTTAAAAAAATGATGACGAAAACATCGAAAACTATGAGCCTATTAATATATCCTCATGGGCAAAAATTATTGAAAAACTTTTAGCTGTTCAGCTTATTGAGTTCTTTGCAAAACACAATCTTTCCATAGTATCCAACATGGATTTGTTGAAGGGAAAAACACTGAAACAGCTATATTTACAATAATTAATGAAATTCTAACAGCCTTAGAGAATAAACAAGTCACTTGTGCTATAATGATTGACCTCACGAAGGCATTTGACTGTATAGATCATCAGTTATTAATTTCTAAACTGGAAAAATACAGCATAAGAGGTAAAGTACTTCAATTGTTCACATCATACCTATACAATAGAACTCATTCGACAAAAGTAGTTGGTAAGAACGGGGAAAAACACCTATCTACGAAATCTGTAATGAATGTTGGGGTTCCTCAGGGAAGCATATTGGGGCCACTATTATTTATAATTTTCGTTAACGACCTTGGAGATGCAGTAAGTAATATGGATAACAGCGAAATCACCAGTTATGCCGATGACACTAATGTCATAATAAAAGCAAACACAATTATGGAATTAACTGATCTTAGCAGTCTAACAAAAAAACTTATTAAAGTCTGGCTAGAGGGCAACAAATTAGTGCTAAATGAAAGTAAAACAAACATTATTTTATTTAGCAATAGTGCTAGTGAAGAATACCTTACGATTGACGGCAATCAATACAAATTAAAAAATCATTCAAAATTACTAGGTATAACAATAGATAACAGGCTAAATTTTAAAGAACATACGACGACTACATGCAATAGATTAGCGAAAAGCATATATGGATTACGAATTCTGCGTAAATGTACTAACTCTGACATTTGTAAACATTTTTATTACAGCAATATATATACGGTACTACAATATGGAATCATTTTCTGGGGAGGAATTAATGCAAACCTACAAAAAGTGTTTCTTCTGCAAAAGCTTGCCATTCGAATTTTAAAAAAGATGCAATTCAACGAATCGTGCAAAGATATATTGTAAATATACAAATGTGTCATATTTCTGCTAAAACACAATAATTACTTTATTGACTTTAAGATGAAAAACAACTACTGTACAAGACAAAAAAATATATATGTAATCCCTAAGCACAGGCTTGCGGTATATGAAAAGAGTGTACTCTACGCTTCCATTAAAATTTGGAACAGAATGCCACTATTTATCAAGGAATCCCAATCTTTAAAACAGCTAAAAAAAAAAAAACAGCTAAAAAAAACAGCTATTTAAATTCTTATGTGATCTGGAACCATATACCGTCATGATTTTCTTAAACAATTAGATATCTTTTGCCTATGATTTACTCAAAATATTATGATTACCTTACTATACCTCTGACACTATTTTAAGTTCTTATCATGTACATCGGCTGACTATATTACACATAATTTGTATTTGTATATATTGTATTACGTGTATCTGGTGAACTTTAAAATAAAGATATATTATCATTATTATATTTTTCAAAACTATGAAAAATTAAACATGTTTGAGTGCTATAGTAAGAGTTTTAAAAATAAAGACGCAACTTTAGACCTATATTTTGAGCGTTATCCGGAACGACGACAGCCAGAAAACAAATATTTCAAAGATTATATCACAATTTAAGTAAGTATGGATCAATAACTTAATTGTTGAGGCAGTTAATAGTTGGCAGTTTATTTTTACTTTGATTTTAGTTTAAATAAAACACTTATTACTTACAAACACTTTATTGTACTTTTTTTGTGTTTGATTATTGTGTTTACTTCGTTAGGTGGTATGTTTGTAAATAAGTTTTTAACATCAAATTATCCTAATTTCATATTATCTGTTATAGATGTTGTTTGGTTTTGTAAATTATATCTAGGCTATTTTTAATTAAGTAAGTAGATTTAAAATTGGTATTGTTAATAATTAAAGTATTCAATATTTTTGATAATTTTGTACATGGTGCAATTGTGTATGAAACTACAGGTCTAATAGGATTATTTTCTTTATATAATTTTATCAATGGTGCTTGTGGGTTCATACACTTAAGCATATATTTTTCTCTATCTGTTAGTAATATGTTCGTTTTGTTTAGTTCTTGTTTAAGATGTTGTTGGAACATTTTTGTTGGATTCTTTTCTAGCAATTCGAGTTCGTTAGTATTAATTTATTTTTTTTCGCCCTAAGAAGCCACAGTGTAGCGAAACAATTGTCGCGAGGACAATAAAGTGTTTGAAAGTAATAAGTGTTTTGTTTAAACCAAAATCAAAGTGAGTATGAATCATTTGGAAAACTAAGAGGTAAGATTTACACTAAAGAAAATAGAGAAAGAGATGAAACAAATTCATTAGCTTTTATTACTGCTGATCCGACGGTATCTAGCCGCAATATTGAGAAAGATATTGCTTTAAATGTGCGTTTTCCACTCCCAGGCTAAGCATCAAGTAAAAGTTTAGAAAAGACCCGTTAAAATTTGTCGAGGGACAAATTTTCTGGGCTTCTCTAAACTCGAAATTTTACTTCATATGCCACGCGTACAAAACATAAAAATATTGTGAAATTTATGTATATTTAAACTTCCTAGAAAAGCCCAGACCCCCGATAAGTTTTCACGGGGCTTTTCTAAACTCGAAATTTTGTTCACTTCATGCTTAGCCTGGGAGTAGATAACACTAATTTAAAGCTTAAAATTGAACTTTTAAAGAAGCAACGAATATTGTAAAATTTGCAGCGAATGCATATGTATACTTAAAAGAAAAATTCGCTGTATAAGTATATGAGATAATTGTTAAGTTGTTATAAATGTTTGTTTGTTTTTTGTAGTTGTTGTTGTTTTAGTTTATCAATGTTTCAATATACTTGTTAACTGGGTTTTTAATATACCTATTATAAAAGAAAAGAATAATCATTCAATTCATGGCCATCTAGAAAATCTTTTTTGTTTTTGTTCTTTGGTATTTTAGCCATTTATGACAAAGCAAAATATTAAGTGTTACACATTGTTGCAATCATAAGAACATTTACAATATTATGAGGTACTCAGATACAGGATGCCCCATTTAAGAAAATGTTAGTTTTGATAATATTTCAAAAATTAAAACATCTATACTTGTTTTAAGTACACCACTGGATTCTACGTAAAAAGTCAAAAGACGTTCGTATTTAAAATATTTTAAATATATATAAATAACCGAGTCCTTTAAAGCCCTCGCAATCCATTTGTTGGGGTGGATTAGTTCCCGCTGTAGTATCTGTTTTTCTTTAGTTTATGTCGTCCTATTCTTTGTCCTTCTTGCTATCTCCCTCCAGGTGTTTCTATCTTGTGCCTTTTTCTGTCAGTTGTTTATTCCTAGCGTTCTGATATCCTCCTCCACTTCGTCTTTCCATCTGTTTCTTGATCTTCCTTTTCCTCTTCATTTGTTTAGTTGCCATTCCATTATTGGTCTCACGGTACTTTCTCCAGATCTCCACACATGTCCTAACCATTTTAACGTGCACCTTTAATTGTGCTTATTACATCGTTACCTCCAAGTGCATCCACTATTTCCTCGTTTGTTCGTCGCCTCTTAAGATTTTTTTCAATTTGTATTGGTCCTAATATTCTTCTTAATAGTCTTCTTTCCAGTATTCGGAGTTTTAGTTGATCTTTTTGTGTGTGTCATCATCTCTGCTGCGTATGTTAATATAGGTTTAATTACGCTTTTATATACTTTAATTTTTGTTTTTCTACTTAGTGTTTTACTTCTTACTATTTTGTAATTTGCGAAATATGCCTTAGTTGCTGTTTGAATTTTTGCATTATTTCTGGATTTCCCTCTCGATTATTATTTACTACTACTCCTAGGTATTTGATGTTGTTGACATACATGTTCAAATTTCTGATATCCGATTTGTATATTTTATGTAGTGTTTTTATTACCTATAGTCATTATTTTTGTTTTATCTTCATCGCTTTTAAGTAATATTTTTCTCCCTTCATTAATGATCTCTTTTAATATATTTTCCATCAGCTTTTTTTGTTTTGTTACGATCACGATGTCGTCTGCGTATGCAATTATTTGGCTACCTTTAGTTCTTAGCGTGCCCTATTTGTTTACATTTCTAGATGTCCATTCTAAGGCTATATTGAATAGGGTAGCTGACAATGAGTCTCCTTGCCGTACACCTTTGTTTGTGTAAAATTTTTGTGTATTTCCATGATTAGTTCTTACTACTGAAACTGTGTCTCTTAATATTATCTTTATTAGTTTAACAAATTTAGCCGGTATTTTATATACGTTGAGGATATCTATTAATTTCTTTCTGTTAATTGAATAAAAGGCTTGCTTGAAATCAATGAATAGCATTTCTATGTTAATGTTGTATTCGTGAGCCTTTTCAGTTATTTGTTTGATTAAATGTATTGCATCTACCGTTGATTTACCCTGCACAAATCCGCATTGGTACTCACCTATAATGTTTTGTGTATGTGCACTGAGTTTTTCTGTATTAGTGTTGATAATATTTTGCAGGAGTTATTTAATAGAGTGATATCGTGGTGGTTCGTGCAGTCCGATTGTTTGCCTTTCTTGTGTATAGGTATTATAGTGCCTTTTTGCCAGTCTTTTGGCATTTTTTCACGTCTCCAGATTTCTTTTATCAGTCTGTATAATTCTTCTACTACCTTTTCTTCTCCGTATTTTAACAATTCCATATTTATATTATCCTCTCCTGGTTATTTCCCGTTTTTAGATTGCCCGATGATGTCGGTAATTTCTTCTATTGTTGGTTCTTTCATATAATTATCTATTTCTTCGGAGTTTTCAATGTCTACTTCCGTATATGAATAGGTATCTGACAGTAAGTCTTTGAAATGGTCTTCCCATAATTTTTTTATTTCTTGTGCATTTTCTGCCGCTTCTCCATTGTTATTTTTTAATCCTATTATTCTCGTTTTAATTTTACCATTTTGTGCATTTATTTGTTGATAAAACTTCTTTGAATTGTGGTTTTTGTTTTCCTCTTCTATGTTTTCCATCTTTACTTGTATCCATGACTGTTTAGTTTTCTTTAAGAGTATATTACATTCCTTTCTTTTTTCTGTATATTTTAATTTGTCTTCTTGGTTATTGGTTTGTAGCCATCTTCTTCTTATTGGTTTTTATTGGTTTAGTTTGTTACATTCTTCGTTCCACCATTCATTCCTATATCTTTTCTGTATTGTGCCCATTTTTTCTGTTGTTATTTCTATCAGTGTGTCTTTTAATGTCTCCCACATAGTGTTCACGTCAGCATGTTCACTTGTTTTACTATTATTATCTATTTTCTTTTCTTATGCACGTTCGTAATCTTCTATTATTTTTATGTTTGTAAGTTTCTCTACGTCAAATTTTTGGTGTTTTACGTTTTTATCGTTTAGCGTGACTTTTTGTCTAATAGTGGCTCTAAGCATGACATGGTCTGTGTCTGCGTTTGCTCCTCTAAATGATCGTATATCTAATACTGACCTTTCTACATCTTTTTAATTAGAATGTGGTCGATTTGATTGCCATAACGTTCCCCTGGTGACATCCATGTTATTTTGTGTTCTTTACAATGCTTGAATTTTGTGCTTACTATCTTCATTCCAGTAATTGCTGCCAGGTTACATATTCTTCGTCTGTTGTCATTGGTTAATTCATGTATGGTCTGCTTCCATGCTACTGATCTTACGTAGTCTTCTTTTCCTATTTTTGCGTTGAAATCTCCCATAATAATGATTGTGTCTTTTTTGATGATTTTTCATAGAGTTAAATTATATCTTCATATAATGCACCTTTTTGGTCTTCTACTGCTGCTTCCATTGGGGCGTATGCATTTATTATCGAGATATAGAATGGTTTCATTCCGAGCCATAAATATGCTAATCTACCGTTGATGGGTTTGAACTCCAGTATTGATTTAATTGCTTTGCCTGTGACTACGAATCCTACTTCATTTGTTCCTTGTATATGGAGTTTCCTTTATTTCTCCTGATCCCTTCCACCTTATTTCTTGCAGCGCCGCTACGTCGATGTATTTTATTAGTTCCCTAGCTATTTCTTTCATCTTTCCTGTTTTTAACATTGTTTTTATATTCCACGTACACAGGTTAATTATATTTTTGCGCTTGTTCTTTTTCCCTTTTTTGTCGCATTTTTCGTTATAGATTTACAGCACAGGTTGTTCTATTTTGTTTTTTTTCTTTCTATTTTTTGTATATTCAGTTCGTTCCAGCTGTGTGTTCTGTTATTTATTGTTATTTTCTTATATCCCACTTTAACTTTATTTCCTTTATGTCTCTCCTCTTTTGCCATTTCTCTTAGGTTTTTCTTGGATTTTCATATCTTGTACTGTCATGTCATTGTCTATGTCCATTATGCTCTTTTTATCTTGCCATGTTTGCATTTTTACTAATATTACACCTTTTTTTATTTCAAAGGTTTCTGCTATTTTCGGTTGTATTTGTAGTTTGTTCTTTATTAGATCTTTCATATCTGCAATTTCTTTTATATCGGCATATTTTATTAAAATATTATTCCTTTTTCTTTCTTTTTCAGATTTTTCTTCTTTTTCTTCCAAGTTCTGTATTTTATTATACAAGATTATTTTTTCTACGTTTTATTATTATTCCCTTTCCTTAATTTCTTCCTTGATGTGGTTAAGTTTGCAATTTATTTTTTCAACTTCTTTTTGCATATGTTCGTTCTGTTCATTACTTTTATCGAATCTCTGATTCATTTCAACTCTCATCGATTGAATTGCGCTGAGTATCTCTTCCATTTCCTTTTTCGATTATTTTTTATTTTCTGGAGAACTTGCTACAATTTTACTTTTTTGAAATATGTCGCTTTCTACCGAAACTGTATTTTCAATGCTAGTGTCGTGAAGTTTTCTTTTTGTGTCGTTCATGAGTTTATATTTTATTATTCTTATTTTATATTATTATAGAATTTAAAGATGTTTCTATTTGTTTTTTATTTATATACTTTGTTATGGGCGCCAGTAGCTTCTTTCCGAATCGACCTCTGGGTGAATTATTTCGAGTTCATTGGTTACTGTATTTTATTTTATAAAAATAAAACAGCCAATGTAAGATTTGAACCAGCGATCTTCAGTTTATATAACATAGGCTTTGCCGAGGCGCTAATTTACCGACGATTTTAGTAAGAATATATTGATGGTCATATTGTTGTGGTTTTAATTTAATTCTTGGAATTTGGTGAATCTCACGGCTCTTTTTTGAGGTTATGTTCTTACTTTTCGCACTAATGTATTTTGTTTCCTTTATTTGAGTTATTAGATCTGTCGGCACGTTTTTGTATAATTTTTTCAAGTTAAAATCACTCTCTTGGCTCTATAAATTCGCATACACTTTTCACCTTGAGGATTACGCCACGTCACTTCAAATAATATTAAATCTAGTCATAAGAGATAATAAAAACCAGTAGATTTTGAGAATTACGCTGTTTCTTCTTAACCAATCTACACTGGCGAAAGAAATTAACGCATCATTTGTGATTTTTTTGATATCTTGGAATCGAGTTTTCTTTGAACACAAACATATTTTCACAATAAGAAATCTTATCAAGCATGCTGTTTTACATGTTGTGTTTTGTCTTTTGTTCTCATGGTTTTCTGTCAAGAAATAAAATGAAGCACTTTTCATTATTCTGACTGTAAGAAAGGTTCATATAAAATTTATTTTTGAGTTTGTTTTCAAGTAATTGTTAAAATTAAGTACTAAATAGTGAAGAATGAATATGGATAGACGTCCGAATCTTAATTTAAGCAGTGAAGAAGCTGTGATTGTGGTTACACTTGCAGAAGAAGGTAGGAGTCAGCGTTACATCAGTCAGCGTCTTGGTGTTAATCAATCGACCGTATCCCGTGTCTTGAAGAGACATCGGGAAACTCAGGCATACTCAAGAAGGCCAGGACAAGGGAGAAAAAGGGCCACAACTGCTATAATGATGCAGACGTTACGCGAACGGTTTATTACGGCTCCTAGGCTACAAAATATGCTCGCAGAGATCCACAATGTTCATGTAAGTTCTGTTACCATCAGAAAAAGGTTATGTGGTTTTAATTTAACTCCGAAAACAGCGGCAAAAGGACCACAATTAACCGCAGACCATCGCAGAGCCAGGTTAACATTTGCGCAAGAACATGTAAACTGGTTACAGGCCGATTGGGCTAATGTTATGTTTAGCGACGAGTCCAGATTTTGTCTTTACGGCAGTGACAGACGAATACATGTGTACAGACGGCCAGGTGAACGTTATGCGCAGTGTAACATTGTTCCGACTGTTATGTTTGGTGGAGGCTCTGTTATGGTGTGGGGTGGTATCACTTTAGAGGCTCGTACGGAGTTGGTGGTCATACCAAGAGGAAGCATCACGGCAGCGTCTTATATTGCAAACATTTTAGAACCATCCGTAATGACTTTTGCTCCCTTTGGAGGAAACGATTTCCTGTTTATGCATGACAATGCAAAACCACACAGTGCCCGAATTGTACAACAGTATCTTGACCTAGTGGGTATCAACACAATGCAATGGCCAGCCAGGAGTCCCGATCTTAATTCGATCGAACACCTATGGGACGCGATGGGCAGACGCCTTAGAGCACTTCCTCGGCGTCCAAGCAATCAACAAGAGCTTGGACAAAGATTGCAGGAAATTTGGGAAGATATTAACCAGGATGAAATTGGATCATTAATTAACAGTATGAGCCGTCGCTGTCAGGCAGTTATTCGAGCAAGAGGAGGAAACACTAGATATTAAGTCTTATAATCACATGTTAACTTTTTTCCTCTTTTTATTTATGACATTATTTTAGTCATTAATGAAAGAAAATGTGTTGAAAATCATTATTATAGTTCAGTTGGTTTTGTTGTTTTTTTTTTTGTTTTTAAACATCACAACTTTATTTTTAAATTAAAAAAATTAATGTGATGCGTTAATTTCTTTCGCCAGTGTAGTTAGCGTAGATCTGATTATGCCATTAAACTAAACACTAAAAAAGAGAACGGGACACATCCTAGTTTTTTGTATCTCTTACCGTTTAGCCTATACCCTGTAATATCAACGAAAAAAAAACACCTTGTATTCTTAAAAGAAAAATTTCCTTTATACTATTTTTTTTTCTAGGTAGACAACATAAGCCATTTATTAATAAATGTTTGTAAATACTATTCATCTCAAAAGTATCTACTAACTCTATTGATAAGGCAGTATGTTTTTACACTTACAACATTTAAATATTGATTTAAATTGATTATTCTATGTTAATATTTATTTCAATAAAATTAGATGTTAATTAATTAACAATTAAAGATTCCTGATGTTAAAAATGTCAATATCATATGTATACACTAATAAAGCAATGTACAAATTTTAATCAAGCAATTTTAAGATTGTTCAAACGACGTGTGACTTGTTAATTCAGCAATAATAATCAGCACACAATTTCTATTTTAGTGAAGCTCGGCACACACAAACACGCAAAACACAATTTTATCCTTTGTACAAAATTAATAAATAAATCCTTGCATTAAAAATAAAAGTCATTAAATGCTTATAATAAAATGGATGCAAAGACTGGGTAACTAAAATTTGATTTAGTCGCATACTTAGAAAAACTTAGTTTTTCAATTATTTTTAACTTGTTTTAATTAATTATTCTTATATAAATAATTAATAAAAAAAATATCAAAAACTTAACAATATCAATACCGAGTTAACAGGAGTGAATATTATATGTTGTCTAAATATCTAAACCAAATAAAAATAATAATAAATTGTTCATTTGTATACTCAGTTTAAATAGATAAAATACTCAAAATATAATAGTCAAAACCAACAAAAGCGAATGAACTAGTCATTTCGAGTTTTTATTAATTATTCTAGCGTAATAACTATTTGAAAAATATGAAACATGAAGAACTTAACAATATCAATAACGAGATAAACAGAAGTAAATATCCAAGTTTTTCTAAATATCTAAATTCAATTTCAGTTACCTAGTTCTTGGATTATCATCAGGGTTGTTAAAAAAACGTTTTTTCGTTTTATTTAAAACAAGCATTTCTTTTTACATAAGCGTTTTTTTTTTTTATTGAAACACCGTTTAAAACAATAACAATTAAAAACATGTTTAAAACGTGTTTAAAACATGTTTGAAACACGTTTAAAACGTGCTTGAAACCAAACATACAGGGCATTTTTCTGTTGGGTATACATATCCTGATAATTACAGCGTTTTTTAAATTTGCGGGAATTCGTTGTTTCAAAGCGGTTAATTTGAGGCTTTTAACGAGTGTTTTCCACTCCCAAGCTAAGCATGAAGTAAAATTTCGAGTTTAGAAAAGCCTAAGAATTTGGATTGGCCGCGTAGCGAAGCGGAGCGGCCAATCCAAATTGGGCTTTTCTAAACTCGAAATTTTACTTCATGCGCCACGCTTAAAAACACTGATTTACAGTGCAGTTAAAAAACACACATACAAGAACGATTATAGGCAACCTAATATACGTTATAGTTATTGGGTTGCCTATAATCACTGTTTTAAACAATTTGTTCAGCGCAGACTTTGAGTCACGTTTTATGCATATCTACATATTATATTGCTAAAGCCGTATATTTTAAACTTTACGATATTTCAGTGTTTTATACGCGTGGCGCATGAAGTAAAATTTCGAGTTTAGAAAAGCCTAATTTGGATTGGCCGCTCCGCTTCGCTACGCGGCCAATCCAAATTTTCAGGCTTTTCTAAACTCGAAATTTTACTTCATGCTTAGTCTGGGAGTGGAAAACCCTCGTTTAAGGATTCAAATTGAAATGTTTAAAAAAAAACAACGAATATATGTATACCTGAAAGAAAAATTCCCTGTGTTTTAAAATCACATTTATGCACACACAGTTGTGATATTTTATTTTAATAAAATATTATGTTTAATAACGTAATTTGAAATATCTTCAACAATTTACCTAACATTTGAAAACGTAAACAAAAAATTTACATGAAGTAGTATAAAATATAATTTAATCATAATGATGGTTGCGACCGTAACTACGTGGTAATTCATGATCACTGAATCAAACACTTACTATGTTTTTACCACAAAATATTTATTGTATGTATATATATTATATTACACAAATATACACATAAATTCACGACTTAAGTTTCGACGTTTGACGGTCATTATCAAGTGATAATGACCGTCAAACGTCGAAACTTAAGTCGTGAATTTATGTGTATATTTGTGTAATATAATATATATACATACAATAAATATTTTGTGGTAAAAACATAGTAAGTGTTTGATTCAGTGAAATATAATTTAGCAAATTTAAGATAATAGAAAAAACGTTTTAAACAAATTTAACGTTTAAAATATGTTGTAAACAAATTTAAGATTTAAAACATGTCTAAAACAAAACCGTTTAAAAAACAATGGCTGTTTTTAAACATGTTTAAAACACTGTTTTAAAACAAAGTGGTCTAAACATAACAACCCTGATTCTCATTATTACGGAAGAATTTCGTGCTGTATTTTTATAAATGCTAAATATTTCTTAGACTAGTGATAAAATCAGAAATAAGATATTTTTGATAAGTATACAATCCATAGCACTTAATGACTTTCACCTTCAAATAAACGAAATATAAATAATTATATCAAATTAATTAGGTTAATAACTTAAAAAAAAGTAAATCACACATGGGTTGAGTGATGTTTACCTTCGGGGTTTAAGTTACTCATATTGATTAGGCTGGTTTGGCCATCTATATTAAAGAAAAATCGATGGTGAAACAAACATAGATATACGTACACGCACATTTATTGATGGCTGAGAGGAGGAGCGGGCCATTTCCAAGGACCTAGGGCAATCGTACTCACCGTTTCCGATGGCGTACTGCTGTAGAAGGTCTGTCATGTTTATGTGTGTTATACCCTTCTTTTCCTCCATGAGGTTGTCGCAATGTGTCACCTTACCGCTTCCAGGTCCACCTAGAAATTAACAAGTCATTTTAGTAAAAGCAAAAGATACAAAATGAAGAAATTTGAAATTTAAAAATGATAGATAGTAAAAATAAATATTCTGGGAGTGGACTATGCTCAAAATTCGACATTTTAGAGACATTTGGCAGAGTATTTTGCAAGCTATCCGAGGGTAAAAATAGTTCGCTTTAAATTTTATAAACAGCACTTGCCTGAGACTACTTTAGTTCCAAGGAAAATCCAAAACCTAAAAACCCTTATGGGATTTTTCCAAAACCCGACATTTGCGATGAAATTCCTTTTTTCTCCGAAATTTTGTTATGCAATGTGTAATTTTTTTTGTACCAATGAAAAATTTAGAGTTTTGGCTGTACAACGCCGTAATTTTTTTAGGGGGGTGGCATTTGAAATTTTCGAAAAAAATGACAACATGCGAAGTTCAATCAAAAATTATTTTTTTTCCATAAATTACCCGAAAAAAAAAATTATGTGAAAGTATACGGCGTCAATTAGTTTCTCTACAAAACAATCTCAAAAATGGGGCGCAATTTTGAAAGAAGGGGTTATAACAGCGAAACCCCTAAAGTGAAGGGTATAACATGTTAGATAAAAAAATAAGTACTCTTCGAGCACTTTCCAAATCTGCAATAAAAAATAGGGCATTCCATTAAAAAAAAATATAAGTTTGGTACGCCACTGGAGTACGGCACGCCACTGATGATTAGAAATATTTTTGAAATATAGCGACGGTAATTATGCACCACTTTGCTCTAAGATTTTTTTTGATAGCTTTTATCGTAAAGGAGCTATGGTCCGAGGCGTCTTAAGTGCCACACCCGGTATAAGCTTATCAACGGTCTCATAGATTGTAGTGAGTTGGTTGAAAGGCTTGAATTCAATATACCGCGCGGCCCACAGTTACGACACAAACCGTTGTTTCGCATTGACATTCATCCCACTCGTTACGGTATGTACAGCCCTATGGGCCGACTGATGCGGTATGCAAACAAACTGGAGAATGACAACAATTTTGTTTTGTTTATTTCTTCATTTGCAACTTTCAAATCCAGATTGCACCGCATTCATTTATCCGATGTCCTTTCTGACTGTTAATTTTAAATCGGTATTTATTAATATTTGTGTAGCTATTTTAATTTTAATTTTGTTATTATTATTATTATGATTTTTTTTGTTATTTATTTGTTATTGATTATTTGGTGTCTTATACCTGTGATATATTGCTGTTGCGTTATAACTTATCTTGATCTGTGATACCATCTGTGATACCACATTATACATGGTATACATTTATTTATATACTTTTATTTATTTTCACTTATTTAAATATGTATATTTTTGTTTATTAGTATCACTAAGATTACCGTTTCTGATGTTCCTGTTTGCATTTATTGCCGCCACTTGGGTTATTTATATGTTTTACTTTTCCGTGAATATACTTGTGACTGATGATTATACTGGTGACTTATGTTTAAGAAAATGATTGTCATTATTGTATTGTATAAAGGAGATTTTCCGTAAATAAATTGAAATTGAAATTAAAATTTTGTAAAGGCATTTAAGGAATATAGAATTAAAAGCACTTGTATAGGACAATTTAAGGACGATAGTGTGCATTTGCACATGGATATTGCGGATGACTTATTTAATTCTAAATATAATGATTTTTCAACTGATCAACTAAATCAAACACCTAAATCAAACAATATTATAAAACTGCCATTTCTTTCTCATCATCTACGATGTTATGCGCATACGTTAAATTTAATTGCTTTAATAGGTCTATAAATGCTTCGCAGAGTTTATCAGAAATGTATCAAATGGTAATAACAAAATGTAACCTTTTATGGAAAGCAGCAGGTCGACCTAAAACTGCAGAAGTATTCAAAAATATATCAGGCTTTAATCTTTTCCGCCCAGGTGACGGTAGATGGAATTCGTTCTACGATGCATTGAAAAACATTTTAGAAATACGATCAAAGAGTACGTTACTTTTTCAGGCATTAAAAGTTTGTACTATGATTTCAAGTAACAAATTTAAGTACATTGACGAACATCTGCAATATATTAAACTAAACCTATTGCTGATGCTTTAGATATTCTGCTGAAAGACATATTAGATATTTTACAGGGAGACATATTAGATATTCTGCAGGGAATCGTCGTACCAACTTGAATAGCTCTAAAATGTAAATCGGAAATGTAAAATACATTAAAGTTCCAATATTGCAACGCCATTGTATACGATCTTTTGGAAAACTTAAACAGGCGATTTTCCAACATTTTTAATTTTGTATGTGAGGAATCCATAAATGCAGTAATAGCAGCTCTTATGCATCCAGAATTAAGGAATATATAGCTGCCATGTGTACCTATAAAATACCACAATAAATTACTAAATGTTCTACAAGACAAACTTTCTGTTGAAATTCCACAAATAACAATAGACGAACATGTATTATCCGCCAACGCAAATACGATTTTGACTTTGGCGAGGAAAGCAATATTAATTGTACTTCTGTTTCAGATACACTGCTATCTGAAGCAGAAGTACAAATTGCAACATTTTTCAAAAACTGGCGAAATACTTTTCAAATACTGAATAATGATGAGCAAATAAGAAGTGTGTATTGTAAAAATAAGATATGTTTTTATCAAATTCAACACACCATTACCTTCCTCGGTAGAAAGATTATTCAGTTATGCAACCATGACTAACTTGCCGAAAAGCAATAAAATATGGGATTTAAAATTCGAACAAATAATTCTTACGAGCTAATATACTCATACCTATATCATAGATTGTTAATCTTGTTAACATTAAAAGTGCGATTCTTTTCGCAATCTACAACAATTTAGTCTTACAAAGACTATATCAAACACTCATTGAAACAACTACTTGTTGTAGATTGAAGAATCGCACTTTTAATGTTTGAAGTATTCTGCAACCAAGAATTGGCAATTTCATTTATACTTATGTTTGAACGGTAACGTGACCGCCAGTCTAAGGTGTCAAATTGTTTAGAGGGAATGGCAAAGCTATACTGATGAGAGATAAATCTCGAAACGCGTCTATAGATGGCCTGAATAATTTGACCCAAATTGTTACATTTGCAGTAGGTTACTGTATGTAACAGCAAACGCTTGTTGTATAATTCAATGTCCGTCGGGGTATTAGCCCGGGAAGTAGTTGTTTCAATGAGTGTCTAATCTCCATAGACATAAATTAATTATTAATTATTAAATACGATTGCATCACTCATTTCAATAATGCAATCGTAACGTACACACAATTCCAGACGGTCACCTGATGCCCCACTTACGACAGACACGGCAACCGCCAGCCCAGCCAAAGGACTACGCAACTCCTGCAAGTCAGCGATTGATGCGATTAATACGGATAACATAAACAGCATTACTCACTTCAATAATGCAATCGCAAACAAACACAATTCCAGACGGTCACCTGGTGCCCCACTTACGACAGACACGGCGACCGCCAGCCCAGCCGACGGATTACGCAACTCCTACAAGTCAGCATTTTACTCCGTGAACTTGTGACCATCAGCGTCCAAATCACCTCGAGTCAGCACCAACATCTAATATAAATACCACCACGGAAGACGACAAAACCAGAGTTCTTCTGACTCCAACTCGTTACAATATCATTGTCATGTACTTATCAATTATGCAATATATCCTATTTAAATCCACTACTCTACCCTTAACTATTACATGGTCCTTCGAGCCGGATCATGGTCCTTCGAACAAAAAAAGCTAACTTGGGTCAGCCCGTACCAAACCTAAGCGCCAGTTAGTTCCCTTCAATCCGAAAGCTTGGGTCAGCACGCACCACGCCAAAGCGCCAGCTTTCTTCCAAAAATCAAACAAACAAAAAAAAAATCCAAATTGACTTGGGTCAGCACGCACCAAGCCTAAGCGCCGGTCAATTTTCCTTCCAAATCCGAAAACTTGGGTCAGCACGCACCACGCCTAAGCGCCAGTTTTCATTCCAAACATCAAATTGCACCCCATTGACGGTCAAAACAATGGAGCGTGCCAACACAATCGCACAAGAGCAAGAGGAGTTGGGCCAGAAAATCAAACACATAGGCATCAACACTAAGAAAGACGCAATTTCAAGAAAATCAAAAGAATATTTCATTAAACGCCTGGAGGCAGTGGAAAATTTCTGGGGTGTAGTTCAAGACAACGACGTTCTCCTAAATGATTGCAACGTTTCCGAAGAACATACCTATTTCACGACCAGTTATTTTCAACAAATCAAGATGTCATACGAAGAAACAAAGAATTCCGTTATATCCGATGCAAAACGTCTAAATATGTGGGATGATGACGATAATTCATCTCACGATCAGAAGGCAGAAACGATAAACAAAACTCCTTCGCTAACAGAGCAGCAAATCCGTTTACAACGGCAGCAAGAAAAATTCAATCGTCTCACGAGAACGATGAACACAATCAACGATGAAAAAAATCACGGAAAACCAAAAGAACGATACCAATCCCTACTTGAACGATTACAAAAACAATGGGACAGTGCGCAAGAACTGCATGAAGAAATAATGGGGCACGAGCAAGCGTACATAGATGACTACTTTGTGAACAACGAATTTGAATTGGTAGAAACCAACGTCGATGCATATTCAGAAATTCTACAAAAAATGATGCACGAAATTCCAGATGCACGGCCAGCAAACTTGCCAAAAATCGAATTATCGACATTCTCGGGCAGCTACGAGAAGTGGACATCATTCAAAGATTTATTCAGTAAAACAATAATCAACAACAGTTCACTAAGCAAAACTGAAAAATTGCAATACCTTAAATCATACATAAAAGGTGAGGCTGGTGCACTAATTCAGCACATCGCCATCTCCGAAGAAAATTTCGAAGCGGCATGGCAGATTCTCGATGAAAGGTACGAGAATAAGCGATTACTGGTTTCTAAATTGCTGAAACGAATCCTGCATCTTCCGCAAATACAACCCGAATCAGCAGAAAGCCTGAAACGTATGCATGATCAAATCAAAGAAAGCATTTCCTCACTATCAGCACTGAAGTTAGATGTTGTCGCGATGGGACCGATGATAATAGAAATTATGCACGAAAGATGGGACGCAGAAACCCGAAGAATATACGATCAAGGTTTGAAAAATCCAAATGAAATCCAATCGCTGGAATTTGTGCTACAATTTTTAAAACAACGGTTCCAATCGTTAGAACACTCCAATAACAGACAGCATCAGCATCAATCAAAAGTTACATCTCAACACCCAACAAACTACCTAAGGGAGAAAAACGGGAACAATCAAAAGCGTGAGCAATTACCCTACAATAAAAAATGTATATTTTGCTCTGAATTACATTCAATTATGGATTGTGATAGGTTTAAAAACCTATCCGTAAAAGAACGAAATGCCGAGATAAGACAGAGACGTCTATGCATAAACTGCCTCAATGATCATTCTGCATCACAATGCAGAAGTAACAAAGTATGCTGGCAATGCAAAGGTTTCCATCACACGTTGCTACATTGGGACAGACCACAAAACAATACAGCATCCCGACAAACAATCCAACAACAACCGAGAAACAATGCAAGAAGTGCATGTACAGTAACGGCAAATGAAAGAAATAATGAAAAAATACCTGTATTAGCGACTGCCATCATACAAGCAAGAGCTGCAAATGGTGAAAACAAATATCTACGAGTTCTCATCGATACAGGTTCACAAATATCACTAATTACAGAAGAAGCTGCACAAAGATTAGGGCTCCCAAAACAAAGAATCCAGGCCACAATTACTGGCATCAATGCAACATCAATTCAAAATGCAAAATGGAAAATTAACGTAATTATGTTCCCGAGATTCCCAAGCGAGTTTAATATGAATTCAGATTTCATTATTATTCCGAAAATTACAAATTCTCAACCAATAAATAAACTGCCGAATTCAGATGATTCGTGGAACAACAAATGGATAGCTGATCCCACCTTCAATATTCCGGGGCAAATTGATGCACTGATAGGAATAAAAGAATACGAAGAAATCATTCTTAAAGGTTTAATCAAAACAGACAACTTAATAGGACAACATTCCGAATTAGGATGGTTATTAAGCGGAGCCTCACGAACGGCAAACAGCCAAATAGCTCCTAATACCTGCAGCATGATGGTGGTTATCGAAGATCAGCAACTTACCAAATTCTGGGAAACAGAAGAAATAACTACACCACAGCCAGTAAGCGATGCTGACAGAGAATGCGAAGAATATTATCAAAACACAACCACTCGAGAATTGGATGGAAGATACATGGTACGAATCCCGTTCAAATCAACAACTCAAACATTGGGAGATTCTCGCAGCCAGGCAGCAGCACGCCTAATCCAGCTGGAGAAAAAATTTGCAAAAAATCAAACACTTGCTCAACGGTATGCTAACTTCATACAAGAATACATTGACTTGGGGCATATGACAAAAGTTCCGAAGCAATCATACAATCATAGAAGATACTACATTCCACACCAACCAGTGATCAGAGGATCAAGTATTACGACAAAACTCAGAGTTGTTTTTGATGCATCTAGTAAAACAACATCCAAAGTAAGTCTAAACAATATCATCCACACTGGTCCCCCACTACAACAAGATCTTTCTGAAATTATGTTACGATGGCGTATGCATAAAATCGTAATCACGGCAGATATAGAGAAGATGTACAGACAAATCAATATTCACCCCAATGATCAACAATATCAACGAATATTATGGCGATTCAATCCCAAGGAACAAATTGAAGAATATCAACTTACGACAGTAACATATGGAACAGCATCAGCACCCTACCTAGCAATTCGCACCTTGCAACAACTCGCACGTGATGAAGCAGCAAACTTTCCAAAAGCATCAGCAATAACTCTCAACGATTTCTATGTAGACGATCTTCTATCGGGAGCCGACTCCATAAAAGAAGCAATTGAGCTACAGCATGACCTTATAAACATGCTCAAGACAGGCGGTCTGGTACTTCGGAAATGGTCAAGCAATGCACCCGAACTACTAGTATCACTGCCTGAAGATTTAAAACTGAAAGAACCCATTGAAATTCAACAAGAAGAGCTTCGGAAATCACTTGGTATATGGTGGTCCCCTCAACAAGACACCTTCCAATTCAAGGTGTACATAACTCACAGAGAAGCTCCAACAAAACGACACATAATTTCCGAAATTTCAAAACTATTCGATCCACTGGGATGGCTATCACCAATCATTGTACGTGCCAAACTACTAATTCAAGAACTATGGAAGCAGAAATTAGATTGGGATGAAGCAACCCCTAAACGTACAACGTATTGGCATCAGTTCCAGCATGATCTTAGAGATGTGGAACAAATCATCGTCCCTCGCAGAATTCAAACTGCACAATATACAGAATTACATGGGTTTTGCGACGCATCAGAAAAGGCGTATGGAGCAGTAGTGTATGCGAAAACAATTATCGACGGTATCGCGTTCACAACAATACTTCAATCAAAATCCAAAGTGGCTCCAATCAAATCAAAACTAACTATTCCAAAATTAGAATTGAGTGCCGACCTGCTGCTAGCTCGTCTCATTCGCAAGATAACAAAAACACTTCAGTTTGAAAATATTTTTGCCTGGACTGACTCCATGATCACACTAGGATGGATTCAAGGTGATCCGGCGAAATGGAATCAATTCGTATCCAACAGAGTAACTGAAATAATTCAAACCATTCCCAAGGAGAGATGGAGTCACGTGGACACAAAAGAAAATCCTGCGGACCTAGTGTCCAGAGGAACAACACCAAATAGACTTCAATGCAACATGTTATGGTGGAAAGGTCCATCCTGGCTGGAAAAAGAAACTACGATTCCTAAAACATTAATCTCAGTTAATAAAGAAGAAATTAATCTATGTCTGGCCACCTCGATCAAAGCGAAGGTCAATCTCCCAGATGACCTGACAACTGAACAAACACGGGTTAGAACAAAGAAAAAACCAATCACAATACTATTATTTATTCTTCTACAGCTTTTTCAAGTTGCAAAGAGCTACTACACGATTAAATATCCCCACGGCGGATTATATGTTGAACATTTTGGCAGCGCACAAACTGAGAGAGGAACCTTTCGGATCCATGCTGAATATAATCGGACCCTGTTGGAGGATGAAGTACGTCGAGCTGGTAACGTCACAGTGCAATTTCTACAACTATGCAAAGAAACGCACAAAGTGACAACAGAAGTGGAATGCACGAATCTGGTACATCATTTGAGGGAAATACTAAAAAATATTAAAGTTACCTTCTCAGGCATAACCAATCAAGAGAGATCAGGTTCACGCACAAAACGAGGTTTGCTAGGAAAATTAATGACCGCAGTATTCGGAGTCAATGACGAGGTCTACACAGACATTGACCGCCGCGATGCCAATCAGAAGCAGCTCATCCATACAGCGCAACATCAAACCAAATTGATGATATCAGCCATGGCAACATTCAACAATACAGAAGAAGACATGGCACAGAAGTTACAACAATTTCAATTAAAAATTAACCAAGGTTTCCAACTAATTCAAGAAATGTCAAAATGGTATGCTGCAATCAACTCAAACAAATTATGATGATATAGTCTTTGTAAGACTAACTTGTTGTAGATTGCGAAAAGAATCGCACTTTTAATGTTTGAAGTATTCTGCAACCAAGAATTGGCAATTTCATTTATACTTAATCTTGTTAGTTATATTGATAAAAGTTAAGCTGTTCAATTGTTGTTATAGTTATTTTAACAAAATCATTATTGCAATATTATTCTCCATTTGGTTAGTTATAAAGTGGTTACACTAACTAATGGTACAAAACTGGACTATCTCGTATCTAGTGATTATTTATTTAAATTTTTACCTCTTTGTATTTCAATTATAATAACATACAGAGAGTTTTATGTAACACCGAACATTTTCATAGCGAGAATTTTTTTTTAAGTATCCATATGCATACGTTGCACATTTTTCGAGGCTCGGTTTATTAAAAGAATTTAATTTGAAGCTTTAAGCGAGTGTTTTCCACTTCCAGGCTAATCATGAAGTAAAATTTCGAGTTTAGAAAAGCCTGAAAATTTGGTTTGGTCGCGTAGCCCGAAGCGCGGAGCGGCCAAACCAAATTTTCAGGCTTTTCTAAACTCGAAATTTTACTTCATGCGCCACCGGTACAAAACACTGACATATTACGAAGTGTAAAACACACCGCTAAACTTTACAATAAATCAGTGTTTTGTACCGGTGGCACATGAAGTAAAATTTCTAGTTTAGAAAAGCCTGAAAATTTAGTTTGGTCGCGTAGCGCGAAGCGCGGAGAATACGCGCTACGCGACCAAACCAAATTTTCAGGCTTTTCTAAACTCAAAATTTTACTTCATGCTTTGCCTGGGAGTGGAAAACACTCGCTTGAAGCTTCAAATTGAATTCTTTTAATAAACCGAGCATCAGAAAATGTGCAACGTATGCATATGGATACTTTAAAGAAAGATTCTCATAATAAAAATGTTCGGTGTTACATAAAACTCTCTGTATATTCATGTTAGGAAATTAAACCTGTACTTAAATAATAAAACAAAATGTATTGAAAATAAGTCTGTTAGGATCCTAAGTTGAAATTTTGCAGAAAAATGATTTCATTTCCGAAAAATTTCAACTTGGGATCTAAACGAACTTTATTATTTTTTTTCAAATGTGAAACATTAAATTATAGCCCATTTAAATTAGACCTTTAGATTGAAACGAAACACTCGATATACCTCCCATAATCCCAATAACTGTGAATATTATGACAATCCAATTTTCACTTTTTTACATTTAAAACTTGGCTAACTTATTTAGTGATATAATTAATCATGACTAATCATTAATTCAATCAATAGTTGATTGATGATTGATTTGTCATTAATTAGAAAAATTAATTCATGACTAATGACTAAACAATTAGTAATCAGCCATAACTAACACATGCAAAATTAGTCATTAGTCTTAGTTGATGATTGATTGGTCATTAATTAGAAAAATAAATTCATGACTAATGACTAAACAATTAGTAATCAGTCATAACTAACACATGCAAAATTAGTCATTAGTCTTAGTTATCAATCGTCTAAAAAATGCACAACTTTGATTCAAATCCACATGTTTAGGCTTTCATAAACTCGAAATTTTACTTCATGCGCCAGGCTACGCAACCAAACCAAATTATGAGGCTTATCTAAACTTGAAATTTTATTTCATGCTTAATTGAGGAGTGGAAAGGCTCGCTAGAAGCCAAATTTGACGATTCTCAAAAACAACGAATGTCTGAATAAATACAGCATATACATCGATATGTATACTTAAAAAAAACTCCTTGTAATGCTAGAAATAAAACTTTAATTAATGTATTGACAAGGATAATAGTAAAATTTAAAGTAAGAAAAGTAAGGAAAAAAAAAAGAATGGCTGCTTACACTTTTAGATGATTTTGGCATTTATAATAGATTTGCTGTGATCATATTTCTAAATTAATTTTCTTACACTCAGGTCCAATTTTTGAATCGTGACTAAAGCTGAGTTTAGACGTAAGCTCGGCTTAAATACATGTTGGTGTTTTTTAATCAGGGCAGCGGTGTAAATTTGAGTTTTCGAAAGCTTCCGAACTCGAATTTATACATCAAACATCAAAAATAGTTGATGTTTTAATATGAAATAGACAATGAAGTAAATACTCGAGCAGATTCAGTAAGTAAAAATGTTAAATTTAACGTATATGTTATTCATCCGCTCCACATCTTAAGTGAATTTGGTATTTGTTATTCACCGATTCATAACTTACTTAAAATATAATAAATAGTGTATGGATAACGATCATGTCATTTTTAACGTTTTTCTTAAGAAATCGGCCTAATTATTTCTATATTTCAATGTCGATGGACTATTTCTAAGCCTATTGGATTGTTTACTCAGCCAAACAAACTCTTTAGATCAAATAGTAACATTGCTTTCTAGTTTCATCAAAAGCTAAATATGCAGCAATAGTATTATTATTATCTTCTTGAGTTGATTTCTAATATTTTACTTGCATCGTTATATACAGGGTGTCTCATTTTAATCTTAACAGTGGAATATCTCGGAATGAGTGCGTCCAATCGAGAATATTGTCGAGTTAAAAGTTTTGCGGTTCGGAGGGGGATATCCGATTCTTCTATGAATTTCACCCCTCGATCCTCAAGGGGGTGGATAATAGAGGTAACTTTGAAATCTTGAATATGAACCCCCAATTTTTATTGCAAATTCGGAAAGAGCATAAAAAACTAGGTAGGTTTTACCTCAGAACTTTTTTGTTATTTGCAACAAGTGGCGCTGTAATCGACAAAATTTGAAAATTTGATTGTTTCCGATAAAACTTAAAATTAGTGTTAGGCTGACCAATTATGATTAAAAAATTCACAATCCATTTAAAATAAATACATCTTTAATGTAATCTCCGAAAAAAAACATCTGGCGATGTCAAATCCGGTGATCTGGGTGGCTGTTTAAAAAAAAATAAAGATTTGTCAGTCAGTCGTTTTTGAGCGTTTTCGAAATACCGTACCCTATTTTTTCGCAATGTCAGATTATTTACCGAACGAAGTTATCGATACGATGATGTGTATCGGCCACACGGAGTGAAACTACCGTGAGGCGGAGCGTGAATATCGGCGTTGTATTCCGGATCGGAGATGTCCGTCCCATGTCACCATCCAATCACTCGAACGACGTGCTCGTGAAGGTGACCTCGGCCGCAAGAGACAAAAAACGGTTTTAGATAACGACAATGTTCCTAATCAGAACCTGCTTACCGTGCTCGCGTTGGTTCACCTAAATCCAACGTTTGGTGCGGCATCCTCGATTCGCAGATCATTGGTCCTCATTTCTTTGAAGATATGTTGAATGGGGAACGATATCTGCGTTTCTTGCAATTAGACTTTCCTGCGCTTCTAGATGACGTGTCCCTCCTGACCAGATTAACCATGTGGTTCCAGCATGATGGTGCGCCGCCACATTGGGCTCGACCTGTGCGAAATTTTCTTGACGAGACATATCCGCAAATGTGGATTAGTCGTGGAAGACCCGTACAGTGACCACCCAGATCACCGGATTTAACAGCGCCAGACTTTTTTGTGGGGTTACATCAAAGGTGTTGTATTCCGTGAACCGCCAACAACACGTGAAAACATGAAAGACCGCATAAGGGAAGCGTGCAGGGTTATAACCCCTCCTACGTTGGAAGCGACTGTGCGAAACTTTGAAAAAAGAGAAAATATCTGTATTGGGAACAATGGCGGTCACTTCGAACACCTAATAAAACATTAAATCCCACCTAAATCTTGCTATAATCTAACTTAAAATATTGAAGCATAAGTGACTTGAAAACCAAACCAAGGCCCAAAATTTAAGCATTTTATTCACAGAAAACTTTTAATTCAACAACTGTGTTACTACTTATTTGACTTAAGTTTCGAAGGACCAATTTGTAATGTAGAATTACAAATAATGAATACTTTAAATACTCAGAAATGTTGATATATTGCAAACACCAAAATAAATAAATATATACAATTTACATATGTTATTATTCGCGTCGAGTAGTCGAAGTTTACTTGATGAAGTCTTCAGTTCATCTCTCGTCTCTTCTCCTCGAGCAATTCCTCCCCGGGGTTGAGGGTGGTGTCTAAGGTTGGGTGGTGGTAATGTGATCTCTTCTGATTGGTTATCGATAAACCGTGATTACCACCACCCCAACACTGTTGCCAAACTTCTGCAACCGCATCTCAGCGTGTCCGGGGCTGCATCGCAGCTGTTTAGACTTCCCGCTAAGTCGGAATCCTTCTTAAGCCGTTTTATGACGCATTGTCCGCTCGCGCACTTTCGCGTAAACACCATAAAACTAAGCCGTCCTTTCAAAACTATACACACGCAGTAAAATATATAATACGGGCCGTTACTCAGAACGGACCTTGGTCAAAATAATAAAATGCAAATGTGGAGGGTCGGGGTTGCGGCGAACCAGGTAAAGTCGCAACAAACTGCATAATTTCCATCTACTAGAAATTTCCCACCAACACAATTTTTGTGGTGAACAAATATTTAAAAATGGTTAAAAGATATAGTCAGTTTATGAAGGTAAATTACGTATTTTTCAAACATAGCCCTTGCCTTAACTTTACTTTGTCATTTTGATTTTCAATGAAAAATTAGGGGTTTCTTTGGAGTTAACAAACTTTGCACCCTTCCCCATCTACATGGGCGTTCATTTTAAGTGACTTGAGAAATTTTTAAGAATTAATGGTCTTTCAAACAAATTTCAAATTTTGTCGATTACACCGCCACCTGTTGCAAATAACAAACAAGTTCTCAGGTAGAACCTACCTAGTATTTTAGGCTCTCTCTGTGAATCTACAATACAAATTGGGGGTTCTTATTAAAGATTTTAAAGTCACCCCTATTATCCACCTCTTGGCGGTCGGGGGGTGAAATTTATGGAAGAATCGCACGCCCCCCTCCGAACCACAAAACTTTTTATTCGGAAACTTTCTCGGTTGGACGCACTCATTTTGAGATATTCCCCTGGTAAATTAAAATGAGACAGCTTGTATATACAGAGTGTTTATATATACCGGGAGGCGAAAAATGAATATATGTGTTCGAGATTGGATTCTAAGCAATAAATGTAAAACAACATTTTTTTAATCGGTCTTTGTTTTAGAGAAAACGAGGCATAAAGTTATCGAAACCTATTTAATTTTTGTCCGTTAAATAAATAGTAGGTTATGCAAATTGCTTCGAAACAAAACACTTATTTATTAGTTGTTGACAGTTGTCACATACATTGGGTATTGCTATTAATTTTTAGTGTACAAAAGATACACATTTTGTTAACAATGCAGTTTGGGAATGAATCATATGCCAACATTATTTTTGTTTACGGCTTTTGCAACGGCAATGCTTTAGAAAGTTTTACAGAATTATGAATGCTACACTTGAAATTGAAAATTTACAAGGTTTTGCTGTAGTTTATAATTATGTAGTTTTACGTTGAGAGGCTTCCATCGCGGCTGGCGGTAGACATTTCAAACATCTCTTGTAAGTTAGACTAGTCTATATTTAATATAGAAAAATTTGATTTATATAAAGGTTGTAGAAAATTTTCTATTATTTTTATATATGCAGGGTGTCCTAAAACAGACAGCCAACACAAACTTACGTTTTTCAAATGAAACACTAGGTATATTTTAGAATTTTTATGCGTAGTTTATAATAATAATTAAACTGACAATAACTTTAATTGGGCTTAATTGAACCGTTATTGAGTTATTCTGGTTTTTAGGGCAAAATTTGAACAGTCACAGAACAATAATTAGTTGATATTTTAAAATTATCGAAGCTTATTTTAACAATAATAATGTTACATTTTTACATGTTTAGATTTGTTCAAGTAATCAAATGCTATTTTTATAAAGTATGAAGACTTTTGCTTAATGTAAAGAAGAATATTTTGTTTCTTTACGTGTATTATGATTGTGATTGTGTCTGATTTTAGTGAGCACTCTGAAAGCCGATCTAACAGCTACTTAGAGATTGTGAAGGACAGCTGAGCGAGGATTGAAGAAGAGGATGGCGGCACAGTCGAGAAACGGCCGGCATATCGTTTTGTAGATATGAACCGCGGTTTTTGTAGCGATTCCTTGATTTTCGTAAGTCAATATTCTCTTGATTCGACTTTTGCCTTGACGTTTTGGGAATGGGGTTTGAAGCTGAGTTTAATATCAAGTGTAATGCCAAGATACTTACAGGTGTTAGATGAGGAAATGCAGTTATTGTTTATTAATATTTTTAATGGAAATTGGTGAAGACGATGGTACAAAATAAAGAGTTAGGATTTATTTAGAATTATGATTATTCTCGATTTCGCAAACCATAATTGTATGCTGTCAATCACTTACTGCAGAATATCCGTGGTTTCAACGATTGTAGGTGATCCCACACTATAGCAAAGGATACGCAGTTATATTTAGTTAATTTGGATTAGATCGCGGGATTAATAATCCTAGTGAATTATTAACTTATCCCACAAATGCAATTTTGTTTTTGTCTTTAAATATTTTGTATTTTCTTATCGTCTATAAAGATTTGTTCAAGTAGATAACACTTTATGATAATATGCACTTATATAAAATTACAATCACTATTCAATAATATAATAATAAATACTAAATATACTACTACACATTGGATTATGTTATAGAATACATAATAATCCAACTGAATTATTGACTCATTAAATTGCATGATTCTTGCATTTGTTATAACTGCATTATAATTTAAATACACGAGCCGGCCTTAATCATAACCCTGTCTGTCGTATTGATTTCACCGCATAAAAACAATGTGTACAAACACATTCTCATATTCACACACTAACTACGAATTGGAATTGTTAATTGCCCGGCGCATTCACCATGTGTGTCCTTTCAGGGTCGATTCTCGCGGTAATGAATACCTTTCGAGTCGAGGATTATTAGTCATATTTATGTATTGCCATTCTAATAATGGGAATATTTTATTAATTAAATGCTAAGTTCAATAAGTCATGTTTTAATGTCGTCCGAGTTTTATTAGATATTTATATATTTAGTTGCGACGTTTCATTGTACACATAAATCGTAAATAATTTATTGTGAGTCAACTAGTTGTTTAAATAAACCAAATTAAAAATCAACACTTAATAAAATGATTTATGGGTTCAATGGTAACAAATTTTCGAAAGACTACTAACTTAGAACAAATACATTTTATGTGCCTTTGTTTATGTGTAAGAAAAAACACATTCGCGTGTAGCAAAATGCTCAAGGCGTTCGAATTTTGAATACGCAGAGTTTGTTTAGACCAGAGTTCTCTAACATTTCTTTTTCGCACACATGTACAATTCTATATATTAAAGTGCATCAAGATCCACACAATTGTATAAACATTTTCAAAAACTTTAATTGAAAACTGCAAATTTTAACACGAGTTAAATTCATGGAAGTCGCGGGCCATAGTTTGGAAACTATTGAAAATAGCCTAATTCTTGACTTCGGTTTTGCTCTTTCAAAGCACCTATTAAAAACTCTAGTGCATTTCAGACCATTCAATTTAAAACCTGTAGTATTTTAGATATAATCTATGAAAGACAATTTTAAAAGATGGTTAATCTATGAGATTAGTTTAGACCATTTTGGTGTATATAGAGTATTCTAGCCCAGACAATTTTAGAATATCAGTATTCTATATAGATCTATCTTGAAGCAACAGTAATAACTCAATAATAATCCCGGTTTTATGGGGCGGCTCACGCATTTAAACCTATGTACAGGGTGGCCCAAATTCGATGTTTTCATAGAGTAACTCGGTAACCTAAAGAGTTAGAGAAAATTTAATATAAACGTCATGAACTATTTTTCTGAGATATTAATAATGGCGTTAACAGGTCATGGCTAACTTGATTAGTTTGGAAGATATCAGGCATTATTCAATTGTTTGCTATTTTAAAATATGTATTTATCTTAGTAACTATAAAATATACAAAAAAAAGTTCAATCATTATTTGCGTAGTTTTCGCCCTAAAATGCAGTGGCGTACTTATTTATTTAGTCGGACGTTTAATTTCCGAGCTATGATATATATGGAACACCCTATATATTTGTATGTCATTGAATAGCACTATAAATTAGCTTTACATTTTTGCAGAAAGTTGATATTAATTTGAATTCGTTTTTATATTTTATTGATAAATTAGTCTAATATTTTAAAAATATTCCACATCCAACCATGTAAATTTATTTCCAATTGTTAATTGTTGTTTTTTCGGTGAAGAGAATCAAGACTTTTTTTTCAATAAACTTAATCATCTTTAAAGTTTTGTTATTTTATTTTAACTTGATCAATTTCGTTGTTTCTTAAATTCAAACAAACTAATTGATTCTTTAGATTAAATATTCATTTTGTATTTTCCAAACTTATAGCTTTTCTAGCTTCATGTTCAATCGATTGATTGTGTTTTTCCAAAATTAAAACAACGTTGTTACGTATTTCAAATAGTTCTCTTCAATTTTAAGTTAAATATTAAGCAATTATATTTTCAGTATTGAATTTATTTTTTTCAAACACTAAGGTTTAGTTTATTCGTTTCTAGTCATTGTCTACTTTATTAAAATGTGAAGTTTAAAGCGATTTTGTCAAAATTAAAATTAAGTAATTTATTTAATAACATAAATCTAAAGTTAAATTGTTTAATTTATATAATGTTTATCGATTTTGTTTATTAGATGTTGCATTTTTTCGCTACCATACATTTGAATATAAAATTTACTGACTTTTCAAATTCCCGGTCATTCGGAAAATTTGTGAATCTGACTTACCGATAATGTTAAGCCAAATCATAATAACGTTGTTGTACCGGTAAAAGTCAATAAACACATAGAAATTTAATAGCATTTAATAATTCACCTGTATCGAGTATTTTCTAATCCTTATTTAAGCATGAAGTAAAATTTCGAGTTTAGTAAAGCCTGAAAATTTGGATTTTTTGTAAACTCGAAATTTTACTTCATACGCCACGCGTGTAAAACACTGATTGAATGTGAAGTTCAAAAACACATATACATAAGTCCATCTTTAATTAGAATAACACAAAATCAGATATTTAGTTTGTTATCAATGAGTTTTACTGTTAATAATAATTTTTGTTCTCTTCTCTTATCCCACTGAACAAACTCATTCAAGTAATGTTTTATCAACATTAATCTAACGTTTAATGTTGCTAAAATTTTGATATAACGTTATTTGTTAATGTTTTGCTCAGTGGGATTATGAGTGAAAACATGTAAACTGTTATTTGTTTGTTCTTTACTTAGCTATAGCAAATGCGGCCCAGTGAAGGTGAAAGGTTGGACACCCCTGTGTTAGAGGATTTAAATTAAACGCTTTTATAGAAACAGTGAATGCCTAACTATTTAGAAAATTTAAAATAAATTGTTTAACATGCACTAAATGTTGAACCGTATAAAAACCTGAGAAATAAGAGGCACAGCGATTTATTTTACTTGATCTAACGACACTTCTAATTGTTTAGTGTGGAAGAATAAAGATAAACTTACCAAGTACGAATATAACAGGCACTTTAGGTGCCTCGAATTGGACAGCTGTGTTATTATGCATCGGAAATTGCCCGTCTGGCGGCGTGACGACCGATCTTGGATCCCTCGCACTGTTCTGAGCCCACGTGTCTCTGCTTTCTTCAAACGCTTGTGAACCATCACTTTGTTCTAAAAAAAAAATCAAAATTTAACATTAATTATATTCAAAATAATAAAAGTGCGATTCTTTTCGCTATTAACTACGTCTAATTTGTCTTGTAAATACTAATCCAAACATTTATTGAAACAACTTATTCCCTAGCTAATACCCCAACGGATATTGAATTATACAACAAGTATTTGCTGCCACATGCAGACCCAAAGGTCGCGGGTTAAAGTCCTGTCCGGTGGAATCATTTATAAATAATAAATGATTGCATCCGGGTCCATGGTTATAGTGTGAATGTGTTGTGGCGTTTTATATGTAATTTCGACATTAGAATTGGTTACAAACAATAAATGTATAGATTGATGACTAATGGTCTTCTTACTTTATCATTAATTATATTGTAATTATAACATTGCCGTCGAACGTTAACATTTGACGCTACTCTTAAAACACGCTAATACAACTGTCGACATACTCTGCAAAAAAATTAAACTACACATTCTACGAGGGTCATTCCATAAATAATGCACATCATTTTTTATTTCCTTACATGTTTATTTTTTTATATAATCTCTTTAAAATCCTTAAACATAATCTCTCGGTATTACCGGTTAACAATGGCTAGTATACGTTTCCTTTATTCCAACATAAACTCACTCCGGAACAAATCCCACCATCTTAACAATTACCTATCAAATAATCTTATCCATGTTAACCTTCTCGTAGAAACAAAAACAAAAGATACATTTCATTTCAATAACTGGAAACATCTTTAAATACCATCATCAATCGTCAAAAAAAATCTGCGAGGATCCATGGCATCCTTCCACCCATCTATAGCTTTCGGCAAAGCAAATCCACCGAGCATAAATAATCCCCTTAATGAATGTCTTCACTTTACTCTTTCTAAAAATACAATATCATCCATTTGTTTCTGGTTTATATCCATCCTCACTTTAATATTGAAGATACAATATTTACCAAAGCGTCACTTTACAATCATGCTATAATAATCGGAGGCTTTAATGTAAATAAAAGAAAATCCCAACAAATCCACAACTTCTGCTCCAATTCTAATTTTACAAAAATCTCCACTCCTTCAACTTTTATAATGAGCGAAAACCAATCCACAACACCAGACATTATTTTATGTACTTCAAACATACGTCATCTTATCAACTCACATTAGTCCCAGATCTGTGCTTCGATCACCTATTCATTGAATTAAACCTTGATACACAACTTGCTCCTTGTCCTCCCCCTCCTGGACACATTTTTTGCTACCAGAAATGTAACATCGAGAAAGTAAACGACGACATAACAAATGTCTTCGATAGCAACTGTGACATAACTCCTTCCATCATTAACCATTTTAATTCAATATTATAATATACAGAAACATGGAAGAAATAGACGACATACACATAATAGTAAAATTAAACCAATTAAATAGAGATATCCGGAAATTAATACTTCAATACAAAAACGGCAAATGGATAGAAACGTGTAAAGAGAATAATAAATTTAACGGAAAAGAATATTGGACACAAATAAAAAAACTAACTCAATATAAAAAATCAGACCAAATTAATCGCACCAATGACCCGACAGACAATTCAATCATAATGGACGACACGAAAATATCGAACACATTTGCAGAACATTTTGACAATATGTATAAATTCTCAGACAATAAAAACTATGACAAACATTTTCTTGAGACCGTTAATAATTGGTTTAATTCTTACGACAATAGCGCTACCTCACCTCCCCCAGACGAGTCATTTAACGAGACAGACTACTTCTCTGTAGCATCGAGAAGTAGTCTATCTCGTCTGCTAAAAATTCTGCACCAGGTTATGATAGTCTCCTGATTTATCCTAAAAAAACTATCCGTTGAAGTCCATCAATTAATCCTTAAAATTTTAATCTACTGTCATAGACATTAATACTTACTTCTGGAATGAAAAAAAAGGCACAATCGTATGTATTCCCAAATCCGAAAATAATTCCTCATTTATCACAGATTACCGTCCTATCAGACTTCTTCCCTAAACTCAATACAAAACTCGATTCCTAATTACCAATTTGGTTTTTTACCCCAAAAATCCATAGTGCTACCACTTACCATCCTAACCTCAAACCTTCAAACAAAACACCTGCAAGGACATTCTTCTGCCGTGGCCTTTCTTGACATAAGAAAAGCCTGTATGGCATCGAGGTCTCCTTTACAAATGCTCCCTACTCAATATACTACAACACCTAATAAACCTAATCCAACAATTCTTAACCAACTGCTCCTGCCAAGTAGAAATCCGCTAATCCTTATCCCATCCTTTTAACTAACAGCAAGGTGTCCTACAAGGCTCCCCCTTATCACTTATTTTATATAATATCTACTGCCATGATATTTATAATATATATCCTCTACAGTTCCCGGATGAGATAGGATTAATTGCGCACGCTCCTAATCTTCAACCTGCTTTACAATCCCTGCAAACAGCTCTGAAATCCCTTCAATCCTGATTCAACAAATGGCGTCTTGAAGTCAATCCTATCAAATCTAAACTATTTATCCCTTATCACAAAATTACTCCTACATCCCCTAAAATAAAAATCCACAACTCATACATAGCCCCTTCACACACATGTAAGTACCTAGGAATCCTCTTTGACACCAAACTGTCCCTTAAACCACATGCACAATCAGTCAAAAGTAGAGTCAAAATAAGGGGGCGGCATTTCCTATCGCCTACTTACAAAAACCAAAGAATCACAACTAAAACAGTAGTGAACATTCTAATAATCCCTACGACTGCACGTACTCTAGCCTTTTCTGAAAAACCTGCGAAAAACCAATTCAACACAGAAGTCCTTAGAAAATTCTGCATCCCCCGTAACCAAAACATTCCACCCAAATTCAAACATCCAATTAGCACTACTTATCAATTCATTAATTCGTATCATCTTGACACTTAATCTAATTTTACCTCCTTTATCCTAATTTACAAAAGGGCAGAAAGACTCATGGTCGATAGCCCAGACAAGGACGTACTAACAAATTCATATATTATATTCATTTCTATGTACCGTATATAAGTTATGTCTAAATAAAGATGATGTATATATCAAAGTCTAGTTGACTTATGTCAAGACTGTTAGGTGGATAAGGTAACACTTGTCAACTGTAATTGCACAGCTTTTCATTTACGACATTGGGAATGTGCGGGCGTGCGTTTTTGTGGAAAATGAGTGGCCCAGCCTCGAGCAACTAAGGTCGAGTTTTCTATATTTTTCGGTTCTGTTTTTGAATGAAATCAAAATAATATACTCCTGCGATTTGAACATCCTTAGAGCTCATAACTCCAAAAAGTAACAATGATTTGCTGCATCAAACAAACAAATGAACATTGTTTGTAGAGATTTTCAAGGGCCACAAGATAACGATACAAAATTCTAAAAACGGTACTTATACGAGTATTACGTAAATTTGCATTTAAAAAATGTGTGCGGAAACTTTTGCCACATCCTGTGTAGTTTGCACACTTTAAATATTATATATAAAATTACGACAATGTTTGTATAAAATGCAAATAATACGTCTTAATTAATAAGAATACTTGAGACATTAAATAATAAACAACCATTGAAACAACTACTTCCGGAAAAAAATTTACGTAAAATGAAACACTCTGATGAAGTATGTATCTAATGAGTAAAAAATAAAGTGTAAGGAAAGGTGGTATTTATTCGTTAAACAAACTACTTATTTAATGATTTACCTAATTATCGTATTTTTGTATTCTAAATGAGTAATTTTTTTTATATTAACGAGAACTTTCTTAAAATGAGATCAATTATTAAATAAGGCAGAGTTTTGTTAACAATTTTATTTTAAAGGTTTCAATACTTCTTGGAACATGTATGTAAAATTATTTATTCATTATCGCTGCTTTCAAATTGTTTAATTTTAAATTTCTAAAGAGTGTTTCCAATCCTTGATTAAGCATGAAGTAAAATTTCGAGTTTAGAAAAACCTGAAAATTTGGTTTGGTCGCTCCGCGAAGCGGAGCGACCAAACCAAATTTTCAGGTTTTTCTAAACTCGAAATTTTACTTCATGCGCCACCCGTATAAAACACTGATTTAAATTAAAGTTCAAAATATATTGCTTAAGTTTTATCTTAAGTTTCATTTCATTTCATTTTATTTATTAACGAAAATCCTTTTACATCAAACTTTAACAATAACAAATTGTCTAGAAAAACATATAGGTACTTAATGTTACCTTTTAAAATTGTATTCTCTGCAATATTAGAGAGTAGATTTTATGGTATTATATATACAGGGTGTCTACGCTAAACAGTTCGTTAAACGTTTATGGGGTGGCCGCTGCACTAAAAATTTAAAAAAAATCCTTGTCATATGGTTGAATCAGTTCTCCTCATTTGAAATATTTTCAACTTTATATCACTTCCGGTTCCACCGGAAGTAGCACCAAATTTGTTATTTTAAATAAAACACCCTATATATTAGTAATTTTTTAGATTCCTCATTTAAATTGCAACATATTTTATTCGAACATATGTACACTTATCTCTTATAGTTTTCAAGAAAAAAAGATATTTCTAAAATTTTGTCTTCTAAAAGCCATCTTAAAATCTGTCTATAACTTCTCTTAAGAATAAGATAAAAATATGATTTATATCTCTACTTGTACGTAGAGGATGCTTCTATGAGTAATTTAATTGGAAACTGTCAATTTTGACAATAAGTCTTCTTAAAATGTCAATATCTAAGTGCCCTCTTCAATATCTAGTAATTCAATTTTTTTTAATGGAATGACCTAATTTTTATCACAGGGTACGATTGGGAGGGAAATTTTCTACAAAAAAAAGTATCATACAACTATACTCCTAGAGCAAGTAGTTTTATATTTATTTCAAAAATTCGTTTTTCGTCGTATTTATGCAGGGTATAATGCGTATAATGAGGGCACTTCGATATTGACATTTTAAGAACACTTATTGTCAAAATTGACAGTTTTCAATTAATTTACTCATAGAGGAATACTATCAAAACTTACCTTTCATTTAAAACTAAAGATTATAGCAAGTTAAAGGCAGCGTTAAGTTAGTAATCGAGCTATTTGGCTTTTTTGAGTGTTAAATCAATAATCGAGCTTTGCTATTTTGAATGTTAAGTCGATAATCGATTCTTACTATTTCCAGTCAACCATCGAGTCGCGAGTTCTAAAGTGACTTCAACTTTTTCCGATCTATATTACTTTTAATCCGAATATTACGTGTAGAAATGGTTGTAAACTTTTACTTGTGATTGTGAATATATTTGTTAATTAAGTGAAGCACTGTATTTAATTTCGACGTGTCAGAAACCCAGGATCACAACATGACGATATTTTTTACTGTTCCACAAATTTAAAAAAAATTGAAATATGAAGAATTCAAAGAAAATATAGCAACAACTGACATAAAATTAAATAAATAGGAAACTATAATAAAAGTATGGGTTACAAAATCTCACTTAGAGTATACAGGGTGTCCGCTGCACGATTAAGCGTGAAGTAAGTATTTTAGGCTTATCTAAACTCGAAGTATTTACTACATACACCAGACTTGTTTACAAAAATAATAAATTATCAACCTTTCAGTAATTTTATTTCAAAAGCATAAGTAGCTGAATGTTAATACTCAATGAATACATTTCCAGGATTTAAAATGCATTAAAAATCTAAAAAAACAAATTATAGAACAATCCTTGAGGTTATAAATAACTTAAATAATCTTGATTGTGGCTACTTGAAATAAAATATTTTATTTTTACTAATGTATTTTAATTTCTGCTTTGATTTGGGATAATTTTATTTCAAGATAGACAAGTTCAGATTTCAGAATGTTAATTCTTTCTTTAAGATTTACATATTTTTACAGATATTTATAAATAAATATTCATACATTACCTCTTTATTAATCAATTTACAATTTTACTGTTATAAAATGTTACAAAGTTCTTTTAAAATAACTCTATATTTGTATTTGCAATCTCATATATTTTTAAATGTTTCTACCCACTTTCTCTTGTTAAATCAAAAACAAACGAGTTGATAGAATTTTTGTAATACAAAACCATTCATTTGTATTAGAAAAATTCTATCAAGGGGAAAAGCCAAATGAGTACAAAAAGTTCCGAAAATCGTTTTTGACGCCATTGTGTAGCTTAGAACAAGTATTTTCACGTACGCAAACTTAATGGAAAACAAACAAATGGTTCACAACTTATTCACGATGAAACAAATAAATAACCTATGAAACATGCGAAGTTCTAACATTTTATTTTGTCCCCTTGTAAAATTACAAAAATGGGACTCATTTGGGTTTTCCTCTTAACCCTTCAAATGCATTACCGTAAAATTTTATCAACTCGTTTTTTTTTTGATTTTATAAGAGCCTCGCGAAATTTTGCTGAAAAAATTAGTAATACAGGGTGGACCAATGTCCGTTTAAATTTGAATCGGTAGCTGCGACAAGCAGCGACGGCGGGGTGGGGCGGAGGGGTTACGAAGCGCAAGAGCGGCCAATGGGAATTCAGTACCATGGCGTCGTTCAGCGATAAACAACGTGCGTTCTGTGTACGCGAGAACTACCGCAACAACGATTCTTTTACTGTAGCGCAACGAAAATTTTGCGCTCATTACAACATACGGCGTAAAAATAAAGCTCCATCGATTCAATTGATTCGAAAATGGGTACAGAAGTTCGAGGAGACAGGTTCAACAATGAATCAACCACGATCCGGCCGACCTAGAACATCAAGAGATCCCGAAAACGTTGAGCGTGTAAGAGTGTCTATTCGTGAAAATCATGGACTCTCTACTCGGAAGCGCTCTAACGCCTTAGGTGTGCCTAGAACATCTTTGTTTCGTATTCTTCACAAACATTTACATTAACATTCGTACAAAATCCAAATGGTACAGGAATTAAAGCCTCAAGATCACGCTCACGGGCTCCAATTTGCAAACGAAATGTTGGAGAGGTTCACCAGCTTTACCAACATTATTTTCTCAGACGAGGCACACTTCCATCTAAATGGGCATGTGAATAGGCAACATTTCAGGTATTGGAGTGACACTAATCCTAAATTGAAGCATCAAAAACCTCTGCATTCACCCAAGGTTACTGTATGGGCAGCTTTGTCAGCAAGAGGCATTATTGGTCCATACTTTTTTAAAGATCGCCGAAAAAATGCTGTTACAGTGAATACAGAGCGGTATATTGCCATTCAACAGAACTTTTCTTCACCAGCGCTACAGCATTTCGATGATTTTAATTAACTATCGTGGTTTCAGCAAGATGGGGCAACATCCCACACTTCCAACGACTCTTTAAGTGCTGTTCGGGAAATTTTTGGATAAAAAGTGATATCCAAAAGAGGTGCCATTAATAGGCCACCTCGTAGCCCGGACTTATCCCCACTGGACTTCTTTCTTTGGGGATACCTTAAAAGTAAAGTTTTCAACAGCAACCCAGTGTCCCTAGAGGAATTGAAGGAAAATATTTGAGAGGAAATGCGAAACATTTCACGAAACACTTGTGAGGCTGTCATTGAAAATCTCCGCTACAGGTTGCAGCAGTGTCAAAATAGTCAAGGATCACATATGGATGATGTAATTTTAGAAATAGAAAGTATTTATCTCACATAGCTAGTTTCTTTTAAATTATCATTTGAAATGTAAATGAACTTTTAGTTCACCCTGTATAATCATTTGAACATTTTATAACACCCAAATTGTGAATAAATTCTCTATTTATTTTTTTTTATCATTTACTACAAACACTTTTCTGCACACATTCTAGACTAATAGTCAATCCTATCAAATCTAAATATGCGCTATGCTTGTCAAATACTGATGAACATGAAGTTGTAAGAACAAGAAGTGTCACACACCTTAAGAATAACACAAAACGAACTCAAAAACTTGTAAGAGATTTATATTTTTCGAGTAATAGGCGACTGCAAATTCTAAATTTAATTAAATTTCACCGCGTATGTTTTCTCATCTTTCTATATTTTTGAACTCGCGAAGCAAAGCATAGCGTCCAAATCCAAATTTTCAAGGTTTTCTAAACTCGAAATATAAAATCATGCGTATAAAACAGTGAAATATAGTTAAGCAAAAACACATGCATCATCTTTGAGTAACACGGAATTAGATATTTAGTCTGTTACCAACGATGTTCAGTGTTAGACGTAATAATAAATATTTAAGATTTGAATATTTTTGTTAATAAAAACTTGCAGGAATTTATTTAAGTTTATTTTTAAAGAATTTATATAAGTGATTCAAAAAACAGGATTCCAATAATATGTTTTATTACAAATCCATTATTAAGTATTCGTGATTCAAATCAAATTAGGTAATTCGGATTTGTGGTTTAAATCCTCTTTTTAAGGATTTGTCTCAGCTTTAGTTAATATTTATACGTATCTTTTTATGTCTTACTTTGGTTTCCAGAAAATCTGAGGATGGATTAGAGAAATGTATCAAGAGGAAGTAAATACCATAAAACATGTGGTAACCAATTAAATGAACAAATAAAAAATATAATACAAATAAATGAAATCAATAAAATAAAATAAAAATGTTAAAAAACAAATATTCTAAATAATAATTTTAAAAGTAAATACAATTTTTGATTGAATTTTAATGGAGTAAATTATATTTCAAAACGATCAACAGAACGACAATTTCCGAAACAAGTCGGGTTAATAAAAATAAGTGTACGTGCGTGACCATGGTCCCCTTGACCCTTGTCATCGTCGTCTAAGGGTGCAAGGGTAAAAATATAACATCGATATTTAACCAGGCATAACTTAACCACATTTGTAAGAACTTATCAAGTTCTTATCTTTAACAAAAAAATGCACGATTCACGGGGGCTGACATTTTATCATTCATTATTCTATTTTAGTTCTACTGTTATCTTAAGAATAACTGATACAATTAGCAACATAATTATTTTTTAAATATTTTAGTAACAACTGATTTTATAGGCAATATAAATATTTACAGTGTTATTAATAGAATTACGGTTAACGTTATTATAGCTTAATACAGGGTGAACCAAAAGTTCGTTTACATTTAAAATGATGATTTAAAAGAAACTAGTTATGTGTATGTGTGTGTATGTGTTATGATAAAAACTTTCTATTTATTATTAAAGTACACAAATAGGGACTTTATTTTTAAAAATTACATCATCCATATGTGATCCTTGACTATTTTGACACTGCTGCAACCTGGAGCGGAAATTTTCAATGACGGCCTCACAAGTGTTTCGCGAAATGTTTTGCATTTCCTCTCGAATATTTTCCTTTAATTCCTCTAGGGGCACTGGGTTGCTGTTGGAAACTCTACTTTTAAAGTATCCCCAAAGAAAGAAGTCCAGTGGGGATAAGTCCGGGCTACGTGGTGGCCAGTTAATGGCATATCAATTTTTGTCCAAAAATTTCGCGAACAGCACTTAATGAGTCGTTGGAAGTGTGGCATGTTGCCCTATCTTGCTGAAACTACGATCGTTGATTAAAACCTGTAGCGTTGGTGTAAAAAAAGTTCTATAGCATGGCAATATACCGCTCATGGCAATATACCGTATGGACCAATAATGCCTCTTGCTGACAAAGCTGCCCATACAGTAACCTTGGGTGAATGCAGAGGTTTTTGATGCTTCAATTTAGGATTAGTGTCACTCCAATACCTGCAATTTCGCCTATTCACATGTTCATTTAGATGGAAGTGTGCCTCGTCTGAGAAAAAAATGTTGGTAAAGCTGGTGAACCTCTCTAACATTTCGTTTGCTAATTGGAGCCTGTGAGCGTGATCTTGAGGCTTTAATTCCTGTACTGTTTAGATTTTGTACGGATGTAAATGTAAATCTTTGTGAAGAATACGAATCAAAGATGTTTTAGGCACACTTAAGGCGTTAGACCGCTTCCGAACAGAGAGTTCATGATTTTCACAAATAGACTAGGTCGACCGGATCACCGTTGATTCATAATTGAACCTGTCTCCTCGAACTTCTGTACCCATTTTCGAATCAATTGAATCAATAGAGCATCATTTTTACGCCGTATGTTGTAATAAGCGCAAAATTTTCGTTGCGCTAGAGTAAAAGAATCGTCGCAGTAGTATTCACGTACACAGAACGCACATTGTTTGTCGCTGGACGATGTCATGGTACTGAATTCCCATTGGCCGCTTTTGCGCTTCGTAACCCCTCCGCCTCACCCTGCCGTCGCTGCTCGTCGCAACTACCGATTTAAATTTAAGCGGACTTTTGCTCCACCCTGTAGTTTATTACTAGTTAATTTCTACTACTACTACTAGACCATACAATCACGATACTTATATTTCGCGTAAGTCAATAAACCGACATGCCATTATTTAGTTTTGAACTATTAATAAAATAAACGTACCATGCGATCGTTTAAAACATGATTTAGAGTAGGCTTTAAGTTATAAATTAGATTGGCACTACTGACTGTTAACACATGCTTTACCTTAAACATATTCCATCTTTCAATTTGCATTCTGGGCAACTCCACAAAAAAAATGCCGTCTAATCTAAATCATAATTTAAACGATCGCACTGTAGCACCATCGGATTTTTATGTGTTCCAACTTTCCTCTAGTACTATTTGAAGTAATTTAGACAATTTTTTGGGTTTGTGTAACTGTTTTTGTTTAGGTTTGTGAAAATGTATTAAATTATTTTATTAAAATTTACTTCTAAGAAGTGTTTCCACTCCTTGATTAGGCATGAAATAAAATTTTGAGTTTAGAAAAGCCTGCAAATTTAGTTTGGTCCAAACCAAATTTTTTGGTTTTTCTAAACTCGAAATTTTGCTTCATATGCCACGCGTATAAAACACTGATTTCAAGTAAAGTACAAAATATACTACTTAGGTACTTATCAGAGCTGGGCAGGATTCGAATCATTCAGGATTCGAATCCTGGATTCGAATCCTTTTAGAAGATTCAAATGTGACATTCAAATACTTTAGTTAAACTGGATTCGTGATCCGGATTCGTTATATTTATCAAGAGGATCCGTATTCGAATCCGAATGCAAGTGATTCGAATCCTCATAAAAGGATTTAAATATTTATAAAAGGACTAGAATACTTACGAAAGGATTCGAATACTTACAAAAGGATTTAAATCGTGAAAAATAATTCGAATTAATTGTTGTAAGGATTAACATGAAAAATTTGTTTTGTGTGTTTTCAAATTTCTCGTTTAATCAGTCTTTTATACGCGTGGCGCATGAAGTAAAATTTCGAGTTTAGAAAAGCCCCGTGAAAATTTGTCTCAGGTCCCTGCGCGACCTTCGATAAATTTTCTACACGGGGCTTTATAAACTCGAAATTTTACTTCATGCTTAGTCTGGGAGTTGACAAATCTCGTTCTTAGAAGTTTAAAATTTAAACATTATTAAGTTTATTACCATTTTACAAAGGCTACAGCTCGAAGGACCAATCATGGTCTTCGGAGACCGAAGGACTACAGGGATTTGAAGTTTTTTTACAAGAAAACAACTAATGTCTGAAGGTTAACAACATGGATAGGAAAGAAAACCTCCAATTTTGAAAAAATATCGAAGTTGGGTTAATTTTCAGTGCATTTTTAACTTCACTTTAAATCAGCGTTTTATACGCGTGGCGAATGAAGAAAAATTTCGAGTTTAGAAAAGCCGCGTGAAAATTTGTCGAGGGTCGCTGCGCGACCCTCGACAAATTTTCTACGCGGGGCTTTTCTAAACTCGAAATTTTACTTCATGCTTAGTCTGGGAGTGGAAACGCTCGTTCGAAACTTCAAACTGATTGCTTTGATAAGAACATTAAATGCCTGAAAATGTTTTTAATGACAGTAATCTAGTTTTCAGAATTTTGTTTAACATTATTTGAGTAAAACTAACATGGTTGCCACAATCTGAAATGTTAAAGTTTTCCAACATTTCCCTGATTCAAGATTTTTTTCCCTGACTTTTTAATATAACTTTCTTTTGTGGGAAACCCCGCAGTATGTTGAATTGTTTTCATTGTTTTTGTCAATATTTAAGTTAGTTTCATAAATTTTGACGTGTTTTGTAATTTTTATGATCCCTGTTGATTTTGACAAATTTAATAATAACATATGGCTCTTTTATCAGTGTTTTGGTCTATTTGAATGAAATACTATGACTTTTCTCTGACTTTCCCGGTTTTAATGGTATTCCATGAATTTTTTATTTACGTAGTTTTCAGGCATTCGTCGATTTTATAATAGAGTTTAATTTGAAGTTTTGAATGAGTGTGTCCACTCCCAGACTAAGCATGAAGTAAAATTTCGAGTTTAGAAAAGCCCCGCGTAGAAAATTTGTCGAGAGTCGCGCAGCGACTCGAGACAAATTTTCACGGGGCTTTTCTAAACTCGAAATTTTACTTCATGCGCCACGCGTACAAGACACTGATTTGAAATGAAGTTCAAAAACACACAAATACATCTTTAATGAGAGTAACACAGATATTCAGTCTGTTATCAACGATGTTTAGTGTTAATAATAAATAATTAGGTTTTGAAAAAAAAACTGTATTGGCATAAAAAAAGTCTACATACAAAATCAAACTTCTATATCTATTCTATTGGTCTGTTCTTTACATCTCCCTCTGCCAACCCAGTCTCGCTATAATCCTTGGACCAGCTCCATCCTCCCTCATCCATTCGGTTACCCTCCTGTTTCCCCCCAGCCACTTCTCACACACCCCTTCACACTCCTGTGCCAGATGGCTTCATGTATCCATTCCACTTGCACACAGCATATATCTACCATACCTTTCTCCCATCCAAACCTCCCATCCTCTCTCCTCCGAACCGCATCTAGCTCTTGCCAGGGTTCTGAATATTTTTGTTAAAACAAGTGATAACAATATTTATATGTTAATGGTTGCAAAAAAATAATAAAATCAAATTTATTCTTAAAGGATTTGTTTTCGTGATTCGATAAAACAGGAATTGAATCTTTAATTCGAATCATATTTATCTCTTACGAATCCTTTCTTGGAGTATTCATGATTTGAATCATATTAGGTGATTCGGATTCGTGATTGGAATCCTTTTCACGAGGATTCGTCCCAGCTATGTACATTTATGATTAATGTCATTATAATTTAATCAATTCTTACCAGCCCAACTTTGCTATGGTTACGCTATTAACTTATTAGTTGTACACTAACAATAGCAATCTACTAAAATGTTTCATTAACTCAAAAATGTAAATATCATTCTTATAATCGTGTTATATGCTAATGTCTATTATTAAGGCAGTTTTAGAGAATAACAGATTCAATTTGTTTGAGTAGACACTTTGCAGTTTTAAAAGTTTTATGCTGTTATTTTTATTAATTAATATTTAATTAGAAATGTAGAAAGACACCAACTCTACATTATATCGAAATTATACCTATCTACTAATCAAGAAAACATTTTTGTCGACGTGATACCTGACACATCGGCTCCGTCACAAAGTGCGCAAAAATAATAATAGAACTGCAGTGAATATAAATAAAATAGTGGCTTCAGTAATGGGAAGTGATAAACAGAAGTGTGAAAGTGAAATACAGTGAACAAAGAGAAGATAAGAACTGTTATAAACATATTTATAAATTAAAGGAATTTATAGGTTAGAACTCATAGATATACAAATAAAGAAATAAGTTGGTAACGGTCTCCGAGGGGAGGACCCGGACCTAAACACACGCGAAATACATAGATCAGAAACCGATTAATAGAATATAACCAATAACCATAGGCAAACACATACACATACAATTAGTAACAATAGATACATAATTAATAAAATAAAACCAAACCACCCTAGGCAACCAAACGCATCAATCAATTGAAACAATAGATAGTATAAACGAAGAACAAACAACTAATTAATTTAAGCAAAATGTCCGAAACAGACACTGATACGGATTATAAACGCAAGAGAGAACTTTTTGAAGAATGTTTTGGAAAAACCAAAACCGCGAAACGAACGTCACCTAAAAATAAACCCAAAAGTGATGATAATGACATGTTAACAATGATGAAAGAGCTCATAAAGAGGAATGATGGCATGATGAATGAAATCTTAGAAATGAGGAGAGAACAAAAACAATACCACGAAGAATTGATAGAACAAAAACGAGAAAACGAAATAATGAAGAATGAGATTAAAGATCTGCATACAAAAGTAGAAAGGCTTGAAAGGAATAGCAGAAAGAAAAACTTAATAATAACAGGACTTGAAATACTTGATAACGATGAAAAAACTCTAAAACAGAAAATAGAAAACTTCATTACAGAAGATCTAATGTTACCTATTAAATTAAGAGGCGTATCAAAAATCAGTGACCAAAAATGTATTATCGAAACTAAAAATATAACAGACAAAATAAGTATACTAAAAAACAAAAATAAATTGAAAACAAAATATGAACGTGTTTATATAGACTCTGATATGACAAAAAAGGAACAAGAAATACAAGCAACAATCATAAAAATTGCAAGAGAAGAAAAAGAAAAAGGAAACGACGCAAAAGTTGGATACAAAAAAATAGTTTTAAATGGTACAGTTTTGAAATGGGATGAAGAAACTTCTAAACTATTTGATAATCCTGACAAAAATAAACTAACAAAAAAGTAATACCTAACACTACAAAAACGAAACAACAAAGACATGATAATAATATGGAAATTGTAAATAATGACAAACAAAGACACCAAACACAACAACAAAATAACAGTGAATCAAAAGTTAAACATAGGGAAATCTGGAAACTCGCTACATGGAACGTAAGAGGAATTAGAGGAAAAGAAGAAGAACTAACCGAGGAATTTGAGAAACAGAAAATAAACATACTAACAATTACCGAAACAAAAAAGAAAGGACAGGGAGAAATAGTATTAAATGACGGACACATATTAATATACAAGGGCACACAACAAGAAAACCATGCAAAGGCGGGAGTAGGATGTATCATTCATAAAAACATGACTCGATTTATTAATAAATGGGAGGGACACACCGAAAGAATACTCACATTAGAGATGATAATTAACAGGAACAAAACAATAACAATTATTGCAGCATACGGGCCCAACGAGAACGATAGTGCCGAAGAAAAAGATAAGTTTTGGGAAGACTTAAACGTAGCTACAGAAAACAGCAAAGGTACAATATTCATTACAGGAGACTTGAATGGTAGAGTGGGAAGAAGCGATATAGGAAATGAAGTCGTGGGGAAATATGGTGAAGATAAGATAACAAGTAACGGCAAACGAATAATAGATTTTTGTAAAATGAATAATATGATAATAGCAAACACATTTTTCAAACATAAAAACATACATAAATACACAAGACTGGGAAAAGATAAAACGGAAATTTCGATAATCGACTATATTCTGGTGGAAAGACATAAAAAAGGCGAAATTAATGATATAAGAGTATTTAGAGGACCAGAAATTGGGAGCGATCACTACTTGCTTGTCGCGAAAATACAAGGAAATAACGGAAATGGGAGACAACAAAAGGCAAAAAGATATGAAACCATCAAATACTACAAACTAAGAGACGAGGATACCGCTACATTATATAAAGAAAAAATAGAAAACCGAATAGAAGAACTACATATAAACATAGAAGATACAAGTTTAGAAAAATTATGGGAAATATTCAAAAATATCGTTACAGTGACAGCCAAGGAAGTATGTGGAACCCTAAGGACTACTCCAGGCAAGAAACGAACAGCTTGGTGGAATGAAAGCATAAAACAACGGTTAAAAAGTAAAAAAGAAGCATGGAAAACGTACCTACAAAACAGAACAGAAGAAAATTACAACATGTATAAAGAACAGAGAAGAATTGCAAAAGAAACAATACAAACAGAAAAGGAAAAATGCTGGGACCGTTTTGGAACAAAAATGGAGATAGATAGGAAAACAAATCAGAAATTATTTTTTAAAACGATAAAAATAATAAGGAAATATGAAACAACCAACACAGGAACAATAAAAGACAAGAACAATAAAATCATTACCAAGATACAGACATCATGGAAAGATGGAAGGAATACTTCCAAGAACTACTGGGCCCATCAATAAATAGAGAAGGAGAAGAAACAGACAATAATACACAATATAACACAGAAGAAGAAATAACTATGGAAGAAGTGGACGAAGCCTTGCAAAAACTGAAAAATGGAAAAACACCCGGACATGATAAAATAACAACGGAAATGGTTAAACATATGGGCGAAAATGGAAAAATGTTGCTGTGGGAGATTATAAAAAGAGCATTCAAGGAAGAAAAGATGCCAAAAGACTGGGACATCGGAATAATCCTACCCATACATAAAAACGGAGACAGGCGAAACTGCAAAAACTACAGGGGTATAACATTATTAAGCACGATAGTAAAAATATATGAACGAATACTGCAACAGAGACTGACAAACATCATTGAAGACACACTAGAAGATGCACAAAGTGGTTTTAGGAAAGGTAGAAGCGCACAAGATCATATTTTTACTATCAAGCAAATTATACAAAAAACACGAAAGAACAAAAACATCAAAGCATATATGGCATTTATAGACTTGGAAAAGGCATTCGATAAAGTGAACAGAAATAAAGTCTGGGATATTCTAAGACAACGAGAGGTACCAAATAAATTAATAAATGCTATAAAAAGCCTGTACAACACGAACATAAACTATGTAGCTACGAGGAATAGAACATCAAGCACATTCCAAGCAGGAGGAGGATTGAGACAAGGAGGCGTCATGAGCCCAATTTTATTTGTAATATTTATAGACGAAATTATTAAACAATGTCGACCACACTTGAGAGCACTCAATCTAGGATATCATAAATTAAGTCCCATAAAAATAACTGAATGTGCGTTTGCGGATGATATAGTGATAATGTCAGGGAGCAAGGAAGGGTTACAGAAAAACATAAATACATGGGTGAATGTTTTACAAAAGTACGATATGACGATAAACAAGGACAAGACAAAAGTGATGATAGCAGCACAGGAAGAGGAAAATATACAAATTCAAATAGAACAAATACAACTAGAACAAGTCAAGGAATATAAATACTTAGGAGTGATAATACAGCAAAATGGCAAGCAAGAACAAGACATAACCAAAAGAATCGAAAAAACATCCAAACTGTATTACGCACTCAACCAAACGTTTATTAGAAGAAAAGAAATATCAGAAAAAACAAAACTGACCGTCTTCCAAACCATATATCTACCGATATTAACATATGGATGTGAAACGTGGACGATGAACAAAAAGACAAAAAGCAAAGTACAAGCAGCGGAAATGAAATTTCTACGAGGAATAAAGGGTATAACTAGAAGAGATAGAATAAGAAATGTGGATGTGAGAAGAGAAATGAATACAAAGGGTATACTAAAATACGTTGAAGAAAGACAGCTGGGATGGTGGGGACACATACAGAGGATGGAAAGAAGAATACCGGCTAAAGAAATATGGGAAGCTAGGACAACCACGAACAGAGGAAGAGGAAGACCACTAGAAAACTGGGAGAACAACATAACAAAGGCACTGCAAGATAGAGGAATAAGCACAAGAGAGGCAGAACAAATTGCTAAGAACAGAGACAAATGGAAGAGAGTCATTAAGATGTAAAGAATGGAGATACCAAAACCCCGACACCAATTGGTAAAAGGGGTCATCGATTATGTATGTATGTACTAATGAAGATACATGTAGAAACGATCAACTTTATTGAGACAACATAATCACAATATATTTCTCGATATGAAAATGATATGAAAATCAACGCATCCTGGTTTCAGTCATAGAACAAAAAATGTTATAAATCCTACTTAATAGTAATTTACGAGCCAAGTACAGGAAAATAAGTTCAGAAAATTTGATCACACATGAAGATTGTGAAGGGTTTTCCAATAAAAGGTTTCATTTTGATATTTAAAAAAAAAAACGAGTATATTTTAAGAGAAATCAATGGATATTTATTTCATTGTAAAGAGAAAGGTATGCCATTACCGATTGAAAACGATATCAGCCAAATGGCCGCCTCGACTACGGTTACAGTACCATATCCTTTTCATGAAATTTTCCATGACCAATTCGCACATTTGCGGATGTATGTCCTCGATAACTTCACGAATTCCATCTTTAAGGTCTTAAATCGATTGTGGAGCATTGGCATAGACCTTATCTTTCACGTGGCCCCAAAGAAAAAAGTTTAAAGGTGTCAAGTCACAAGATCTCGCGGGCCAATTGTGATCACCTCTTTGCGAAATAACACGGCCAGGAAACTTTTCTTGCAAAATCGCGATTGTTTCGTTGCTTGTGTGGCACGTAGCGCCGTCTTGTTGAAAATAAACGTCGTCCACATCAATAACTTCCAATTTCGGCCATAAAAAATCATTAATCATAGCTCGATAGCGCAGTCTATTCACCGTAACAGTTGCACCAGCCTCATTTGCGAATAAGTAAGGTCGAATCACACCGCCAGCCCAATAACCACACCAAACAATAACACGTTGAGAATGGAGAGGCTTTTGAATAAGCATTTTTGGATTTTCCGAGCCCCCAATACGGAAATTCTGCTTATTCACGTAGCCTCCTAAGTGAAAATGGGCCTCATCCCTAAAGATGATTTTTCGATGAAAATCCAGATCATTTTGATGCATTTCAAGGACCTAATCAGCAAAGATACGACGTTGCTGGTGATCGACCGGCTTAAGTTCTTGTGTTAGCTGAACTTTAAAAGCCTTCAAACCTAAGTCTTTATGCAAAATACGGTGTAATGTCGTTTTTGGAATGTCTAATTCCAAATATCGACGAGAAATCGACAAACCTGGGTTTTCGTTAACACTATTGGCTACAGTAGCAATATTCTCAATTGTTCTTGAGCGACGCACACGGTTTCGATTCTTCACATCACTAAGTTGTCCCAACTACTCAAATTTTTTAACCAGTTTTACTATTGCTGGCCAAGAAGATGCTTCACGACGTCCCAAAAGTGTTTTAGTTTGGCGGACTGTAACTGCAAAATTTTTACCATTTCTGTGGTGAATTTTAATAATTTGAATGCGTTGTTGAAGCGTGTATCATTGCATTTTTACTAATGGCATAGTTTTTACTTGTCAAGTGTCAAAAGATGACAGCTGCAAAAGTGACAGCTGCCCAGATAGCGGGCTATTTAAAATGAAACCTCTTATTGGAGAACCCTTTATAATGTCAGCCCAATTCGGTTATCATTGTCATTGTTCTTTGCGGTTACATTTTTATTTGGATATTTCCAAACTTCTTAAGCCAGTTATTAAAATTAACTTAAACTATGCTAAAGCCTTGCCTAATATTACACAATAATGTAGATATTTCACAATCTATTAAACTGATCGCATTTATGACTATTTGACGGTTTCCCGGTTTAGTAGACCGAAAAAGCGGATTTTTGGTTGTCAAGAGAGTGCGCCAAACGTCACTTTCGAGGTGGCAAGTTCGAACAAATAATTACCACCTAATGTCCTAAATTGCGTAATACATCATTTTCATAATTCATCATAGTCCGCATTTGCCAAATGAAAGTCATAAATACACAAATCAGCAAATTTATCAATAATAAAACTATACAGGGTGTCCGTATTTCAACGGAATATATGGGGATCTCGGTTATTTGAAGAGATAGAGAGTCGGTTAAATTGGGGCAAAGTTGCGTAACTTAGGGCCCAATAATAATCTAAAAACAAATTTTAAATATCTTGTTCCGTTTTTCAGATATTGTCAAAAACGGATTTTTTAAAATTTGGTTTTTATTTTTTTATTCAACAACTATTGAATCCAGACATTTACAAGTTTGACATTATACAGGCACTTTTTAGCGATAAATCTAGTAACATATTATATTTTAAGATAACTACAACATTTACCAAGGGACCATTGCCAACTTTTGTTTTTCTAATAGGTGCTATTTTGGATTTTCATATTTTTAGGAAGATTATTTTTTGCTGAATTTAATGATGTATCACACTTATAGTTTATTGTACATTTTATATGTAAAATTTTAATCTTTTGTTTTTTGTAATTTTTTTTTGCTTTGAAAACAGTTGAGTAATTCAATTATTTGATAACTTCTAGGACGCATAATTTGCTTGCATATCACCCCTGAAGACGGGCATCCAAAGATATCATGTATTTTAAACTAACAAGTGTCTTCCAATCCCAGACTAAGCATGAAGTAAAATTTCGAGTTTAGAAAAGCCCCGCGTAGAAAATTTGTCGAGGGTCGCGCAGCGACCCGAGACAAATTTTCACGGGGCTTACAGTAAAGCTAAAAATATAAAACGGTTAGATGCGATGGTGATCAATATTTACCACGATGTAGCGAAAAAATGCAATAATTACATTTTTGGTGAATGGTTTTCGAATAATAATAATAAAAGTAGAATAAATTTTGTTTGCGCAACTTATATGTGATAATCGATACTTATTATTATTATTATTACAAAATATTGACAGTTATTAAGTAATTTTGAATGCTAACAATGATTGACTGCTGTCGAGATTTTATTGTTTCCAAGGCACTCTTTGCAATAGAGAAAATATAATTTTAAATATCAAATCTAATATAAATTATGAGTGTGATACATTACTGAGTTCAGAAAAAAATATTCTTTCAAAAAATATTAAAAATCCAAAATGGCGTTTATAATAAAAACAAAAGTTGGCTATAGTCCCCGGGTAAATGTTATAGTTATCTTAGAAAAAATATGCTACTAGATTCCTCATTAAAAAGTGCCTCTATATTCTCAAAGTTTTAATGTGCAGATTCAGTCGTTTTTGAATTAAAAAATAAACACGATTTTTCAAAAAATCAGTTTTTTGTTAATATCTCGAACACAAAACAAAGATATTTCAAAATTGTTTCCAGATTATTGTTAGGCCCTAAAATACGCAACTTTGACCCAATTTAACCGACTCTCTATTTCTTCAAATAACTGAGATTCCCATACATTCTGTCGAAATACGGGCACCCTGTATACAATATTTACTTGACACATTGATTTTCGATTTAGAATAATATTGCATTCATAGATTAATTGTCGAGATACAAATTATCTTAAAACAAAACTTTTCTCGTTACTCTATACCTAATCATTTTCAACCATAACACTCCATAAGGTGTGTGTTACTTCGATATGCAAACATGCATGAATCATAAAGTTAATAATCCATTCAGTACTCGGTAATTACCGGTTTCAAAAGTTTTCAACTTATAAAATCGAACGTTATTTATTATCGATGAACAGTTGTTACAACGCAGTGGACAATTATTTTAAAAGTCGACGTTAATATTATGTCATTGTAATTACTCTATCGTGTTATTGAAATTACAATACTAAAGCGATATGTCTTCGACAGTCAACAAATGGTTTTAATTTGATGGTATAGATTTATGGAATACTTATTGAAGGAATTTGTTAAAAAAATACAATAAAAATATTTTATACATAAGATTTGTTTTTGTTACAACTATTATATTCGCAATATACCTACATACAGGGAATTTTTCTTTTAAATATACATATGACAATGTATACGATGAAATTTTCAGACGTTTGTTGATTTTGTAAAAATATTGGTAGATTAATATTATCTGAATTACGAAGATTTTTATTTTTTTTTTAAATCGGGACTTACAAGGTTTCGGAAGTAGTCGATCGATATGGTTTAATTTTTGATTATTATTCGAGAGAATAATCAAATCATTTAAATGATCTCAAAATATTCGATTATTTACATAACTGGCGATGATTCCATTTGAATTATTCCATCAAAAGAGTATATGGAAGATGTGGAATAAAATCGATGAGATAATAGATTTTTATATCGATATAATATTCGATACTACTAAAAGTATTAGGTAAAATAACCCATCTAAATATCGAATAACAAAATATCTCGATCAAAAATAATTGATTATTAAAATATCTCTATCACTAATTTTCATCAAAACTTTTCAATTTTATTTATTTATTTATTTACGGATTTCTCCTTTTTACAGTATTACAAAAAATAGGTACATATAAATTACAATATATAAATATCGCGCTCAGCACTTAATAAAGTAAACTAAACAGAAATGTGAGTAATTTATAATAACATCGAGATCAATAAAAAATAAGTGGGGTTAAACACATTATATGAGTTTGAAAATGTTATAAAATTTTAATTTAATATCAGTTTGTTGAAATACCGCATTATTCTTGAAACCGGGCTATGACTGCATAATTTGTGTGGTGGAAGTTTAACCTAAACAATGGCTTGTTACGAACAGTTGTATTTAAAAAGAAATTAAAATTCAATAAAGAAATTAAATGACTGGAATTCACAAGTCCAATTATCAGCTTAAATCCATAACACATATCCAGTGTAACCCTTCGGTATTGTAGGGATTTTAACTTTATTGTAGTCAGGATATGCGACCGACTGTACTGCACTTGACCAATGCCCTTTCTAAATGAAAACAGCAATAGAAATGTATTTTAAACTTTCTCAATTGACTCAATATGGTTTTTGTAATTAGGAGACCAGGTAACCGAGCAGTATTCTAACTGCGGTCTTACCAAACTAACATACAGAGTCCTAAACGTATCCAAAGAAAACTGTTTGGAAAATCTGTTAATAAATCCTAGCGTACAATAAGCTTAACTGGTAACATTTATAAAATGAGGAACAAAGGTCAAGTGACTGTTAAAAACTACACCTAAATCGCGTACCGTCAACACCGGGTAATCTACAATTGTTAAATGAATATTCAAATATAATACATTTACGGCGACTAAAAGAAATAGTTAAACACTTCTTTAAATTAAGATGAAGATGATTTCTTGAACACCAATTTGATAAATTATTTAAATATGATTGTAAAATACTGTGATCACTGAATTGTTCGATGTTTCTATATAGTTTTAGATCATCAGCAAACATCAAGAATTTACTTTCTTTAATAACACTGCCAATGTCGTTAATAAAAAGGATAGGGCCACAATGTGACCCTTGTGGTACACCAGACGTAACACTGATCGCACTGGAAATGAAGTTGTCGATTTAAACAAACTGTTTATGCTCACGTAGTAACTATCGAACCACTTTACAACATTATCACTGAAACCAAGGCCCACAAGTTTATTTAAGAGAACAGGATCAAAAGCTTTGGAAAAATCAGTATAAACTGAACTAACTTCATGGCCGTTTTCCAAAGCCCTTAACAAATACATCTTGTAAGATAATAAGTTAAACGTCGTAGATCTGCCTTTAAAGAATCCATGCTGCTCGTAGCAAATGATATTTATGCAGTACCACATAAGTTGGTCAGATATTAATTTGTAAAGTATTTTAGGGATTGTGGACTGAATAGAAATGCCCCTATAATTTTGTATATCATCTCTCTTACCATCTTTAAAGATTGGATTTATATATGAATATTTCCAATGATTTGGAAATACAGCAGACTTGATAAATTTATTAATCAGTGATTCAATCGAAGAAGTAAGAGAGTAAGTATATCATACTTCCTTTCAAAAAATACGGCGGTAAACCATCTGGTCCACTGTTCAACGAATCTTTTAAATCATTTATTGAACTAAAAATGTCAGAGGTTTTTACATTGAACATCGAACAGGAAATTTTATTGTCGTAGTCGAATATTGGAGCATTCATAATGTCCTCGGTATAAACGCTACTAAAGAACTCGGCAACTAAATCAACACAGAAACTTCCTGAGTTGAATTGCTTGTCATTGAAGAACATTTGGAAAACCTTTTATGTTTTTACATTCATTTACAAACGACCAAAATAATTTTGAATTAAGTTTAATATTAGTTTCAGATTTACTTATATACGATTGATGCAGTGCTTAACTTAAACTACAACAAGAAGATCTGAGGTTTTCAAATGCTTCATAGCAAAGCCGGGCAGGATTCGAATCATTCAGGATTCGAATCCTGGATTCGAATCATTCAGGATTCGAATCCTGGATTCGAATCCTTTTAGAGGATTCAAAAGAGGCATTCGAATACTTTAGTTTAACTGGATTCGTGATCCGGATTAGTTAAATTTTTTAAGAGGATTCGTATTCGAATCCAAATGTGGGTGATTCGAATCCATATAAAAGGATTCGAATCCTTATGAAAAGATTCGATTATTTACAGAAGGATTCGAATCCTTATGAAAGGATTCGATTATTTACAAAAGGATTCGAATATTCATAAAACGATTCGAATACTTACAAAAGAACTTGAATGGTCCTAAATAATTCGAATTAATTGTGAGGATTAACATGAAAAATGTCTTTAGTGTGTTGTTAAATTTCTCGTTAAATCACTGTTTTATACGCATGGCGCATGAAGTAAAATTTCGAGTATAGAAAAGGCCAGAAAATTTGTTCACGGGGCTTTTCTAAACTCGAAATTTTACTTCATGCTTAGTCTGGGAGTGGAAAACACTCGTTTAAATAAAAAAAAAATGATTGATAAGGCTGAGAAATGCCGAAAGTTCATATTCACTTTTATATAAATAAAACAATTTAAACACTTTCAAATATATATTGTATTAACGCTATAATTGTTTCGCCACACTGTGGCTTCTTCAGGCGAAGAAATGATAAATACAATTTGTCGGGTCGGGTATATATACAATGTTTATGGGGGGGTGGGTTTTTCAAAAAAATGTAAATTTAAGAGGAGCGAATTAGTTAAATCTGTTTGATCGTTGAGAAGATGTCCTGAACATTTTCTTTTATTGATTTCTAAACACTCCATGATGTTGAGTTTCCGACCTTCCCTTTCTAGATGTAGGACTTGGAAATTTTCATCGAAGTGGTGGTTTTCTTCGATGAGGTGGTTGGAGTATGTGGAGTTTGTTTTCTTTTGTTTGAAGCTGGTTAAATGCTCTTTTATCCTCTCTTGAAACGATCTTCCGGTTTGTCCTACATATTTCTTGGGGCAGTCTTTGCAAGTTAGTAAATAGACGCCACTTTGTTGAGTTTTATTATTTTTGTCTTTATTGTTTTTAATTATTTTTCCTAAGGTGTTATTTGTCCTGTATGCTATATTAATATTCAGTTTTCCTAACATTTTCCCGATTTTATTACTATTGTTTCCTGTGAATGTTAATGAAGAGTAGTTTTTTATAGATTTGTTTTTGATAATTGGGTAAATGGAATGTATTAATTTATTTCTTTGTTTTTTCTGTACTAATTTTTCTATCATTGATTTTTTAAATCCGTTTTTGTAAGCAATTTGAAATATTATTTTTAATTCCCTATTATAATTACTTTGTGTCATGGGGACTGCTAATAACCTATGTATCATACTATGATAAGCTGCCAACTTTTGAGACATTGAGTGATTCAATTTATAATTAATCGTAGTGTCTGTGTGTGTCGGTTTGTGTTTAAATGACGACAACCTTATACAAGACTGTCTCAGTTTAAACCGATTCGACCTTATACAGTAATGACTTTGATTTTGCCGTCATGTGAGGATTTTCGCGCGTGAAAAGGTTGGCTCGTTTTAAATCGAGACAACCTTGCACAGTAATGATCTTGGTTTTGACGTCACGTATGGATTTCCACACGGGACGACATCAACCAAGGTGTGTTAGTAAGTTTGTCTTGATTTAAACCGAGCCGACCATGTATTGTTTAGTTACCTTGATTGTTGACGTGAGGACTTCCAAGCGTGACGTCAGCAATCAAGGTGGTTAGTGTATAAGGTTGTCTTAATTTAAAACCGAGTCGACCTTGTTAGTTTATTTACATTGACTTTTCACGTCACGCGAGGAACTTCATGTGTGACGTCAGAAAAACTCCCTGTATTTCTCGGGACATAGATATTTCTAATAAAATCAAACTGAATTTGCTATGAAATTCAAACATAAAAAGTAAAAACCAGTATATTTTCAATTTCACAATATTTCAGTGTTTTATCCGTTTCGCTACGCAACTAAACCAAATTTTCAGAATTTTCTAAACTCTATGTTTTACTTCGTGCGTAAACAAGGACAGTAAATCTATGTTAAAAAACAAAAATTAACATTTCTTAAGATATAAACTTTTTGTCTCGTGTAATATAAGGCAAAAGTAATGTCATATTATGAATTGGCTGCCATTTTATTAGAAATGAAAAAAAAATGGGCAATGTCGTCGATTTTATAATAGAGTTCAATTTGAAGCTTTAAACGTTTTCCACTTCCAGACTAAGCATAAAGTAAAATTTCGAGTTTAGAAAAGCTCCGTGAAAATTTTCGGGCTTTTCTAAACTGTTTTTACTTCATGCGCCACGCGTACAAAACATTGATTTGAAGTGAAGTTCAGAAACACATAAATACATCTTTAATCAGAGTAACAGGGAATAATAATAACTAATTAGGTTTTAAATATTTTTGATAAAACAACTGGTAACGATATTTATATATAAATGGTTGAAAAAAATAATAAAATCAAATTTATTCTTAAAGGATTTGTATTCGTGATTCGAAAAAACAGGATTCGAATCTTTAATTCAAATCATATTTATCTCTTACGAATCCTTTATTCGAGTAACCGTGATTCGAATCATATTAGGTGATTCGGATTCGTGATTCGAATCCTTTTTACAAGGATTCATCCCAGCTCTGCTTCATAGTCTGTAAAACTACCACTAATTTTGAAAGCAATAGCAGCTTTTTTTGGCTTTAATTAATTGTATTAGTTCATAATTAAACCATCTAGGATATTTTGACGAGTTATAATACTTTTTCGGAACATACAAGGAAATGGCAGAATTAATAATATTATAAAAATCATTAATGTTCGAGTTAATGTTGGGTTGAGTAACCGATTTCAATCTACATTACAAAGATAATTGTTGATAGCAATATAGTCGGCTGATTTGAAATCGTAATAACTAAAATTAGTGTTAAGAAAGTCATGAGATTCGCAAACCGGTACAGAAAAGTCATAGAAAATGTGACGATAATTAATGTTGAACAGCGGATCAGTAGATTTTCTAATATTTAAGCTAATTAGGCTTAAAAATATTAAGTCAAGAAATATGCCGTGATCGTTAGATAAATGATTTTTTTGGCGTAAATTATTAAAATTAAAGCAATTACACAGAGCACGGGCGAATTAAGAAGTGTTAAAATCAGATAATAGGTTATTAGCTGCGATATCCCAAGAAGCAGTTGGTAGGTTATAATCACCGCAAAAAATATAATCCAAATTAGGATTATCTAAACAAATATGTTCCATAGCAACAGCATGCTGTTCATAAACAAATAATGGAGAGGATGGTGGAATATAAGTAGCACCCAACAATATTTTATCATTAATTTTAACAAATAAATGTTCAACACTATTAATAAGCGAGTCTAATTTACCACAATTAAGTTCAGAATTGACACCAATAAGGACACATCCACCTCTGCGTTTATTACTAGTTAAGGATGATCTATCTTGTCGGTGAATAATGTAATTTGGTAAATGCATTTGATTTCGTTTTTGTATTTGATTGTCAAATCAGTTTCGCCTTGGTTCTTGCGTAATGTAAGCTCGTCGTTTAATGCTTTTAAATAATTACGTTGATTGTTTGTTCGATCAGCATTGAATTTCACCTCACCGATGTTTAGGGAACGCACTGCTTTAAGGATTTGAACAGCAGAGTGATGATCAGCTAAACAAACCATTAATGGCCTAGGTTCATCGGACTCTCTTCCTAAACGCATAACAAACTTAGGGTTAAACTTTATAGAGGATATTTTTCTCGCATCGATATCTCGCTTAATCTTCTCATCCGCCTTGCCTCTATGTTCCGGAAGATTAAACACCATGATATTAGCAGCTCCGCGTTGACGTTCTTTAATTTCATTAATAATTGCAGCTTGATCTGACAATATTTCGCATGAATTGTTATTAGATTTGTAATAGGTCAGTAGTGGTCATGTGCAAATATTATTTTTGACGAAATTAAATTAAAATATTAATACAAAAATCACCAAAGAAAATATTAAAGAAAAATCAACATTCAGTAAATACGAGAATAACATTAGTCGATCAAAATTTTTTATCTGAAAGAAATAACAAATGCAGCATCGCTTTAAAATAATAAACAAGTACCGGCGCGTGGAGAAATGCTAAGACATACAGAAAGATTCAGTTCAAGGTTTAACCAAGCGCAAACACAACGTATTTGCGAAGTCGGGGAAATTGCGTGACGTCAGGGATGGGTGGTATTTTATAACCATATATGGTCTGCGCGAAATCTTCCATCTCCACGATCGGGTGGGAAACAGAATTATAAAAGCTGTGCGGAACGGAAAACAAGAGGAGAGTCAAGAAGCAGTTCGGAGAGTCAAGAAACAGTTCGGAAGAAGAACATCACGAAAAGCACCACAAGTTCCAAATCACAGAGGGAAATAAGAATTACACAACAAAAATCAAAATTATACGACAAATATAAAAACTATACAACAAAAAAGAATACAAAACAGTTAACGGGTGTGGTCGAGCTGTGCGTGGAAAACGAAGGAGTGTTCCCGCTAGTTAATTGCCTGAAAACAATTAACGGGTGTGGTCGTCCCGAGTTAGTACTGCAGAGTTATGTTCCCGCTAGTTGATAGCACAAAAGCAGTTGACGGGTGTGGTCGAGCTGTGCGTGGAAAACGGAGGAGTGTTCCCGCTAGTTAATTACCTGAAAACAATTAACGGGTGTGGTCGTCCCGAGTTAGTACTGCAGAGTTATGTTCCCGCTAGTTAATAGCACAAAAACAGTTGACGGGTGTGGTCGAGCTGTGCGTGGAAAACGGAGGAGTGTTCCCGCTAGTTAATTGCTGATCACAAAATAACGGGTGTGGTCGTCCCGAGTTAGTACTCCGGAGTTATGTTCCCGCTAGTTAAAAGCACAAAAGCAATTGACGGGTGTGGTCGAGCTGTGCGTGGAAAACGGAGAAGTGTTCCCGCTAGTTAATTGCCTGAAAACAATTAACGGGTGTGGTCGTCCTGAGCTAGTACTGCAGAGTTATGTTCCCGCTAGTTGATAGCACAAAAGCAGTTGACGGGTGTGGTCGAGCTGTGCGTAGAAAACGGAGGAGTTTTCCCGCCAGTTAATTGCCTGAAAATAATTAACGGGTGTGATCGTCCCGAGTTAGTACTGCAGAGTTATGTTCCCGCTAGTTAATAGCACAAAAGCAGTTGACGGGTGTGGTCGAGCTGTGTGTGGAAAACGGAGGAGTGTTCCCGCTAGTTAATTGCCTGAAAACAATTAACGGGTGTGGTCGTCCCGAGTTAGTACTGCAGAGTTATGTTCCCGCTAGCTAAAAGCACAAAAACAATTGACGGGTGTGGTCGAGCTGTGCGTGGAAAACGGAGGAGTGTTCCCGCTAGTTAATTGCCTGAAAACAATTAATGGGTGTGGTCGTCCCGAGTTAGTACTGCAGAGTTATGTTCCCGCTAGTTAATAGCACAAAAACAATTGACAGGTGTGGTCGAGATGTGCGTGGAAAACGGAGGAGTGTTCCCGCTAGTTAATTGCCTGAAAACAATTAACGGGTGTCGTCGTCCCGAGTTAGTACTGCAGAGTTATGTTCCCGCTAGTCAATAGCACAAAAACAATTGACGGGTGTGGTCGAACTGTGCGTGGAAAACGGAGGAGTGTTCCCGCTAGTTAATTGCTGATCACAATTAACGGGTGTGGTCGTCCCGAGTTAGTACTGCAGAGTTATGTTCCCTCTAGTTAATGACACAAAACAATCAACGGATGACGTCGGGATCTGCTTGCTAATCAGAGGAGTGTTCCCGCTAGTTGGTTGTCTGGTAAGCTCCGAGATGGTCTTTGTGGGTTTCCCATCTCGTAATGCAAATGCAGGGGTTATTTAATTTTGCTCCCACAAGTAGAGTCATATACTTTTTGAGTTTAACTAAAATGCACATGGCTTCTAAGTACAAACGAAAATAAACTATTTTGAGAATATAAATAATTTAAGAAACACAAATTAATTAGAAATATCATAAGTGAGGTCAATAAACTTTGCATTCGTTAAACTCACATCCTGTTTTATTTATTGTCCACACATACTCCTGGTCATTAAAAGGGAAGAAAGACACAGTATTTCCGATAATGCATATTGACACAAACAATGAATCTGGTAAATAAATAAAAAGGGTTACTACATACACAACACAACGTAAACAATAATACAAATTATAAATTTGTATAATACCTTGGGTCGAATCATTACAGATTTCTCAATTTTCTCTAAACGATTTTTTATTTCGTGTATTTCATTTTTAATACATGCTACCGCATTGTCAAATTCGGCTTTAATTTAAGCAGGTCTTGTTTTAAAACATCTCTTATTGTTGCCGTGATAAAACTTTGAATTTGGGTTTCAGTAGGTAAATTATTTGAGAAATGAGGAGAGGGGCTTTTTGTTAAAGAAATTGACTCATCCTCCCGAGTGCATATCGCACAACTCCACCTATCCCCATGCTCATTGCGAGCATCCTCGCTATAATAGTTAATGCGGTCAATATCCAATCCAGTACAAGAGGCATGGTTCCAAGCTGCGCATGATTTATATTTAAGAGCCTGCAGTTTAGGACTAATAACGCAAATACAGATGGCGCAGCTTATTGGCATGATGAGCGGAGAAAAAGTCCTGATTGTTGGTAAATAAAGCAACAGTATATAAATGACAGCTCATAATGGAGCGCGTGCGCAAAATGTAGAGTATTTGTATCAAAACAAAGGTTAAGGTTAATTACAAAGGAAAAGAATTTGAGTAAGAGAAAACAACAGACGCTCTTCACGCCACAGGGTCTATTATGGCGACTTGCAAGACACACAGAACTGGAAGATTGGTTATATTTGTTTTTGATGAAATATGAATATAACACGTTGATAATGGAGGTTAGATTTAATTTTAATGAAATTTTACGGTATTCAAGGTACTTACTGTTAAGATAACACCTTAAATCAGTATTTAACACAGATCCTTCGATATTATTCAATAATTTTAAATTAATATTATATTGAAATCAAAAATAATCGCTTATTGTATTCACGATATACACACACGATAACGTTTACTATGAAACTTTCTTCAAATAAATACATTTTTCTTATTTCGCGGACCATATTTTACTTCTCGCGAACCACCGGTTAAGAACCACTGTTCTAAGCGGTAAGATATAGAGAATCGGTTGAAAGAGAAAATATGCAAGACTGTGAGTACTATCTATGACCTGCGTAAAACTAGTAACATAATTGAACATTCAGAGCATACTGTAAAAAAACTAATTTTGGCAATTTTTTATTTTTCTTTAGTTATCAATAACGATATAAGCATAATATTTTGACATTATTAAGACAGACACTTTTTTATGCATTTTAATAATATGTAGTTACATTTAACACTAAGCAAATATTTTCTAAAATATGCTTACTAACTTCATTTTGTATATGGACGTCAAAATTAGCTATAAGCTCATTTTGTAGAGTTTTTATTCCTCTTTCATTTGATATATCATATAGTGGTTGTATTTTTATTATAGGAAAATAAGATGAGATTTTGTAGTAAAATTGTGTTAAAAACATATTAAGTGAATTGGATAGCTAACGCCATCTAACGCTCTATAGTGGCATCGTCAATGACACGAATGCACAAGTGCATATATAGGTCACTGTTTCATCCACGGAGCTTCTGTGGTTACACAGACACAGACCTATATATGCATTTGGGCATTCGTGTCATTGACGATGCCACTATGGAGCGTTAGATGGCTTTAGCTATCCAATTCACTTAATAGTGTTCACATATCGGTTTGATATAGTAAGAAATGTTCAGTATTTCACAGCACTGGGTCAGGACCACACTTAAGAGAACCTTGAAATCCGAAACGCGTCTGTGGGTATCTGGTGCCGGAATTCTGAACTAAAATACAATTTTGATATTTCTGTGGTTACACAGAGATGGCGTATAGCTCCGTGGACAAAACAGTGACCTATATATGCACTACTGCATTCGTGTCATTAACGATGCCACTATGGAGCGTTAGATGGCGATAGCTATCCAATTCACTTAATAGTGTTCACATATCGGTTTGATATAGTAAGAAATGTTCAGTATTCCTCAGCACTGGGTCGGGACCACACTGAAGAGGACCTTGATGTCCGAAACGCGTTTGTGGGTATTCGGTGCCGGAATACTAAACTCAAATACAATTTTTAAAACATATTTCATTACCCCCCCCCCCTTCTATTCACTTAATTGCATTAGTATATAAGCTTTTACCTGTACTTTGTCAAATCATTATTTCATCTGCCTGATGAAGCTTCTGTGTGGTGAAACATGTTGCAGTGTTCAACAATTAAAGTGAAACCCTCCCAACTGTGTTGTTTTATTTCAAATAGTATTATGAAGTTTCATCATGTATCCGCCTCATCAATTAAATATTTAATGTGTTGTCTACATTAGGAATGTCCTTTGTTTTACAAAATCACGGTTATTAAATAATGATTCGCAATCGTTACAAAATCACGGTTACAAAATAACTAACTGTGAATGAGAGTAATTTCCGTGAATCGTGATTTTATAACGTTACAAAATAAGTAACTGTGATTGAGAGTAGTAATTATAATAATTCTAATCATCACTGCTAACAAAAAACACCCTGAGAGGAAAAACTCATGGAAATCATGGGCTTAAAAACAAACCCTAAAAAACAAAAATACATTCTGGAAAATCACTCTCTTAGAAAACTACGCTGTAAAGCCTATCTCTAAAATCGCAACCCCTTTCAAAAATCATCTCATCGAAAAACTACCCCTATAAAATTATTTCTATTCCTGGAATGTCAATCCGCTTCCCTACCCCAAAAATGAACTCTCTTAAAAATCACCCCCCGAAAATCCATTCCCTATAATTATCACCCCTGCAAAAAATACTTGACAATTTGAAATCTGACCTTTAAAATAAGTTTGCCTGTTATTAATATAATATAGTATAATATATCACCCCCGGAAAATTCATCCCCCAAAAACATTCCTGTAATACCAGTGGCAGAAAAATCATCCCCCCTTTTTTACGAGATTATTAAATAGTTACTATTATATTTATTAAAAATATATACTTTTTAAATATCTTTAGGTGGAGGCGGTTACTTTGTAAAACATTGTAAATATTCAAATAATTAACACTGATTACTTTTTTGTATTCAGTTTTTATTTTGAACTGTGACTACTTTCGGCTCAACAGCGAGCCATTATCCAACGATTTAAAATGGCTCGCTGTTAAGCCGAAACTAATCACAGTTTAAAATGAAAAGTTAATACAAAAAAGTAATCAGTGTTAATTATTTAAATATATACTATTTAGTTAAATAACGTTAAAAATAACTAGTTATTACTTAGTAACGGTAACGATAATAACCGTTATTGAAAAGTAACTGTTTATCTCATCTCTACCCTACATGTACTAAATTTAGAATTTATAAATATTCTTTTGTTCTCATATCAAATTTTACAGCCTACTAGAAAAATATGTTTGTTAATTTTTTTTTTAATAAACTTATCATATGATTCATTAAATTAAAGAGAATAAAAAATCTACCAAATGAGCTCATGGCCAACTTTGACGTCTATATAAAAAAATGAAGTTAGTATGCGCACTTGGAAAATATTTGCTCCTCGGTAAAACTAACTACATATTATTAAAGAGCATACAAAAGTGAATCAAAAATGTAAAAAAATTATCCTTTTATCATTATTAATAACTTGGTTATTAATAATGATAGAAGGATAATTTTTTTACAAAGGAAAATAAAAACTTTTTTGTTGATTTTACACCGGTCAGAGTTAGCACTGATTGTCCTAGAAATATTTTCCCATTTAACTGATTCTTTAGCTCTTGCCGTTTAGAAGATACCTATGCATCGACTGCTTGAACGGGACATCCTGTATATTTTCATATGATTTTTTTGTCTTCTTTAAATCTCTTTTACAAAACTTAAAAAATGCATAATAAATGCAGACGCTGTTATTAAAAAGACGAGTTGATATATGAAATAAATAGTTTTAGTGCTATAAACTCCAACAATTTGAAACAAAATATGCACAAAGTATGTAATAGTAATTTACTAACCGAGTGCGAGAACACAATTTTTCCGCTTGAACGCATTTTTGAAGCATAAGCGTCGAAGAGGCGAGTGCTTTCATTTGCTTGAACAGAGAAAAGTTGATGAGGATCGTACAATATTTTTTCAAACGAACAGAACATTACAATAAACAATTTGTTATTTAATGTTTCTACAGCCTGCGGTGGGAAATGTTTGTGTGAAAACATGTCTTCTGGTTCGGAAGTAGAATTCAAAATTTACTTATATTATTTACTTACTGTTATATTTACGGGTCACATTTATTACAGTCCTTTTTGGCAACTTTCTCGGTATGGTAGAGTGGAAAATTTAAAACTTGGCGGTAAAAAGTTAATTTTTGAGTAAGTTTGAAATATAAAATAATTAAACTATTCCATAATTTCTTTCAAATGTGCAATTAGGTACTTAATTATATAAATTATAATTTTTTTCTTGTTTGTTAAATTTTAACAATATTGATTTTAATTTCATGAATAATGCACTAATAACGTTTGTTCGCACTTTTATTTGAATTACCAAATGTACATTTCGGACACAAAGTGACCATGATCAATAGATTAACACTCTACATACCGGGTGTTGACTTGGCGGACGCAACATAGGAAATCCCATGTAAATTTTGAAATGTTCAAATTTTGGCTCCCCTACTTATTTTAGAAACAAAATGCATGTCCCTTTTTTGTAGAGGGAAAAATTCTGAATTCATTTGTGTTAACGTTTATCACTTTACGCTTCTCTAAGTTAAAATAATAAAATAAAAGTACTGGGATTTTATAAAAAATAATGACATGCCATGGAATTGAAACAACAATTGCGGATGTCAAAATAATAATAATAATAATAATAAACCATTTATTGACCAATTAACATAAGTATACATGATTTCAGATATATAAATACATAATTATACATACTAATATGGTCAAATGGACCTAAATCAGTTCAGCTAATTCCAATTTCTTAGCGATTAAAAGAACTGTTCTGCCTTTAGGCCAATATGAAAATAATACATTTTAAGTAAAATATAACATACATACATACACGCAACTGTTACAATAAAGATTGTAGTAGGGCAAGAAAATATATTAATCAAAAATAGGTAAGGTATTAACTTAGGGTGTTAGTAATTGGTGATAGATTCACGAAGATGCTTAGCATATAATTTGCGAAAAACAAGGACATTACTTTCCTTACATTCAGGAGGTACTTTATTATACACTTTAGAGACCTGTATCGAAAATGCTCTCTCTGCAAAAGTTGATTTGTATTTAGGCGGTGTTAGCAAGCCTCTAAAGCGTAAATTTAGAGTATGCACATCAGAACGAAACTTTATTTTTTCGTACAGGTAAGGGGGTGTTTTGCAAATAATTAATTTCTGACAAAACACCGCGAAGTGCAACAGACGGCGATCACTCATATTGAGCCATTCAATTTCTTTTAGTTTATGACTTATATGTTGGTACTTTCGAATGCCGAAAATCAATCTTAAACAAGAGTTCTGTACTAACTGAATTTTACGAATTGTCTTTTTGTCTAAACAGAAGTTGAATACAACATCGCAATAATTAAAATGCGATAAGACAAGTGATTCACACAATATAGTCCTAAGTTTCTGAGATAAACAGTGGCGATTTAAAAATATGAGTCTAAGAGTAGCATATGCTCTATTAATGCACATGGATATGTGGTTATAGAATCTAAGATCAGAATCTATTTGAAGCCCTAAGCTTTTAACACATGTTTTTATTACACAATTTGATCCGTCATTATTCATAGATATTGAGATTTGAGGTAGAATTCTCTCACGCGTTTTTTTGGGACCAAAAAGTATAGCTTCCGTTTTAGAATTATTAATTAATAGACCATGATCCCTGCATTTAGTTAATATATTAAGAAGATCAAGGTTTATTTTGTTGCATACTGAGTTTACATCCCTCTCCGCAAATATGTATAACAGTTGGGTATCGTCTGCAAAGAGGTGGAAGTTATTAATATTAAGGCTAGAAAATATTTGTGAGGTATAGATGGAAAACAATAGTGGTCCCAAAACTGATCCTTGAGGCACACCCCTACTTACTTCTACTTCCTTGGACATAATATTCTCAGATTTAACCATTTGCGATCGATTTAATAGGTAGTTTTTAAAGAAATTAATAGAAACTTGATCAAATCCAATAAAGGATAATATGGATATTAATGTGTTATAATTCAATGTATCGAACGCCTTCGAAAAATCTAACAGTATCAACAGAGACAAAAGGCCTTTGTCCCGAGAAAGAATTATTTTATCAGTAATATCTGTGAGGCTAGTGACACAGCTATAATTTTTACGAAAACCGGACTGTGTCTTAGGTAGGATGGAGTTATGAGACAAGTAACGTTTAATTTGAGGTTCAATAGCTTTTTCCAGTACTTTGGAAAGGGTGCAAATTAGGCTAATGGGTCTTAGATCACTCGGATCAGAGATAGTATTTTTTTTAGGTATTGGCACAATGTATGATTTTTTCCAGGCCGAGGGGAAGTATCCCTGGGCGAGACAAATATTAATAATATGCGTAATGTACGGTGTAATAAATGGACAACAGAACTTTAGCATTTTTGCACTAATTCCATCAGAACCTGGCGAGGAATCAGGTAGATTATTTATAATTTTGCTTATTTCTGACTCGCTAACCTCTGTAAATGAGAATTTTTCTGATAAAGGGTTTAGTAAATTAGATTTATAATACTGATCTAGATCATTGTTCACTGTAGTAGAAGGGATAGAGTTAATGAAATAATTATTGACTACATTTACATCCAATACATTATTTACTATGGTATTATTTTTGCGACAACTCTGTATGTTTAGTTGTTTCAGCTCTTTCCATAACTCTTTCGGCTTATTTGATTTCAGACAAAATTCAAAGTAGCTTTTTTTTTCTTTATTAATGCTTGATGTAGTCAGATTACGCAATGACTTATAATAATCCCAGTGGCTTTGATTTTTTGTTTTCTTGAACTTGTTCAACGCATTGTTTCGAAGGTTAATTAATTTCTTAACATTATCGGTAAGCCAAGGGGAATATTTTTTTGTAAATGTGGATGTTTTAATGGGTGTATGGAGATCAAATAAGTCTAATAATATTAAGGTAAAATATTCAACTTTTTCGTCAATGTTGTTTAGATAATAAATAAAATCCAGGTTGCAATAATTTAGGTCGTTGTTAAGATTATTAATATTAATGTCTTTGAAAGGTCTGTACGAAATAGTTACAGGATTAAATTTAGGCTTGGAAATTCGAAAATCGCATGATATTAAATTGTGGTCAGAATAGCCATGTAAATTTAGATTGTAAGTATTCAAAGATTGCTTGCTATTAGTTATAATTAGGTCAATAAGTGAAGATGAAGTTAGTGCTACTCTGGTAGGCTTTGCAATTATCTGTTTAAATGAAATTGTTGATATAAATTGGTCAAACAAACGTACCGAATTACTATTTATATCCAAAACATGAATATTGAAATCGCCAATGCAAAATATTTCCTCAGTACATGGAATTAAATTACTAAGACACGCTTCAATGCCGGTCAAAAAATTATCCACATTAAAAGTGGGAGGTCTGTAGACAACTCCCACACCATAGCTGATTTTGTGCAATGAAAAGGTGAACCACATTTGCTCAATTGAGTGATCGCAGTCAATTAGTTTGTATTTAATATATTTTTTAATAAAGAAAGCCACTCCTCCGCCTCTCGAAGGTCTGTCCCTTCTGATTAGTTTGTAGCCATCGATGTTGCATTGATTATCAGATATATTGTTATGTAACCATGTTTCGTATAGTGCAATAATGTCATAATTTTCAGAAATGATTTGCTCTTTTAATATGTTAAAATTTGCAAGAAGAGATCTGCAATTTATACCAGCAATTTTAAATCTTCCCATGCAATCAATTAATATAATTGTTTTATTTTAAGTAGATTAATTAATTTTCTTGCTACAAAACTTGTGTTCTAACTTCAAATGATATTGAAAACCGAAATAAATATGTTATGTATATATATATATATATATATTTATGTTGTTGGTTGCAGCTTTGACATACTCCATTCCATTACAATAAATAAGCGTTAGTAATGTGGCAAATAATAATAAAACAAAAAAATAAGTAATTGAGAAAAAAAAATCATAAGTAAAAACATAAAGCACAACGCATTTTATGCATTTTATTACAGGCAAATAATATCATGCAATACTTTAATCCAAATATTCACTTAATGATAAATACAATATAGAAGTTTAAATTAACCGAATTTTTTAATTAAACAAATTGATTTCACTACTTATTTTGTTAACTACAAAAAACTAAAAAATATCCGTGCAATACATTAGACTTAATATTCACTTAATGATAAGAACTAAGAAAATGTATAGAGAAATAAAAAGTAGAAAGTAGCATGCATGAAAATGACCAATTAATTTAAAAATAAGTTTTAAAATAAAATGTAAATAGTTGATGAAACATGCATGAAATGTAATTTTAGATGTCGGTTTCTGAAAATATCTTCTTAATTAACTCCTTTCCATTACTGACTGCATATTTGACATAAATGTTACCATACGACGACCAAGCGTTGTGTAATCCTAATTTTTGCTGCGCCAGTTTTAATAATTTGTATCGTGATGGGCATAAATCATCGCATAAAATAATGCCAGTTTTTTTTAATAATTTACGCTGTTTCATTATTTGTTTAATGCAATCAGCTGACTGCGTTTCCACAATGACGACCGGTGGATAATTCGGCTTTGTTTTCAGGTTTTTCAATCTATAGCATTTTTTTATGAACATATTATTTATTTTTAATTTATTCTTCATTAGTTCATCAATTGAATTATTCAAGTTTTCGTTAGATTCTTCTTTTAGACCAATTATTCGTATATTATTTTGGCGAGTTTGTTGCTCCAACTGATCAATACGTTTTTGTAGTGAATGATTTTTTGTATCTAAAGATGATATCTGGGCATTTAATTTATCAAATTGACTTGTGAATTCAATTTTAACCTTGGCTACAATTTTATCTGTTAGCGTAGAAATGATTTCGTCGTCTTTAAATATATCCATGACTGCCTCCTTTATGATCGCGATAATGTCAGTTTTTTGTTCTCTAGTGAACGGCATAGTTCTAATTGCGAAAATGTATGTAGGTGAATACTCACAGATTCCGTAGGTAACTTTAATACTTATTTTATTCGTCACTTTACTCAATAATAAAGAATAATTTGAGGAGCACCAAAAGCCCGAGTTCACTCACTCACGAACCATCGAAAAACGGCAAAAAATGGCAAAAGATATCACAGTCACTTGATTAAAGTAAATGTTTTCGAAATGATTTACACTTACAAGAAAAAATCCTCCTAATAAAGTGATATTACGCAGACCACAGTTATCACGATGTTTGCGTTAGGTTTTTTGTCGTTAATAAGGTAACAGCCATTTCTTGTGCTATTTTGACATCCGCAATTGTTGTATCAATTCCATGGTATGTCATTATTTTTATAAAATCACATTACTTTTTCTTAATTATTTTAGCTGTAAATTTTCTGACATTCGTTGATTTTTAAAAGTATTCAATTTAAAGCTTTAAACGAGTGTTTTCCACTCCCAGACTAAGCATGAAGTAAAATTTCGAGTTTAGAAAAGCCCCGTGAAAATTTGTCGAGGGTCGCGCAGCGACCCGAGACAAATTTTCGGGGCTTTTCTAAACTCGAAATTTTACTTTATGCGCCACGCGTATCAAACACAGATTTTAAGTAAAGTTCGAATATACATAAATTCGACAATATTATAGTGTTTTATACGCGTGGCGCATGAAGTAAAATTTCGAGTTTAGAAAAGCCCAGAAAATTTGTCTCGGGTCACTGCGCGACCCTCGACAAATTTTCACGGGGCTTTTCTAAACTCGAAATTTTACTTCATGCTTAGTCTGGGAGTGGAAAACACTTGTGTAAAGCTTTAAATTGAACTTAAAAAAAAACAGGGAATATCCGCAATTGTTGTATCAATTCCATGGTATATCATTAATTTTATAAAATCACATTAATCTTTCTTAATTATTTTAACTTAGAGAAACGTAAAGTGTTAAGTATGAACATTCATTAATTTACAATTTTTCCCTCTACAAAAAAGTGAAATACATTTTGTCTCTAAAATAAATAGGGAAGCCAAGATTTGAACACTTTAAAATTAACATGCGATTTCCTATGTTGCGTCCGCCAAGTCAACACCCGGTATACGGTGTTAATCCGTTGATAATGGTCACTTTGTGTCCGAAATGTACATTTGGTAATTCAAATAAAAGTGTGAAGAATGGTTATTAGTGCTTTATTCGTCAAATTAATTTGATCTGCACGTAACACACAATCAATCTATCTAGATTGATTATATTTTAAACTCTTATTATTCAGATTTTAAAATAAAACCAATGTTTTTGAAATATTTTTTAAAGTTTAAACCGTAAGCACTAAAAATTGAATATTCCTAAAATTCTCAAACACAAAATTACTTAAAAATTTGCAATTCAGATCAAATTTGCGTGATCAATATTAAACATATTTCCAGGGTTTAGAAATTGAAATTGAATTAGATTAATTTTTCAAAGTATAAATTTTAATTTATTTAGTATTTGCAATTTTTTTAATTTATTTATTCATACGGGTAGCCAATTACAGAAAAAAAATAACATATATAATAAAAAATACAATAATACAACAATACAATAACGTTACTTATGAGTTAGAATCTAAAACTACACGACACGTACGCTTAAAATACTTCAGACTAACTCCGAACATATCAATTAAATTATAATATTTGTTAACGTTATGTATTAAGTAATTACGAGGGCTATTAAAATCAAATACAGATTTGTGAAATTCACAAGCAAGAAGTTGCTGATGCCGCGTTGCATGTCTGGGGATAAAAAATGATATAGATGACAATACATCTGAGCAATCGATTAGATTGATAAATAAGCGATAAGCAAAGCAAAGCGAAGAATAAATCATTCGTTTATATAGTGGAAGGATGTCAAGATATTTGAGCATCATATCAAAATTGTCATAATATAAATGACAACGAGAACAAATAAGATTAACCATTTTCTTTTGGACGCGCTCATTGCTATTGATATAACATTTGTAATTAGGGGACCATACGATGGAGCAATAATCAAGGATAGGTCTAACGAATGATTTGTATATTGTTATAAATGTTCCGATGGATGTGAAGTGTATTGACATTCGTTTTATAAAGCCAATTAATTGCAATGCTTTTGCCAAAATTACATTTATATGACTTGTGAATTGGAGCTTACTGTCAAAAAATACACCTAAGTCTCTGATTATATCAACTCTCTCTAAGATATGACTGTTCAGAGAGTAATCAAAACGCCGCAGTACACTTTTTTTCTTTGAGAAACGCATAAGTTTACACTTATTTATATTTAAGTTGAGATCATTGTCATCACACCATCGCATGATCCTATTTAAATCAGTTTGGATTATGTTGCAGTCTTCCAAACACCTAATGGTTTTAAATATTTTCATGTCATCAGCATAAAGTAGAATATTGGAGCGAATGTTGCTACCAATATCATTAATAAAAATAAGAAAGAGTAAGGGACCCAAATGCGAGCCTTGTGGTACCCCAGATGTTGCAATAATTATAAGATCCGACATGGTACGATTAAATCTAACAACCAACTTTCTATTGAAAATAAATGATTTTATCCATTCAAGCATGCATCCAACAACACCATAAGATCTAAGTTTATGCAAAACTCTTGCGAGACTTACCCTATCGAACGTCTTGAAGAAACCGGTATAGACTGTATCTACCATATCGTCTTTCTCCAATGCACAAGATATATAACTAGTGTATATGAATAAATTTGTTTCCGTTGATCTAAATGGAAAGAAACCATGTTGTTGATCAGCTATTATAGGTTTAAAAAGCAACATCATATGCTTTGAAAGAATGTTATCAAACAGTTTTGGGATGCATGATTAAATAGCTATTGGGCGGTAGTTGTGAATATCAGATTTAATTCCCGATTTAATAACAGGAGTCACGTAGCAATTTCTCCACAAATTTCCCATTTTGAATGGATTTATTAAATAAGATTGGTAGTGGTAAGGAGAAGCACTAGAACAGTTTTTAATTATAGAAGGAGGAATTCCATCGGGACCAGGAGAACTACTTGTCTTAATATCAGAGCAAGAATCCAAGATATCTGATTCATTGATAGTAAGTTTATTAAAATTTATGCCAACGTTAGGGACAAATTCCGGACCAGTGAGGAAATTATTGGAATGTGACTCTTGAAAATAGGATGCAAATAGATTTGCTATTTCTTTATCTGAATTAGCAGTAATTGATTCATTATACATTTTAGATGGGAAACAAGTGGTGCTATCACGTTTCGACTTGCAATACTTTAAAAACTCATTTATATTACACGATATTTTGTTTTCTATATCACATATATAATTTATCAAGTCATCAAGTGTACTAGAAAATTTAAATTTTTTATGAGCTATGCGTTAAGGATAAACGATAATTAACTTAATCAATTCTGGAAAAAACCATCTAGGAAACTGAGATTTTAACTTTTTCCGCACCGGTACGTGTTTATACAGAATAGAATACAATATTTCGTAGAAAGCATCAACGGCGGCATCAACACACTGAGACTTGAGAATATTCACCCAATTTACAATGTTTATATCATTACATATAGCGATAGTATTAGATTTAGCAAAGTCCAGGAAAAAATCATCAGTATCATCTTCAATAAGGAGTGTTGCATCAAAGTCGATGTGTATAGGAGGATAACAGCTATCTGGGGTACTTAGCGGGTCACCTACTGGGCAACTTATGTTAAGATTGTTTGAAAATATATTATAACATATATATATAAAATTTTCTGTGAGCTATTTACGTTATCATTAAACTGATATAAGCCATTACTCATGACTCCTTCACAGAGTAAACGCGCAGAGTTATCTCCACATGATGGCAAGTAGCGAACACAATCATCATCAGATGTCCAGTTGATAGATGGTAAATTATAATCGCCAACAACAAAGAGTTTCATATCTTCATGTTTCAATAAAATTTCAGTGATTGTGTAGATATGTTCCGCGTACGTATCTTCATGAGATCGAGGTGGAAAATAAACACAACCGATGATGTAACAGTCGTTAATAGCAATCAAGATTTCTTCGTGATCATTATTGGTAATAATGATGAGTGATGATTTAATTTTATTATTTACAGCAATAAACACACCGCCGCCTCTGTTAGCATTACATACAGCGTTATTACGATCGCACCGATATAATGTGTAACGATCATCGAATATTTCCTTGTCAGAAATATCAGAATGCAACCAGGATTCGATTATACATATAATATCGTAATCATTAATAATAACGTTATTATAGAATTCAATTAACTTAGTTCTAAGACCACGTATATTTTAGTAGAAGATAGATAAACTACCACCAATGAATGAGCTGCTTAGTTTTTTGCCGGGGCAGGATTCAGTTGCGGAAAATTACTAGTAGAAGTACGATTTTTATTACGCCGTAGATAAAATTCCTTAATAGCAAGTTCAGAAGGCCACAAAGATGGATCTAAAAGTTTTTTGATCAAAGACTCCTTGACGCCTAACTTATAAAATATATATCATCATTTTTGGTGAGTTTGTAACACTTTGCATCATTTATATCCATTGTATTATTAACGTAATCCAGAACTGATGTTACAGTTGATTTTGGATTACATCTACAAATATATATCCATTGGCGCCTCTCAACAGATATAAAGTTGCTGACTTCAGGATTATTAACATCATTCTGATATTTTTTGTTGCCTATTATGATTTTCGGAGGAACTTGTTTAGTATTAGAAATATTATTAGAAGTAGCTTGAACATCAGATGAGGATTTAGACCTAGATCTGTTTCCAGTAGCCTTAATAGTTTTAGCAAATTGTTTATCATTATTTCCAGATACATGCCGAGTTGGATCAGATTGTTTTACAGTACTATAATTCTTTTCAGAACAAGCCGCAATGCTTGTTGGCAAAGTTGTACCGTTCTCTATATTGACTATCTTAAGAATAGCTGTCAATATTGATGAGTGTCCTTTAACTATGTCGAAAACAGCGCTTAATTTACTTGATATATTATTTTCATTACCAGCGCAATTCTTGCAAAACCAAGAGAGACTCTTATTTTCAAGAAAAGCCTTGCAAACAGTTTTATTCAAGTTAGAGCATTTAGTCCCATGAAAATAACAATTGTAATTTCGACATTGAACAGTATCTTGATCAGTTATACTGACGGATGAATCGCACGCTTTGCATTTAGACATACTTAAAACTAACAATAATTATATTTAGGATTATAAATTTAGTTACGATTAAAATAATAATATAATAAAAAATATCTAATATAAAAATATAAATAAATAATAAAAAATTATGAAAACATTATTGTAATTTTTATATATTATTTTTAATAATAACAAAAATCTAAGAAATTCACGAAAACAGTCAACGTTTTGATAAAAATCTTTCAATTTCATAAAAATCGTTAAGATATTAAAAACTTAATAAAATCCTGAAAATTCTGGAAATTAACAAAAACTGCCAAGATTTTAAGAAATAACGAAACGTCATGAAAAGTGTTAGCATCTTCAGAATTAACGAAAATCAAGGAAATTCTTACATTTTTATTTATATTAGAAATGTAAACAATTTTCATGAAGTTTTAGGATTTCCGTTAATTTAAAAAAAAAACTTGATACTCTCCATGAATTTTCCAGATTTTCGTGTGTTTCCTAAATATTGTCGAAAATTTATAGCTTATGCATATGTTTACTTAAAAGAAAAATTCCCTGTATATTTCAAAGTCCCTCTAAACTACAAGGCTTTTACCAGCTATGCAATCACTTAAATTCCTCACTAGCAGCAATTAGAAATAAAATTATACAGGGTGTCAATTTGAAAACAAGCCAGACAGAATATCTTTGAAACGTAACAGTTATGGAAAAATTTTCAAAACCGGATATGGAGGGGGAACCATTTTGACACACATAACAATCTTCTGCAACCAACCCCTTAGGCTGTAGCCACCCTTGTCCATTTTTTTTAAATGGCACGACCCTACTTGTGATATATTATTAAAATTTCAAAATGCTAATCTGTGGTACCAACTAACATTTTTATTGTTACATAAAAAATGCAAAAAAAATTTAAATCAATTTATTTGATTTTAAAATTGTTGTCAAATTAGGTATTATAACAATTCATTTTTACAAATTACAAATGAAAAAGCACAGATAAACATAATTATACCCAATATTTATCAGAGATATCTATTGTTTTATTAAAATATAGGCAACTCCAAAAAAAAATTAAAATAATAACAAAACTTGGTTCAATGGAATACATTTATTACCTGAATAAATTGCACCTGCCCGCAATATAAAAAAAACGTTGACAAAAAACACCAATGAAAAATAAATAAGTCTTTTATTAACTTAATTTAAATAAACACAATATGTGACACTGCCATTAGTATTGTTGTGACTATCTTTAAGTAATCTGTGCTTTTTACCTTGAACTTGTTATTCATTTTTATAAAATGGTTTACACAATCGCCGAACGTGTTAAAATTATTTTTATGTATGGTTCTAAAAACCGTTGTGCTAGACAAACTACAATTTCATTCAATGAATTACATCCTGAAAAAAATGTACGTCATCAGTATGTCCTAGATCTAGTTTTAAAATTTGAACAAACATGATCGGTCATCAACAAGAAAAGAGATCAACCTCGGCTCCTAAATGAAAGGCTCAAATTAAAGTTCTGCGCCAAATTGCTATGGACGCTACTTCATCACTTCGTTGTATGTCTAGAGTAACAGGATTGAGTCATGAATTCATTCGCAAAGTCTTGAAAAAAGCACAAATGTCATCCCTATAAAATGCATATTACGCAAGAACTTGGAGATGATGATCCAGACAGACTAATTGAGTTTTCCGAAATGATGACTCATAAAATTATAGCTGAGCCTGACTTAGTGAAAACCATTTGTTTTAGCGACGAATGTACTTTTTATCTTAATGGCAATGTAAACAAACAAAATTGTCGATATGAGAGTGGTGACAATCCTCATCTTATTAGAGAAGTCCCGAAGAAATTAATGTCTGGGCAGGTATTCTTGAAGATTCATTATTAGCCCTTATTTACTGATCAAAATTTAAATAGTCAACTGTACTATAAAATGTTAGATCAATTAATACAGCCCCTTACAGTTCATGAATTAGACAATCAAAGAGATGAAAATGATGAACTAATCTTAAATGACAATTATTACATTTTCAACAAGATGGAGCACCTCGGCATTATGTAGTACCTGTTAGAGACTGTCTAAGCCACACATTTGGGAATCAATGGATTGGTAGAAGAGGACCAATTGAATGGCCACCTAGATCTCCAGATTTGACCCCATTAGACTTCTTCTTATGGGGCCACTTAAAATCTGTGGTCTATAAAACTCAGTCCGAGTCTATCGCATATCTGCGACAACGACTAATACAAGTGTCGAGCTATTCCACGACAGACCTTCCAAAGTGTACGAGAAGAATTTGAGAATAGACTTGTCTCGAAAATAATGGAAATCATTTTGAGCATACTATAATTTAATAATTTTTTCTTCTACATTTTTTATGTAACAATAAAAAATTTAGTTGGCACCACTGATTAGCACTGATTGAAAGACCTTTGTAATGATATATCACAAGTGGGGTCATGCCATTTTAAAAAAATGGGCAAAGGTGGCTACAGCCTAAGGAATTGGTTGCAGAAGATTGTTATGTGGATCAAAATGGTTCCCCCTCCATATACTGGAGGAACGGTTTTGTAAAATTTTCTCTAACTGTTACGGTTCCAAAGATATTGTGGCTGGCCTGTTTTCAAATTAATATAAGTTCAAAGTTACGATCAACATTATTTCAATTTAATAAAATCAAACTATTGAAAAAATCAACTGAACGTTGGTTTTAATCAAATACGCAGAGAGTTTTGAGTAATTATCAAACATACATACGATATTGGATTTGAGGTCATAAACATAGTATAATTGTTTATCAACAGAAAAAAATATCTATTTTTTACCCTACAATAAAAGAATATCGATCGTAATACTTTCGTGACGCGTATTATTCACATTTACCCAACTACAATAAAAATCCTATAATTGTATTAGACAAGTTATTATTATATCCTGAGGTGTACTTTGTACATTTACAGACATTCATTGTTTTTAAAAGCGTTCAGTTTGAAACTTCTAACAAGTGTTTCCACTCCCCGATTAAACATGAAGTAAACTTTCGAGTTTAGAAAAGCCTGATTACTTGGTTTAGTCGCATAGTAAAGCGGAGCGACCGAAAAAAATGTTCAGGCTTATCTAAACTCGAAATTTTACTTCATGCATCACGCGTATATTACACTGGAATATTGTGAAGGGTAAAATACACTGGTAAAATAGTATACTAAAGCAGTATATTTTAAACTTCACGTTAAATCAGTGTTTAATACGACTGGCGCATGAAGAATTTCGTGTTTAGAAAAGCCTGAAAATTTTGTCGCTCCGCTTTGCTACACGACCAAACCAAATTTTCAGGCTTCTTTAAACACGAAATGTTTTAAATGTCATCTTAAAAAACACATTAGTTTTTATTTGAAAATAACTTAAGGGTGTGCTGGAGTCGTCGAAAATTTTACGTTCAAGGTCATCCGAGTGCCACGTTACCTCACACCCCCCGAAGTCGCCCGGCACCTTTCCCTGTCTAACTACTTACGCTTGTGTTTGCATACCTCTGTCGGGAGTTGGAATCGAAAAACTCGGGAACATTTCAATAGTTTGCGAGACGCGGTAGAGATTTCTAGTTTTTCTGATTTTATGTTTTCACTCTTGCCTGTCAAATAATCAAGCGGCAAATTTGAAAGTTAGTGTGCGCGTCCATTTAATAACAAACATAACAACAATAGTAAAACCAATTATTGATGATTAGGTTACAATTTAAAAAATCCGTTTAACATTTCACATTTATTAGATCAAAAGCATGTTAAAGAAGTTGAAGTTATACATTTAAAAAATAACCCATTACTGCATATTATATCTTATTAAGAAACAGAAATAACATTTTATTTTTTTATCATTTTTCTTTTAAAAGGAAAAATGCACAAATTATTATTTTCAAAAATAATAAGAATTGATATACTAATGGGACAATAGAGAGTGGTCAGAAAAGGAGTAAAAAGCTTTACGTAGAGCGATGTATTAATTAATTTGGAATAGTAAAATCTAGTAAAATAATTAGATTATAAAAAATAAATGCAAAAAATTCAAAAATAAAACAAAACATATTGATGTCTATCATAGTACTTTCCCCAATGTTAGATAATTGAAATCAATAGCTTTCACCTACCTCATTTTTCACACTATAAAATATCACTGTAAACATGATCTCTACTTTTGTTGTAGTACTATTTTTGGGATAATAGACATTGCACCCGCCTAAGGATAGTCGAGTATACGGTAAGAAGGATCGACAGAATCGCGCTGAATTTAAATGTGGTTACTTCATGGTAAACTTTAGGTAAACATGCATAAGCTGTCCATTTTCTGATATTCGTTGTTTTTTAAAAGAGTTCAATTTGTAGCTATAAACGAGTGTTGTCCACTTCCAGACTAAGCATGAAGTAATATTTCGAGTTTAGAAAATCCCGTGAAAATTTGTCGAGGGTCGCGCAGCGACCCGAGACGCATTTTCTGGGCTTTTCTAAACTCGAAATTTTACTTCATGCGCCACGCTTATAAAACACAGATTTTAAGCGAAGTTCAAATATACATAAATTTGACAATATTTAAGTGTTTTATACGCGTGGCGCATGAAGTAAAATTTCGAGTTTAGAAAAGCCCAGAAAATTTGTCTCGGGTCGCTGCGCGACCCGAGACAAATTTTCACGGGGCTTTTCTAAACTCGAAATTTTACTTCATGCTTAGTCTGGGAGTGGAAAACACTTGTTTAAAGCTTCAAATTGAACTTTAAAAACATTTAACACAAAATATTAAAAAATCTATCTATGAAAGTACAGCGAAACCGAAAAGAGAAGCTATGATAGACTCAAAAACGTAACCAAATACAACGTCATTGTTCTCTCTTGCACGAATTATGGCCCTGTTTGGAAAGGCGTGGGGGAAACATGGAAAAATCCAATTCTGTCATACCTTGTAACACATATGTGTTACGCCCATCGACGTACCTTGGCACCCGCCTAGTGAATTTAAACCGTAAGCTTTGCCGCTTTACAATGTTGCCGCATGAAATTAGTTCGTGTTTGTAATCTGGGGGCATTACTTTGCGAAGCGCACCATATCAGGATTTAGAAAAACAATAATAAACGAATATTAGTAAGATACATAAAAAACTTTATTAATAAAATATATTACATAGTCTCCTTAATTGTGCGTGTTAGAAGATGATCGAGTATGCTAGAAACTGAAAAATGTTGTTAGAGAGGTGTCAAGTTTACGTCTCGCAAAAAAAAAGTTATATGTTACGCGTTTGGTAGAAGAACCCGCGCCGCGTGTTAATCCGTGTTAATGTTTACCGTTATACCTTCCTAATAATATCACAACCATATCTTGTAATACAAACATTGTTAAACGAGAAAAAGTATGGTACCTTGATAGTGGTGCAACGAAACACATGTGTAACGACGAAAGACAGTTCGTGACTTTGAACAAGAATACGCGAAATGTGTTTACGGCATCGGATCATTGTGTTCAAGCAGTTGGTAACGGGAACGTAAATTTAAACGCGAAGCAAAGCAGGCATAAGACAATTCCTCTTACGTTACAAGACACATTGTGTGTACCAGACTTACGTAATAATCTGTTATCTGTAGCCAGTGTTACTGACAAAGGTTATACGGTTACTTTCAAAAAGGATTTTGTGACAATTAACAACAAAGACGGTTCTGTAGTTCTAATGGCATCGAAACGCGATCACATGTACGTAATAAATGAGGGACCAGAACAAGCTGCAAATGTAACTAAAACTGATAACGAAAATCTAATTTGATGGCACCAGAGATATGGACATTTAAACATTTACGACTTGAAGAATATGAAAAATAAAGAAATAGTTTCCGGGTTAAACTTAACGTCAAGAATAGGCGAAATCAACTGTGAGATTTGTGCAAAGTGTAAAATACATGCATTGCCATTTAAACCGTCGAAGAAAAAGAAAAAAGAAGTTCTCGGACTAGTTCATTCGGACATCTGTGGTCCGATGAAAATAGAATCGCTGGGAGGCGCGAAATATTTCATTACATTTATCGATGACTGTTCCAGGTACACAGAAACCATTATGCTTCGGAACAGATCGGACGCTTTCAATGCATTCAAAAACTATAAACGAAGAGTCGAGAAGCAAACTGGAAATGTAATCAAGAACTATAGACCAATTACAATCCTATCAAAGTTTGCTAAAATATTTGAGTATATTTTGCATAATGACTTATTTTCTCATGTCAAAACACTATTTCACCTTGTCAGCATGGATTTATGGTCGGCAGATCAATCAATACAAATCTCGCAACTTTCACGCAGCACGTTAGTTAGGCTATTGATAATAGGGTTCAGACAGATGTGATTTACACAGACTTTTCTTGTGCTTTTGATAGCATTAACCATGGTATACTTTTAAACAAAATTTCCAGTCTTGGTTTTGGTGCTAATACAGTTAACTTTATAAGATCATATCTCAATTTCAGGCTTAATTATGTCTATTATAACGGTTTCAAGTCATATGAATTTATATCGACATCTGTCGTGCCCCAGGGTTCGAATCTTGGTCCATTACTCTTTATTATATTCATAAATGACCTAATTATGTCTATGTCTTGTCATGTTCAAGCTTATGCAGATGATATTAAGATATGCAATAATATTACATGTCAACAAAACTGTCAATTATTACAAAATAATCTAGAATCGATAACCACCTGGTGTGCCAATAATCAACTAAAACTAAATGTCAAGAAATGTGCTGTAGTTAGTTTTGGTCGAGTAATTCGCATTAACAATTTTAATTATAATATTTTGGGAACAGCGTTGCAGAAAATGTCAGAAATAAAGGATCTCGGTGTATTATTTGACAACCGTATAACATTCTCCAAACATATACAATCCATATGTAGAAGTGCTTTTAAAATGCTAGGCTTCATTATACCCACAACTAAATATTTTAACAGTGTCGAATTGCTTAAATCAGTTGATTTTTCATTTGTGCGTAGCAAATTGGAATATGCTTCTGTAGTATGGCATCCCCACTATGCTTACCTATCCATAGCAATTGAGGGTATTCAAAGAAGATTTCTGAAATACCTGTCTTACAAACTAGATGGGGAATATCCTGTACAAGGCATTGTTTATGCTCGGTTATTGGATAGGTTTGAAGTGGAATCTTTGTAAGTACGTAGAGAGTTCCATAGTGCGAAGTTCATGTACAAGCTACTACATAATGATATAGATTGTTCACAATTATTATCGCAAGTCAACCTATCTGTCCCAAGAATTCAATCACGTCATAATAATACGTTCTACACAAAATTGGCCAAATCGAACACTTTACATAAATCGCCACTATTTCATATGTCCAGAAATGCAAATAAAGTTTTTGATGATGTCTTTTGTTGAGTGAATGTTAAGTGAATCACACGTCTAGTCTTTAAGTATTGTAATTAAGTTTTTTTATATATGTTTTTTTCTTTAATTTTTTGTTTGTTTGTTTGTTACATAAACATACCTATTTGTGTTTTAATTTATATCATATTTAGTTACATTGTCCTGTAATTGGTGAATGTTGGACAATAAAGATTATTATTATTATTAAGAGACTTCGCACTGACAACGGGCGAGAGTACTTATCAAACGACCTTAAGCGCTTTATGGAAAGAGAGGGAATTATACATCAGTTGAGTGTTGAATATACTCCTCAGCGGAATCGAACGTTAGTCGAGATGGCAAGATGTATAATGTTGCAGGCTAAACTTCCGAAGTCTTTGTAGGCGGAAGCTATCAATACAGCCACATACCTCAGAAATAGATGCGCGACAAAGTGCCTTGACGGAAAAACCCCTTTCGAATCATGGACGCAACGAAAACCGTATGTTGTTTTTGTTAGGATTGTGGGTAGCAAGGTAATAGCACTAAATAAGGGCCAGAGAAGGAGCAAGTTCCAACCAAAAGGCGACACGTACATCCTCGTGGGTTATTCAGAAGTTTCAAAGGCGTACAGACTCTTGAAACCAGGAACCAAAACAGTTATCAAGTGACGTGACGTAAGGTTTATAGAAGAATGCGAAACTATAGAGCGAATAAGTGCAACTTCTGATTTAAATTACCCTGTGAACAAGGAACGCAATGTGGAGATCCTTCAACGAGCCGAAGAAGAAAACAATCACAACGACGGCGTAAATGATGATTCTTATTCTGGAGAAGGTGCTGAGATCTTTGAGCGATCAGAAGAAGAAGAAATAAATGAAATCGACGGCGTTGATGATGGTTCCTATTCCGAAGAAGACAACGTTGAAGAAAAGGCATTTAATGAACCACATCGCAGACCGGGTAGTCCGAAGATCTACAACATTGAAGGTAAAGGGTATATGGATTCCACAACGACATCACAAGTTCTCAAACGTGACGACAAAGAATTATGACTAACCGCCATGAAAAAGGAATACGATTCTCTTATAGAAAACAATACATGGATTCTAGTACCTAGGCCAAATGAAACAAAAGTACTAACAAATAAATGGGTCTTCAAAACAAAAATGAACACTGATGGTAGCATCAACTAATACAAGGCAAGACTAGTTGCACGCGGACATACACAAGTGGCAGGATTAGACTATGGCGAAGTCTTTGCACCTGTTGCAAGGTATGAAACTATCCGCACGGTATTCGCTGCTGCTGTTACCGAGAAAATGTACATACATCAGATGGACGTAGTATCTGCTTATGTACAAGGAGATCTAAATGACGAGGTATTTATGGAACAACCGGATATGTTCATAAAGTCCAAACACAAAGATGAAGTTTGTAAATTATTGAAACCACTATATGGTCTAAAACAATCAGAGCGCGAATAGTACAAGAAACTAGATAGTTATATCATAGACAATGGAGGTGTTCGAACTCTTTCAGATCCATGTGTTTATGTATTCGGCGAAAACGAAGAGAGGACAATCATGATCATATACGTCGATGATTTAATTTTGGCATCAAACAAAATAACGTCACTGAAAGCCATTAAAATAAAAATGAAAGCAAAATTCAAGATGATTGACCTTGGGTAAGCAAGCAACGTACTGGGAATTAACGTTAAACGAGATTGAACTACGGGAGAAATTAGAATTTCTCAAGAGAAGTACGTCGACGAACTGCTTACGAGGTTTAATATGGAAGATGCAAAAACTACGTCAACACCGTTGGAATCCAACTTGAAGATTACGAAGGACATGTGTCCAACAACTGATGAAGAGAAAGAAACAATGCACGATCGACCGTACAGAGAACTGATAGGTGGTTTAATGGCGAACGCAACCCGTCCTGATATAGCCTATACAGCCAGTACCTTAAGTCGTTGCTGTAATCCTAGACAAGAACATTGGTTGTATGCAAAACGAGTACTGCGATACTTAAAAGCCACATCACACTACGGAATCAGGTATGTGAAAAATAATGAACGTATTCAAGCATACACATACGCCGATTGGGCCTGTGACATAAATGATCGTAAATCATGTTCTGAAAATGTTATTATGTTATCGGGGGGCCCAATAAGTTGGAGGTCCAAGAAACAAGCTTCTGTTGCTTTGTCTACTATGGAAGCGGAATATGCAGCGTTATCTGAGGTTTCACGAGAAATTATTTATATTCAACGACTGTTAAATCACATGGCAACTCTATATACATACAGCTCACTCCAGCACGTCCTTAATAACTATTGATTTAATATTTTGAGATTTTCATATATTCTAAAAGTGCTAGGTTTCCTTACATTGATGGAAATTATCATGAAAATCCAAGATTATTTACAATCTCAAATTATAGCAGGCTATGAGATCAGTGGCGTAGATAGCTTTTTGTGATGGGAGGGGGGATTGAGTTAGTATTTTGTTTCATAAATGTATTTTTCTAAAGTTATACAAAAACAAGTACAAAAAATGTTGATGTCTCAATCGTAGCACTTTCTCATTTAAACAATTGATGATTGACATACTAAACGTAATTTACTTGATAATTAGTTAAGACCATACCACATTAAATGAGCGTTTTATACGCGTGGCGCATGAAGTAAAATTTCGAGTTTAGAACAGCCTAATTTGGCTCGGTCGCTCCGCTTCGCTATGCGACCGATCCAAATTTTTAGGCTTTTCTAAACTCGAAATAGTACTTCATGCTTAATCTGGGATTGGAAACACTTGTTAGACGACCAATCATAAACTTATTTTGCAGTTTTTATTTATTGTAAAATTTTTGACTTAAACGCTCCATTTGTTTTAGTCATAAATAAATGGAGGATTTTCCTTCAAGTTTGACTAATTTTAATTTGATAACGTTAAAAGAATGGCAATAGCAATTTTTATGAATTTCATTGAAGTAATTCTGAAGTTTTGTTGATTTCACAATGAAACACTTTTAACTTTGTTTCTATAACACGTTTTATTTAATGTGACTGCAGTTTCGACAAATTTAGCTTGTCATTATCAAACATAGTTTGATAATGACAAGCTAAATTTGTCGAAACTGCAGTCACATTAAATAAAACGTGTTATACAAACAAAGTTAAAAGTGTTTCATTGTGTAATTAACATGTATAACGAAGTAGAAGCCTCCACAATACAGAATTTTGTTGATTTTTTTCAGAATAAGGTAGTTTACTTTTACATACTGTAAAAGCCTACATTTTTCAAAAGTCCTAATTTTTAATTATTCAGTCCAGAAAATGATAATATTGTATCTTAAATTTAAATTGTGAGACCCCCAAATTGAATATTTTAATTCAAAGGCTTACCAAAAACGTATCGATAGTCGAATTTATTTAAAATTATCAAGATTTACTAAAAAATTTGCATATTTAAATATTCGACAAAAACAATATCTAATTCTTTCACGTCTTAGAGTTATGACACCCTAAAGTTGATTTGCATAAATAAAAATATATAATAGATTTTCTTTTAGACATTTCTTGTATTTGTATTTTTTTATTTATTACGGAACCTCCAATTGAACACAATACATTACGTAGACAGATTAAGATAACGTGTTAATATTAAATACAGGGATCAAGTTTCTTTTAAGTATACATATGGATAAGCTTTTTTAAAATGATTCAATTTTAAGCTTTGAACGAGCGTTTTCCACTTTAATATTAGCATGAAGTAAAATTTCATGCTTTTCTAAACTCAAAATTTTACTTCATGCGCCAGGTGTATTAAACACTGAAATATTGTTAACAAGTCAACTTCACTTGAAATTAGTGTCTTATACGAGTGGCGCATGAAACAGAATTATAACAAAATAAATCGCTTACAGAAAAATTGCCCTTTAGTTCATTTTCCTATTTTTCAAGACTCATGGAGGAAAATTGATTCCCTAAATCCTAAGGTTAATAAAATGTTTAAAAATGCGTGTATTTTCTACAATTAAAATCACTTATTACAATACATTATTGAAATAATACCAAACAAAACATAACAAAATAACGAATATAATAATTATATCATCCGAATACAAAAATAAGTACGCCACTGCATTTTACGGTGAAAACTACACAAATAATTATTGAACTGATTTTTTGTGTATCTTATAGTTATTAAGATAATGACAACTTTTGAAATAGCCAACAAGGGAAAAACGCCTGATATCTTCTAAGCTAATCAAGTTAGCCATGATCTGTTAAGGCCATTATTAATATCTCAGTAAAAGAGGTCATGACGTGTATATCAATTTTTTTTAACTCTTCAAGTTACCAAGATACCCTATGACAACATCGAATTTGGGCCACCCTGTACATGTTTACATCCTAAATATTTTATATTATTTGTTAAAGTAAATTTCTAGATAAAATCGCAGAACTTGAAACTCCATTACTTTCATTTTCCTCTCCCCATTCAAGTTCACATTCTTGTAAAAGTCTACAACAATACCTGATAATCATTTCAACTTCGCATGAACGGAATAACACGAACAACAAAGGTGTCAACTGCCGATTGTTAGTCAAATATCACGATAAAGTTTGCGTGCCGGTGTAATTAACACATTCGGAATCACACATTTGTGTTTTATTTCCGACTGGGCGACCGAAATATAGTGTACACAAAGGACTGAAATGAATTGGACCCTAAACGCGGGACGTTACGTCCCTCCTAATTGATGGGGTGTTCGCGTGTTTTCTTTTACTCGAGGTTCTCATTTGAAAAATTGCTTGAATTAAATTATCGTTGTTTTATATGGTAATAGGAGATGGAGGATTTGTTGGTCCTTATCATAATGGGGTCTATTTTTGTAGTTGTATTTACAGATTTTTATCAGGACTATTTACCACGTTGAGTTTTCTATTATTTAATATCATACAACGTTGTTAAGTTCTGATTTAATAGAATAATTTTCATAAACAAACAATTTAGTATTTCTTTTCGTATTCTAATTGAAGAATTAAGGTAGCTGCCTTCGAACCGAGAAAGAGAGAGAAACGTCGAAAATACACATAACATTTTATAAGTATAAATAAAATTGCTAATACTTCGTTGTAAAATATTTCAATACATTTAAAGTACGATTATTTAAGCAATTTACAACAAATTTGTCTTACACAGATTAAATCAAACACTCATTGAAACAACTACTTCCCTAGCTAATACCCCGACCGACCCAGGACAAATCGAAAGCCGCAAATCAGAAGGGTGCGGCTATAGCTAAGGGTAAGGGTACCAACAGGTTGCACTCGGCCACTTCCTCTGAACCAACCCCAAAACGCCATCTAGGCCAACGGGTGGGGGCTGCAGCGGAAACTCTCAGACTCTCTGCTGCATCCTACAAGAATGTGGCAGAGAGTAACCTCAGACTGGTGATCACGGATGGGTCTAACCCGTTCGGAAGGCTTTCCCTGGAGAGAGCCACCTTAATAAGGCAGGCACTTTTCAGGGAGCTTGACTTAGTGGTGTTGGGTCCACCAAACACTACTACAAGTCCTCCGCAGAGGTTCAGGGCCTGGTCCTATGCAGGCGAGTTTGTCAAAATTCACTGTGAGGACCAGAGCACTGTGAATTGGCTTGCGAAGACGGTGGCGATGATCAAACCGTGGAATGAGGCGTGACTTTTAGCCATAGCTAAAGACCGCTTTACCAAAATCGCGAAGTCCACCCTCTGGATTCCTAGGGAGGATTTTGAAATTCCTGAATAGGAGGAAAAAGTCATAAGAAGGTTGGCGGGACACAATCCCGAACTTAAAATCGGAGAATGGCCGATCCTTCACCGGGCTGTGTCTGAGGACCCGCCCAGCCACTACTCGTCTTTTAAGTAGGAGAGTAGGATCATTAAATTCTAAATGGCAGATGAAATCGCTTAAGTTATAGGTTTACCTCCCTGATCTTAAGGGTCAGCAAGGAACCCAGAAAGAAAGAGGAGAGGAGGGTGTTGTAACTCTGAGGGCGACTGAAAGCGTACCTAAGGCATCCAACTCATCGCTTCTAAGAAAGATTGCCTCTCAGCAGGCTGAGCACGTGGCTGCTTTATCTATACTGAAGCAGCTACAAATCTCAACGGTTAGGGAAGAACCGAGGCTGGAGGATGTGCTGATCGAGTCACCTCTAACGTCAGAAAGGACCGACACCTCCCTTTCGATACTTAACCGCGGGACGGAACCTACTTTCGTGAACGCTCGCAGCCAGACGGTGATCAATATCACAATAGATACCTAAGTTGTCTCTAATAAAATAGACAAATGGGAGGTCAGTCGAGAAGCGTCTATGTCGTACCCCAGATGGGTCACTTTTCAGATAGGCCTAAATACGAGTCCTGGCAAACCCTACCGAAATCCGAAACAAACGGATAAGGATGCATACATTGTGCACCTCGGTGAGAGGCTGCGGGATATAAATACGCAGTACTCTAAGGAATGCGCCAGCCTAGACCTCCTTGCGGAGGAAGTGCAGGCAGAGATAATTAGGGCTTACAAATTGTCCTGCCCACTTAAAAGGAGGTCGGAGACAGGAAGAGCTACCCCATGGTGTACCCCAGATCTCAACTCCCTCAGAGATGAGGCCAGTAAAGCATATTAAAGCACGCAAGAAGTTAGCAGACACCAACAGTCTGTGGGAGTCCTGAGAAAGGAGGACGGCGATATGACCAACGACCTCCTGCAGAGTCTACATCTGTTGCTCAATGCTCACTTTCCTGGCTACACCATACTTTCTAAGCAAGTCAGGGGAGAAACTGGAATCACTTCAGGAACAACAGAAGATTGAGAGCTAGCCTATAAAGTGATAAATGAAGAAAACATACTAAAGGCAATTACCAATTTCCGCCTTTAAAGCACCCGGACCGGACGGCATCTTTCCCGCCCTGCTACAGTAGAGACGGGAAATACTGCTTAAGCACGTAGTGATGTTGTTCCGATCCAGTCTGACGCTGGGTTGTGTCCCAAAGGCCTAGAAACAAGCTAGGGTAGTATGCATACCAAGACCTGGCAGAGCTGACTACACTGCCCCCAAGGCATATAGGCATATCACACTTTCTTCGTTTCTTATGAAAACGCAGGAAAGAATTTGTGTATGGCACATAAGAGCGACAGATCTAACTAGACAACCCCTGATAATGTCACAACACGCATACGCCCGGGAAAATCCACCGACTCTGCCATACATAACGTAGTGAGCAGGATTGAGAGATCACTGGATATTAAGGGATCCGCACTGGGTGTTTTTGTTGATATTGAAGACGCGTTTGATAAAACCTCCATACCGAAGATATATAACGCGCTTAACAAGCGTGGAGTGCCATCTAAAATGTGTGACTGGATTGGCAATGCACTGGCCAACCGTATAGTTACACTAGAACAAGGTGGGAAATGGATCACCTGTAAAATTGACAGAAACTGTCCACAAGGAGGTGTCTTATCACCCCTACTATGGAACATAGTTCTGGACAGCCATCTCGAACAACTTCAGCAACTAGGCTTCTGTGTGAGAGCCTATGCTGATGATCTAGCCATGATTGTAAGTGGCAAATTCGAAGACGTTCTATGCGACCAAATGCAAGGAGCACTGAATACAGTTTCGCGGCGGTACAATGATCACTCCCTGTCGGTAAACCCTACCAAGACGGCGATGGTCATGTTCACCAAGAAAAAAAAGTGAGCAATAAATTATTGAATACGATGCTGCAGTACAGCGACGAGGTGAAATACCTGGGCATCACTCTCGACACCAAATTGACCTGGAAAAAGCACATCGACATCAAAACAGACAAAGCCATAAGGGCCTTTTGGCAATGCAGTGGGGAAAACCTGGGGGTTGAAACCGCGCACGACGATGTGGTTATACGCAGCCATCATAAGGCCCATGCTAACATACGGCGCTTTATTTGGTGGCCCAGAACCAAACAGCTAACTACGAGGAAGCGACTCTCGCAAGTGCAGCAGGCAGTCTGTCTAAGCATAACAGGCGCCATGCACGCTACTCCAACGATGGCGATGGAGGTCATGCTATGTCTTCCGCTACTTGATATTTACGTGGAGAGGGAGGCCGTGGCGACCACACTTCGCCTTCAAGGCAGTGGGATCTAGAACAGTAACCGCTGTGGGGAAGTCAGAGAATACTTCTGGAGGAGTGTCTGCAAAGACATACCTCTTTTAGACGCTGGTACTGACTACTATAGACCGACATTCATTCGGAATGCACCCTACACGGTTACCATTCAACCCACTAAAAAAATGAGAGAGCCGGCCATAAGGATCTACACAGATGGATCCAAAAGGGTGGATAGATCAGGGATTGGAGTCTTCTCCAGGACCCTGAAAATCCAATTAGAGACGATGGGTATAACACTTGCGGCTGAAAACATCATAAACAAAGCAAAGTGTCAAATGAAGCTATACTGATCCTAACGGACAGCAGGCAAACGCTACTGTCTCTGAAGCAACCACATACAACTTCAGAGACAACATTAGAGTGCCACAGAAAAGTCAGGCAAGCAGCAATCTATAACAACATTGAAGTTTGATAGGTGAAGGGGCACGACTTGAACACAGGTAACACAAGAGCTGACGCACTGGCAAGAGCAGCGGCTGGGATGGACATTCTCTCACCGGAGCCGCTACTGCGCCTTGCGCCTCTGTTTCTGTGCAATATGGTACAAACCAACGCACTGGAGAAACTCAGGAAGCGTTGGAATGACATCGAGAGCTGCAAGCTCTCTAAGGAAACACTATTGTATCCCAACGAGAGATCAGCGAAATAGTACCCGCAGGTGACCAAGGGTAACCTTCGGCGCATAACTGCCGCCCTGACTGGTCACTGCCTAAACACACACCTATACAGGATGAGAATAGTTGACTCTTCATCCTGCAGAGGGTGTAACATGGAAGTCGAGACTACCGGACATATTCTCAGCGATTGCCCGGCACTCTCGTCAACTAGAGGCTCCTTGCTGGGTAAAATATGGCCTACAATGGCCTACATAAGGGATCTACCCACCTCGGCTTTACTAGACTACCTAAACCAGGTAGGCTGGCTAAGCTGAGGCTGGGAAATTGACGAGAGGAAGCACAATGGGCCTAATGAGGCCTAAGTGCAGTGCAAAAATGCGCAATCCCCAAAGAACCAGAACCAGAACCCCGACGGACATTGGATCATACACTACGTGTTTAATGTTACATACAGTAATCTACTGCATATGTCCGTCAGGGTATTGATTGGGAAGTAGTTGTTTCCATGAGTATTTGATTTAGTCTTTCTAAGACGAAGTTGTAGATTGCGTAAAGAATCGCACTTTCAATGTTTTGTAGCTGTGGCGTAGATAAGGTTAAGGGGATCATTCCCCCCAAGAGTCTTGAAAAATAAGATAATAAAATATAAGGCTCATTTTCTGTTAGCGATATTGTTATAAATTTTATTTAATTTTTACATTTCCGTCATTTGTGAAAAAACCTGACGTGATACGAAATGTTGAAGGTCATTTTTTTCTTTCATTTCATGGAATTCAATTTGTCTCCTTTGTCATTTGTTATTTTGAACTTTATTTTAAATCAGTGTTTTTATACGCGTGGCGCATGAAGTAAAATTTCGAGTTGAGAAATGCCAGAAATTAGATTTCGCCTTCGGGCTTTTCTCAACTCAAAATTTTATTCCATGGTTAATCCGGGAGCGGAAAACACTCGTTAGAGAATAATCGACAGCTTTTTCAAGTTTTTAGTTAATTCATAAAAACTAGTTTGTTTCATTATCATTAGTTTAAAAAAAATATAGAGTTTCATTAATATCAAAGACTTTACTTTTAGTGAATTTTATAAGCACGAGTTATTGTTGATTTTCTAAATTTTCGCTAACTTAAAAAATATTGACGCCTTTTTTCGAGAAAAAAAATGTAATCTTATACTTACATAGAATTTAGTTTAGTTTGTAAAAAGGTGAAATCTGTTGAAACAAATTTAATAAATAAATCGAATTCAATTAAAATAAAACGTTAACAATAATAGTAGTGAATTTCGAAATAAACCAAATTAAAAAACAAATATCTTAAACATCTACAAAAATTATACATTTTTAATTAAAATAATAATTTTATATGTTAAATAATAACTATTATTTGTTATTAACACTGAACAATGTTGATACCGAGTTTAGAAAAGCCTGAAAATTTGGTAAGGTTGCAAAGCGCTACGTAGAGCTACGTTACGCGCTACGTGACTTAATCAAGGACTGGAAACACTCGTTCGAAACTTCAAACTGAACGATGTTCAAATACAACAAATACCTGAAAACTAATTAAACACTAAAAAAACTTTTTAAGTAAATCATCAAAAAATAACAAAACATAAAGAAATCATAAAAAGTATCAAAATCAGGGTTGTTATGTTTAAAACACATTTTTTATAACAGTGATTTAAACATGTTTATAAACAGAATTCGTGTTTTAAACGGTTTTGTTTTAAACATGTTTTAAATCAAACAGTTGTTTAAAACTTGTTTTAAACGTTAAATTTGTTTAAAAGGTTTCTTATATTATCTTAAATTTGCCAAATTATATTTTATACTACTTTGTTAAGATTTTTTGTTTACGTTTTTACAATTTAGCTTATTTGTTGAGGATATTTCAAATTACATTATTGAACATTTTATATTACAATAAAATATCACAACTGTGTGTACATACACTGCAAATTTTACGATATTCGTTGTTTTCGAAAAGATTTCAATTTGAATTATTAAACGAGGGTTTTCAACTCCCAGACTAAACATGAAGTAAACTTTCGAGTTTAGAAAAGTCCTGTGAAAATTTGTCTAGGGTCGCGCAGCGACCTAAGACACTTAATTGTCAACATTTAATTGTCAAAACCTGACTTTAATAGTGCATAATAGCAATCTACCGTAATTTTAGAGCTACAATCACAGGATTGCAGTCATTTAAAAGCCATATCTAACTAATATAGACATCTCGTCATCAATTTTAATCAGGGTTGTTAAAAAAACGTTTTTTATTTTTCATTTTAATTAAAACAAACAGTTTTTTTTACAAAACGTGTTTTTTTTCATTTAAACAGCGTTTAAAACATTAATAATTGAAAACATGTTTAAAACACGTTTAAAACGTGTTTAAAATAGAACATAAAGGGCAGTTTTTCTTATAGTATACATATCCCGATAATTACAGCGTTTTTTTAAATTTGCGGGAATTCGTTGTTTCAAAGTGGTTAATTTGAGGCTATTAACGAGTGTTTTTCTCTCCCAGACTAAGCATGAAGTAAAATTTCGAGTTTAGAAAAGCCTGAGAATTTGGATTGGCCGCGTAGCGAAACGGAGCGGCCAATCCAAATTAGGCTTTTCTAAACTCGAAATTTTACTTCATGCGCCACGCTTAAAAACATTGATTTACAATGAAGTTCAAAAAACATACATACAACAGCTAGTATAGGCAACCCAATATATGTTAAAGTTGCGCGACCCTCGACAAATTTTCACGGGACTTTTCTAAACTCGAAATTTTACTTCATGCACCACGCGTATATAACACTAAAATATTGTGAAATGTATGTATATTCCAGAAAATATCAAATATGTGTGCACAAATGTGATTTTTAAATACAGGGAATTTTTCTTTCAGGTATACAAATGCATACACTGTAAATATTACTACATTCGTTTTTTTAAAAGAATTTAATTTGAGTTTTCAGACGAGGGTTTTCCACTCCCAGACTAAGCATGAAGTAAAATTTCGAGTTTAGAAAAGCCTAAAAATTTGGATTGGCCGCGTAGCGAAGCGGAGCAGCCAATCCAAATTAGGCTTTTCTAAACTCGAAATTTTACTTCATGCGCCACACGATTAAAACACTGAAATATTGTAAAGTTTAAAACATACACCTTTAGCAATCTAATATGTAGATGTGAATAAAACGTGAGTCAAATTCTGCCCTGAACAAATTGTTTAAAACAGGCAACCCAATAACTTTAGCATATATTGGGTTGCCTATAAAAGCTGTTGTATGTATGTTTTTTGAACTTCATTGTAAATCAATGTTCTTAAGCGTGGCGCATGAAGTAACATTTCGAGTTTAGAAAAGCCTAATTTGGATTGGCCGCTCGGCTTCGCTACGCGGCCAATCCAAATTCTCAGGCTTTTCTATACTCGAAATTTTACTTCATGCTTAGTCTGGGAGCGAAGGACACTCGTTAAAATCCTCAAATTAACCGTATTGAAACAACGAATTCCCGCAAATTAAAAAAAAAAACGCTGTAATTATCGGGATTTGTATACTAAAAGAAAAAATGCCCTGTATGTTCTATTTTAAACACGTTTTAAACGTGTTTTAAACATGTTTTTAATTATTTATATTTTAAACGCTGTTTCAATGAAAAAAACACGTTTTGTAAAAAAACTGTTTGTTTTAATTAAAATGAAAAAAAAAACGTTTTTTTAACAACCCTGATTAAAATTGATGACGAGATGTCTATATTAGTCAAACATGGCTTTCAAATTACTGCAATCCTGTGATAGTAGCTCTAAAATTACGGTAGATCGCTATTATGCACTATTAAAGTCAGGTTTTTACAATTAAGTGACTGCAATATCTGTTTAATGTAACTATAGATGATTATGATAGTCGTCTTTTAGTGTTTTAATGACTGTAGATAACATTTGAACCTTAAAGTATTTGAAAATAAATATGGATGGCTAAAACAGTCAGATGTTGGAATTAGTGTGATCACAAATGACTATAATAGTAAAATTATGTAAAGTAAAGTAAATTTATTTACGGTAAACACCATTTGTACATAAAATTACAACGTAATATAATTAATTAAAAAAAATATATAAAAATCAACTATAACAGCTAATCGACGTAATTGTGCGTGTATATATAGTAATTATAGAAATAACATAAATTGAATAACATAAATCATAGAAATAACATTAATTGCACAAACTAGAAATGATGTTTCAGCCTAAACTTTAAATTAGATAGAGTTGTGTTGAAAAGGTCAAACCATGGATGGGCACAATATTCATTCGCAAGAGCCATTAAGCGAGTCATCGAATTGTGAGATCCGGAAACTGTCCTGTGAGACTCAAGATAAAATAATTGTTTTGATCTTGTTGTCCTGCATGGGACCAACAAATTTATTTGCTCCAAGAGGAAAGGTGATTCCAAAGATCCATTAATTATCGTTAGTAGTGTACATAAGTCAGATGTTATCCGGCGATCATGAAGTGTTGAAAGGTTTAGTTCGTTCAAGATGATCTCGTAGTCGCCGGGGACATGTTGATATCCTTTCTTGTATTCCATGAAACGAAGGAATTTCTTTTGAACTGATTCTACCAAATTGATATGCAAAGAAGTTGATGGTGTCCAGATACAGGTTCCGAATTCCAAATGACATCGTACGAGCGAACAGTATAAGGTGTACATACATTCAATGCTTAAGTTTCTTCCAAACTGCCTCACAAAACCCCACATTCGTAGAGCTTTGTTAGAAATATTTTGAATGTGTGTGGCAAAGGAGAGTTTAGAATCGAAGGTAATACCTAAATCCTTGATTGAATTAATCTTTGTGAGATTGGATGATCCGATGGTGTAGGTAAAGTTGACTTGGGTTTGGCGTCTTGTAGTGGACATTGAATAACATTTAGCGGTATTTAAATGTAACTTATTTGAAAAACACCACTCGTTGATACGACCCAAATTTTCCTGTATCAAGGCGCAATCGTCGATAGTATTTACTATTTTAAATAGTTTGAGGTCATCAGCATACAATAAACATTGACAATGTTTAATGGTCGTTGTTAAGTCATCAATAAACATGTTGAATAATATAGGACCACAATGTGAGCCTTGGGGAACACCTGATGTTACCGGAAAGGGGTTTGAAATAAAATTATTTATACGAACATGTAGAATTCGATCGGACAAAAACGATGACAGCCATTTTACAGTATCCAAGTTTACACCATACGCTCTTAATTTTTCTAATAACAGATTGCAGTCTATTCGATCAAATACCTTGGAGAAATCTGTATATATCGTGTCAACTTGACATCGTGATTCCAAGGCATTTGAGAGGTACTGTTTGTACTCTAATAGATTGGATGTAATTGATCTATTAGGCATAAATCCGTGCTGGTTGTCAGATATAAATTGCCGGGAAAACCATTGCAATTGGCGTGCTACTATTCTATCAAGCAATTTTGGAATTACTGACTGAATAGCTACACCCCTATAATTTTCAACAAGATGCCTAGATTCTTTTTTAAAAATTGGAATGACGTAACTGGCTTTCCACTTTGAAGGCATTACACCCAAATCAAGCGATTTTAAAAACAGTAAATAAATAGGGCGACAAAGTGAATATAAACAATTCTGGAGAAAGTAGCTTGAGATGGCATCAGGTCCTGATGAGAATGATGGTTTAAGGCTTGCAATAGAGTTAAAAACATCTTGAATACTAACAACCAGCCGGTTATCATAAATAGAATATGAATGGCTTACGTTATGTGAATCAGAGGTGTAATTTGAAACTGTATATACGGACGAAAAATATTCCGAAAATAGGTCGACAATACCAGAACCGGAGTCAGCAGTGGTATCATTGTAAGACATTTCTGAAGGATTTAGGATTTGATTTTAGAGATGATTCAACATGTGATAAATAATCCTTATAATTTAAGCTTATAAAGTTTTGCACTGCTTACGAATATCAGAAAATAAACAATAATCATCGTATGAACCACTATCTTTATACTTTGCATGAGCTGCTTTTTTTATCCGTATTAAGGATTTTAATTCGCTAGACATCCAGCGAGGATACGATTTATTACTACTATAAATATATTTGCAGGGAATTAAGCTCTCAATTGCTGAATTAATAATTGTGTAAAATTTGTCAACGTCCTGATCTATATCATCATTTGATAGTATTAAATCCCAATTAAATGTGTTAAAGTGCATATTTATTAAAACGTAATCAGCTAACTATCAAATATTTTTTTTCATATGTGGCTATGTTATTTACATGATCGACTGATAAGTTAATGTTATAAGCACAGTGATGAATACTAGTAGAAAGAAGTGGCTCAGCAGACGATGAGATTACTGCATTAGCAGCAGACGCAAAACATAAATCTAGAAAAACGCCCCGTGAATTTGGAATATTATTGATTTGATTGGCATTTAGGTAGCTATAACAATTTAAAAGCGTATTGGCAATAGTACAAGTAATAGGTTGGGTAGGGTTATACCATTTGATATGGGGTAAGTTGTAGTCACCACATATTAATATGTTGTTACAGTCATGTAGTTCACAGATGTCTTCAAGGCGAGTACAATGTTGTTGGTATTTGTCAATAGATGAAGATGGAGTAATGTACACCCCCCCAACTATGTGAGATATTTTATTTAGTTTAAACATAACGAAAATTTGCTCAATCGTGTTATCACATGAAATGAACGTTGATTTATAGCATTTTTTAATTGCGATTAAGATACCCCCACCTTTAACTTCACCATTTATGGAACGATCAGATCTGTAAATGTTATAATTAGATAGCTGGAGCTGACTACTTGGTATGCTTTCATAAAGCCATGTTTCTACAATAACTATTATATCATAATCGGTACTATTTACATTAATTAACAGATCGGTTAATTTTGTTCTAATGCCGCCACAGTTTTGAAAGTATATGTTTAGTTTTTTGTTGACGGTTTTGGCATGGCCTGACCTTTTATACTGTCCGATAAATACGGAACCCCATTACGGTACATAATGCGTAAATTGACTTCACTTTCCCGTTTTCTCGTTTCTAGTTCATTTTTTAACGTATTGTAGTGCTCTATTTGTTTTTTCGTGCGATCAGAACGAAAAATATGTTTATCACTTGAAGCCATGAAGTTACTACGTAATACTTCTTTTGCATCATTCTGTGATTTGAATATTATTTTCAACGGCCTAGGCCGACTGCCGTTAACTTTACCTAATCTGAAAGTTTTTAAAGGTTTTATATTCAAATTGCGAGCCTCGAGGATGTTACTGACCCCTAACATATCGCTATTTACACGTTCATTTAGTAGTGACGATGATGATTCATTGAAATTGAAAAGAATTGCATTACATAGTCTAAATTGTCTGTCTTCAAGCTCAGACAAAATCGTTTCGTAATGTTCGCCTGATAGTTCGTTCATTTCAGATATCTGGGAGTCATAGACTGAATGCTTATTTTCAAGTTGAACTAAACGAGATTCAATATTATCAAAGCGATTTGTAATAATTTTTTTTAAATCGACAATTTCTTCCTTGAATAAGTTGAATTGATCTATTATTAATTTATGCAAAGACTCGATTGTCAGTGACTCTTTGTTGTGACTAACGCATTTTGTACAGTACCACTCGGATTTAGAGGAAATTATATTCGTAAACTCTTCATCACATAACCCGCTGCATTTCGTATGAACATGTTTGCTACATTTCCCTGTGCATTTAATGCAAGGAGTGTTTGGAGTGACTGCACGATCGCATACCCCACATAAATTGACCATTTTAAATAAATATAAAAATAAAATAAAAAATTAACAAATTGTGAGAATTAAATAATTAGAGGAATACGTTGGAATGATTTTAACAAGGACACACTCTTCACACCAACGCGGTCTGTCGTGGTGACTAACAATAAAGACGAACGGGATGAATAGACCACGGATAGGTGATTGAAAAATGTAAACACGAGGAAAAAACACAAACCAAATGTCCACACACTACGACCTTGATAAATACTCAGGTATTGGGGATTATTTTAAGGTTAATCTTTAACGATCTAATTATTAATAGATAACTTACAAAAATTGTAATCGCTTTTAATGCCACAGTCAACTAAACACAAACTTATTGGATAATAACACTAATATTTGAGAATATGTTACTCATAACTAGCAAGAAATACGGAGCACAATTCACGTCGACAATTTCTTAGGCTAAAAAAAAAACAATCATGACTTTAAAGTAACCTCATTGCCAGATTTTGACTTTAATATCACTATAGATTCCAGAATAGTCAGACAGATAATATAAATCACAATAGTAGTGAAATTCAGCTACTAAACTGACTATAAATTACCAAATTAAACATAATTTAACTTTAAAATTACTGGATATTACCGTAAATGATCAATTCTACGATAATAGTGATCTTTTGTAATTCACTCCTGATAATGCTGTAAAACGCGAAACTAGTCGAGTAAATAGTAAAATAAAAAATTGTGAAACAAACCAAGTGTAATTTAATTTAAACCTTCATTATCAATATAATACATTTAAAGTTAGTATTGATTACTTTATTAGAAAGAATATCATATTAAATTGACTTAAGATGAGTATAATTGTCATATATTGGTTTTACACTGACTATAATAGTTAAATAGTGATTTTAAATTAAGTACAGATGACTCTAATATTCATAATTTACGTTTAAATTGAATTATGTCGACTATAATCGTCATATTTTAGCCTTAACATCACTAAGAATGACTAAAATAGTTAGATTTTGATCTAAAAAGACTAATCAGGGCCACAACAGTCAGAGTCAGAGAGAAAGAATAAATTGAATTTTATAAAACTGTATGTATCGTATGTGTGTGTTTGATTAAGGGTGGCCATCGGCTGTATCTCAGAAACTATCCATCGTAGCATCTTGCAGTAAAAAAATTCACATACGATACATACAGCTTTATAAAATTCAATTTATTCTTTCTCTCTGACTCTGACTGTTGTGGCCCTGATTAGTCTTTTTAGACCAAAATCTAACTATTTTAGTCATTCTTAGTGATGTTAAGGCTAAAATATGACGATTATAGTCGACATAATTCAATTTAAACGTAAATTATGAATATTAGAGTCATCTGTACTTAATTTAAAATCACTATTTAACTATTATAGTCAGTGTAAAACCAATATATGACAATTATACTCATCTTAAGTCAATTTAATATGATATTCTTTCTAATAAAGTAATCAATACTAACTTTAAATGTATTATATTGATAATGAAGGTTTAAATTAAATTACACTTGGTTTGTTTCACAATTTTTTACTTTACTATTTACTCGACTAGTTTCGCGTTTTGCAGCATTATCAGGAGTGAATTACAAAAGATCACTATTATCGTAAAATTGATCACTTACGGTAATATCCAGTAATTTTAAAGTTAAATTATGCTTAATTTGGTAATTTATAGTCAGTTTAGTAGCTGAATTTCACTACTATTGTGATTTATATTATCTGTCTGACTATTCTGGAATCTATAGTGATATTAAAGTCAAAATCTGGCAATGAGGTTACTTTAAAGTAATACATAATCTTACTATTATAGTCATTTGTGATCACACTAATTCCAACATCTGACTGTTTTAGCCATCCATATTTATTTTCAAATACTTTAAGGTCCAAATGTTATCTACAGTCATTAAAAAACTAAAAGACGACTATCATAACAGATTATGATAGTCGTCTTTTAGTTTTTTAATGACTGTAGATAACATTTGGACCTTAAAGTATTTGAAATTAAATATGGATGACTAAAACAGTCAGATGTTGGAATTAGTGTGATCACAAATGACTATAATAAACAGATATGACTATTGCAGTCACTTAATTGTCAAAACCTGACTTTAATATTGCATAATAGCGATCTACCGTAATTTTAGAGCTACAATCACAAGATTGCAGTCATTTGAAAGCCATATTTGACTAAAATAGACATCTTGTCATCAATTTTAATCAGAGTTGTTAAAAAAACGTTTTTTGTTTTCAGTTTAATTAAAACAAACAGTTTTTTTTACAAAATGTGTTTTTTTCATTGAAACACCGTTTTAAATATTAATAATTAAAAACATGTTTAAAACACGTTTAAAACGTGTTTGAAATAGAACATACAGGGCATTTTTTCTTTTAGTATACATATCCCGATAATTACAGCGTTGTTTTTAAATTTGCGGGAATTCGTTGTTTCAAAGCGGTTAATTTGAGGCTTTTAACGAGCGTTTTTCGCTCCCAGACTAAGCATGAAGTAAAATTTCGAGTTTAGAAAAGCCTGAGAATTTGGATTGGCCGCGTAGCGAAGCGGAGCGGCCAATCCAAATTAGGCTTTGCTAAACTCGAAATTTTACTTCATGCGCCACGCTTAAAAACATTGATTTACAATGAAGTTTAAAAAACATATATACAACAGCTATTATAGACAACCCAATATATGTTAAAGTTATTGGGTTGCCTATAATTACTGTTTTAAACAATTTGTTCAGGACAGAATTGGACTCACGTTTTATTCACATCTTCATATTAGATTGCTAACGCTGTATGTTTTAAACTTTACGATATTTCAGTGTTTTAATCGTGTGGCGCATGAAGTAAAATTTCGAGTTTAGAAAAGCCTAATTTGGATTGGCCGCTCCGCTTCGCTACGCGGCCAATCCAAATTTTTAGGCTTTTCTAAACTCGAAATTTTACTTCATGCTTAGTCTGGGAGTGGAAATCCCTCGTCTAAAAACTCAAATTAAATTCTTTTAAAAAAACGAATGTCGTAAAATTTACAGTGTATGCATGTGTATACCTGAAATAAAAATTCCCTGTATTTAAAAATCACATTTGTGCACACATATTTGATATTTTCTGGAATATACATACATTTCTCAATATTTTAGTGTTATATACGCGTGGTGCATGAAGTAAAATTTCGAGTTTAGAAAAGTCCCGTGAAAATTCGTCGAGGGTCGCGCAGCGACCCGAGACAAATCTTCTTCATGCTTAGTCTGGGAGCGAAAAACACTCGTTAATAGCCTCAAATTAACCGCTTCGAAACAACGAATTCCTGCAAGTAATTATCGGGATATGTATACTAAAAAGAAAATGCCTTTTATGTTCTATTTTAAAACGTTTTAAACGTGTTTTAAACATGTTTTTAATTATTACTGTTTTAAACGCTGTTTCAATGAAAAAAACACGTTTTGTAAAAAAAACTGTTTGTTTTAATTAAAATGAAAAAAACGTTTTTTTAACAACCCTGATTAAAACTGATGAGGAGATGTCTATATTAGTCAGATATGGCTTTCAAATGACTGCAATCCTGTGATTGTAGCTCTAAAATTACGGTAGATCGCTATTAGGCTTTTCTAAACTGGAAATTTTACTTCATGCGCCACACGATTAAAACACTGAAATATCGTAAAGTTTAAAACATACAGCTTTAGCATAGTAAAAGTGGCTAAGAGAAATTGCTGGAAATTACTTGTAAGTTTCTAGCTTTGCCACTAGAGGGCGCAATCTCGATCATACAAGTAAAAACAAGTTTTTATCAAATAAATGCCAAATTAAGCTACGTCAAAAATTTGAAATTCTTAATCTAGGCAAAATGATACTCAATTTTAACTATTTTCTCGTTTATGTAGCTTTTACATAAAACGCAGGGGAGAATGAAAATATCTAGCTGTTTAAATGCCTGTAACTTTAGTTAGGTTTTACCAAATCCAACAAACTTAGGCTCATTTAATAGATAATTAAATGCGGTATACAATGCACGTTACACAAATTTACTTTAGTTTAAATATTAAGCGCCAGAGGGCGCGATTAAAACAATCAATATATTATCTCAATTTTCTTTACACTATCTAATTGAAAGGTATATGTTAGTTACATTAGTTAATTAAAATGACAAATTCTGTGAAAACTGGCGGAACCCCAACTCGATACCTTTATCCTAGCCAGAGATATAGTGAAAATTTGACAGAATGGCGTATTTTGCATTAATAGCGCCCTCTGGCCATTAATATAATAACTGAAGTAAATCAAAGTACATAATAGTTTATACTGCCGTCAATTATCTTTTGAATCACTCTAAGTTTATTAAATTTGGATAAATTTATTTTAAGTTACAGTCATTTTAATGATTAGACTTATCTATTTTCCTCTGCATCTTATATAAAACCCCAAACTACGACAAGGTTGTTAAAATCGAGCAAAATTTAGCGTATATTAAGATTAATATATTTTTGACATAGCCTAATTTAGCATTTTTTATAAATACTTATTTTTTTATGCAAAGCTAGATAAAATTATTATATTCGTTATTTTGTTTTTATATAGTATTGTAATAAGTATTGATAATGAAGGTTTAAATTAAATTCAAGAAATATTGTAATAAGTGTTTTTTAATTGTAGTAAATATATGCATTTCTAAATATTCTACTAATCTCATACCCTGCTATAATTTTAGATTGTAAATGATCTTGGATTTACTTGCATACTCGCTTAACATAACTTATAAATGGGGAAAAAGTAATCTCCGTTATTCTTTTAATTCTCGTTTTTGACCTCTTGGACATAAAACAAAAGAGGCAAAAGACCTACTAGATATTAAAATATATTTTTATATAGTGCGCGGTTGGAAATCGGCAAATCTACTAAACTTTTTGCTATATCTTCGGTTAGGATAAAGATATTAGGATAAGGTTCTTTACAATTTAAATTTTTTTAAAAAATCTAGAAAATATCGTTATTGTTCCAAAAAGGACCTCTGACGGTTACTATAAGAATTAAATTAAAGAGAGTAAAACGTTTTAAAAAGTGCACTCTATTACCTATCAAATGAAACTAATTTTAATAATTTTGGTTAATCGTAACTAAAGTTACATGCAGTTCAATAATCACACTCTCCAGCTCTCCCCTACTTTATATATGCGAGATAAAGAAACAAGTGAGTAGTAAAAATTGAGTAAAAGTCAGCGAAGGTTACGATTTGTATATTTTCAATCTAGCTTAATTTAGCAGTTTTATGATAAAAACCTATGTTTCTGTTTGGCGATAAATGTTACGCCCTCTAGCCGCTAAGATAAGAACTTAAAAATAATTTCCAGTGATTTCTCTTGCTCACTTTTACTGTGATTTTTTTTACCGTAACATGGTACGCTGCATAGTTTCTGAGATACAGCCGGTGGCCACGCTTATTCAAACACCAGGTATACTTAAAAGAAAAAAAATTGCAAAAAAACTTATAACTAACAGGGCTAGATAATTAAACAAATATATTTATATTGAATTAAAGATGCAAATACTAAGAAAACTCTATTGCACATCGAAAAACAAAATAACATGTTTAAAGGGGCTTAACTTTTATTATCAGGTAAAACATGTTGCACTGTCTCTTAAAGTGTTGTTTTGTTTTTCAATATTTCATTTAACCTCGTTCTTACGATTTTCAATTAGATAACCTTCGTATATTAACAACAAAAACACTGATTAATTTAGCTATATTATTATCAAATTACATGTTTTAATTTGCGGTTTCGGTCGATTAATTGCAATATTTTTGCTGTCACTTTATTCCGATTTAGTAGATTCTAATATATGTTGTATATGATAACAAAATAATAAAATTAAGGACGCCTGCTCGTGTAATAAATCGATTTGTTTTTATTCATATTCGTCACGGTAATACAATAATGACCAAAATACACAAAGTACATTTATAGTAAAAGTAACACGACAAAATAAAAACATAATCGATTTAGTGATGTGACCAAAAATAAACACAGAAAATCAATTTCAGAAATAAAAAATCTGTTTCAAGTTAATTATAAAAATATTATGAATTGAAGAAATATGACAATTTAAAATAATAAATTACTGAGATTTAAATTTTCGCACAAAAAACAGTATTAGTTCAAACTTCACAATATCTTAATAGTTTACACGCAAAATTTCACTCCATGCTTAATCAAGGACTGGAAACACTCGTTAGTAATTTAAAATTAAACGTATTTACAAAAAACTATGAATACCTCAAATTTTGCATGCGTCGGGATATGTATACTTAAAAGAAAACAAGTTAACTTATTTAAAAAATCTTAAGATTATCTTATGTCTTTCATGTGTTTCCTCCTGTTAAATTTGTTTTCAAGTTCAATATATACTTTAGGTTTTAAATACTTTATTATTATTTTGAGCAATATCGGTCTACTAATAATAATTATATTGAGTTTAGGGAACAAACCCTCGATTGGTCTCCGTGTCTATTACTTTAGAAAAGCCTAAACACATCTGTTCGAGGTCATAAATTCATATGTTATTTTTTTATAAGAACGAACAACGATCAATCTTCCAGAATAATGAAAATAAATCTTTGAAACTCATACATATTGCACATTACATGAATCCCTGCAATACTTCCATAGAAAACATGATTTTTTCTTCATATTGCTTTAATTAATTGAAGTAAGTAAGTATTATAGACATGTATTAATCTAAAATAAATGATAAATAAAATTAATCGTTGCTTAGAAATCTCCATACGAGCAATTTAAATGTTGATTATGCTTTTAATAAATAGGGGGCACAAAAAACATGAATATATATTTTATGTTGCCAGAATTTAACTGTTTCAATAATATAAATACAGGGAATTTTCTTTTAGGTAAACATATGCATAAGCTGTACACTTTCCGACATCCGTTGTTTTTTAAAAGACTTCAATTTGAAGCTATAAACGAGTGTTTTCCACTCCCAGACTAAGCATGAAGTAAAATGTCGAGTTTAGAAAAGCCCCGTGAAAATTTGTCGAGGGTCGCGCAGCGACCCGAGACAAATTTTCTGGTCTTTTCTAAACTCGAAATTTTACTTCATGCGCCACGCGTATAAAACAATGATTTCAAGTGACGTTCAAATATACATAAATTTCACAGTATTTTAGTGTTATATACGCGTGGCGCATAAAATAAAATTTCGAGTTTAGAAAAGCCCAGAAAATGTTCACGGGGCTTTTCTAAACTCGAAATATAACTTCATGCTTGGTCTGGGAGTGGCAAACACTCGTTTAAAGTTTCAAATTGAACTCTTTTAAACAACGAATATCTAAATATTTGAAGAAAATAATCTGAATTTAGAATACGTATACTTTAAAGAAAACCTCCCTATATATACTCATATGGAATATCAAACCAAAATCATTAATAGTGAAGGCATCTATTTCGTTATACAGTTGTATGTATGTCGATAGAAATTAAAATCGTGAATATTTATTCAGTTTACTTGTATCTTCTGTAATTCAATTCCCGTTCATTCATTCGCACGGCGCTATGTAAACAAACAAACAACGCGCTCCGCACTCATCATTTTTATTATTCGTTGTGATAAAATTCGGCAGGAACTATAAACCAATACGTAGTCAAAACTACTTTCTGCAATTTTGCTATTTTTTCGCCATCTCGTATCCCAGAAACACACAACCAGCAAAAAGTGGCACTCTTATAACCAGATCTTTCAGAGAACGATTTGAATTCGTTATTTATTGAAGATTTCAAAAGCAGTTTTATTTTGTTATTTTTAATGTATTTATATTTATTTACCTACAAATTATAATTTTTATTACTCTGAGCATAAAGCTAATTGATTTCTACTTTCCCCGTGTGTAATACAAAGGGAAAGTATTGTTTTCGTGAAAATGTTTGTGAAAACTCTTAGTTTTCACTTAGTTTTGAAATCAGTGAAATAATGTTTGCCCTATTTCGTTTTTTTTTTGAGAATAAAAATTATTGAATTAACTGAATCTGAATAATAAAGAAAAAACAAACTTGGATAAACTTACATAAAATATCAAATCAAAGTTCAGATTTCAGATGATTGGGGGATTTATTTTGTTAGAACATTTGTAAAAAAATCCAATCAACATAAAATTCACATAATGTACTTAGAATTGATTGCACTTACATCTGCTTTAAGGGTATTATCGCAGTGTAACACGCCGATCGTGTTGGAAAGACCCACATAGTTTAGAGTAGCTCATCCGATGCCAAATTTACAGGACAAGTGGGGCGAATACAGTCAGAGAGAAAAGCGGCAGTTCACTGTGCATTTGTGCATTGCTCCTTGGCATGAACGGATAGGGTCTCGCGTCGCGTGGAATAGACGAAAAAAAAAAGCGTATAAAAAAGACGGATCGAAGGAAAGTGTCGATTCGTATTATTTAAACACGCTGATAATACATACAAGCTATGTATTGTTTTCAATTCGTTAGAAAGCGATCCTGTGTTATTTTTCGGTATTTACAAAACCGATGATTCTTATTCTTGTCATTATAACTAATTATTTTTACTTTTAAGACTCCAGTTTCGACAGTTGAACAAACTATGTGTTTCATTTTATTAAATTAGAGATTATTTCTTAAAAATATAATAATAAAATAATTCATGTTCATAAGCTCCTTGTGAATATTTATATGCCGGATATACAGAGAGTTTTATGTAACACAGAACATTTTCATAACGAGAATTTGTCTTTTAAGTATACAGAAGCATACGTTGAACATTTGCCGATGCTAGGTTTATTAAAAGAATTTAATTTGAAGCTTTAAACGAGTGTTTTCCACTCCCAGGCTAAGCATGAAGTAAAATTTCGAGTTTAGAAAAGCCTGAAAATTTGGTTTGGTCGCGTAGCGCGAAGCGCGGAGCGGCCAAACCAAATTTTCAGGCTTTTCTAAACTCGAAATTTTACTTCATGCGCCACCGGTACTAAACACTGATGCAACAGAAAGTTTATCGGTGTGTTTTAAACTTCGTAATTTGTCAGTGTTTTGTACCGGTGGCGCATGAAGTAAAATTTCGAGTTTAGAAAAGCCTGAACATTTGGTTTGGCCGCTACGCGCTTCGCGCTACGCGACCAAACCAAATTTTCAGGCTTTTCTAAACTCGAAATTTTACTTCATGCTTAGTCTGGGAGTGGAAAACACTCATTTCAAGTTTCAAATTATTTTTTTTAACAACGAGTATCTAAAGATTTACGACATATACTGTGTAATTCTCACATGTATACTTGAAAGAAAAACTCCCTGTGTGTACAAATTGAGGCATTAATTGCGATTGATTGGCTACAGTTTTTAATGGTCATAGAGGCAACCCAATTTACACATAACTTAAAAAATAAAGGTGTCAAAATTGTATTGGATGAACATGTTCGGTGTTATATTAAACTCTCTGTATATGAAAAAAACGGAACATAGGATTTTCAATGATATTTTTTATATAGGAATATTATCTTTGATAACTGCTATTGCCATGAAAATAATGTGTATTAATTTGGCCTCTGCCAAATTGGGTAAATACCCCAGATTTTGGGGAGAATTTCAATTTTTATTTTATCCAATATTCTAGTTTTTATGAATGCAACAAATAAATAATAGATTGAAAAAATTTAAACGGACAGCTGCCCTGTTTTTTTATAATTAGTACAGGGTTTACAAAATGATGATGTGTATAAATAGAGGATTATAATAACATTTAATTACAATTCATTTATTCCTTATTTACTTACTATCAAAATATGACTCATCATAAATCAGCCAAAAGCAAGAAGCTTGTTATTTGAAATGCATTATAATAACTACCTTATTATTATTATAGTTCTATTTTTTCTAAAATAATTAACAATGAATATGCACGCAGTTAAACCCTACATTTTTGTAAACATTCGTCAAACATATATTACCTGTGCTCAGTAAAAAATAGTTGATTTGTAACATTAATCTACGACAACGTCATATTGGTGATGTTATTCTCACTGTTCTTATAGTTTTGATATCATTGATTCGTTGATGAAGTCGCAGTTGGTTCAAATATGTCCGATTGCTAGAAACTTTACAATTTACTTTAATAGTTTTATTGCGAGAAGTTTAATGGCATTTAACAACTGTTTTAACAACGAAATATTTGAGACGAAATAATGATTTGAACAAGACTGATTGTTATTCGATTGCTTCTGCTTATTAATCAGCTTAAAACACTTTAAAAATAATTTAATAATACCGACACTGTCAAATAATTAGGAAAGCCAATATTAAAGGTATATTACACATCTTTATTTAAATTAGTGAAACATTTCGTGTTTTCTATATTAGTGAACATGCAGTATAAAAAAATACTTATTCCATTAGTAGTCAGAAAGCATAAAAATAAAACACTAGTACAATAAAATATCGATTACAATTGCGAAATATTAATTTTACGAGAATAAATGCTAACGACGCGAGCCGTTTTTGTTAACTATGATTGAGAAAAGAAAATAAAAACAAACGCGAAGCCCCGCAGCGTTCACCGGCCCAGGGATAAACGCTGGCCGCATGCTGCCCGCCCCTCCAATAATTGTGCAGATGAGTGTACAACGCGTTCAACTAAGAGAAGATCCGCAAGGCGGCGGTATTTTACGGTCTTATTTATTAAGATTTTTATTTTAACCTGACTCGGGCATGAGCTATCGCATCCTTATAAAATGTTCACATTATATTCCTTATAGTATAAACTAGTAAGATATGGGAATATTTTTTTTAATTTTGAAAAATATAACATTACTTTTTTCATACCTATGAAAGCAAATTGTTTAAAAAAAAAGTACTTTGATATTTTACTAGATAATTGAGCTTAATATACGCTTTCAAAATTTCAACTTTCTAGGATCTTTAGATTTTAAATAAACCTGACATTAAATTTCAGACCTCTGTTAGATTCCCCTTAAATAATAATTATTTATGTACCAAGTCAGTAAAATAAGACTTTATCGAACGAGTCTGAGGTTATGAGACGAGCGAGCGGAGCGAGCGAGGTGAATAAAGACGAGTTCGATAAAGATATTTTACTGACGTGGTGCATACAAAATTTTATCGCCAATCTTAAAAATAAATGAAAAAGTATAGGATTTTTTATTTAAATTAAAAAAAAATAGAAAATATGTATTATTATTTAAACAAACACTACGAATTAATCAAGATATTAAACCACTCTATTTGTTGTATATGTGGAAATTGATGGTGCATCCTGTGGCATTATTTAAATTTATTCCTGATGTTGACCCATCAACGGAAAAATTTTGTGGAAAATGAATATTTTCATTTTGATGTAAAGTTGTGGCAGTGTTGTCATTGATATCAAAACGGTGCGCAATTTGATCACCACCCAAAATCGTTTTTGCAATCTTCGTTTTGTTCAATATTGATTCCTCAACATAGGACTCAGCAACGGTATCACTCTTCCACCCTCCATGACGTTTCAAATTTTCTTTGCTGCCCCCTGCATTAGCAAACAAAGTAGCAGACGACCTCCGAAAACAATGACCAGTATATTCTGACGGATTTGGCAAATTTAAATAGTTCGCAATTTTACATGGTATGTTTCCAAAAGTGTGGATACCCACAGGCTGCACTGTGCATTTACTTTTTCTATATGTAATAAAAAAATCTATCATGTTTGGTCTGTGCGGGACGAAGTTTGGCATATTTTTTATATAACTCAATCGGTTTAACGTGTCCTTCGAACTCTGATGTTACGACAAATACTCTTGGTTTATTAGTTTTCGTGTGTCTTATATGCACAATCAATACAGTATCCTTGTCTTCTATATCATCAACTTTAAGATTTACTAATTCATTATTACGGCAGGCTCCAGCAACGCCAAAAATAACACAAATCTAAAATAATATCTACATTAATAACAAATATGCTTCGATAATTGATTACTATCTTACCTTCATCATTAAATATATTTCATTTGGTGCATTCAATAGAAACTGTATTATTTCTTCTTGTGTGAGAACTTTCGATTTTTTTGCCGTATAATTTTTTGATTTCTGTTTAAAAAACGCCGTAAGTTTCTTATATTGGCTTATATCAACGTCGTTTTTTACCGAAAGAGATGCTTTTAACATAGAATAATATGACCATAATGTTGCTGCTTTATATTCCTTGGATTTTTCAGAAAAATATGTCAAGAGAACGTTTTCGCTAATTTTTTTAATGTTATTTCTGTCACACCAACTTGTGAATAAATCGTGTTGACGATTATAAATATGTCTAGACTTACTTGGAAGAATTTCGAGCGTTGTTTCTATCGCTCTTTCGCGTATTTCTGGTGGAGTACATGGTGTTTCAAACTCTTCACTACTCATGTTTTTTTTTGACAACTAAACTGACAGGATTCGACCTCCTTAGATTTTGTTAGTATTGTCCCATAATGTTACTTGTTGAAAGTAGTAAAATAATGGGACGGTTTAGTGCCGCAAATGGCGATAATAATAGATGTATTTAGTGCCGATTGGCGATAAAATAATTTATCTCAACGCATTTCCTTAAAAAATGATTGAAAAGGCTGATAAATGTTCAAAGTTCATCTTCACTTTTATATAAATATAACAATTTAATCACTTTCAAATATATATATTGTGCATTTGCTACAATTGTTTCGCCACACTGTGGGTTCTTCAAGAGAACAAATGATTTCCTTAAAATTTTAGGCCAAAGTTGAAATTATAAAATAATTTATATATTCGATCAACAAAAAATTTAAAGAATCTACAGAGAAATAAATGAACTTTAATTTTCCATAATATAGTTAAATATCTTCACCAAAAAATCACAGATATTTCTATTAAATTTAGAAACAAGGTAAACTAACTATTATTCTTAGAAAAACGATCTTGAGACATCCAGCTTGAATAAGTATTCTCTAAAAATATTGTTATTAAAGACCGTTTTGACTTTAAGTGCTTATACTAAACACAATTTTAAATCCAACAAAACGAACTTTAGCTTAAATTAGATCCTATTTAATCGCAATCACGCTGTTTTGCGAATGAATTTATTATAAGTAAAACCACTAGAGATTTATTGTTTTCAGGCAAAAATTGAATACTTCATGATAACTTTGTTGTTTAGAAATTTAACTGAAGTAAAGCGGTGTATTAAATCGCAAGATTGTTGAGCGAGTTGGTGACTTTGCTCAAGTAAAATTTTCAAAAAAATAACAAAGTTTGAGTGAAATATTCAAAATTTGCTTGTATTAAAAATTACACTGGAGTGGTTTCCGTCACGGATATTTTACGAGAACGCATTCGTAGCACACTTGCACTCAACATCCTTAAATGGAGCGAAATTGATTTTAAGGTTAATTTAAAATATTATTAGGTATTGCAAAAAAACTGCAAACTGCTTTAAAATACCAAAGCTTGAGTGTTTTGTTGGACAGATCATCAACTTTTTCGTTAATTTCTACTTAATTTCTTCATTCTTGGTATCAAAGCGAGACATCTTAATTAGTTTTATTCGTAAAACGAATGCTACCAACTGTTGACGTTTTAACTTGATGTTTGTGTGAGTTACGATTCACGAGAAGTGTCTCAAGGTTTTCCTAATTTGTAGTGCTTTCTGTACCAATACATGTAATACGAAAATAGTTCAGATTGTGTGTGTGTAAAAAGAGACAGAAAACTTCAAAATACGTCTGCTATGGTTTTTAGATGGAACATATGAAAACATATGTTCCGACATGCAGCTTTTAAATGTTAGGGTTAAACGTCACATTTTGACAATATCTTCGTAAAAATAAATCTCCAAAAACTCAGCCACAAATCATTTTAATTAATATGAACTATCGTTTTAAAAGTGAGTTTAAGTTGTATAGTTCAGATTTCCACATCTACTAAATAATTCAGGTATTTATAGAAATAAATAATGCATTTATGTTTATTTTGTATAAGCTCAAATTAAAGTGTTAGTTAAATCGAATACATATTCAGAATATAATACTGGATATTTAATTAAAACACTTGGTTTGTTTCACTAATTTATATTTTCTCCGACGTATATTATATTCAAAAATGTTTCACCACGGGTTAAGTGAGAAATTAATTAAAGATATAGTAAGTGCCAGTACAGCAATTCTCATAACTATGTACAAAAGAAACCTAATCAAGTTCGCCAAATTCAACAACCATTTATGGTTTATCAAAGTGTGCCGTTGCGAAGGAATAATTCCCAAATCCATGAAGATTCACATTAATCAACAAACAAACGAAGCCAAGAAAGTTATCGAACTAGCATATAAACAGTGGTTAGATCTTGAAAGTAAAAAATGGTACAGCAAAAGGGACACAACATCACACCTTCTAAAACTGTTACACACGAGACTAGCTATGCAGATCCATCCAATAGAATTTGACATCATAGACCGGAACTTCAGAGAAGAAGCCAACTCCATCGGTCATCAACACTACATCAAACAAAAAGCATTATCACTCCTGATAATGCTGTAAAACGCGAAACTAGTCGAGTAAATAGTAAAGTAAAAAATTGTGAAACAAACCAAGTGTAATTTAATTTAAACCTTCATTATCAATAAAAAGAGAAGCTAAACAAATTAAACGAAGAGAAACATAAACGAACGCGGAAAACTTCAAAGCAACTAAATGAAGAAAATATGGGTGAGCATTGTAACGTTAAATTTTACCCCAGAGTGCAAAATATAAGCGATTTGGAATTAACATCAAACGAATTAAATTTGTTAGAAAAAGGTTTAAAATATAGCCCTCATATTAGTAATAGCTCAATTATTGAGGATTTGGGTATTAATTCAGAAATAATATGTAATAACATCCAACAAGAAAATGACAGATTATTGACAAAAAACAAAATAGCCAAATTGATAAGAGAACATAGAATAAGTAAAAAATCAAAAATATCAGAACACAGAATAATAGAAAGCCTAAAAAAGAAATTAAAAAACGAAAACTTAATCATAACAAAGGCAGATAAAGGGAACACTGTAACAATTTTAAGTAAAAAAGATTACGTAAACAAATTAGAAACCCTATTAAACTCTCAAAACTTTAAATGCATAAAAATAACCCAACTAACAAATATCAAAGAGAATTAAAAACAAAGTTAAAACAGTGCCAGAATTTAATACCAAAATCAGATCTTTATAAATTCATAAAAATGAATCCTAGAGCCCCGGTTTTATACGGTTTACCGAAATTGCACAAGGACGGGATTACGATGAGACCGGTGGTCTCATATCTATATGCACCAACATACAAACTATGTAAATATTTAACTAAAATATTGCCGGGATTTATCAACTTTTCTTCACCGTATTCAATTAAAAATTCAATAGAACTTGTAAAGAAATTAAAAAGTGTGAATGTCCCGCCAAATGCAAAACTTTTATCATTCGACGTAAAAAGTCTCTTTACGCCTATACCAACTAAACAATTAAAAACAATATTAGTCGAATTAATTGATAATACAACCTGATACACACAAATTAGAGATGAAAACTCTTGTCAACATTTGTATAGACCAAAATTATTTTGAATTTAACAGCAAAATATTTTGCCAAACAGACGGTCTGCCGATGGGTTCGCCTTTATCGCCTCTATTAACGGAAATTTTCATGTCTAATTTTGAAGAACACTTATTTAAAGATAACAGGTGTAAAAATATTGTTTATTGGGCGAGATACGTAGATGATGTGTTTTGCATTTGGGATGGTACAACACGACAATTAAACGCTTTCACAAAATTTTTAAATTCCATAAATAATAATATTGAGTTTACCACAGAAATGGAACTCAACAATAGCCTAAATTTTCTAGATTTGACCATTTTTAAAACAATAGATAACGCCCTAGAGTTTAAAATTTACAGAAAAGACAGCTTTACTGATGTAATTATCCCTAGTAGCTCCAATACTCACCACAAAATAAAAAACAGTACCTTTCACTCTTGAATTCACCGGCTTATACATATTCCACTTAACGAAAATAACTTTAATTTAGAATTAAATACAATAAAAACTATAGCTACTAATAATGGCTACAATGAGCAACTAATTAATAACTTAGTAAAAAAGAAAAAATTAAAACAATTCAAAAAATATTTTTATTGCTAAACAAAATCAGTTAAAACAATTTGGCATAGATTGGATTTTGTTAATAATCTTTCTGAAAAAATCACACAAAATTTTAAGGGGTATGATTTTAATGTTATAATGACTAATCCAATAAACCAACAAAGACTTCTAGTTAATAACAAATCAGCGGTCGATAAACTTGACAAGTGCGGCATTTATGAAATTAAGTTTGGTGATTGTGATAACATATACGTAGGTCAGACTGGAAGAAATTTTAGAACACGCTTAGAAGAACATAAAAAATCAATAATTAATAAAAAATGTTCAACCGGATTCGCACAGCATTGCAGAGAAGAAAATCTTATTTTTAACACAACAGATTGTAAAATTTTATACCCAGGCAATAGGGGTCGATACTTAAATTTCCGTGAGGGACTGGGAATTAGGAAGGCGCTAAAGCGGGGAAAGCCGATTGTAAATAATATGGAAGAGCTTTGGAACTCTCCGATAGCGTCCGCCCTTATGGCCGATATTTTCTGATAGCCTGTATTTGTATATAAATAGTTGTTTAGATATTTTTTGTACATTCCTCCCCGAAGATGACCAATGGTCGAAACTAGTCGGAGAAAATATAAATTAGTGAAACAAACCAAGTGTTTTAATTAAATATCCAGTATTATATTCAAAAATGTTTCACCACGGGTTAAGTGAGAAATTAATTAAAGACATATTCAGAAGATTTCGCAAACAGTTATCGGATTAATCTGTTAATATAACATGTAGGCCCGTATTCATAAAGATACGTATAATGAATGATTACGTAACGGGCCGTTATAATTTAACGATCATTAAATATAACATCGTATTCATAAATATAACGAAGGAAATTAAACAAATGATTTCGTAACATGAGATGTAGGGAATTTCAGTAAGATTTTCCGGTCCTAAACGAACTTCAGGTGATACATAATAGTATTGCTTATATTGGCATTTGCGTTTCTAACCTATATTGTCTTTACTGTAAACGCAAATGAAACGTATTAAGGGAAAGAATTTCTCTGATAGAGAAATGGGCCTGCTACTTGATACCATTGAAAAGTACGCAAGAATTCTCGAAAACAAAAAAACGGATGCTGTTAGTAGCAAGGACAAAGCAGCCACGTGGGAGAAAATTCGCATGGAATTTAACAGTGGAAATGGAGCGGAACCACGGAGGACAACGCAACAATTGAAAAATTGTTACGACAATTTTAGTCGTAAAACTAGGAAGGAAAACGCAGAAAATAGGGTATTTTTATTATTATTGATTGCATGATAATGCATAATAATTATTTTGTTTAAATGTATAGGCACAGAGGTACGCTACTGGAGGTGGACAGTACATAAAGGTGCTGAGTGACAACGGAGAGCGTCTACAAGGGTTACTTGCTGAAAGATTCACATCAAAAGTGAATCCGTACGATAGCGAAGCAAGTTTTCATGCAGTGCCTGATGAGGCTGTAGTCTGTGTGATTGAGTCAGATATTCGTAACGATATCACGGGCAGCAAGGAAGAAATTAGATTAACCCCTGCTATTGAGGAGGATGTTGATACCCAGGTATATTCATTACCCCCTAAAACATCATCAACCCCAAAATGTGCCAGGAAAACCAGTGCGTCAAATGTTTATGAAGGTTTGACTGACATTGTCAATACGAGAAAAATAAAATGTTCTGAGAACGAAACATATCTTTAGAAGAAGAACAAATTAGTCCTGGAGACAGAAGAGATAAATAAAAAAAAATGCATTACTTAAAAGCAAAATATTGGAGGTTGAATTACGATCAGTTGAACTAAAAATTAAAATGCAACAGAGGCAATTAGAATTACTTGGAGAGGCAGATCCAAACAAAATTATCTTTTAAAAATATGTGTTATCTTTACTTTTAATACACATTACACTGTGGATACATTGTTTATTATTGTTTGTCGAGTTCTTGTATTATCATTGTGTTGAACATTGGCTATTAGCATAATTTGATAGGCTTCCTCGTCAATTTGTATAACAGGGTCTGCGGCTGGCAAATTGTCGTTTAGATTAATTGCAACATTATGCAATACAGCAGTTCAATTTGAAGCTATAAACGTGTGTTTTCCACTTTCAGATTAAGCATGAAGTAACATTTCGAGTTTAGAAAAGCCTGAAAATTTAGTTTGGTCGCGTAGCGAAGAGGACCCGCCAAACCCAATTTTCAGGCTTTTCTTAACTCGAAATTTTACTTTATGCGCCACGCATATTAAACACTGACAACACTGAAAATATTGTGAACAAGTGAACTCCACTTGAAATCAGTGCCTTATACTCGTGGCACATGAAAAAAAAATCCGAGTTTAGAAAAGCCTCAAACTTTGGTTTGGTCGCGTAGCGCAACGCGACCAAACAAAACTTTAAGTCATTTCTAAACTCGAAATTTTACTCCATGCTTAATCTGGGAGTGGAAAACATTTATTTAACGCTTCTAATTAAACATAAAAAAAATAACGAATATATGATAATTCACAGCATTTGAAAAAAGTAGATAAATTGTACATGTAACAATCGACCAAACTTTATTACATTATAGAGGCAGATGCCTATTCAAAATGTATATCCCTAACTAGCCAAATAAATACGGGGTAAAATTAGTTACAATGTGTGATGCAAAGACATTTTATATGTGTTCAGCCAAGCCCTATATAGGAAAAGAAGACAGACAATCGCAATATTCTATTCCCATGAAATATGTTCTCTATCTCACAGATTCTATAAATGGCACAAATCGACACTGCACAATGAATAACTGGTTTAGCTCTTGTGAGGTAGCAGATCAGTTACTAAAAAACAGTCTAATCGTGGTCGAAACAATGCGGAAAAACAAAGCAGATATACCAAAGCAACTAATAGAAACAAAAGGAAAAGAAGTAAATTCTTCATTGTTTTTATTTGATAAAAATCCCAAAAGAAATAATACAGTTATTCTTTTGTCTACCATGCATACTGATGATACTGTAGATGCAGAAACTAAGAAGCCTGAAATGATTTTATTCTACAATCGTACTAAAGGAAGTGTTGATTCATTTGATCAACTTTGTCACTCTACGAAAAACTCGCAGATAGCCACTCAGAATATTTTATAGTATGATAGATGCTGCAGGGGTTAACTCATTTGTAATTTATAAATGTAACTTACCCGGCAATATAACGCCTAAGCGTTCAGATTTTTTAAAACAGCTGTCATTTTCTTTGGCGAAAGAACATTAAAAAAAAGGATGCACAATAGTCGACTACCAAGAGAAATACGTAGCAATATTCGCCAGCTTCTAAATATAGATGAAGTCGATAATGATTACAAAAGATCTGAACGCCCTTTGGGCCGTTAAAATATTTGTCCTCCTAATAAAAATAAAAAAGCGCGAAATATATGTGAGCATTGCAATAATAATAATAATAATAATAATAATAATAATAAAATTTATTGTCCATTGATGTACAATCAGTAACAGGCACATATAAGACATAGTCACAGATAACAAATATTTACAGCTAATTACTAACATAGATGAAATATTTATTTAAATCGTAAAACGCTTTCTCGGTAAGAAATTGCATGAGCATTTTTTTAAACAAAGTTATCGATGGTGCATCTCTAACAGATTTTGGGAGATGATTAAATACCGTAGCACCGAGCACCGGAGGTGATCGTTTTGTGACATTTAATCTGTATGGTGGTATATATATTCTTTCATTATATCGGGTTTCATATGAATGGATGTGTTTCGCTATGGCAAAATCTGACTTATTTTTAAAAATGTATATACTCAATTCGTATATGAATAAACATGGTAAAGTTAGTAAAGCATATTTAATAAAAATGATGTTTTGCGATCTATACCAGCCATGGATCGTATACATCGTTTCTGTGATATGAATACCTTCTTCCACGATGAGGACGCTCTCAGCATTTGCATAGATTGCAAGTAAGTGCCTGCATTTTCTATAAATATCATTTATTGGTATATTGTTTAACTGTACTTTAGATTTTTTTTTAGTTTTGTGTTAATTTCGACTCGATAACTTATGTTGTGTATGTTGTTATTTTCACTAAGAAATGCAGTGTTGTGTTCATATTTTAAAAATTAATACTTTTGTTATTTATTTCTGTTTTATTTGTCCATTTTAATTATCAATAAATACAACTATTATAAATTAATATAAACAATGTTATTTTATTATAAATAAACTTGATATTTCATTATAATATGGTGTTCTATATGACGCCACGTTGTGGTTATTGTAACATCAATTCCACGTTGTGGTTGTAGGGTTAAACAACACTAAGTATTCAAACTATAACTGAGGTTGACGTGTTTAAAGCTTCAAAACGGTTAGGCAACAAATTTACTAGTGGCCACGACAATATTCCATCATTTTTAGTGAATGATTGTATTTTGTGTTTAGCAAAACCCTTAGCTTATATTCACTTGTAAATAAAACACTTTTTATATTTAATCTAATAATAACCTCAGGTCACCTACCAACTATTTGGAAATCTGCTAAGATCACTCCAGTATTTAAGTCAGGGAATAGACATTCAATAGAAAACTACCGTCCAATTTCTATAATTAACAATTTTGCGAAAATCCTGGAAATTATAATCACTGTATATTTTTACACCCATGAGGAATCGGCAATAACCACAAAGCAGCATGGTTTTATGAAAAAAAGGTCAACGCTCACTAATCTACTGAATTTCACAGAATATGTATCGTCTCACTTAGATCAGCGCTGTCAGGTCGACGTGATAAACACTGATTTTACTAATGCTTTTGACACCATCGATCATACGATTCTAATAACCAAGCTGAAGTTGTGGGGATTTGCCGAAAACCTGCTAGCTTTAATGAATAACTATTTACCCAACCGGTCTCAGCGCAGTGGATGTATGTCTGCTAAATTTTGCCCCACTAGTGTAGTGCCTCAAGGATCAAACCTTGGACCCTTACTATTCCTTTTGTACATTAACGACATTGTAGATGATATAGATTCCCGGATATTAATATACGCGGATGATGTAAATTTTTTAAATTTAATAATTCTTACACTGATTGATTACCTTTACAGCAAGATTTGATAAAGATTAATAAATGGAGTCATGTTAACAAATTAAAACTTAACGCATCAAAATGCAAAAGTGTGTAAATCATTCAGGATTCGAATCCTGTATTCGAATCCTTTTAGAGGATTCAAAAAAGGTATTCGAATACTTTAGTTCAACTGGATTCGTGATCCGGATTCGTTACATTTTTTTAAGAAAATTCGTATTCGAATCCAGATGTGGGTGATTCGAATCCATATAAAAGGATTCTAATCCTTATGAAAGGATTCGAATATTTATAAAAGGAAACGAATATTTTTAAACGGATTCGAATGGGATAGGATTAACATGAAAAATGTCTTTAGTGTGTTTTTAAATTTCTCGTTAAATCACTGTTTATACGCGTGGCGCATGACGTAAAATTTCGAGTTTAGAAAAGCCCAGAAAATTTTCACGGGGCTTTTCTAAACTCGAAATTTTACTTCATGCTTAGTCTGGGAGTGGAAAACACTCGTTTAAATGAAGACAACCTTATACAAGACTGTCTCAGTTTAAACCGAGTCGACCATATACAGTAATGACTTGATTTTGATGTCATGTGAGGATTTCCGCGCGTGATAAAGTCGGCTTGGTTTAAATCGAGACAACCTTGCACAGTAATGATCTTAGTTTTGACGTCACGTACAGATTTCCACGCGTGACGACATCAACCAAGGTGTGTAAGTAAGTTTGTCTTGATTTAAACCGAGCCGGCCTTGTATTGTTTAATTACATTGATTGATGACGTCACGTGAGGACTTCCATGCGTGACGTCAGCAATCAAGGTGGTTAGTGTACAAGGTTGTCCTAATTTAAAATCGAGTCGACCTTGTTAGTTTAATTACATTGACTTTCACGCCACACGAGGAAATTCATGTGTGACGTCAGAAAAACTCCCTGTATTTTGTCAGGAAATTCAAACATAATAAGAAAAACCAGTATATTTTCAATTTCACAATATTTCAGTGTTTTATCCGTTTCGCTACACAACTAAACCAAATTTTCAGAATTTTCTAAACTGTATATTTTTTAAAGTTAATTTAAAGGTGTAAAACTGATAATATAAAGTTAAAAAAATTATATCGGTCAAATGACCATCTCCTGAGTTGATTTTGATTGTGCTCGTTTTACAACATTTTGAATTGTTGTTCGTAAAACATCTGCTTTCAAGATTTGCAAGGTTTGTGGTTTATTGTGGTAAATGCGAAATTTCAAAAGGACACACAGGGAGTGGAAACGCTCGTTCGAAACTTCAAACGGAATGCTTTGATAATAGCATTAAATGACTTAAAATGTTTTAGAGATAATAATCTAGTTTCCAAAATTATGTTTAATGTTATTTGAAGTAAAACTGACATGGTAGTCATAATCTGAAATGTAAAATTTTTCCGACATTGCCCTGATTCGAGATTTTTTCTCTGGCCTTTTAATATAACTTTCTTCTGTGGGAAACCTCCATTTTGTTAAATTGTTTTCATTGTTTTTGTCAATATTTAAGTTAATTTTATAAATTTGTATGTCTTTTGTAATTTGCCTGCTAATTTTGAGAAATTAAATAATGTCATATGGCTTTTTTGTTAGTGTTTTGGTCAATTTGAATATAATTTCATGACTTTTCTCTGACTTTCCCGGATTTAATGATATTCAGTGAATTTTTTGTCTACGTAATTTTCAGACATTCGTCGATTTTATAATAGAGTTCAATTTGAAGCCTAAATCGAGTGTTTTCCACTCCCAGACTAAGCATGAAGTAAAATTTCGAGTTTAGAAAAGCCCCGTGAAAATTTGTCTCGGGTCGCACAGCGACCCGAGACAAATTTTCGGGCTTTTCTAAACTCGAAATTTTACTTCATGCGCCACGCGTACAAAACACTGATTTAAAGTGAAGTTCAGAAACACACAAATATTTCTTTAATCAGAGTAACAGGGAATCAGATATTTAGTCTGTTATCAACGATGTTCAGTGTTAATAATTAATAATTAGATTTTAAATATTTTTGTTAAAACAACTGGTAACGATATATATATATATATATATATATATATATATATATATATATATATATATATAAATGGTTAAAAAAAAATTATAAAATCAAATTTATTCTTAAAGGATTTGTATTCGTGATTCGAAAAAACAGGATTCAAATCATTGATTCGAATCATATTTATCTCTTACGACTCCTTTATTCGAGTAACCGTGATTCGAATCATATTAGGTGATTCGGATTCGTGACTCAAATCCTTTTCACGAGGATTCATCCCAGCTCTACTGACCAGCATACCTCCCATAGCTATTTGTTAGATGATATTATCCTAGAACTTGTCGAGTCCGTTAGGGACCTCGGAGTACTATTTGATAAGGAGCTATCATTTAATCGTCATTATTATGCATTGCAGTTTGAATCGATGAAAATGTTAGGATTTGTTAGGAGAGCAAGTGAACCATTTCGTGACATTGGTACGATCACTAAATTGTATGAAGCATACGTACGTTCTAAATTTGAATACTGTGCCCCGGTATGGTCACCACATTATAATGTTTTGTATCCAGTGTTGCCAACTCTAGACTACCAGATGTCTAAAATCGTCGCTTTAAAAATCACCAGATTTTATAAAGGGTGTCCCAACAAGAGCGCCGGATTTAATTATAAAGAAAAACATATTTATTTTTTGAATTAAGCATACATTTTTGTTTCAACATAAAGAAAAATAGTTCCGATTATACATTAAATACAACATCAGGCAAATGGCCACCACGAAACCTCTGGCACAGGGTTATTCTTTTGTTGAAATTTTGAATAACGTTTTCGCACAAATGTGGCTGTATTTCACCAATATCGCGCCGGATTTCCTCTTTAAGATGTTGAACTGTTTCAGGCTTATTTGCATACACCTTTTGCTTCACATAGCCCCAAAGAAAAAAGTCCATCGGCGTTAGATCGCACGATCTTGGTGGCCAATGTTGATCGCCAAATCGAGAAATGACAGGGCCTGGAAATTTGGTCTGCAGTAACACCATTGTTTCACGTGCTGTGTGGCAGGTCGCACCGTCTTGTTGGAAAAAAATGTGCTCCACATCAATTACATCCAATTCGGGCCACAAAAACTCCGTTAACATTTCCCGATACCGCACACCAGTAACAGTTAGCGCATTTCCAGCCGCATTTTCAAAGAAATACGGCCCAATCACTCCGCCAGCCCAAAATGCGCACCAAACCGTTACTTGCGGTGGATGCATTGGCTGTTTGAGTACCACACAAGGATTTTCAGCACCCTAAATCCGACAGTTTTGTTTATTTACGTATCCGTCGAGTTGAAAATGTGCCTCATCTGAAAAAATGATTTTCTTCGAAAAATCCGGATTAATTTGATGATGTTCCAACACCCAATCAGCAAATCCACGGCGCTGCTCATGGTCCCTTGGCTTGATTTCTTGCACCAATTGAATCTTGTACGCGTGCAAATGCAGATCTTTTACCAAAATTCGTTGCATAGTGGTTTTGGAAATGTTTAATTCTTGACCACGATGCCGAATGGAAGTTCCTGGATTCTCGGCCACGGATTCCCTTACTGTGTCTATATTTTCGAGTGACCGACAAGGACGACGACGAACAATGGTCTTCTGATCCATCAGCGTAAATTTGGTCTCAAATTTTGTAATTAAACGCCTCACTGTCGATTCATTTGGCGCATAATGGCGACCGAAAACTTGACGTAATATGCGAATTGTTTTCGCAAAACTTTCACCATTTTTGTAATGTGTTTTTACAATAATTAAACGTTATTCGTTTGAATACTTCTCCATATTCTTAAATCGCGTGATCTGTACTTGACAACTGTCAAAAAAAAATCACCGTACAACTCGTATTAACAAAATGGCGGCAAATTTAAATCCGGCGCTCTTGTTGGGACACCCTTTATTAACAACAAAAAATAGTTTTCGATTTATTTACGTTAAAATATATAAAAACTCTAGAATAACTGAGGATGCATTGTACTGGAATTATACTATATTATTATAATTATACCGTGCGATCATTTAAAATATAGTTTAGAGTAGGCTTTGAATTTTAAATTAGATTGGCACTACTGACTCTTAACATAGTTTACCATAACCTCAAATTTATTCCACTATTCATTTAACATTCTGGGAAACCGCACAAAAAAATGCCACCTACTCTAAGTCATAATTTAAATGATCGCACAGTACTATTATTATAATAACAGTGGTCCTAAAATTGAACCCTGAGGAATACCTCGTAATATGTTATAAAAAGAAAAACGTTTTTCGGAAACTTTCAAACACAATTTTCTACAGGGTGATTCATTAGCCTCTTTACAAACTTCAGCAATGAAAAGTAGTTTTAATTTCACGAAGAAATGTTCAATAAACGCAGGTTCTATCTTTCTTTGTTTAGAAGTTATAGCGCGTTTAAAATAAATTATAAAAGCGTTCAATTGCAGCTTCTAAAGAGTATTTACAGTCGTTGATTAAGCATGAAGTAAAATAATAAAAAAATATGTCAAATTAGTTAGGTAAACAATTGCAAGTTTGAAAAATGTGTAATAATTACGATTTTTTGCTCTAGGGCTTTAAAAATTTAGAATCGTGAGTGGGATTGATTGACAGACAGATGTGGTGAGTGAGGTTAGGTTAGGTTCACGTTTCCGCGATTCAAGTCGATTATCTCGCAAACGGAGCATGCTATGGACAAACATGTAGAGAATTTAATGCGGAAGGTCTTTTGTTTGAAACAATTTTTGGTATTTTGTACAACAATTGAGATATCGTTAGATAAACAATTCTACGTTTTGTAAATGTGTAATAAATTCGATTTTTCGCTCAAGGGGCTTTAAAAACGTAGAATCGGGCGTGGGATTGTGGGGGTTGACAGGAACGGTGAGTAGGGTTAGGTTTCAAGTCGATTATCTCGTAAACAGAGCGTGCTATGGAAAAAATAATTTCGGCGATGCTGAACATCTTTTGTTTAAAACATCTTTGTTATTTTTTACAACAATCGATATATCGTTGGATAGTGCAATGGTTAATTAGTTGGGTTTGTGCTTGAATATTTTAAATAAATTCAATTTTTCCGCTAGAGTTTTAAAAACCTAGGTTTAGGTGTAGGATTAATCGAAGTTTAAGGGGTGCTAATCGGGGATTAAATCCGGGATTTACAAATTGATTTAACAGTTAATCAAAATTGAAATTAAGTTTGAGTTTATTGAATTTTTGAACGCAGTTTCTCTTTTTGCAAGATTAGATTATTAAAGAAATCTCGGATTTTGTTAAAACCGTCAGAGATTGTTAAGGGATGAATGAGCTTTGGGTTAGAGTTGAAAAAACCAAAATCAAGCTGTTTTTGACTGAATTGCAGATGCTCAAGGTAAAATAATTTAAAGCTATTGTTTTCTTTATCGGGTTAAAGGAAACAAAAAAATATCAATTTTAACTTTTCGCTCCAACATTTGTGATTCAACAAGAAATAAATATAAATCTGTAAAATTTCGCCCAGGATTTCTCGATTGTAAATTATTCTTTCGTTCTATGGATTCATGAATTACAAAAACGCATTGAAAAACAAAAAAATTAAAATTCCTGCAAATTTTTATTAGTATAAATGAAATTGCCAATTCTTGGTTGCAGAATACTTCAAACATTAAAAGTGCGATTCTTTTCGCAATCTACAACAAGTTAGTCTTACAAAGACTATATCAAACACTCATTGAAACAACTACCTCCCGGGCTAATACCCCGACGGACATTGAATTAAACAACAAGTGTTTGCTGTTACATACAGTAACCTACTGCAAATGTAACAATTTGGGTCAAATTGTTTATAGATAGCCTGAATAATTTGACCCAAATTGTTACATTTGCAGTAGGTTACTGTATGTAACAGCAAACACTTGTTGTATAATTCAATGTCCGTCGGGGTATTAGCCCGGGAAGTAGTTGTTTCAATGAGTGTTTGATATAGTCTTTGTAAGACTAACTTGTTGTAGATTGTGAAAAGATCGCACTTTTAATGTTTGAAATTTTTATTACATTCAAAAATATCTCTCAAATAAATAAAATTACAAAACTATAAAATGTAATCAATCGTGTTTTCCGATAAAATCTATGATTTAGAATATGAACGAAAATATTTTACGAAACAACAAACAATAATTTATAATTATAAATTGACGAAAATCTCAAAATATTGAATATTGACAAGCATTTGTAAATCGAGAAAAATCTTTAAATATCGAAAACCTGATGAGAATTTTATAAATTGACGAAAATCTCGAAATACCGAAAATCTCAACATGTTGAAAATCTTGACGGTCCACTCCCAGACTGAATATGAAGTAAAATTTTAGTTTAGAAAAGCCCCGCGTAGAAAATTCGCGCTAGCGACCCGAGATAATTTTTACGGGGCTTTTCTAAACTCGAAATTTTACTCCATGCGCCAGACGTACAAAACACTGAACTCAAATGACGTTTAAAATAAACTCCTTAGAAATGATTCATACACGATTGATCAAAAAGGATTCTCTTGCAAATGTTAGATCATTTGAACATTGACAATTTTATAAATGATATGCTGAATATTTCCCAAATGTTTGATAGTTTTGACAGTACTTTGCTACGTTCGACTGTTTTAACTTTAATTGTTTTCTAATGACAGTAAATCACTAGATTGTCACTGAAAACTTCTGAATAATTTTCACGGGGCTTTTCTAAACTCGAAATTTTACTTCATGCGCCAGACGTAGAAAACACTGAAATCAAATGACGTTTAAATTAAACTCCTTAGAAATGATTCATACACGATTGATCAAAAAGGATTCTCTTGCAAATGTTCGATCATTTGAACATTGACAATTTTATAAATGATATACTGAATATTTCCCAAATTTTTTTTTTTAGGTTTGACAGTATTTTGCTACGTTCGACTGTTTTAACTTTAATCGCTTTCTAATGACAGTAAATCACTAGATTGTCACTGAAAACTTCTAACAAACACCAGAATTTAGCCACATCTGAAACACAAACGATTTGTCTGAATCCAAAAGTGAAAAACACCAGATTTGGTGACAAAATCACTGATTTGGCAACCCTGTTCATATCTAACTTTTAGAAAGAGTTCAAAAAATATTCGTAAAATTTTTGTTTTATACAAAATTTCGTACCTATCCAGTTTTTAACGTCTCGTATAGTGTACTACTCTCTTTGTTTGAACTTAAGCCATTACATACAAGACAAAATGCGAGTCTCTTGAAATGTCTGTGCGAAATTATGCATTGCACAATAGACGACCCCAACTTGCTCAAATTAATTAATTTTAATGTGCCGAGAGTAGCTAGCAGACATCCAACGACCTTTATTTGCAATAGAAGCTTTACTAACGTTTACTATCATATGTTCAATCAAAAAAAACCTCTAGAGTGCCATGATTTAATATTTTTTTATATTTAAGTTGGCTACAAACTTCAGGAATTGACATGCAGGGATTTTTTGTTTCAGGTAAACGTGCATAAACAAAATTTTCTGACATCCGTTATTTTGTAAAAGAATTCAATTTGAAGCTTTAAGCGAGTGTTTTCCACTCCCAGACTAAGCATGAAGTAAAATTTCGAGTTTAGAAAAGCCCCGTGAAAATTTGTCGAGGGTCGCGCAGCGACCCGAGACAAATTTTCACGGGGCTTTTCTAAACTCGAAATTTTACTTCATGCGCCACGCGTATAAAACACTAATATATTGTAAAATATTTGTATATAATATAAAAACGAATTAAACTAATATTAATAAAACGGGAAAAATAATAGTTTTAATTTATTGCACCAAATTGTTCAATGCTTAAGTAATTGCATAAATGAGATAATTGAAGTTATGACTGATTTAAATAGCGTTCACGTCTTATGTATAACGGAACACTGGCAATCCAGTGAACAGCTTCAAATATGCAATATTCCTAATTTTAGGTTAATATCAAACTTTTGTAGAGATAATAAAGAAAATGGGGGTGTTGCAATCTACTGTAAAACGGGAATAACCGGCAATAAACTAAAAGTTATAAACTCCATTTCGGAGAAAAAATATTCGAATGCGCGGGTGCGGAATTTCAAATTTCCAGGCACAAAATCTATGTAATCTGTAATTATAGGCCTCCTCAGTGTGATGTTGCGCTTTTCTTCTGTAAATTAGACCAAATCCTTGATTATGTAACATCAACAAATAGTTTATACTTTATTGCTGGTGATTTTAATATAAATATACTGCAGAATTCTCATGAGACCAGAGAATTCAAAAACGTGCTGAAAGCACATAATGCTGTTTTAACTGTACACCAAGCTACCAGAATACATTACAATGGTACTGCAACATTATAACAAATGGTAACTATAATAATCATTGTACTAATGTTGTCAATACATATCTATCTGATCATAAGGCGCAAATTATATCACAAACTTTAGCTTTTGCAGATAATCTTGCGAAACATCATAACAAAGTAAGACTATACTCTGAACAGGCGTTACAAGAATTCTGTACCGACATTGAAAGTGAATCTTTTGAACGTGTTAAGAGATCACAAGACACTAATATACATATTTTATTTCAACCTTTCTAATGTATGTGAACAAGCATTTCCTATTGAAGAACGTTCTAGCACATAATAAAAAACATATTAAATTTAAGTCTGCAGAAACAATACAATGTAAAAATCATATGCAAATCTATGAAACTCTTTCACATTATATGCCTGAGTATAAACTTGAGTTAAAAAAAGAGATTGTAAAATATAAGCAATTACTACATAAAGAACGGTGTGCTCACTATGAAAATAAATTAACAAATTCATCAAATAAAGCTAAAGTTGCATGACAAATAATAAGAGATGTTGTGAACACAAAAGACAAAATCAAATATACTTTACCAAAATCGAATAACATAGAGGAACAAGCCAATGATTTCAATAGGTATTTTAAAATCGTTGCACCAGATATGCTGGATAGAAAACTATGCCCAAACAGCGATCCATATATGTGCAATATTCCAATTAATAGTAGTACCTTGTTACTCCAACCAGTCACCATGTCGGAAGTATTTAAAGTTGTAGCTCAAATGGACAATAAGAAAAGTTGTAGATGTGATAGTACACCCATAGCTTTAATAAAAGTCTGTATTAATACCATAGTGGGGCCTCTTACTGATGTCTTTAACAGCTCATTTAACAGAGGTACATTCCCAGATATGCTAAAGTATTCCATTATAAAACCAATATACAAAAGTGAAAACATTGACGATTTTGATAACTACAGACCAATTAGCATCCTAAGCACGTTCTCAAAAATATTAGAAACTATAATGTCGAAGCGATTGATCAATTTCATCCACAGCAATAACTTACTTTCCAAATGTCAACACCGATTTACTAAGGGTAAAAGCGTAGACACAGCATTATTTCAGTATATTCAATCAATCTAGTCAGTTATAGATAATAAAAAAGTAGTATGTGGTGTGTTACTGGACCTATCTAAAGCGTTTGATACGATCCAACACGCAATTCTAATTACTAAGCTTAGCCATTATGGCATACGTGGGACCGCTAATGAATGGTTTAGTCCATATTTAAGTAATCGGTCTCAGTCTGTTAAAATAAACAATGGCATACTTGAAGCAACATCTAGAAAATTAGCAATGGATATGGGGGTTCCTCAAGGGAGTATATTAGGCCCTCTTCTTTTTAATATATTCCTTAATGACATATTTGACAGTATACATGCAAACTGTGGAATGGCCTGCTATGCCGATGACACAAATTTATTACTTATTGGTGAAACATACATGGACGTTATTGAATCGGGAAATATAATTATAAAAGACATCAGTGAATGGTTTAGATAAAACAAAGTCATATTAAATACTGAGAAAACTAAAACGATTCTATTCAAAACAAATCAATCATTAATTACTCCAGAGCATATAACTCTAAATAATAATATATTCAAATTTTCAACTAGTGCAAAGTTTCTCGGTATAATACTTGATGAAACTTTAAGCTACCGAGCACACATTGAAAATCTGACATCTAAGCTTAGCAAATCGTGCTACGGCTTAAGGATTCTTGCAAGAAATACTAATGACCAAATTGTTAAAACTTTTTATTATGCCAACTTTTTTTCCCACATTAAATATGGAATATTGTTCTGGGATAGTAGTACACTAAGCCGTTCAGTATTAATATCACAAAAGCGTGCAATTCGTGCGATGTTCAATATGAAACAAACCGACAGCTGTAAAGGAGTATTCAAGAGATTAGGCATATTGACGGTTCCAGCCATTTACATATATGAATGTATTAAATTTCTGTGTAGGCACGGTGAGTTATTTTCCCAATATGCGTTACACAACACCCACAATACTAGACATGGTATTACGTTCAGGTATCCATCGCATAAATTAACTATGTTTCAGAAAGGACCACTTTACAATTGTCTTAAATTTTACAATCATCTTCCCCAAGATATTAAGAACGCAGAAACTTTTATTAAGATGAAGCGTATGCTTTTCGAACTATTGCGTACATCGATTGAATAAACGCGATGGCGAACCGTGAACATCGTTCGTTATCGGAAAGCGATTTGAATAAAACTATTATCGAAATAATTGAAAATATTGAGTGTTTTGGTTGCCAATTACCAATCACATCAAAAAGTGAACTATCTACATGTGTAATCTGTGCTACTGAATACCACATAGGATGTATAAAAACTGAAGACAAGTTTGGAGCTACGGCGTGCCATCGCTGCGAAAAGCAAGGGATTCAAAGAATATGTCTCCAACTAGTATTGAGCATGCGAAATGAACTGAGGGATATGAAAGTGGAAATACACTCACTTAACAGGCAAGTCGGACATCTAAATAATATAATTGTTGAAAAGGATCATTTAATTAAGAACTCAACCTCACCATTCTCAAATCCAGCAAAAAAGAATGTAAACAAATCAAATGTAGCACAGCCGCAATCCTTACTTGGTCAGGAAACGAAGAAAACTGTAAATAAATTGAAAAATAAATCGAATAGTGACTTATGCGAAAACACAATGAACGACCCGAGTACATCTAAGGTTGCATATAATAAAATCGCATCTTTACGCTCAGCAACGCCGACTTTACCGACTCAACAAACGAATTCTGCAGCCGCGCCAACAACACCTGAGAGGAAGGGCCCATTTGCCACTGAGACATCCCTGCAAAATGACGAATTTACACTAGTACAAAGAAGACGTAAACAAAAGAAAATTCCTATCGTGGGAAAATCTACACAACCACTAGGAATCAAAGGGCGTAAAATACGCTCCCACTTCTACATCAGCGGATTGAATCCTGAAGTGACAATTGAATCACTATTGAATTACGTATCCACCATCAACATTATAGACGCCGAATGTTCAAGAATGACCTCCAAACGACCTGAGGAATATTCGTCTTTTAAGCTAACTGTATCTAAGGCTGATTCGGATATTGTGAATAACCCAAATATTTGGCCTGAGGGGGTATACATTAATCCTTTTTTACAGCGCCTACAAAATATCAGCAAAAAACCGTAGACAAAAATGTAAATAATGTAAATTATAAACACATGCAAGAACAATCAAATCATATTTTAAAACTACTAAATTTAAATATTCAATCGCTCGGAAACAGTATAAATGAGTTTCAGTTATTTTTACAAAATCATAACATAGATGTAATTTCTCTGACCGAACACTGGCAATCAACAAATCAAATTGATTCGATAAAATTCTTAAACCATAAACTAATTTCACGATTCTGCCGCTCTATTTACAGTCATGGTGGGGTAGCAATATACTGTAATAACAATTTTAAGTCACATTGCCGCGATGACATAAATAATTTATGTCAATTAAATATCTTCGAATGCACAGGTGCTGATATTGAATTTGACAAAAAACAAAAAATTACATTTATCTCCATATATAGACCACCAAATTCTAACATTGAACTATTTTTTAATAGAATCGAATTGCTATTTCAAATTTTATTATCAAATAACAACAAATTCTATATATGTGGTGACTTCAATATAGATATCTTAAAAACTTATCACATTTCAAGTCATTTTAAAATGCTAATCAAATCCTTCAATCTGGAATTACTGATTAAAGAATATACGAGAGTAACACCAACTTCACAATCATGCATTGATAATGTCATTACAAATAATACGCAGAACGTAATGCATTATGATATAATTCCGACTGGGTTCTCTGATCACATGGCTCAGATTATAGATATACATTTAAAACATCATAACGATTCATATCAAATTAAATATCGACATTTTAGAGACCTAAATATTTCTTTATTTTCTGAATATCTTCATAATGAAGCCTGGATGGGGTTATATCATAAATCAGACGTTAACTCAAAATTTAACCATTTTATGTGTATACTCTCACAATATTTTAATACCTGTTTTCCTCTAAGGACATATAATAAAAGAGACAAAAAAATAAAAATTGCTACTTCTAATGAGACAAAAATGTGTAAAAAGCAACTTGACCTGTACGCTATCCTAGTAAATTATTTCCCAAATTGTAAAAATACTTATAAGCACTATAAACAGGAGTACAATAAATTGCTATTAAATGACAGAAAAGCATATTATAATAATAAAATAATATTCTCCACAAATAAAAGTAAAACTTCTTGGTCCATCATAAAAGAATTAAGTGGCCCTACAAATAAACTGTCTGGTAACTGCGAGCTAAATGTTGATGATTTAAATAATTATTTTGTCAATTCTGCAAAGAGCATTTTGGGAGGTAATTCCGACCAAAATAGTAGGCTAGAATTTAATAATTATCATTCGATATTTTTTTGCCCCATAACGATAAGTGAAGTTGAGGGTATAGTTTCTGCTATGCCAAATAAAAAAAGCTCCGGTGCTGATGAATTTCCAATGTCGCTATTGAAAAAAATCATTCATTTAATTAGTGAACCATTATGTCATCTCATTAATGAATCCTTAGCTAATGGCGTTTTTTCAGAAATATTGAAATTAGCAGTAGTTAAACCAGTATACAAGAAAGGCGGCCGTGATAATATGGAAAATTATAGACCAATAAGTATTTTATCGACTTTTTCTAAACTGTTTGAATACTATGTCGCAAAACAAAGTATATCTTTTTTACAAAAATATAATATGATGTCGAAAAACCAACATGGCTTTACTAAGCATATAAATATAAATACCGCATTATATGATTTTACCTATTTCATCCATTGTGCTTTTGAAGGGGGCCAGGTCCCTTGTGGAATAATGCTAGATTTATCTAAAGCATTTGACTGCATTGACCATAACTTGCTTCTATCGAAGTTATACAATTACGGTTTCCGCGGAGTCGCGTATAATTGGTACAAATCCTATTTATCTAACAGAAAACAAATAGTAGAAATAATGAATAAAGGTGAAAAACTGCGGTCAAGTGCTCTAGACGTTGTCATGGGTGTTCCACAAGGGAGTATACTTGGCCCCTTTTTGTTTAATATATTTATAAACGATCTTTATCAATTGTCATCTCCGAAGCTAAGGATTGTCGGATATGCCGACGACACCAATCTTTGTATCGTTGGAAATACTTTTGATGATATGGTAAGAAATGGGGAACTAGCACTAATTGCTATTACACAGTGGTTTAAAAACAACAATTTATTGCTAAACGAAAATAAAACTAAATGTATTCTATTTAAAAAAAATGAAATCGGCAATATGCCTAATAACATTTCATTTGGCAATCTAAATTTTCAACTTTCTCAATCGTCTATGTTTTTGGGAATTAACATCGATGAAAAATTAAAATGGTATTCTTACATTAAGTATTTACAAAGTAAATTGGCTAAAATTAGCTTTATGCTATATACTTTAAAACCTCACCTATCTTTAGATATATTAAAAATAACTTATTATGCCAATTTCGAATCTTTGGTCAGATTTGGAATCATACACTGGGGTAGTTCGCCTAACATAAAAAAAAATTTCCTAATTCAAAAACGTGTGCTCAGGATCTTATTAGGTCTCAAAAGCTCTACATCATGTAGGTCTTTGTTTGCATCGAATAATAATGAGCGGTGTTTCAAATCATTTAAATCAAAAATAAATATTATTGTAAGAGATATTGAACCTTACTCTCTAAATGAGTTTTTAAAATTTATTCTAAATTACTTACATGTGCCTATTGCTTAAGCACGTTTTTCTCTTATGTGACGCATATTCTTATATTAAGTATTCATGTATATCTTGTATGTTTATATTTATATTAGAATAAAGATTGTATTATTATTATTATATTATTATTATTATCGGAGCCATATAATACACAAGACTTGTTAACTAGGCTATATTAGTGCTGTATGTAAATTGATGTGACGTGTTTCCATGTTTAGACTGTACCAACTTTATACTTGTATTATAATTGTTACTGTACGTACACCGGAAATAAATGATGCTATTATTATTATTCGTTTTTATATTTTGTAAATATTCTACAAACTATCGACAAACTCAATTTTTCTTTATGTTAAAATGTTTGTGTATATTTGAAGCTCACTGGAAATCAATGTTTAATACGCGTGGCGCATGAAGTAAAATTTTGAGTTTAGAAAAGCCCAGAAAATTTGTCTTGGGTCGCTGCGCGACCCTCGACAAATTTTCACGGAGCTTTTCTAAACTCGAAATTTTACTTCATGCTTAGTCTGGGAGTGGAAAACATTCGTTGAAAGCTTCAAATTGAACTCTTTTAGAAAAACAACGAATATCTAAAGATTTAAAGAAAATGAGCTGAATTTGGAATACGTATATTTTAAAGAAAAACTCCGTGTATAAAACGTCAGCCATAGTAATTGTAAATTTTGTAGCTTTCGCGACTTATGTTACTTGTAAGGTAACTATTTGTAACGACCGGAATAAATGAATGTCACCGAATAAAATAATAACTTCTAAACAACTCGTGTATTCAAAATCAACCTAACGCTTACAGGTCTAAAAACATAATGAATTTTTACAAGAAAAATATATACAAGAAAATATACAAAAATAGAGGGAGTATTTAAAAGTGGGGGGCAAAAACGTCTTCGTTTCCTCCAGGGTGGAGATTTGGCATCGTTGCAGGGTCAGGTAGAAACAACAGGAACTATCCCGTTCGTCCCTAGGCGTGCAAGGGTGCACACACAGAACTGGTCAAGCCAGCATAAATTAGCGACTGCGCCATTGTCCGTACTTCTCCACTGAGGGTGTATGATATATCGTATTTCGGCAAACGGACGAGAATTTTTAAAGTAATAAAAAATCCTCGTCTAATCCGAACATAGTGTATATTTTCAAAGTTGCCAACCTAGAATATTTTCCAGGGCACTCTAGAGATCTTTTTAATTGAACATACGATATAATTCACCGGTAAATACTATAAAACGTTTGTATGGTATAATTGAGCAATCTGTCGATATCTTTAATTGTACTCCTGTGCAATTTTCAAACAAAATAATTATGTTGTTATAAGCGCGTAGGAGTTATATTAATATTATTAATAATTACAATTTTATTTTTTTCTGTTTTGTATTCTAGCATATTATTCATTATATTATTTCAGTTTACATTGCGCATTATTTGTAACATATTTTAATATAAGTTTTCCCTGTAATTTGATGCATTATCTATTGGGAAATAAATAAATAAATAAAATAAAGACAATTTATTATTATTATTATATTATAAAAAAATAATAAAACCACCCAGGAATCATAAAACACTATATGTTTGTTAAGAGAATGACAGCATGACTTGATGATATACTTATTCAAAACTCACCAGTATCTAAACAGATGCCCATATTCCATAGATTATCTGTATATCTCTGCTGTTGCAAAAAACCGCTGATCGCGTTGTGCGCGACTTAGATTTAGTCTTATTCATCGAGCCACCGAATGGTCAACCCATTGAGCTCAGTCTTTTTTCTATCTCACTAATGTCCTTTATAACCACAAAAACAACTTCAACAACAGTTGATCATCATCGTTGCACAACAGAGTTTATAGATAAGAGAACTCGCGAAACTATGATTACCGATTAAACCAAGATTTATCTGAATTCAGAGGATTGATATTTTGGGTTGTTTTTCGAAAGGCGCGTTTTCGTGCACTAAAAGTGTATCTGCGGGGTTCAGCCGTGAAAACGGTGGGAATTTAAATATTTAATGGTCGCGTTACCTTGCCCACTGCCTGGCCTATGGACAAGGGTAGTATAACGGGGTATGGTGGGGGCGGCGAGGGGTGGAATGGGGCGGTGGTCGCCATGGGTACGTCGGCCGCTTGACCATCAACGAATACCCTCGATGGGGGCCCACATTGCGCATGTTGGCAACCAGTTGAGCTGCGGCCGGTGGATTCATTCAAAACACGCCACCCGTGCCATCAGCCGGATACCATTCATAATCATTCTTGCCTCGAATTTATGCTTTTACTTATGATTCATGAAAATGAACATGAATATTTTATGAGGGTCCTATTTATTGATTGCAACTATTATTTATTCATATGAACCAAGAAATGTGAAATATAGTTTTTAAAATTAATATTAATTTCGACACTCAACACTTATTCCGCTTTTAATAATTTCAATATCTAATGTATCGTGTATTCAATAAAATAATACCTCTAGAGTGCCATTAAAAATATTATAGCTTGGCAACTCTTAAATTATACATAAAAATTATTATGTCTGACGTTTTATATGTCAATTCCTAAAGCGTGCAACCAACTTAAATTTAAAAGAAGATAAAATCATAGCACTCTAGAGGTTTTATTTTATTGAATACACGATACATTAGATATTGAAATACGATAAGATTTTACTAGATATTCAGAGACATAAAAAAGTACTTGAATTTATATACTCTATATCAGTGGTTGCAAAAAGGGGCGGCACCTTCCACCGGTACTGGTTTAACTACTGCTAATTTTAATGTTTCTGTAAAAACGCTATTAGCTAAGGATTCATTAATGAGATAACATAACGGTTTACTACTTAAATGTATACAGGGTGTCCCCGAATGGTCTGTACCACGCTCTACCACATATTCTCTGAAACAAAATAAGACGATTTAACTAAACTTATCTCTATCCAAAAGTGGTTCCCAAGCCATCCACGAGGCCTCAAAGATATTTTTTTTTTTTCATTATTTTTCAAATATATTTATTTTGGACTTAGGTGAGAAAACTTAATTTGGCACATTTAATTACATTGATACCATGCACTTTTTGCGATATGTTTCTTTATCCTACGTTTAAAGTAAGTGGTCAAACTAGGACCATCGACTTCTTAAGATACCTAAATATTTTTATTCAACAGGTCAAATCATGAGGAATACTTTTTTCTGCAAGATCATTCAATTTTACGTATTTTTTTGTCTCTTATAAAATTTTGCTATTTTCCCCACAAAAAAATATTTGTATTTGTCAAAAAAAAGTAATAAAATTATGAACAATATTTTGCTTCTCAAAACAATTAACAAAGTGGAAATAAAGATAGGTACCTAACAATAAACACAAATTTATTAGTTTTACAACAAATGTTCAAATTGATTGCCATATTCAGCAATACAACAATTTACACGTCGCAAAAAATTAAAATGGACACGTTGTAAAACACCAACATTGTTTTTAACTGTTCGAAACGCATTCTGTATTCGCGCCCATAATTCGTCGTGCGTATTTATGGGCTTACCATAAACAATAGATTTAATAGTTCTCCACAAAAAAAGTCCATTGGGGTGATATCCGGCGAACGATTGTGCGACGCAACCTCCACTCCATTTCTTCCACTGACCGTTACTTCCACTAGTTCTTATTTCCACTAACCATCACTTCCACTAGTTCTTTTTTCCACTCCATTTCCTCCACTCCATTTCTTCCACTCCAGTTCTTCCACTTACCAATACTTCCACTACACCTTTACTTCCACTAACCACCAATTCCACCATACCTTTTTTCAAATTCAAAATAATTGTACAATTTATTCAAATTACATTATATTATTCCACATTTTATACAGTATAAGAATCACAGAGAGATATTGTGGCCTACAGCTTGTAGGTACTCCAGAATCCTATTTTCTTCGTCGAATTTACTAAATTTTTTGACAATTTTTGCTATTCGTTCCTCGGCTTTAATTTTCGATTGTAATTGCCCTTTTTTGATTTTTTGTCCCAAGTCAAGTTGCTGCATTTGTTGTGGTAGTGGGGCGCAATCATCCCAGCATGTATGCATTCCTTTTGGAAGTGCAAAAAGAGCAGGGCGATACAGAGACGATGATGCAGCAACTTGACTTGGGACAAAAAATCAAAAAAGGGCAATTACAATAGTGGAAGTAGTAGTAGTAGTAGTAGTAGTAGTAGTGGAAGTATTGGTAAGTGGAAGAAATGGAGTGGAAGAAATGGAGTGGAAGAAATGGAGTGGAAGAACTGTCCCCCTACGCCGGGGAACGTGGAGGCCAAAGCACTGGTGCGTCATTGCTTCTCCCAATCCATTTACCGGTATACTTTTGGTTTAAAAAAGTACGCACCGGTAAAGTGAAATGAGGTGGAGCCCCATCATGCATAAACCACATACAGAGCTGGGCAGGATTCGAATCATTCAGGATTCGATTCCCGGATTCGAATCCTTTTAGAGGATTCAACAGAGGTATTCGAATACTTTGGTGAAAACGGATTCGTCATCCGGATTCGTTACATTTTTTTAAAAGGATTCGTATTCGAATCCAGACGTAGGTGATTCGAATCCTTATAAAAGAATTCGAATTCTTATAAAAGGATTCGAATCCTTATAGAAGGAATCGAATCCTTATAAAAGCATTCGAATCCTCATACACGGATTCAAATCCTCCTAAATAATTCGAATCATCGCTATTCAGGCTGGGATTCGAATTCGATTAATTCAAATAGTTAAATTTTCTAATATGAATATTTAAATCACTAAATTATTCATATTTGAATATAAATATTTAAATTTTCGAATAATTCAAATATTTGTGAATGGATATTTGGTTACTTAACCATGAAAAATATCCAACGTTAATAGTATATTTTTAACTTCACTTGAAATCAGTGTTCTATACGTGTAGCGCAAGAAGTAAAGTTTCGAGTTTAGAAAAGCCCCGTGAAAATTTGTCTCGGGTCGCTGCGCGACCCTCGACAAATTTTCTACGCGGGGCTTTTCTAAACTCGAAATTTTACTTCATGCTTAGTCTGGGAGTGGACAACACTGGTTCTTAGAAGTTTCAAATTGAAGGATCACTCTAGATTACTAAGTTTATTACCATTTTACAAAGGCTACAGCTCTAAGGACCAACCATGGTCTTCGGAGACCGAAGGGCTGCAGGGAATCGAAATTATTTTACAAGAAAACAACGAATATACACCATTCCATTTGTTTCTGGATCTCGCCTAGCCATGCTTTCGTGTTGTTATGTTGCAGTATCAACATTTACATTTTTTATTAGTTGCCAATCCTGATTCCTTATTTTAACAGTGTTGCAATAATTTATGATATCATAAGTAATCCTCTTTTTAATTTTCAAGAGGTTTATTGTTAATCTTGCAACAATTATTTCGCCACGCGGTCGCTTCTTCGAGCATTTTATTATTAAATCAAATTAATCTAGTATTGCAATGCTGTGTCAATGTCAAAGTGAAAAATAATTTCAGGCACATATTAAATATTAACATGCCAAATATTATCTCTGAATCAAAAAGGTTACAAATTCTGAAATCCTACAAACATTTTAGGCAAAGTAATCCAAATCTACAGCATCACAATATTATTACGATTTTAATAGATATTTTTGGGGTATGTCTAGTATTTTAATTATCATATATATTTAATTAAAGATAATTACGTTTCAGGTAGGGAGATCTTCATTACAATTAATTTTACGACAAAGACCTGACGAATTGAAATCTACTACTGCTGGCAAACGATCTAAAAACAGCCATTTTTGGAATCACCTAGCTAGAAAAGATCTGCAACAACTAATTTGGCAATATAACTCTAAAAATCAGTATTTTACTTTGAGAGGTCTTTTGAATGATATGAAAGAAAATTATGAGTTCCATGGTTGTAGAACAACACTTTATAGGGTTAATGGTAATTAGTTAAGTTATTCTTTATTCCTTTTACTTCACTTTTTTATTTTAATTCTATATGTACATTTCGGGTACAATGTACCCTTTATCAATAGAAAAAACTAATTGACATTTTCGTAAATAAATAAAAATAGAAATACAACTATTTTCACAACCAAGTGCGATTTATTTGAAATCAGATAAAGGTAGGCTAGTTTAAGGAATTAAATTTAAAAGTGGGTTGTTTAAAGGACTTAAATCAAAATTTAGAAGGTTATTCCTATTTTTGTGCATTTCAATTGTTTCTAACATGTTTAGTTGAAAATGGTTAGATTCTTTTAGTATTTTCAAATTATTTATAATAAATTTGTGTCCGGTGGTTAATGTATGATGAGCTATCGCAGATTTATCTGGGTTATGGTTTTTAGTATAGTAAATATGTTCTTTAAACCTAGTTTTTAAATTTCGTATAGTTTGTCCAATATACATTTTGTTGCAATTGCTGCATTTTGATGAATAAATCCCAGAATTTTCATGATCATCAATTTTCTTAAAAGTATTCCCCAATAAAAGTTTAATTTTGTTTTTTGTGTAGTATGCAGGTTTAAGATTGAATTTTTTGTAAATTTTATTAATTTGATTAGTTAATTTTGGTTCGTGAATAATTTTACAGTAATTTTTATTTGTATTAGATTCTATTATTGGTTCTAAACGTGATGCTAGATGAATGGAATGTGTTCTTTTATGTTTATTGATTAATTTCTGAATAATGTTAGTATCGTAATTTAATGCTTTGGCTAAATCTAAAATTATTGTAAACTCACTTTTTCTATTTTCTTCAGATATTGGTAACTGGATAGCTCTATAAATCATACTATTAAAAAACGATAGCTTATGTTTGAAAGGACTATGTGAACTTGAGTGAATGTAATTAAAGGTGTGAGCGGGTTTTCTAAAAATATTAAAGGATAATTTGTTATTGTTTTTTATAACTAGTAGGTCTAAGAAAGGAAGTTGACCATTGATCTCAATTTCATATGTAAAATTTATGCTAGTAAATAATTTATTTAATTGATTTGTAAAATTTTGAATATCGGTATTGGTTTTAATAATTGTGAAAATATCATCAACATACCTTAACCATAAATTTGGGAAATATTGTATGCTGTTCTTCGCAATATTTTCTAAATGGTTCATGAAAATGTTTGCTAAAAAGGGGGATAATGGATTACCCATAGCAGTGCCAAATGTTTGTTTATAAAATATTCCATTAAATTCAAAAGTGTTAAAATCCATAACTAAAGTTGTTAATTTTATATAATGATTTATTTCTTCTTGATTTTTACCATTTGTTTTTAATAAATTTTCGAGAATAATTAAAGTTTCATTAATTGGTATACTAGGGAATAAAGATTCTACATCAAATGAGATCAATAAGTCGTCTTCTTGTATAATTACATTTTCTAGTTTTTTGGTCAGTTCAAAAGAGTTTTTAATAGAAAAATCATTGTTAATTTTGAGTTGTTTAAATTCATTAACTAACCATTTTGCAATTTTGTATGTAGGAGAATTTATGTTAGAAACAATTGGTCTAAATTTATTACCGGGTTTGTGAATTTTAGGCAAACAATATAATTTAGGCAGTTTTGGATTATTAATTTTTAATTTTGAATTAAATTTTTTATCAAATAATGGTGTTGGTTCACTTAAAATTTTGTTAATTATCTTTACATAGTTATTTAAAGGATTTTTTGATTGTTGAATATATGGTCCACAATCTAATATTAATTTAACACTATTGAAATAATCACATTTTTTAACAATAACTATGCCATTACCTTTATCTGATTTCAAATAAAAAACATCTCTTTCTTTCAATTTTTTAACTAATGCTGTCTCTCTGTTTCTGGTTTGGTGATGACTTCTTGAAGTTTTTTTAATACATTTTTCTGTTTCTTCTTTTATCATATTCCTAAAAAGTGTTGAATCGTCCGTGTTTAATTTTGAGCATGCTATTTCCACGTCATTAATAATGTCTTCTATTGGTAGCGTTTTTGGTTTAACTGAATGTTTTAGTCCTTTCTTTAATAGTTCCAGTTCTTCATTTGTAAATTTTTCTGATGATCTATTATGTATCAAATTTTGTTTTAATTCAGATGTATCATTAGCAATATTATTTAATTTGTTGATTTCTTGATTTAATAATAATAACACTTTTAATTTTTTCTGAATTTTAATTGATTTAGTTGTGACTTTTGATCGAATGGAATTCAACAATTTCTGTAAAGAATTGTCCCAATTTTCAGGTGATGTTGATTTCGCAAGTTTAAGATGAAGTTCGTAAGCCATAATTTCTATGTTGCTTCGTTTGCTATGTAGTTTTTTTATGTCTAATTTTAGCCACTTGACTTTCATGTCATATATTAGTTTTGATATATGTGTATCATTTTGACGTATTTTTATTCTGTCCATATATTTCGGAAATATTTTCTTATTCAGACATTGTTGGAGGAAATATATATCCGCACTTATCATCTTGATTTTCGTTTGGTCTTGGAAAAATTTATTGAACTCTGTTGACCAGGAAGCCATGATTATCTAAGATATTCTTGTTTGAGTTACGTGAAGGTTAGTTTAATGGTAATTAGTTAAGTTATTCTTTATAGGGTTGATAAAAGTATGGGGTATAAATTCAAATTAATTAATGGGCGCAAAATTCTCTGTGAACAAAAACATGTTGTTGCAGCTAAAATTATTTTCCTTAGAAAATTTTTACAGTATCAAAATTCCAGTGAAGATATCCAATTCGTATACCTGGATGAAACATGGATATATCAGAATGGATCCGTGGTTCGACGCTGGGTACATGAAACGGATATAAAAAGTAATCCAACTAAATTCAAAAATGAAGGCAAACGCTTCACCATTCTACATGCTGGGTATAGGGGTGGGTTTTTGGATGGGTGCGATTTTTTATTACATTCGAAAAACAATGACCGAGATTACCATGCCACAATGGATGGTAATACTTTTCAAAATTGGGTGGTTAATCAACTTATTCCTGCTTTGGCTAAGCTTTCAGGGAAATGTGTAGTTATTATGGATAATGCTGCATACCATTCTGTGCAATTAGACAAAACTCCTTCATTTTCTTGTAAGAAATGCGAAATGCAGGAGTGGTTGGTTAAACACAATGTAAAATTCAATCCAAAATTAACCAAAAAGGAACTATATGCTTTATTTATACCTTTTCGATCAAATGACAAAATTTACGTAGTTGATGACATTTTGAGAAAGAACGGGCTCGAAGTTCTTAGATTACCGCCATACCATTGTCAATACAATCCAATTGAAATGGCATGGGGGTTTTGTAAGACTTACTACAATAAGCACATAAATTCTAAGCAACCATCTAAGAATCGTGTTCAGAATTTATTGAGTCTCTCTCAAAATGTACATCCGATATGTGGCTAAATTTCTGTGATCATTGTGAAAAACTTATTTCGGATGACTGGACAAAACACATGGGGAACCTTTCTTTTGAAACCATTCCTCCTTTTATTATTTCGCTTGGGGAATCTGGCTCAGAACAAACATCAGAAGATTCAGATGCAGGTTCTCTTGACTAAATAATAAAAGTGGAATGAGGGCTTAAAAATTGTTTGACATGAAAATTATTAGTATCACAAGAGGGTGGGAATAAATTTGCAATTCTACAAAAAAATACTGAGGGCCAACAGAAGAGAGAATAACCAAAATTAAGGTGGATGGATGGAGTTGATCAAAATGTGTTAACCGGAAGACCCAAGCGAGAAATACAAATGGATGACGAAATAAGTTTGCAGAGCCGAATTCATTATATTTGTTATATACAATATTATTGCTGTGTTTGTATGTACAAAAGCCAAGTAGTAAATTTTGTTAATCTTAAAACTGCATATTATTATCCTTTTATATCTGAAAATTTGTAAAACAGGCAACAGTGTAAGATCACAATTGTCAGAAATTATAACCTTAAAATCGAACATCTGACAGTGACATTTAAAAACCCTGATTTAAAACACAACCAGCCCCATTTACAATACTTAAACTGTCACTTTTCCATAGCTAGGCAAGATCCAGAAACAAATGGAATATATTATATCTGAAGGTTTACAGCATGGATAGGAAAGAAAACATCTGATTTTGAAAAAATATCGAAGTTGGGTTGGTTTTCAGTGCATTTTTAACTTCACTCTAAATCAGTGTTTTATACTCGTGGCGCATAAAGTAAAATTTCGAGTTTAGAAAAGCCCCGCGAAAATTTGTCTCGGGTCGCTGCGCGACCCTCGACAAATTTTCTACGCGGGGCTTTTCTAAACTCGAAATTTTACTACATGCTTAGTCTGGGAGTGGACAACACTCGTTTGAATTTTAAATTTAACTTTTTAAAAAAATCGACGTATGTAATATAATAAACCATTCATTGAAATCATAGAAAAAAATTGAAAATTTTATCTAAAATTAACTTTTAGAGTTAACTTTATAATTTGGTCGGCTCTTAATGGGTGAATATTCTATTCCTAAAAAAAACAGTTTTTATTTAATATTAAAGTTGCATTTAATACAATAACAAACTGTGAATAAATCGACATAAATCTAGAAATATCGAAAATCTCGACATGTAGAAAATCTTGACGGTTCACTCCCAGACTAAGCATGAAGTAAAATTTCGAGTTTAGAAAAGAGCCGCGTAGAAAATTTGTCTCGGGTCGCGCAGCGACCCGAGACAAATTTTCACGGGGCTTTTCTAAACTCGAAATTTTACTTCATGCGCCACGCGTATAAAACACTGATTTAAAGTGAAGTTAAAAACGCACTGAAAATCAACCCAACTTCGATATTTTTTCAAAATTGGATGTTTTCTTTCCTATCCATGCTGTATGTAAACCTTAAGATATTCGTTGTTTTCTTGTAAATAAACTTCGATTCCCTGTAGTCCTTCGGTCTCCGAAGACCATGATTGGTCCTTCGAGCTGTAGCCTTTGTAAAATGGTAATAAACTTAGTAATCTAGAGTAATCCTTTAATTTGAAACTTCTAAGAACGAGTGTTGTCCACTCCTAGACTAAGCATGAAGTAAAATTTCGAGTTTAGAAAAGCCCCGCGTAGAAAATTTGTCGAGGGTCGCGCAGCGACCCGAGACAAATTTTCACGGGGCTTTTCTAAACTCGAAATTTTACTTCATGCGCCACGCGTATAAAACACAGATTTAAAATGAAGTTCAATAACACATATATCGTCATTAATTAAAATCATTATATAATCAGATATTTAGTCGGTAAATGTACATTTTTGTTAATAGAAACTGATGGAATAAAATATTACTGGTTGCAAATAATAGATTCAAATTTATTTTTAAAGGATTTGTATCCGTTATTCAAAAATGAGGATTCGAATCTTTGATTTGAATCATATTTTTCACTTACGAATCCTTTATTCGAGTATTCGTGATTCGAATCATATTAGGTGATTCTGATTCGTGATTCGAATTCTGTTTTTGAGGATTCATCCCAGCTCTGACCACATATTGCGCCTAAGTAAAAGCGGCACATCCTCCAGTAAGACTGGCAATTCCTGAAGATGTTGTAAGTACTGTTCTCCGTTTAAATTTTGTGGTAAAATTACTAGTCCTACAATAATATCATTTACCATACCGGCCCAAACATTTATTTTAAATTGCCGTTGGAAATGCATGGTTTTAGTTGCATGTGGATTATCTTCGGAATAAACATGCTCATTTTTAAGATTTGTTATACCTCTTCGGGTAAAACACGCTTCGTCTGTAAACAAAATTGTCTTGGCGAAATTCAAATTGTCAATTTGGTTATTAACAATAAATTGGCAAAACTGAAGTCGCTTATCGTGATCCTGAGGCATTAGCTCTTGAACTTTTTGAATGTGATATGGGTATAGCAGTTGCTCTTTAAACACCTTATGCACAACATTTTTAGATACGCCTAGTTCAGCACCTAAACGCCGGGTACTTTTAGATGGATCTTTATCTATCCGTTCTAAAATCTCTTCTTCAACATCCACAGTTCGTACAGTGCGTCCTCTACCACAATCCCTCTCAGAGTATTCTAAGCGGCCAGTTTCTCGAAGTCGCCTTTCTACGGAAGCAAATGTTTGATGGTTTGGTATTCGGTGATTTGGAAATCTTTCACTGTACACTCTTACACATTTGCGGCCATTACCTTCACAAAACCCAAAAACTAAAACAATATCAGTTAATTCATTAATTGAGTACATGACTGACGTTGTCACAAAATCACCGATAACTGAATTTTACAGGTGTCTCAATTTCTATTTTTGTAAATAAAGAATCAGTTTTTTTTTAGAATTTTATTTCTTTGTTGTTTTGACAAATAATTTTTTTTTTTTGTGGGGAAAATAGCAAAATTTTATAAGAGACAAAAAATACGTAAAATTGAATGATCTTGCAGAAAAAAAAGTATTCCTTATGATTTGACCTGTTGAAAAAAAGATTTAGGTATCTTAAGAAGTCGATGATCCTAGTTTGACCACTTACTTTAAACGTGGGATAAAGAAACATACCGCAAAAAGTGCATGGTATCAATGTAATTAAATGTGCCAAATTAGGTTTACTTACCTAATTCCAAAATAAAAATATTTGAAAAATAATGAAAAAAAATAATAGCTTTGAGGCCTCGTAGATGGCTTAGGAACCACTTTTGGATAGAGATAAGTTTAGTTAAATCGTCTTATTTTGTTTCAGAGAATATGTGGTAGAGCGTTGTACAGACCGTTCGGGGACACCCTGTATTTTTTTTTTTCAATGGCGACTTTGGATTTTCAGTTTGCTGACACGCGTTTCGGTCTTTACAGATCATTATCGAATGGTTATTTAAACTTAAAGACGTGGAACATAACAAGTGTTTTTCTTCACAAAATTTGAGCATCAACTGAATTATTTTGGTAATAAAAAAGTATCGGGTTCCACCAAGAATATAACGCAACAAGTATTCAGTAAATTATCTAAGTACTGAAAAAAATAAGTTCTTTCAGTTTTAAATTTTCTATTGATAAAAAATATCTTTAAGTAAGAAAAACATGAGCTTTTGAAATTTTTTCTTGATCTTGATCTACTAATTCCACAGCCCCCGGGAGCGAGGCCAAAAAAAGAAAAAAACCTCGACATTTTCGCGAAAAAAGGCCGTTTTGGGGAGGTTGCAGTCTACACCGTTGATGCAACGGCTCCAAAATAAATTCAGGCGCTAGAGCTGACCGTCTGACCCTGGGGGGGCGGGAAAAAAATCCAAGTAATTTGAAGCAGTTTTCCGAGTTTTCATATTTTTCGCCATTGCGCCTATCTGCGACGATCGAATCGCGGTAGACAACATCGGATGCGCCTTGCGATTTGCATTTAAATGGTTTTAGGTTCAGACTTCTGCCGCCCCCCGGAGGCCGGCAATTTAATAAAACAATTTTAAACTTTGGACCTTAATAACGCACCTATGCGATGAGCTACGTCGACCTTTTTTCGGCAAACTGTAGTTCTTGACGTGCTCTACAAGAATTATACCAGCCGCGCCGCCTCCAGTCTTCACCTTGGGGGGTGGCAACTGTTTATTTAAACAAAAATATCCCTCAAATTAAATATGCGATTACGACCGAACAAAAGCTCCAAAATATCCGGTTCGAGGGTCGTGTGGCTCATTAAAAGGGCTTTCCATTGATGTACTAACTTTTTACCGGGGCCCCATTATGGGGCCCACAACTGAGAAAATATTCGATCGGGTTCTCTGTCATATTGCTCGCCTACGCGATGACTTATCCGACTAAAACAAAATACTCGCAAGTAGCCAAAAGATCCCTTATTAAGGTGTGCCCCATGCGCCGTCACTCAATGGCTCAGGGAGGGCGTCAAAAATTCACAAAGTACAATAATTTTTAAAACTTTAAAAATGGCATATTTTAACGAAAAATCGAAAAAAATTCACCATTCACCATTCCCTGTGAGTTTATCGCAGAGGGCTGAAAATCTGATAGAATATACTTTACGGTAGTACGTTTTATATGCTTATATCGCTTCTTATTTTTTGGATATTTGCTGAAATATTGCTGTTTATGTTGGCGGAGTCGTCGCATCACAAAAACCGACAATTTTTATTTTTTAACTTCGGTAATAATTATAGTAGAACAATGGAAGTTAGACCAGCTCTATTAGGACGAAACTTACGTTATTATAACATTTTGATCTTATTTGACGTGTCTGTCATTGCGTTATTGCTGGGGTCTGAACATGTTCACATGCACTACATTCACGTAAATCATTAATCATTTTTTGTTCTGTTATTCACTTAATGTATTTATGTTAAATTTCAATTATAAATTAATTTACGATTACTGTTGTAATTGTAAATTGAATTTTTATTGAATTAAACATACTCGAACATGTTTAAATCAATAAAAATTCAATTTTTCAAAATGCAATATGAAAAAAATAATATTTACTGTACTACATATTTAATCAAAATGTATAAGGGAAATATTTTTTGCGTTATTAAAAAAGACGATAATAAAATCGAAAGGGCCTAACTGGAGCTTATTATATTTAACTAGGCGAGAAATTCAGACATCTGAGTAGATATTTTATTGTCTATGAAGTTTATCTGTGTGACTATTTGAGTCAGCTGCCCAAGAATAATGATATATTTATATTATCATTTACTTTTATTTATTTATTTATTTATTTCCCAACAGATAATACATCAAATTACAGGGAAAAGGTATAAAAAAAACATTCTACTAACAGTGCTCAGTTTTAACTTAGATGTAATAATAATTAATTATGAACAAATAAGATAAAAAGAAAAAATAATTAAATTGAATTAAAAACTAAAACAGAATACAACACAAATGAAATAATAACAATAAATCGCAATAACAATATTAATATTGATGTAACTTGTACACTCCTACAACAACGTACCTATTTGGCTTGTAAATTCTGTAAGACTACAATTAAAAATATCAACAGATTGCTCAATTCTTCCATACAAATGCTTCATAGTATGTCTACAAGTTACTCTAGGCACATTAAAATTTATTAATTTTAGTAGGTTCGGATCGTCTATTGTGCAATGTACAATTTGGTATAGACATTTTAGGAGACTTGCATTTCGTCGTATATAAAGGGGATTAAGTTCAAACATAGAAAGTAATGTACTATACGAAACGTTAAAATCCGGATAAGTATGGAATTTTTTATAATACAAAAATTTTAGAAATATTTTTTGAACTCGTTCTAATAGCTGAATGTGAACATTATAATGTGGTGACCATACCGGGGCACAGTATTCTAATTTAGAGCGTACATATGCCACATATAATTTGATGATGGTACCAATATCACGAAATGGTTCACTGACTCTTCTGACAAATCCTAATATTTTCATCGATTCAGACTGCAATGCATGATAATGTAGATTAAACGATAGTTCTTTATCAAATAGTACTCCGAGATCACTTACTGACTCGACGCGTTCTAAGTTTACATTATCTAATGAATAGCTATGGGAGATATACTGAGCAGTTCGAAAAAAAGACATACTTTTGCATTTGGATGCGTTCAGTTTTAATTTGTTAAAATTACTCCATTTATTAATTTTTATTAAATCTTGCTGTAAAGTTAGACAATCATAATGTGAATAGATACACTTAAAAATTTTTACATCATCCGCGTATATTAATATCCTGGAATCTATGCCATCTACAATGTCATTAATATATAAGAGAAATAGTAAAGGCCCAAGGTTTGACCCTTGGGGCACCCCACTAGTGGGGCGAAATTCAGTAGACATATATCCCTTATATTCAATGTACTGAGACCGGTTAGATAAATAGTTTTTCATTAAGTATAGCAGGTTATCGGCAAATCCCCATAGCTTCAGCTTGGCTAATAAAATCGTATTATCAATAGTGTCAAAAGCTTTAGTAAAATCAGTATGTATCACATCGACCTGATGGCGTTGATCTAAGTGACAGGGTACATATTCTGTGAAGTTTAGTAAATTAGTAAGCGTTGATCTTTTTTTCATGAAACCATGCTGCTTTGTGGTTATTGCCGATTCTACATGGGTATATATTTTTTCAGTAATGAAAGTTTCCAGGATTTTCGCAAAGTTGTTAATGATAGAAATTGGATGGTAGTTTTCAATTGAATGCCTATTACCTGACTTGAATACTGGAGTGATTTTAGCAGATTTCCAAATAGCTGGTAGATGACCTGAAGTTATTATTATATGAAATATATGGGTTATTGGCTTTGCTAAGCACAAAATACAGTCGCGCACTAAAAAAGATGGAATATTGTCGTGGCCACTAGTGAATTTGTTGCTTAACCGTTTTGAAGCTTTAATTACGTCATCCTCAGTTATTGTTTGAATGCATAGAGTGTCATTTAAGAACACAGCTGAGAATTCTGTTTCCCCATCAGGCGTATCATTGCTATAAACGGATGAAAAGTATTCCATGAAACTATTAACTATTTCACGAGGGCCCTCGACTGTTTTATCTTTGTATGTCATGACACCGGGGATGCGGCTGCGAGACTTTTTGGAGTTGATATAATTCCACACGTTTTTAGGATTTTTGTGTATAGATTGTTCAGCATCCTCCACAAATTCCTCCTGATCTTTAACAATTCGTTTTTTAATATCACGACGTAAGCGGTTGATTTTGTTTTTATAAATTCCAAACTTATGTCTTTTGAATAACTTTCGGTAATGTTCTTTTATTCGAATTAGACGTTTAGTATGACTACTGAACCAGCAAGGATAACTGCTTTGTTTAGATTTAAATTTATGAACTGGGACATATTTGTCAAAAATGTTATAGAGAGTTAGGTAAAAAAACATCGCACGATTCATTAGAATTCTTAACATTTAGTACATTTGACCAATCGTATTCAAATATTTTATTATAAAGAATATTAAAATTAGCTTTGCGAAAGTTATATTTTTTTGACACTACATTACATTCAATGTTGGTGTTGGTTATGGAGACAAGATCTATTGAGAAACTAAGAGGAGGATGATGGTTGTCAATTTTACTAATTGGCATGTCATTATAAAAAGTACTTTCAATGTTCTTTGAGGTGAATACAAGATCTAATATCCGGTTGTTACAGTTAAAGGTGTTGTTGTGTTGAATAATATTGTTAAGATTTACTAAGTTATGTAGTGCAATTAACTTGCGATCAGGGATTTCAGTGGTTGAACTACTGCAAAAACTAGGTATGTTGAAGTCACCACATATAATAACAGAATTGTGTTGGTTTATAATACGATCAAGTTCTTCAAAGAGTTGAATATACACATCTATGGGCTCCGAGGGAGCAATGTACACACAGATTAGACATAACATTGAGCACATAACAGAAACTTTTACACTAATAATCTCATAATTGTTAGTGGACGATTTGAAACAAAAATTACAAGAGAAGTTATTGCTGACCGCAATCATGACGCCGCCGCCTCTTCTATTTGCTCTGTCGCATCGAAACACTTGAAAACAATCCGGAAATAGCTCAGAATCATGTATATCATTTCTTAGCCAAGTCTCAGTGAACATTAGGAAATCATAGTTGGACGCGGCGACGTTATTAAAGAAAATATTAGTTTTTGTTGAGAGTCCACGAATATTTTGATAATATATGTGAGTATTGATGCGTTCCGTAATCCGTTGGGAAGTAATTAGTTTTCCGACAAAATCGACAAAGTACCACGAATATACTTCATTTTTATATTCGTTTCTCCTGAATCTCTGCGACGTTTGAATTCGTTTCTAGTTTCTGTTTCCTCTTCAATTTGGGATGGTGTACGGTCGTTTTTTATAGCCACCTTGTTGAAGTTGTTGCTTTGCTTTAAACGTCCTGAGTTTCGAAGGAGTTTAGAGGCATCGTCAGGTGAATGTAACATCACTTTTATAGGCCGACATTTACCGACAGTCTTAGTACCAAGACGAATGGATTGTTTAATAGCGGGTGGATCATTACTTATAGCATTGAAAATATCATTTACCAAGTCTGAATCTTGGTCATTATTATCGTCACTCACGTTAAACAATATGATATTACGAGCCCGGTTATTTCTTTCTCTTATCTCATTCGTGATGGAATTTATGTCTAAGGCTGTTTTCATTGGGATAGCCCTTTCTGCATGCAATTGTGACAAATCATTACGTAAACTCATGTTTTCTTTTTCTAAGTTATTAATTTTCACATTTAAGGAGTCAAATTTTAGAGTTAAGTCAGCAAAGAGGGACTGCATCTCGCTTTTAATCTCGTTAAACTTATCTTCAATTAATAGTTTTAAGTCTAAATTGGGCGTAGAGTTATCACACGCCGGTGTAGCAGGCTTAGCGATACCCATTTTACAAGAAATGCTACAAAACCATTTTTCGTCCTTATTTTCTTCGTCGCGGTACTATTTTAATTCAGACTCGGTGAGTTTTATACAGCTTCCGTGATACCATTTTGAACAGGGTCCGTTGCATTTAATAGCGGTGTGTAAGTGTTTAGGGTGCAAAGTAGCGTTACAAACAGTGCATATAGGGAACATAGCGATAATAAACAAAACAAACACAAAGAAAAAGGAAACAAAAAAACTGAACACAAATCTTCACACTACTCGGCCCGTCGTAGTGACTCACAATATAGAAACAAACTCGGATTAAGATAGGCCACGGATAGGGGTCACACAAGAGAGACAAAGCTTAAATGGGATTTATTTTTTGTATTATTGGCGATGGAAATTTATTCGTTGATTTAATACCGTAAAATCAAAATAACGTAGTAATTAGCTTAAATAAGCCGTTGAAAGTCTAATAATATCAATAACAAGGGTACTGATTACTTACTTGCACTGATTTGTTATTTATATGCCTCGAATACTATATAAATTTATTTATATATCTCGTAGCTGCAGAAGATGCACACACGCTGCTCGACCGTCGCGCCGGCCTATATGATAACTTAAACAAGTCGTATTTTAACTATTGTGGCATTTTGATAGTATCTCATCATTAAATTGACTGTAATTTACCTATTATCCTTTGAATCCTTTTTAAATTGTATCAAAATTGACCTTCTCCGTCAAAAAAACTTATTTCGTCAATTTTCAATTGTTTCAATGATGAAACAAACGAGTGTCGTCCACTCCCAGACTAAGCATGAAGTAAAATTTCGAGTTTAGAAAAGCTTGAAAATTTGGCTCGGGCGCGTAGCGAAGCGGAGCGACCGAGTCAAATTAGGCTTTTCTAAACTCGAAATTTTACTTCATGCGCCACGCGTATAAGCGCTGATTTAATGTGAAATAGTCTTTAACCAATTTATAAGTGAAATAAGTTTATTATGTTAATTATCAATTGTTTAGGTCAGGGGTTCTCAACTTTGCGTTAATCTAAGGAGGCTTTTTTAGTCAACGGCAAGTTTGGGGGGCGCACTATGGGGGTATATGCAGGGTTTAAGGGGCCACAAGTCATTTTGGGAAATTTATGAGAGGCGTAATTAAATTGTTATTTCAAAATGGTTTCATTTTTTTTCATTCTTTAATCCGAATACTCCAACCTTTTCGAAATCAATATTTTATAATTATAATAGATAGAAATTAAATAAATGTATACAGGGTGCCCGTATTTCAACAGAATGTATGGCGATCTCGGTTATTCGAAGCGATAGAGAGTCAGTTAAATTGGGGCTAAGTTGCGTATTTTAGAGCCTATTAATAATCTAAAAACAAATTTGAAATATCTTCTTACGTTTTTGAGATATTGTCAAAAAAACGATTTCTTGAAATTTCGATTTTATTTTTTTTTATTCAAAAACTATTGAATCTAGAAATTTACAACTTTAACAATATACAGGCACTTTTTAACGAGAAATCTAGTGAAATATTTTATTTTAAGATAACTATAACAATTAGCCAGGGACCATAGCCAACTTTTGTTTTTCTTATGAGAGCCATTTTGGATTTTCATATTTCTTGAAAAAATATTTTTTTCTGAACTCAGTGATGTATCATACTCATAATTTATTCTAGATTTGATATTTAAAATTATAATATATAATTTCTTTTTTGCAAAGAATGCCTTGGAAACAATGATGTCATATCTATTAATCAAACTAAGCGTTATATATTTTTAACTTTACTGTAAATCAGTTGTTTATACGCGTGGCGCATGAAGTAAAATTTCGAGTTTAGAAAAGCCCCGTGAACATTTGTTGAGGGTCGCTGCGCGACCCGAGACATATTTTCTACGCGGGGCTTTTCTAAACTCGAAATTTTACCTCATGCTTTCATGCTTAGTCTGGGAGTGGAAGACTTTCGTTAATTTAATTTTTTTAATTTAATAATTTATTTACATTCCACAAATACATACAAAATAATACTTGTACATGTAAATCGTCACAAAGGTATATATATATATATATATATATATATATATATATATATATATATATATATATATATATATATAAATTTTAGATAGATAAATTCAATGTGAAATATCGATAAAATAAATAAATAAATAATAATATGGAAAGTTCACGTAATTTAAATTTAAAATTATAAAATTCTGACATAGAGTATGGCTCAAGATCACATAAGAGTTCATATATTTTTTCTTTTGGCTTTGTTGTAATCATTTATTACTTTAATTGACAATGGAAGATGGTTAAACATTTTAAGGGATGAGTAAAATCAACCTTGCTTAAATTTATTGAGTGAATGATGTGGTAAGTTGTATACTTGACCGTATCTGCTAGGGTATCTAGTTGAGTAAAACACGTCCCCGAATAGCGACCTGTTTTTTAAAAAGAATTTCAAACACTCGTAAATGTAGAGACCATAAAAGGACAATATCTTTTGATTTCTAAACAAACCTCTACAGCTTGCATTTATTTTTTGTTTAAGTAATATTCTTGTTGCCTTTTTTTGCAGTGTAAACACTTTCCCTGCAGAAGTACTGCCACCCCAAAATATCAGACCATATCTTAATTGGGATTCAATGTTTGAAGAGTAAAATAGTTTAGCAATGCGATGGTTTGTGTTTTTGATTAATACCCTAAGTCTATAACACGCTCCGCTTAGTTTATTACAGATATAGTCAATATGATGATTATATTTTAAGGTGTTATCTAATATAATTCCAAGACATTTGACACTATTTGTAATTGGATATAATTTATTATTTATAGTGATGTGTGGGGGCGTGTTTATGGCTTCAGTTGTCTTAAATAATACAATATTGGTTTTAGACTAATTTAGTATTAGATCGTTTGTTTTAAACCATATTTCTAGGTTGTTAATACAGTCGTTGCTCAAATGTTCGATGTCAGAAATAGATTTTCCGCTGATTAGTAGATTAGTATCATCAGCGTAATTTAAGATTTTACAATACGCTGGAACTGTTTTAGAGATATCGTTAATGTATATAACAAACAGCAAAGGGCCTAGGATGCTCCCTTGCGGAATTCCTTTATTTATAGTTAAGGGCTGTGATAAAGAAACGATATTATTTTTAGTGTCTGTGATTTTTGTAAAATGGATTCTGTCGATTAAGTATGATTGAATTAGGTCATACGCAACGCCTCGAAGACCATACATAAAAAGCTTGTCCATCAGTATTTTATGGTTGATGGTATCGAATGCTTTCGACAGATCCACAAAAATTCCACAGGATAGTTGATGATTTTCCATATTTTCCAATATTTCGTTTATATAATCGAAAAGAGCTGTTTCTATGCTTTTACCCTTCAGAAATCCATGTTGTGCAGATGAGAATAAGTTGTGTTTTTTAAAAAATGTAAGCAAACGATTTTGTATGATTTTTTCAAATATTTTTGATAAAGAGTTTAGGAGACTGATAGGCCTATAGTTTCCTAAATTATTTTTATCACCTTTTTTATATATAGGCATTAATAACGATGTTTTAAGCTTACTTGGCAATATTCCAGTTTTCATTGATGAATTTAAAATAATGCATAAAGGTAACGCTATATGATGTATTGATTTTTTGATTATGATTATGTGCATGGGTACTTCATCAATCCCCGTTGCGGTGTTATTTGATATACTCAATGTTATTGTAATTATTTCTAAATCGTCTGTAGGATAAAGAAAGATATAATTTTTGTTGAATGAAATGTTAGTTTTATTGGCAATGTTGTTTGAGTTGTTATTTGTTAAGTTATTAGCTATTTCATTGAAAAATATGTTAAAATCATCCACTAATGTGTTTAAGTCGTTGCTATGAGGCATTGTTTGAGTCTTTTTCCCACCAACGACATCTCTAATACAGTTCCAGGAGGCCTTTGATTTATTAGTTGAGTTATTTAAAATTGTTTCCATTTGTTTATGCTTTTCTTTAATTAATAAATTGTTATAGTTTTTTTGCTCTTTTTTATACAGGTCAATGAATTCTGGTCTATAATTCGAGATTGTTTTATATAAGAGAAGGTTATTTTTACTAAGTTTGAGCGCTTCTGTTTGAAATACTTTTTTTGATTTCTCTTTACATTTTTTTATAAATGGAAAACAGCTTTGAAAATGGTTTAGAAACATGTGTATAAATAAATCATATTGCATGTCTGGACAATCTACTTTGATGATATTACTAAATGATTCCTTTGATATTTTTTCTAAAAAATTAGAGATATTTTGTTCCGAAAAATGTCTAATGTTGATGACAGTTTTTTTTTAATTTCAATACTGTTTTTATACGTGAGTAACTGCCCAGTATGATCTGATATTGGGGTTTGCAGCACCTCTGATGTTACGTTTGATGTTTCATTAGTGATGATGTTATTAATGCAAGATTTAGTAGTTTTGGAAATACGAGTGGGTTCCTTTATAAGGTAGCATAAGTTAAATGATTTCAACAAATATAACAAATTATTTAATGTATTTGAAGGTTTTAAAAAGTCTATGTTTAAGTCACCGGTTATAAAAAAAGTTTTATTTGTGGATGAGAGACAAAGAAGTAACTTTTCGAAATAATCCAGAAATAAATCAATATTACCAGATGGGGGTCTGTATGCACAAATTATGAGAACGGTTTTTGTATTTAGGTTAAGAGCAACACTAGCACACTCAAATTGTCGCATTTCTGTAAACGCACTCACATCAAAAACCGAATACTCTATCGATGATTCGATGTAAATAGCCACTCCTCCATATTCCTTTTCTTTCCTGCAACATGTAGATCCCAGCTTGAAGTTTGGTATGTTGACCATCTTTATCTGATCGTTTGTGAGCCAATGTTCTGATAGACATAGAATGTTCCATTCATATTCTTCTGTTAATGCTGTTAATTGGTTTATCGATGTAGTAAGGCATTGGACGTTCTGGTGAAGTAGTAGTAAATTCCTTGGATTTCCTATTATATGTTTGGTTTGGATTGACGTGGGTTTTGAAAATTTTAGCGTTTTGTTTTAAAAAAGAATCGGTTTATAATTATGTTCTTAGGCCAGAAATGTTCGTTAATTATATCCACTTCACACTCGATCGGAATGCCAATTTTAAAAGATGAATATGATGGGTTTTCATTTTTAGGTGTTAACTTTTCGATGTGGAACGAGAAATTTCCAACTTTTAGCAAGTGGGTTTTAATATCTTCGCATGTTACATCATTGTGAAATCTGGAGACGAAGAGCCATTTTTTTGGTTTAATTTCAGCTACTTTGAGATTTGTGTCTGAATTTTTGCCAGTAATTTTATAAGCGTTTGATTTACCGCCCCGTTTTCGGCGAATTTCTAACCATTTGTTGTTATTTTCTGTATTGTGTTTATTTATATTGTCGAGTTCACTGACCGCATTGGGATTTAATTTCGCTTGTTGTCGCCGATGACCTGGCGTTATCGCTTTTCGGGGTTCGATTGTTTTTGTTAACTTGCTCATTTGCCTTTGTAAATGGTTTAGTAGATCCATCTCTTGGCGGAGCCGTGTTTTTAATTGGTGGATATGTTGCTTTATCAATTACACTGGTTTGGTTTGTGTCTCTGTTTAATTTTAGGTTATTTAATTTCTTATTTAAATTCATAATTTTTGCATCTTGCACGCATATCACCTTATTTTGATGACTTGCGTGATCTATTAATGAAGCCACTTGCTTTTTAAGGGCGATTAGAAGATTTAAGGAACACTTCTGCAAACCGCTTTTTTCGCACTTTGCGCACGCGGTTACACCGAACTTATCCTCCGATTTTGTACATATATGATGATATTCGATATCACAGATGTTGCACGTGAAGAAGTCGTCCACTATTTGTTTATTACATACGGGACACACTTTATTTTCACTTGAAACTAAGTTTATATCACTGACTGACTGGGACCGGTTGTTCTCGCGACCCGCCATTAGTATTAGCGTACTAAACTAGTTTAAAATACATCACAATTGACTAACGCTGACTTATGTTAAATTGATACAATAGACTAAATGTCAGCTAGCGCCGACTTATATCAAGCTGAAACGATTATGTCAGTTAATCTAGTGATTTGCAGTCATAAATTCACATTTTGACTATTGTGACATTATGACTGTAAGTCTCTTGGTTAACTGTCTTATAACTATGGTAACATTTTGCCTAATTAAGTCTCTTTCGACTATTCTGGTATTATAACTGTAAGTCACTTGCTTAGCTGTCTTTTAACTTATTTATATTTTGTCAATAAATCATTATATTGACTGTATTTGATGTGATTTAAGTGACTTAAAATCATAACATCACAATAGTCGAAATACAGTCCATAGAGAGACATAATCAGGCAAAATCCTAGCATAGTCAAAAGACAGTCAATCAAGCCCCTTACAGTCACAATAGTCAAAACACGGTCAATAAAGATATAATATGACAAAATCCTATGATAGTCCAAAGACAGTCAAACAGTTTATTGAGATTCAAAATGTCACACCAGTGTTTCGTTTATAAAAAATACATTCTCTATCAGTACAATAATTAATCAGCTGGATCACCTTTAGGGGTGATATGTAAGCAAATTATGGGTCCTAGGAGTTGTCAAATTAATGAGTGACTCAAATGTTTCTAAGGCACTTTTTACAAACAACAAATGATTAAAATTTTACATATAAAATGTAAAATAAACTTTAAGTGTGGTACATCATTGAATTTAGAAAAAAATATTCTTCCAAAAAATATTAAAATCCAAAATGGCGCCCATAAGAATAATAATAATAATAATAATAATACCTTATTCACCATAAAACACTAAAAGTACAGGAACGTCAAATAATTGAATATAAATATAAATATTGTATTGTAAATGTTTAATTATGAAATTAAATTATACTGTTGCAGTTGAGATATTCATCTATAAACTAAAACGCATGGCTAAGTAAAACAGACTTTAGCTTTATTTTAAATTGCGTGTAGTTTAATTTACACAACTCTTGAGGAATTCTGTTGAAGACTTTAATGGCTTGTATCTGCCAAGATCTATTGCATAGTTCAAGATCAGCGACGGCTCGTAGCCTAACTTTAGGGTCGGCCAGAGACCCAAGGTAATATGTATCCGTTATTGAAAGGTGACTTTGTTGTGCAATTCCGCGTATTTACAAAGCGCGATCCTAACCTCAAATTTTGTGTCCCTTGGTTGTTCTATTATTTATATCATTTTGGTGTATACAGAGAGTTTTATGTAACACCGAACATGTTTATCGAATACAATTTGACACCTTTATTTTTTAAGTTATGTGTAAAGCCAATCAATCGCAATTAATGCCTCAACTTGTACATACTGGGAATTTTTCTTTCAAGTTTACATGTCCCAATTATACCGTATATGTCGTAAATCTTCGTTAAAAAAAATCAATTTGAAACTTGAAATGAGTGTCTTCCACTCCCAGACTAAGCATGAAGTAAAATTTCGAGTTTAGAAAAGCCTGAAAATTCGGTTTGGTCGCATAGCGCGAAGCGTGGAGCGGCCAAACCAAATTTTCAGGCTTTTCTAAACTCGAAATTTTACTTCATGCGCCACTGGTACAAAACACTGACATATTACGAAGTTTAAAACACGCCGCTAAACTTTACATTGCATCAGTGTTTTATACCGGTGGCGCATGAAGTAAAATTTCGAGTTTAGAAAAGCCTGAAAATTTGGTTTGGCCGCTCCGCGCTTCGCGCTAAGCGACCAAACCAAATTTTCAGGCTTTTCTAAACTCGAAATTTTACTTCATGCTTAGCCTGGGAGTGGAAAACACTCGTTCAAAGCTTCAAATTAAATTCTTTTAATAAACCTAGCATCGGCAAATGTACAACGTATGCTTATGTATATTTCAAAAAAAATTTCTTGTTACGAAAATGTTCGGTATTACATAAAACTCTCTGTATATGCATATACATAAATTCTTCTGGGTGCGATTCTATTGGTTACGATTTTTAGTAGTTCTAATGAAAATTAGGACTAATGTAAATAGGGTACATGTAACGTCAAAATAAAATATGTCAGTTATTAAATCTTGTGCGTTTATGGGAAGTGCGGTGTGTGGACATATGGAACATAATTTTTTGTCCAAAGCAAGACATCAGCATTTCAAGACAATCAAGATTAATACTGTCCTGAAACATACAGAGAGTTTTCTTTTAGGTATACGTATTTCAAATTCAGCTCATTTTCTGTAAATCCTTAGATATTCCTTGTTTTTTTAAGCTCGATTTAATGCTTTAAACGAGTGTTTTCCACTCCCAGACTAAGCATGAAGTAAAATTTCGAGTTTAGAAAAGCCCTGTGAAAATTTGTCTCGGGTCGCGCAGCGACCCGAGACAAATTTTCTGGGCTTTTCTAAACTCGAAATTTTACTTCATGCGCCACGCGTATAGAACACAGATTTTAAGTAAAGTTCGAATATACATAAATTTGACAATATTTTACTATTTTATACGCGTGGCGCATGAAGTAAAATTTCGAGCCCTCGACAAATTTTCACGGGGCTTTTCTAAACTTGAAATTTTACTTCATGCTTATTCTGGGAGTGGAAAACACTTGTTTAAAGCTATAAATTGAACAAACAAAAAAAACAGGGAATATCCGCAATTGTTGTATCAGTTCCATTTTTTGTCATTATTTTTTATAAAATCACATTACTTTTTCTTAATTATTTTAGCTGTTAATTTTCTGACATTAGTTGATTTTTAAAAGAGTTCAATTTGAAGCTTTAAACGAGTGTTTTCCACCCCCAGACTAAGCATGAAGTAAAATTTCGAGTTTAGAAAAGCCCCATGAAAATTTGTCGAGGGTCCGGAGACAAATTTTCTGGGCTTTTCTAAACTCGAAATTTTACTTCATGCGCCACGCGTTTAAAACACCAAAATATTGTGTAATTTATGTATATTTGAACGTCACTTGAAATCTGTGTTTTATACGCGTGGCGCATGAAGTAAAATTTCGAGTTTAGAAAAGCCCAGAAAATTTGTCTCGGGTCGCTGCGCGACCCTCGACAAATTTTCACGGGGCTTTTCTAAACTCGAAATTTTACTTCATGCTTAGTCTGGGAGTGGAAAACACTCGTTTAATAAATCAAATTGAACTCTTTCAAAAAACAACGAATGTCTGAAAATTTACAGCTTATGCATGCTTACCTAAAAAAAATCACTGTATCTTTAATTCATTGTAAGTTACGCAGTCAATAAAGTAATAAATACACCTACATTATCTTCATTGAGTATTTTGTTAGCAAATAAATGAAAATTGCAATGTTTGCCAAATAAAGCAGCACACCTAACACCCTAATGTTGTTGTGCTGACAGCAGTAGTAGGTGCGGTACTTGCAAACCTGCCTCGCCACGCTCTTCAAATTTGGAATATTTATATTTAAAGCTGCCTAAAGGCCGTTTTGTTAGCACAATGGGCCTAATAAGGCCTAAGTGCAGTGTAGAAATGCGCACTACCCAAAGGACCAGGCAGTTTTTGGACGGCATTTTTGCTGGTACACCCAAAGCAACGTACTTGGGGTGGTCCTGATCAAATTGTTTACACAATACGCTGAATCGAAGTTCTTAATAATCTCCAGTGAAATTGAAGCAATGTATAAACTTATCTTGAAATATTAGCAAACGGAAGTAACAGGAATCTGTTTTTCTATTATTTTTGCGATTAAGCTAAACCTGTTCTCCTCTATCTCATTTTTCTTTTCTGTTTAATATTAATATTCCATTAGTGATGTAGGCGATTATTGAATGACACATTTCATTTTGACGTTAAATGTAAGTTGCGTTAGAGCTACTAAAAACTAAAATTGCGTCAGAACTACTAAAATCAGCCAATGAAATCGCACTCAATGCTTTGATGCATTCCAGAACACATCGAACATAAGAAAATTTACATTGAATATTTTCTGGCATGTTCGGTGTTACATAAAACTCTCTGTATACAGAGCTCTAGTATTAAGAGGGATGGTAGTGTTATGATCGATAGATCCTTAAAATGTGCACGGCATGAATCGGTGCGATTAATATTTTTTATTTCGCGAACTATGAGCTTTTGTGTAATGAAGACTTTGTTTATCCATTGCGTACAGCCCCATAAGAGGAATCCGTATAGCATTCTTGATTGAACCTTTGTAAAGTAATTTTTTTTAGCGTTGAGGTATTCAGACAGTGGCTCGTATTTTGTAGGCAAATGTGCAGCTGTACTGACTAGACGCGTTTTTCGTGAGCTGTAACAATATTTTAAATTTTATATCTACATACACAAGTAAAGTGGTAAAAACAACAAAATGCCAAGACATCCTGTCGAGAAGGATGAAGTACTCATTCAAAAAGTGGTAGAGAGGGTTTTGTCAAATCCAGCATTCATGGATAACCTATTGGACTCCATACGGAACCATCTTAAGACGGACTTCAAGGTAATTGATGAAAAGGTCGCCTCACTAACTCAACAAATTGAAAAAATCGAGGACAAAGTTGATTATCTGGAACAACGTCAGAAAACATCCAACATTAGAGTATTTGGATTGCCCGAGGTGACAAAAGAAGGTAAACATAGCTGCCAGGATCGATTTTTTGATATCTGTAGAGATAAATTAAAAGTCCCATTAAATTCAGATGACTTATATCTTTTCACAATCGGGATTTGCGTAATAAAGTCTACGCCTCAAAAAGATTCCTGAAGGGTAGTAACGTGGTTATTCGGGAGGATCTAACACAAAAACGACTAGCACTAATCAAACTGGCAACCTCTAAATTAAGTAACAAACATGTTTTCACCAATTACGGAATTATTTACATAAAAAACGATGGAAAAATTACCCGCCTTAATAGCAGCAAGGACTTGGATGACGTAGAAAACTCCGAATAAATACTTATGGCTCACCTCTAGTTTGCGCATCTTGGTTCGTGTCCGTGGACCCCGCTAATAGTTTTTTTTGTTGATACTTTTTTTTGCTCGTTTATTTCCTTTGTGTCGCGAATTATTATTATTTTTCCTTGAGTATTGAAATATTGTATTACTTTAAATAGTGTTATTATTTTATCAGTATTTTTTATTTTTTAATTCATTCATAATTGTTGAAATATTATATTGTTTTACACAGTGTTATTGATTTTTCTCCTTTTAATATTTCTTTCATTGTTTTAATACAAATCACTAATGCTTTGAAATCTTCTAATTGCGCACATTAATATCAGATCACTGCTACCGAAGATAGATTATGTTCAACAATTGCTATACGAAAATCAATTTCATATTTTAACGATCTCTGAAACATGGCTCAACAATAATATTCCCAATCAGTTCTTGAATATTCCAAACCATACTTTTATCAAAAACGATCGTTTAACGAGTGGAGGTGGTGTAGGAATATATGTAATTAATTCTGTAAAATTCAATATAATCCAAAGTGGTAATATCCTTGAGGATTTGTGAATTCATATAAAAACGAACAAATATAATGTTATTGTTTCATGTATATATCGTTCCCCGTACCAAAATATTCCTGAATTTTTGCATAATTTTGAGTGCGCTCTTATTAATTGCTTACCTTATTCTGAACATATAATTTGCTGTGGTGATCTAAACATTGACATGTCTAAACCGGAATATAATTCCTATGTTTCACTTTCTGAATTGATTGATAGTCATGATCTTCTGCAAATCATAGATGTACCAACACGTGTCACTTCTACTACGCTTCAATCCTTGATATTATTTGTGTTTCACGGAGCTTAGATATTACTTTAAAGGGTGTTTTATATTGTCCAGTCTCCGACCATGATATAGTCTATTGTGCAGTACCATTGGGTACCAAGTTAGTTGATAATAATATTAAATACTTCAGATCTTTTCGTTCTATCAACACCGATGAATTTGTAAATGATTTACAGTGTATACCATTTCATAATATTTTACATATAAGTGATATTAATGATAAGTTACATTTCTTTAATAGTTCTATCATTAGTCTATTTGATAAGCATGGTCCATATAAAATAATGAAAACAACGAAAGTCTCAAGTCCGTGGATAACTGATAATTTAAAGTTTCTTATGAAGATGCGTAATAAAGCCAACGCAAAATTTAGAAAAACGCGCCTTAACTCCGATTGGGATTTTTTGGATTGATTGAGTTACTTGAAGATAATTATACTTTGATTAAAAAACACTTAGAACCTTTCTTCAATACTTTATTTTGTAACCAAATGTACATTTCGGACACGAAGTGTCCATTATCAATGGTTTGATACTAATACAAAAATATACATTTTACACTGATTTATATACACTAAAAAATGAGGGAATTAGAGGGTGTCGGTAGGGGGTGTAGTTATGGTGGTAATAAACTAATTTTAGCCGAAAAAAGGTTATCTGTGGGTAAGTGGGTACGTGTTTGATGGGGATTCCAAGGGATTAGGAAAACACCCGAGTTTCAGGTGGACACACTAAATCTAATAAAACATTTTCGAGCGGACTTAAATCGAAATTTAACAGTAGGTTTTCTTGTTTTTTCATTTGAATTGCCTCCAACATATTTAAATGATAGTGTGTAGAATGTTTTAATAATTTTACGTTTTCTAAAGTGAACTTATGGCCCGTTTCAATTGCATGGTTAGCGACCGCAGATTTATCCGGATTCAGGTGTTTAATGTGTGAGACATGTTCCTTGAATCTAGTTTGAATGTTTCTTTGTGTTTGTCCTATGTATATTTTGTCACAATTCGAACATTTAATGGAATAAATTCCAGATTTTTCTAAGAAATGTGTTTTGTTAAAAGTGTTCCCTAGTAAATTGTGTAATTTTGTATTTACATAGTATGCTGGGGTTAAATTGAATTTCTTGTACAATTTTTTGAAATTATTTTCGATTGTGGGGGAATAACTTAGTCTGACATATTTTGTTTCTTTTATGGTTTCTATATCTGTAAGTGAAGTTATATTTCGGAGTTTATATTTACGTGAATGTCTATTAATTAGTCTCTGTATTGTATTTCTGTTGTATTTAAGGTGTGCTGCTATTGTGTGAATGAATTTTAGTTCCTTTTTTCTAATTTCGGGTGATAATGGTATGTTGAAGGCTCTATTTATCATACTATTAAAGGCAGATAGTTTATATTTCATTGGTGCAAATGCGTTGGCATGGATATAATTGAAAGTATGAGTATGTTTCCTGAATATATCAAATACTAATTTATTGTTTTCTCTTTTTATAAGAATGTCTAGGAAGGGCAGTGAGTTTTCGTCCTCTAACTCGTATGTAAAATTAATACTATTGTAAATATTGTTAATGGATGAGATGAAGTTGTTAATATCGAAATTTGTTTCGACCACAGCAAATATGTCATCGACATATCTAAACCAAATATTCGGAAACTGGGTTATTGATTTTTTGGCAATATTTTCAAAATTATTTAGAAAAATGTGAGCAAGAAACGGTGATAACGGGTTACCCATGGCAGTGCCAAATGTTTGCTTATAGTATGAATTATTGAACTCAAACACGTTACAATCCATCACTAGTTCGGTAAGCTGTAAGTATTCTTTGATTTGTTCGTTTGGAATATTATTTTTTATTAAAATTTCTTCTAGAATAGAAATGGTGTTCTTGATTGGTATGCTCGGGAATAGTGATTCGACATCGAAGGATACTAGTTTATGATCGGATGAGATTTTTATCTTTTCTAAGTGTTTTGTTAATTCTATGGAATTTCTAACTGAAAAATCGTTTTCTATTTCTAAGGTTTTGAACTGGGAGACTAACCATTTAGCAATTTTATATGTGGGAGATTTGATATTTGAAACAATCGGGCGGAATTTATTACCTGGTTTGTGAATTTTTGGTAAACAGTATAATTGAGGTATTTTTGGGTTTTTGACTTTCAGATTTAAATTAAGTTTTTTATCAATTAAAATTGTTGAGGCCTTCAGTGTAGCATTAATTTTCTTGATATATGTATTTATTGGGTTTTTTGTTTGCCGAATATATGGTCCTGATTCTAATAAATTATTTACACCGTTAAAATAGTCTGTCTTATTTATAATCACGACACTGTTACCTTTGTCCGCCTTTAGGTAAAAACAATCTTTTTCTTTTAATTTCTCGACGATTTCGTGGGTGTTGAAAACTTCTTGTTGGTTAGACCTATCCATGGTTGTCTTTAAGGTGTCCTTAGCGGAAGTGCAAAATTGTATGGAAAGATCCGGTGTTAGTCTAGTTGCTGCGATGGCTACGTCGTTGACAACCTCTTCGATGGGAAGTTTCTTTGGGTTTATGGAATGCTTTAAACCTTTTCTTAGCAGTTCTTGTTCGGCGTCGGAGAATGTGATGTCTGTTTTATTTATAACAAGTGTTTGTGTGAGTTCGGGTAAAATGTTTGGTGGAAAATTTTGTTTCAGTTTTTGTTTTTGCAGGAGGAGAGTTTTCAATTTCTTCTGTAGGACAATTGATTCACACAAACACTTGTTATAAATAAAACAGACATCACATTCTCCGACGCCGAACAAGAACTGCTAAGAAAAGGTTTAAAGCATTCCATAAACCCAAAGAAACTTCCCATCGAAGAGGTTGTCAACGACGTAGCCATCGCAGCAACTAGACTAACACCGGATCTTTCCATACAATTTTGCACTTCCGCTAAGGACACCTTAAAGACAACCATGGATAGGTCTAACCAACAAGAAGTTTTCAACACCCACGAAATCGTCGAGAAATTAAAAGAAAAAGATTGTTTTTACCTAAAGGCGGACAAAGGTAACAGTGTCGTGATTATAAATAAGACAGACTATTTTAACGGTGTAAATAATTTATTAGAATCAGGACCATATATTCGGCAAACAAAAAACCCAATAAATACATATATCAAGAAAATTAATGCTACACTGAAGGCCTCAACAATTTTAATTGATAAAAAACTTAATTTAAATCTGAAAGTCAAAAACCCAAAAATACCTCAATTATACTGTTTACCAAAAATTCACAAACCAGGTAATAAATTCCGCCCGATTGTTTCAAATATCAAATCTCCCACATATAAAATTGCTAAATGGTTAGTCTCCCAGTTCAAAACCTTAGAAATAGAAAACGATTTTTCAGTTAGAAATTCCATAGAATTAACAAAACACTTAGAAAAGATAAAAATCTCATCCGATCATAAACTAGTATCCTTCGATGTCGAATCACTATTCCCGAGCATACCAATCAAGAACACCATTTCTATTCTAGAAGAAATTTTAATAAAAAATAATATTCCAAACGAACAAATCAAAGAATACTTACAGCTTACCGAACTAGTGATGGATTGTAACGTGTTTGAGTTCAATAATTCATACTATAAGCAAACATTTGGCACTGCCATGGGTAACCCGTTATCACCGTTTCTTGCTCACATTTTTCTAAATAATTTTGAAAATATTGCCAAAAAATCAATAACCCAGTTTCCGAATATTTGGTTTAGATATGTCGATGACATATTTGCTGTGGTCGAAACAAATTTCGATATTAACAACTTCATCTCATCCATTAACAATATTTACAATAGTATTAATTTTACATACGAGTTAGAGGACGAAAACTCACTGCCCTTCCTAGACATTCTTATAAAAAGAGAAAACAATAAATTAGTATTTGATATATTCAGGAAACATACTCATACTTTCAATTATATCCATGCCAACGCATTTGCACCAATGAAATATAAACTATCTGCCTTTAATAGTATGATAAATAGAGCCTTCAACATACCATTATCACCCGAAATTAGAAAAAAGGAACTAAAATTCATTCACACAATAGCAGCACACCTTAAATACAACAGAAATACAATACAGAGACTAATTAATAGACATTCACGTAAATATAAACTCCGAAATATAACTTCACTTACAGATATAGAAACCATAAAAGAAACAAAATATGTCAGACTAAGTTATTCCCCCACAATCGAAAATAATTTCAAAAAATTGTACAAGAAATTCAATTTAACCCCAGCATACTATGTAAATACAAAATTACACAATTTACTAGGGAACACTTTTAACAAAACACATTTCTTAGAAAAATCTGGAATTTATTCCATTAAATGTTCGAATTGTGACAAAATATACATAGGACAAACACAAAGAAACATTCAAACTAGATTCAAGGAACATGTCTCACACATTAAACACCTGAATCCGGATAAATCTGCGGTCGCTAACCATGCAATTGAAACGGGCCATAAGTTCACTTTAGAAAACGTAAAATTATTAAAACATTCTACACACTATCATTTAAATATGTTGGAGGCAATTCAAATGAAAAAACAAGAAAACCTACTGTTAAATTTCGATTTAAGTCCGCTCGAAAATGTTTTATTAGATTTAGTGTGTCCACCTGAAACTCGGGTGTTTTCCTAATCCCTTGGAATCCCCATCAAACACGTACCCACTTACCCACAGATAACCTTTTTTCGGCTAAAATTAGTTTATTACCACCATAACTACACCCCCTACCGACACCCTCTAATTCCCTCATTTTTTAGTGTATATAAATCAGTGTAAAATGTATATTTTTGTATTAGTATCAAACCATTGATAATGGACACTTCGTGTCCGAAATGTACATTTGGTTACAAAATAAAGTATTGAAGAAAGGTTCTAAGTGTTTTTTAATCAAAGTCCGATTGGGATTATTACAAAAGCTTGAGAAATGATTTCAATTCGGTTATAAAGAAAGAAAAGAAAGCTTATTTCACTCATATAGCTAATACATTTAATAGAAATCAATTATGGAAACATTTGCAATATTTGGGACTAAAGAAACAAAATATTCAGCTTCCTGACTCTCTGAAAAATGTCAAAGAAATATACAACTTCTTTCGGGACTCTATTCCACAATATAATAATTCTACAAACTATAGCAACAGTATCATAAGTTCTAAGCACCCTTCCGCTACCAACTTCTGTTTTAGTTTAATAGATGATAGCACAGTAATTCAATATTTAAATTCAGTAAATTCAAATTAAACTGGATTTGACGAAATTAATATAGTTATGCTAAGGCTATGTCGTGCCGTAATTATTCCATATGTCGTACATATCTTAAATAGTTGTTTGCTTGAATCAATTGTTCCTAATTGCTGGAAACTCGCAGTTGTAAAGCCTATTGCAAAAATTAATAACCCAACTAACTATGGTAATCTAAGGCCAATTAGTATTCTTCCCACCTTATCTAAGGTACTAGAAAAAATCATTAAAGCACAATTAACCTCTTACGTCAGTGAGAATAATATACTTCCTGAAATGCAATCGGGCTTTCGTAAGGGATATAGTTGTGAAACTGCCTTGATTAAAATCACAGACGATATATTAGCAGCCACTGATCCAGGAGAAATTACCTTGTTAGTACTGTTGGACTATAGCAAGGCTTTCGATACTGTTAACTTTGACGTCCTTGAAAGTATATTAGAACACATTGGATTGGAAAATTCTGCTATAATTTTACTAAGATCTTACCTCAGAGGAAGGAAGCAGTGTGTAGAAGTAGACAATAATAGGTCAAATTTTATCAGCATTATGCAAGGTGTTCCACAGGGTTCTGTTCTTGGCCCGTTGTTATTCACTATATACACAAGTGCCGTTTTAAATAGCCCTCATTCTAAAGGCCATATGTACGCCGATGATAGCCAAATTTATTTATCATTTACTCCCAACGAATGGCAACACGCGGTACGATGTCTGAACGCCGACCTTGCACGTATTCAAAGTATATCTACTCTTTTATGTTTAAATTTAAATCCCTCCAAAATGTCCTTCCAATTATTTGGCAAGAAAAAGATTTGTGATGCTTTATAAGATCAGTTTACCATAATTATAAATGATGAATCAATTAGTTATTCAGAATACAGTAAAAACTTAGGAGTAATATTAGATAACTCATTTAGATACAAAAAACAAATAAATAAATACATTACTACAGCCTATATAAACTTGAAAAAGTTATATCCTCATCGATCCTGTTTACCAGTACAACTAAAATTATGCTCTGCAACGCTTATGTACTTTCTCATTTTTCATATTGCTCTACCTTATACAACCCTGCTATTGATAAATCGACTTCCAAACGAATACAATATGTTCAAAATTCGTGCCTACGATATATTTATGGTATACGTAAATTTGAGCGTATATCTCACAAACTAATAGAAGCAGGCTGGGTCAACATGGAATCAAGAAGAAAAATTAAAACTGCCTGTTTTTATCACAAGGTCATTACTGCAAAAGCACCTTCCTACTTGTTTGAGAAAATTAAATTCAGGAATGATGTTCACACTCTTAATATTAGATTCAAGGGGTCTTTATCACCGCCATAGAACATAGAACCACCCTCTTTGAACGATCTTTCTCTTTTCAAATTTATTTTGTTTATAATACCATATCTTCTGACTTAAAACGTCTAAATTATACAACATTTGTGAAATGAATTAAAATGTAATGTTATGTGTAATGTTTGTTCGATCTGTCTATACAACGCGTGACTGATTTATATGTTCTTCTGTTACCATTTCATATATTAATATGTTCATTGATAATATTTAAGGTTTAGATGGAAGACCAGTTTAGCATTTTCATGCTAAACTGAATCTCGCCTTATGGTTTTCCAATTATTTAGAGTTTCATTCTTGTTTTATTATTATTGTTTTATATTTGTATTGTATTCGCAGAATGTACTTTATGAATTAAAAATAAAGTTTATTATAATTATTATTATTATTTATTCAGTTTGTTTATAAGCTTGGTGCAGTGTTCATTCCATTTCAGGTTGTGGGATAGTCTCACTCCTAAGAAGTTTACGTGTTCTGTTGATGTGATGGAGTCATTATTCACGCTTAATTTTATATTTTAACTAATTAACTTCTGAGGAGTATGGAGTAGTGTCGTGTGCGTTTTGTTTGGATCTAAGAACAGTCCATTTGACTGGAACCAGTAATTTAATTTAGCTAAAGCAATGTTGCCTGAGGCTGTTATATTGAATAATGATGTATCTTTTATTAGCACCGAGGTTTCGTCTGCATACATGATTACATTGTTATCGGGGAGGAAGTCGGCAACATCATTAATATATAAAATAAATAATATTGGCCCCAGTATTGATCCCTGAGAAACACCTATTAAGGTGGCAGCATCCTCGATCTATGTCCTCCACAAGACGTACCCGAACCAGAGATTTCTACAAACGATAATCTGTTAGAGAAGTAGGAAGCAAACCATTCTGCAGCTTTCTCTCGTATGCCATAAGACTCCAGCTTCCAGAGTAGACGCTTGTGGGGAACACAGTGAAAGGCTCTGCTAAGGTCACAAAAAATTCCAAATGGCAATTCCCTGTTTTCCAACGATTGCAAAATCTTATCGTGAAACTGTAGCAATGCATTACTAGTGGATTTTCCCGGCTTAAATCCAAATTGATTTGGGTTTATCACTGAATGTTTATTAAGAAGCATTATAGTTCGATAATTGCCCATGTCGCTAGGATCCCCTTTTTAAAAAACCGGTTTAATCACCGATTCTTTCAGTTTGTTGGGGTATAATCCTTGGCTAAATGACAAGTTAATTAGATAACTTAACGGAGTAGCCAGCTGATATCTAAATTCTCGAAGTATATTGCGGTAAATACCATCCGGGCCAACGCAAGTTTATTTTTAAGCTGCTCATGAAGTCACATACTTCAATATGATTATATTCTAAGAGACAGATACTATCGCGAATAAAATGAATAAGTCAATTTATTTATAGATATATTTACATTAAAACCGCTACTAATCTCTCTGGGTATGAAATCAAAATACTCAATAAAAGCGATTGAGACGTTTTCAGGTTCTCTGTACAGGGTAGGCCATTTTAATCAATCCACGCAAATAACTCCGAAGATATATTCGATAGCGAAAATTGTTGTATGGCTGGTAGGGGGACATTCGATGATGGCCTTTAAACTGACCTTGAAGTTGACTTTCAAGGTCATTTGAAGGCCAACTTCCAAATTTTAAATGGCAACCCTACTTTTTTAATATTTATTTTGAAAGAGGGCTATCATGTTAGTACGGCTGCATAAAAATGTTAATACTTCACATAAGAAAATTTTCGAGAAAAAACTTGAAGAAAATTTTACTAATAGACTTCAATTCAAAAGTTCAATACTTCATTAAATAAGAAAACTAAACGATATTTCTTGCCACCAACATATCATTTCAATACCTACTTTACTTATTCTAATTCAAAAAACTCAAAAATTAAACTAGATATGTAATTGTACTACATTATGATCAATATTTTAAATAAAAATTCGAAAATTAGTGTTGTTCGTGAGCTTAGGGGCGATAAACAATTGGTCGTTGAGGTTGTCATGCAAATAAATAGTGTCAATCAAAATTTCACTACAAAATGCATTCGTTCATTTTTCAATGGAAATTTCATTTGAAGAAGTAAACACTTGGACAACATATCTTCTGCAAATCAAAATATGGCTGACTATCCGGCGGTAGAGAGAGTCGAAATGCTGTTGATTCTAGGAGAATGTGGAGGTAACTATCGACAAGCTGCTATCTTGTATCGGAATCGATATCTTCAAAGACGGCACCCTAATCACTCTGTAATTCGAAACATCCATCTGAAAGCCCGACAAGGATATTTACGGCGTGTTAAACCAAGACATATTTATAACCAAAATGACGTTAGTGCAATAACTGTTCTGGGAATGGTTCACATTAATCCTCATATTAGCAGCTATGATATTGAAAGAGAATCTGGCATACCCAGACGTACTTCACTGAGAATATTGAAGTGCCTACGTTATCACCCCTATCATATCTCGCTAACACAAGCGCTTACACCCAATGATATGAGGAAGCGCGTAGAGTTTTGCCAATGGGCAGAACAAATAATAATGAACCATCCCATTTTTTTTTTTTCGTTATGTTATGTTTTCCGGTGAGGCAACTTTCAAAAGCAACGGACAGCTTAATAGACACAATTGTCACTATTGGTCTGACGTAAATCCTCACTGGCATAGACAGGTCAACAATCAACATCGTTGGAGTCTTAATGTATGGTGTGGTATCATAGATGGACATTTGATTGGTCCACATTTTTTCAACGGTAACGTAAATGGGCAATTTTTTTTAAAATTTCTTGAGAGATGCACTCCCAGTACTAGTGGAAAATGTGAATTTGCCAACAAGATTGAGAATGTGGGTTCAATTGGATGGAGCTGGACCACACTTTGCCCGGATAGTTAGAAATTATTTAAATGAGAGTTACCATAACAGGTGGATTGGACGTGGTGGAACTGTTGCATGGCCACCAAGATCACCAGATTTAACTTCTCCGGATTTTTATTTATGGGGTTATTTAAAAGATGTTGTTTATGAGCATGAAACAACAAACAGAGAGAATATGATAGGTACAATCCAAACCGCTTGCCAAAATATTCCAAGCACCGTTTTGTTAAGAACAGTGCAGGACTTTCAGCGCCGAATTAATTTATGTATCCAGCAAAATGGAAATGTCTTTGAGCATCTTTTTTAATTTTCTTTATTGTGTATTGTTTAGTTTTGTCAACGGCTTGCCGTATTACGGCTTCATTATGTTGGTGGCAGAAAATATCTTTTAGTTTCCTTTTTAAGTGAAGTATTGAACTTTTGAATTAAAGTCTATTAGTAAAATTCTCTTTAAGTTTTTTTTTCTCGAAAATTTTTATTATGTGAGGTATTAAAATATTTATGCAGCCATACTAACATGATGACCCTCTTTCAAATTAAACATTGAAAAAGCAGGGTTGCCAATTAAAATTTGTAAGTTGGTCTTCAGATAACCTTGAAAGTCAACTTCAAGGTCACTTTAAAGGCCATCATCGGATGTCCCCCTACCAGCCATACAACCTTTGTTATGGTCAATTTTTGCTATCGAATATATCTTCGGAGTTATTTGCGTGGATTGATTAAAATGGCCTACCCTGTATATTGAATCACCTATTTTTATTGTTATGTCGGGTTTTGCAGTGAGTTTTCCTGTCAACGATTTAATCACTTGCCACGTGGTTTTTGTAGGTTTCCCGGTGAGTTGATTTTTGTAGAATAATAGTTCTTTTTTGATCTTTATGACATATTTTTGCTTTCTTGTATGCAGGTAGAAGTTCGGGATATAATTTACTAAGTTGAAATAAATCATTTAGATTTTGACTGGAAGCTTTAATTGCATGTGTTACCCAGGATTTGTGTATACTTACATTATATCTTTTTAATGAAAAACTTATATTATAATAGTGCAATAGAGTGTTGTGGGACAGATCAAATTTCTTATTAAAGTCTTCTGTTGTGTAAAGCTCATCCCAAGATTCATTGTAAAGATAATTATAAAACGTGGTTTTATTAGCCATGCTGAAGTCTATTTTTGTTGTATATTTACTTTTACAGCCGCTATTGTAGTTAAAATTACAAACTAGTAGGTTATGATCCGAAAAACATTTTTAAATTAACGTGTTAACTAAGTTTACATTGTTGGAGAATATATTATCTATTTCTGAACCTTGTGAATTTAAATTATATCGAGTAATGTCTGTTGATTTTAGGGTTGTAAGTTATTGTTGGCTAAAAAGTCTACATTAAAATCACCCACTAAAAGTATATGCGCATTAATATTGTAAAATTTGTCTAAAATATTATTTAAATTTATAATAAAATTGTTGAAGTTACCGCTCGGGGATCTATAGACATTGAATAAATAAAATGCCATTTCATTGCGTGTGTATTTTACGCCGCATATCTCTATATTTTCTTCTATGTAAAAGGAGGCTAGATTTAGATAGATTGCGTTTAAATGCATTTGACCCCAGATAGCACAACTGCCACCACGGTGTATTGTTTTTCCAAAGTACGAGATAAGCTTATAATTTAGGAAATTGTATTGGGTGATTTCATTAGGATTGCACCAGGTTTCATTAATACAAATGAAGATAAATTCAAATTCAAAACTATTTGAATTCGAGAAAATAAGCTTACTCTTCTTATAGTTTGCACACTTTAAACATAATATATAAAATTACGAAAAAACTATTCGTGAAAATGCAAACAATGTCGTAATTAATAAGACAACTTAAGACGATAAATATCCATTGAAACAACTACTTCCCGTGCAAATACACCTCCGGATATTGAATTATACAATGAAATATTTAAAATCTTATTTAATTTGATTTGTTACAACGCTCTATTAAAGTATATGTAACGTTTAGGTCAAATTCTCTTCAAACCAACTAAGAAATACAAATTTAAAATGGAAGGAATCTCTCCTTCCATTTTAAATTATACCGTAAGGTATATAATAAGGTCTCACATTCTTCATACCTGCTAATGACATAATCCCCTTTCTTACCTATAAATACCGACCATATTTTTCACTCATTCCATTTCTGTGTACCTGTGCATTCCACACACAACACTTTTTCCAAGTAAGTTAATTTTAATTTATTCCAATTTTTTTTTTTTCAAAAACGTCATAAGCAAAGCTATACTGAAGAGAGATAAATCTCGAAACGCATCTATAGATGGCCTAAGACATTAGCTTTAATCCAAGTCCTTTCACTTCTAATTTTTTATCTCTCCTTCCATTTTAAATTTGTATTTCTTAGTTGGTTTGAAGAGAATTTGACCTAAACGTTACATATACTTTAATAGAGCGTTGTAACAAATCAAATTAAATAAGATTTTAAATATTTCATTGTATAATTCAATATCCGGAGGTGTATTTGCACGGGAAGTAGTTGTTTCAATGGATAGTTATCGTCTTAAGTTGTCTTATTAATTAAGACGTTGTTTGCAATTTCACGAATAGTTTTTTCGTAATTTTATTATTAAATACAAATGAAGTTGTATTTCATACTTATAAGTTCAGATTCTAAATGAGTGAATTTATATTTTATACTTTGAGAATTAAGTAGTAGTATAAGTTTTGAGAAATTCTTGGATCGCGAGGTGCTGATTGGTGTATATGCTAATTAACTCGCGGAGGATTGTTCGTTAGTTGAAACAAATTGTATCTCCTTATCACTAGGCCGCTCGGCCAAGTAGAAGGACTCAGCATTTCCTCGAGCAGATTTAAATCCGCGCCGATTTTTAGCGTACGTATGAGTGTTTTTGTTAGCGATTTTATCGATAATTAAGTCTCTGCCTGGGAAACGTTTAGTTAGGTACTCATTCACCGATTTAGCAGAGGCGTCTTTAGCCGCCCTGCCTGCATATATCCACGCTCTTTGTTTTGCGGCGCTGAAATTGTCTTCATCCCACGCTACTGTGCCACGGATCTCTTGGTGCCTGCGGGATCTTCGGCGCCTTTTTTTTTATCGACAACCAGGTTCCACTCATTCGATGGTTTCTCGATTGTTGATAGCTGTGCTATGTTATTGTTTATCGCGGAATAATCGACTATTTTCTTCGCTGGCATCGGACTGTTTCAAGGTTGATAGCTTCGCTCCGGTGGATTTGTTCATCTTTATTTGTTTAGATGTATCTACTTGCAAATTTGGGTAGACGTGTGATTGATTGTCGTCGACCAGTTTCGCAGTTGGTAGCTTCGCTCCGGTGGATTTGTTTATGATTGTTTGTTTAGGTGTAGCTACTCGCATATTCGGGTAGGCGTATGTTTGGTTGTATAGGCTTGCATATTGTGTGTGGTTTTCTTTTAGAATCGTATTTTATCGTTCTAAATTATCAATTTTCTCCAGTACTAGTCTATTAGACAATTTAAGCTCACTTACGAGATCCTTTAAAAGACCAAATGTCTCACTATTAGATTCATTGTGGTCTATTTCACTTTGGTTTGGTGTTAGGTTAGGATTTACCAGTGGAAGTTCACAACATGAGATAACCCTGGGGCCGCATCCATAGTGATAAACACTTTTATATATAATACACTGAACATCCGATTTCGCGTAATGCCGCACGAACATTTTTTGCGTATTTTACTATGAGAACTAGAACTAGTATCAGAGAGCTCATCACTGTTATCGGCCATTTTATCTGAAACCATAGTCAACTAAAGTTGACTATGATTCCAGGGTAAATGTTATAGTTATCTTAAAATAAAATATGTTACTAGATGTCTCGTTAAAAAGTGCCTGTATAATGTCAAAGTTGTAAATGTCTGGATTCAATAGTTTTTGAAAAAACGAAAAAAAAAAACGAAATTTTAAAAAATCCGTTTTTTAAAAATATCTTAAAAACGGAAGAAGATATTCCAAATTTGTTTTTAGATTATTATTGGGCTATTAAATACGCAACTTTGCCCCAATTTAATCGACTCTCTATCTCTTTAAATAACCGAGATCCTCATACATTCTGTTGAAATACGGACACCCTGTATATATGTTTTTTACCACTTTAATGAATTATATACAGGGTGTCCCATTTCAAAGTACCACCTGGAATATCTTCAGAGCTATGCACCCAATAACAAATGTTTTAAATAAAAGTTGAATGTTTTGGAGGGGGGCATCCAATTCTGTAAGAAAATTCAACCCCCCACCCCCAGGGGAGGCTTGGGAGGAGGTAGCTTTGAAATATTATTTGTGAACCCCTAAAGTAAGTAAGTATTAACTAAAAACATTTTTTGTTACTTTGATAGTTGGCGCTGCAATCAACAAAACTGTTTTTGTTGTGTACACTTCTGTGCAATAAAATTAAGCAAACAAAATATGTTATAGTTTAAAACGGACATAATGAGTTTCCTAGTTACGAAAATATGTAAATATGCCAATTTCCTTAATGTCAAAATGCTGCGTCATTTAGACAACAATTCAAAAATTCGAATTCTAACTAAAATAGAAGATGGTTTTTCTATTTCGGCTTTGTTGCATTTATTATGATTAGAGTTTTCTTTCGAATTGTTCTGATGCTAGTTTGGCTCTTGATCGGTTCTACAAAGTTATTCATAAAGCATTTTTTATATTTATTCCGCAACTTAAATTTAAACAAAAACGAAAATATCCTCCATGGTTTAATAATGACATTATACTGCTTATTAAGGAGAAAAATTACTGCCAAAAAAATGTTAAACGAGACTCTGCGCTAGGGGGGACAATTTAAACTCAGATCACTCACTAAGAATAAAATGAATTCAGCACATAGAGACTATATTTTTAACATAGAGTCACAGTTTACTAGCAATCCAAAACAATTTTGGTCATATATTAATTGTAAAAAATCTAATCCTTCGAGAATACCTGCAGAACTTATTTATGAGGATAAGGCTTATCAAACACCTGAACATATTGCTTATGGATTTCGAAAATACTTTCAATCAGTTTTCACAATGCCATCTGTAGGAATCACAGTTCCGAACGTTCCCTTCATTTTCCTCTGCGCAAACATCCGATAAAACTGTCTTTACATTTTTAAAGCAATTACCAAATAGATTTTCATCAGGTAATGACAATTTACCAGAATTTATATTAAAAGATTGTGCTTCTATTCTATGTTACCCGCTCTCAATAATATTTAACTTATCTAAAAAACATCTGTATTTCCTAATAAATTAAAAATAGCATCGATTTGTCCTATCCCAAAAACGTCACTTAATCAACGGAATATAAAAAACTACCGTCCTAAAGCAATACTACCTCACATCGCTAAATTATTCGAGTAAACTCTCTATGATCAAATCTATTTCCACATTTCTCTATACCTATCTTCTCAACAGCATAACTTTATTCCAAAAAGTTCTACAGTAACTAATTTGACCATTATTACGCATGATATAGCTAAATCATTAGATTCAGCGGGGCACAAACGACCCTGTGAGGTGAAGTGTGTTCATTGTTTATTATATGTTTACTCTTGTAGATTTCATTATTATTGTTTGTTGCTGTAATTAGTAATAACCAAAATGGTTATCAGTTGCAATGTTTGCGATTTATATATTAGTCCGCGTTCAGATGCTATTAAATGTCGCGGTAAATGTCGTAAGTGGTTTCATACGAGTTGTATAATTTGCACACTCGATTTAATTGAATATTATTTAAGTGAAGCTAAACAGCCTGATGGCGACCATTGGATATGTCCGGACTGTTTACCTAACGACCTAAAAATGCAACCCCGCCAAAATACTTCGTCGTCATCTATTAATGAGACAATTAAAAATGTCTTAAAAAAAGAACTTGCGCAGCTTTTCAAAGAGCAGTTTTAAAGAAAAATAAAAGGTCTTTTGGATGAAATAAACAACATTAAAGACCGGCTTACAAAACTCGAGTCTTCAATTTCAGTTGAAACTCAAAATGTTTTATCTGGAGAGAATATCATGGCTGAAATAGAGGAAAGACAACAACATGCGCTAAATGTCACGGCCTATAATATTCCCAAACCATCTGGCACAACAGAGGACATAATTAAAAAGGATATAGCAGCTATAAAATTCATCATAGGCTCAAAAATTACTGATTTCCGTCCCCAACAAGTCACCCGTATCGGTAAACTAATGGCAGGGCCAAGACCAATAAAATTGATTTTTCAGACTCGTGAATCAGCTATCAGTCTTCTCAAGGTTTTGAGAAATATAGACAAGGAGAACGTTCGTTTTGCCAACGACAGGACTAAACAACAACGCGATTATCTTAAAAGATGAACTAAAATGACGCAAGGAAAGCGGAGAACATGATCTAACTATTAAATACTCAAAAGGTCATCCATCAATTGTTAGCTCTAACGTAAACACAAAAACAAAAAGCTAAACATGTTTTTTCAAAATGTCGGTGGGATTCACTTTAAATTACGCAACTTAAAATTAAATTTAAATGTATGTGATTATGATGTATTAATTATAATTGAAACTTGGCTGGATTTTTCAGTATCTGACAGTGAATTTGGACTAAGTGACTTTATCGTGTATAGACACGATGGTGTTGATAAACGTGGTGGTGGTGTCATGATTGCGGTACGGTCCAGTCTCAACAGTAGTCTTGTGAACATACCACATAACCTGGAGGAAATATGTGTCAAAATGTATGATAACATAATAATTTCAGAAGCGTATATTCCACCGGGTCTAAATTCATCAATTTTCGAGGAATATAGTGAGCTTATTGACCAAATCTGCGTTACGTATCCTAATTTTCAGTTTGTTTTCTGTGGTGACTTTAATCTGCCAAATGCTTCTTGAAGCTATGATAACTAAAATATCTTATCGGTGAATAATAATTGTATAATCGCCCAAGTACTGAGGAAATCATTAGAATTCAACGACCTTAGACAAATTGATTTTATACCAAACAATCGTAGCGTCTTTTTAGATTTAATTTTTTCTAACGTTGGTAAAATTTCGGTTTCAGCTTCTGTAGATCCTCTTTTTGATAACTCTTTTCACCATGTATCTATATGATTCTGTTGACACCAATAATTTTATAGATAACCTTTGTTATTGTTGATTTCATACATGATTTTATAGCTGCAAACTACTCTGAAATAAATATGTTCTTATCAAATATATCCTGGGAAGAGTATCTAAATTCAGTAAATGTTAATGATGATGTTGATAAATTCTATATTGTTTGTATGTATGCTATCCATAACTTTGTTCCAACTAGACGTAACAAATCATCGTTATACCCAAAATGGATCAACCAAACTTTAATACATTTGATTAAATTAAAAAAGAAAGCTCATATTAAATATAAATGTAGTGGGAAACATGCGGATTATGAACAGTTTAAATCATACCGTTCTAAATGTAAAACTCTCGCCGATCAACTGTACACACAACATGTAAATAAAATAAAACTAAATATTTCCTACAGCTCAAAATCATTCTGAAATTAAGTAAATGAATCCAGAAAAACAGAAGGAACAAAAACAGAAATCCAAAATCAGCAAATCGGGTGAAAGTAGTGTAAACCTATTTGCGGAGTTTTTTTCAAGTGTATACACTGAGAATCAAGTGAATAGTAATTCGAAAACCAATGCTTCCGATTCAGTCAATTTAAATCAATTTATTATAACTATTGCCGATATTTTTAATACGATATTCTCTTTGTCTGACTCATGCTCTTTAGGCTCCGATGATCTATTCGTAAAAAAATGTAATTACTCATTGTGTAGACCACATATGGGCAACCCCCGGCCCGCTGTAAGATATGATCCAGCCCGCGAGACATTTTGAAAAAATCCAATTAAAAAAATATTACATTAGGTACTTATACTCACGGAAGTGACAGTGAGGCGGCAAACATCAAATTCTTTGATGTTTGCCGCCTCACTCTTTGATAATCGCCGCCACTCGACTTGCTCGATCAAATTCTTTGAGGTTTACCGCCTCACGGGCGACACATCAAAAGATTTATTGCTTCTCAATTATTCTAAACTAGTTTATTCCAGATTATTTGTTCATTTTGAACGACTAATGGATGGCCCGAACGTTAATTCAGTTCTATTTGAGCTACCGAGGTGATAACTTGGACAAGCGATATCCTAGCGAACTGCTTGAGCCGTCAACTTGCTTTGTGACTTTGTGTGCATCTTGAGTGGTTACTAACTATAGTTAACTTATTAAGTTTATTGAACGAAAAGTAAACAAAAATGATGTCTGGTGGAAAGAAACGAAAAGTAGATACAGAGGGTCGCCATTTTCAAGAAAAATAGACTGAAGAATTCTTTATTATCTTGCACAATGGTAAGCCTATTTGTTTGCTGTGTAATAAATCCATTTCAGTAATGAAAGAATTCAATATAAAGAGGCATTACTCAACTAAGCATGCTACGCTGCACTCACTGACAGGACAATTAAGAACAGACAAAATCCAGAAGCTTACCGCAAATTTGGAAAAACAGCAACAAATGTTTCATAAACGAAGAACACAACTTAATAATGTTGTGAAAGCTAGTTTTATAGTTAGCTCAAACCTGGCAAAGGCATTAAAACCATTTGCCGAAGGAGAATGTATCAAGGAGTGTATGTTAGATGTTTGCGGTATTATGTGTCCTGAAAAGAAAAAAGAATTTGAAAAAAATAGTTTGTCAAGACGAACTGTTGTTCGACGTATAGAAATTATGGCTAATGATATAAAAACAACATTGACTGACCGTATAGCTGGTTTTGAATAATTTTCCATAGCATTAGACGAGAGCACCGATTTGTCTGACACAGCTCAACTGGCTATATTTATTCGAGGTGTTGATAAGGAGTTCACTGTTACTGAGGAATTGCTTGCTTTACAGCCGCTAAAAGGAACCACTACAGGAGAGGATATTTTTATTGAAGTTCAAAAGGTATTCACAAGTTTTGGCTTGCCATGGTCAAAATTAATTGGAGTATGCACTGATGGTGCACCTTCTATGGTCGGCTTACGTAAAGGTTTCATCGGAATTTTGAATGAAAAAGCAACAGAATTAAATGTGCAAAAAGATGATTTGATAGTCCTTCATTGCATTATCCACCAACAGAACTTGTGTTCTAAGTCCATTCGACTCCAGAATGTTATGAATGTGGTAGTCAAAACCATCAACTTTATTCGATCCCGAGGGCTTAACCATCGCCATCAAGGCGTTTTTGGATGAAATATCAGCTGAATATAACGAGGTAACATATTATTGTGAAGTCAGATGGCTGAGCAAAGGAAAAATGTTGAAACGGTTTTACGAGCTTAGAAATGAGATAGCAGATTTTATGAAAATAAAAGATAAACCACTATCTGAATTTAGTGACCCAAAATGGATATGTGATTTAGAATTTCTGGTCGATCTTACATGCTATTTGAATGATTTAAATTTGAAACTTCAAAAACAAGGACAGTTAGTAAATGATTTGTACAGCCATTTAAAAGCGTTTTAGATCAAACTACACTTGTGGGAGTCACAGATGCTATCTGGTAACAGTTACCATTTCAACACGCTCTCTGCGTATGAAAATATTGCTTATGCTCAATATGCTGAAGAACTCAAGTTACTGTCGGAACAATTTTCGAACAGATTTTGCGACTTCAAAAACATGTAAGTCTGTTTCAGTTTATTTGCTACTCCTACAACATATATTGTACAAAATACTCCAATACACTTACAAATGGAGTTGATCGAGATTCAAGAAAACTCACTCCTAAAATCCAAATTTGAAGACGTAGAGTTTTGCGATTTCTACAAATAATACCTAGAAGAAGACAATTTTCTGCAGCTTAGAAAATTCGAATTCGAAGATTGATTGGTGCGGTTGGCAGTACTTATAAATGTGAACAGTTCTTTTCATTGATGAAAGTTAATAAATCAACAAATCGTACAAGACTGACTGATGATAATTTGGAAAATTCTTTACGTCTTTGTGTCAGTGGAATTAATCAAAATATCGATGGATTAGTTTCCTAAATTCAAGCTTAAGTGGCTCATTGATTTCGGTGTATTTAACTTTCGTAGTTTGTAACAATTGCAAATTTAACGATTTAATTATAATGTACCATTTTTTAAAATTTCATTTTGTTATTTTAATAAATTGTACTATAATGACATTGTCGTATTATTTCATGTCTAATATCTATCGTAAAAAATATTATCACTACCTTAAAATGCAGTAAGTACTTTTAAACGCGGCCCGCGAACGTATTTGCACGCTAAAGTTTGGCCCTCAACATGTCAAAGGTTGCCCATACTTGGTGTAGACCATTGCATATTTTATTTAATTCTTCGCTAAAAACCTCGGTTTTCCCTGCCATCTGGAAGCAAAGTTTTATACGACCAATTTATAACAGTGGCGACAGAGAGAATATTGCAAACTATAGAGGGGTTTCGATCCAGTCTGTAATACCAAAACTATTGGATGAAATTATTGCTGATTAAATGATGTTTTCCTGTAAGAATACGGTATCTAACTTGCTAGTATACCATGCGTACATTAATAATTCCTTTAAAAATAATTCTCAGGTTGATGCTGTGTACACTGACTTCTCCAAAGCGTTCGACCGTGTTTGTCATACTGCTTACGCTTCTTATAGTTTACACACTTTAAACATAATATATAAAATTACAACTATAAGAAGCGTAAGCTTATTTTCTCGAATTCAAATAGCTTTGAACTTGAATTTATCTTGTTTGAACTGTATCGTAAGGTAAATAATAAGGTCTCACATTCTTCATACCTGTTAATGACATAATCCCTTTTTTTACCTATAAATACCAACCATATTTTCCACTCATTTTATTTCTGTGTACCTGTTCATTCCACACACAACACTTTTTTCAAGTAAGTTTATTTTAATTTATTCCTATTTTTTTTAAAAACGTCATAAGCAAAGCTATACTGAAGAGAGATAAATCTCAAAACGTGTCTATAGATGGCCTAAGACATTAGCTTTAATCCAAGTCCTTTCACCTCTAATTTTTTGTTATTTCTCCTTTCACTTTAATTTGTATTTGTTAGTTGGTTTGAAGAGAATTTGACCTAAACGTTTCATATACTTTAATAGAGCGTTGTAACAAATCAAATTAAATAAGATTTTAAACATTTCGTTGTATAATTCAATATCCGGAGGTGTATTTGCACGGAAAGTAGTTGTTTCAATGATTATTTATCGTCTTAAGTTGTCTTATTAATTACGACATTGTTTGCATTTTCACGAATAACATTTTCGTAATTTTATATATTATGTTTAAAGTGTGCAAACTATAAGAAGCGTAAGCTTATTTTCTCGAATTCAAATAGCTTTGAATTTGAATTTATCTTGTTTGTTTTGTTGATACTAAACTGTCTTGTAATTGGGGATTTGTTTCCTGATGGGCAATAAACATTATTATTATTTATATGAGTGTTTGTTTTTTCAAAATGCCTTAGTTTTGGTTTTTTAATAAAGGTGTTATTTTCACGTGAGACCCCATGAATACATCCACATAGTTTTTGCCACTTCAAAACTAATATTTTACATATAATTTTAGTAGACTTACGGGTTTCTTAAATGGTAAAAAAAGTAAAAAAATAAATTTATGTATTTTTGCTAAATGATCGAAAATAAAGTGGAAACAGTTGACACCGAATGATGGAGGTAAAAAGAAATGATGTTTTTTTCTTTTTGATAACAAAGACATTTTTAAATACTCCGATAATTTTCTGATTCAAAGGGTCCATAGTTTTTCTGAAACTATTTATTTTTCTTCAGTGTGGTCCCGAAGTCCGAAACGAGTCTGTGGGTATCTGGTGCAGGAATTCTGAAGTCAAATTCATGTTTGATATTTGTTTTCGAATCCATTAATAGTTTTAATACATACCCCAATTATATACTGTAAATCTTAAAATATTCTTTTTTTTTAAATAGGTGAATTTGAAGATTTAAACGAGTGTATTCCACTCCCAGACTAAGCATGAAGTGAAATTTCGAGTTTAGAAAAGCCCCGTGAAAATTTGTCGAGGGTCGCGCAGCGACCTGAGACAAATTTTTTGGGCTTTTCTAAACTCGAAATTTTACTTCATGCGCTACGCGTATAAAACACTGATTTCTAATAAAGTTTAAAATATACTTTAAAACTTCTATAAACTTTTGGGGAATAGCGGCAGAATTCAAGAATTATAGTTCTTCTATAGAACTTTATTTTAATTAGCCAATATTTCGCTATACATTTGTCAGCTTCTTCAGCGCAAAGTTTAAACTAGAATAAATAAATACAATGATATTTTATAAAGAGATACACAAAATTAAGAAGAGAAAAAGAGAGAAAACATTATACCTAAACATAATCAAAAATACTTAAATATAACTGGGCTTTTTTGATGAAATTAAAAATTGTCGAATATCGACGTGTATAAATTATGTAAATAAGAAATTGTTTATTAGTAAAAATTGAAAAACTAACTTTATTGATTTCAAATTTCTAAATGTTGTTTATTTTAATTTCAACAAATATGAATAGATGGCATGTAAGCCAACTACCAAATATCGTTTACAATATACTTATAAATCAGAAATAAAATTAAACTGCTGAAGCAGGATTAAAAATATACTGCTAAACAATAATATTTTGAAATCTTTGATTTAGTTAGCACTCACTTTGTGAGTGCTAACCAAATTATGAAATAATAATAAAACACTTAACTTTCTGTTACCACTTCATTTAAAAGTTTAAATAAAAATGGTAAAAGAAAGTTAAGTACTTCTAAGAATATTTTGAACATCACTTGAAACCAGTGTTTTATACGCGTGGCGCATGAAGTAAAATTTCGAGTTTAGAAAAGCCCAGAAAATTTGTCTCGGGTCGCTGCGCGACCCTCGACAAATTTTCACGGGGCTTTTCTAAACTCGAAATTTTACTTCATGCTTAGTCTGGGAGTAGAAAACACTCGTTAAAAGCTTCGAATTGAATTCCTTAAAATTAACAAATATGTATACTGAAAAGAAAAATTCCCTGTATTATTATTATTGTTGTTATCTGACTTATTAATTAAATTGATTATAACTGATTTTAATTCCGACGTTGGTATTGAGGTAAATAAACTTTTTACATCGAAAGACACTAACTTTGCGTTTTTCGGAATATTTAATGGTTTTAGTCTTTGTTAAATATTCCGAAAAACGCAAAGTTAGTGTCTTTCGATGTAAAAAGTTTATTTACCTCAATACCAACGTCGGAATTAAAATCAGTTATAATCAATTTAATTAATAAGTCAGATAACAACAATGACGAAAAGTCCGAAATGATGAAATTGGTCAACATCTGCCTACAACAAAATTACTTTGAGTTCAATGACACCATATATACGCAAACTGATGGCCTACCTATGGGGTCACCATTATCCCCCCTTTTAGCCGAAATTTTCATGGCCGATTTTGAACAATCAATGTTCAGCAATCCTGATTTTAAAAATAAAAATAACATTTTATTCTGGAGTAGGTATGTTGATGATATTTTTTGCATTTGGACAGGCACAAACCGACAATTAAATTCTTTTGAACAATATTTAAATTCAATAAATCGAAAAATTCAATTTACATCAGAAACAGAAATCAACAATAGTTTAAACTTTTTAGATTTAACAATAGAAAAAACTGACACTTACCATTTAAAATTTAAAATATATAGAAAAGATACATTTACTGACACAATAATCCCCAATTCTTCAAATCACACAAACCAAATTAAGTTTAGTACATTTAACTCATACATAAATCGGTTAATAAACATCCCATTGAGTAATCAAGATTTCGCCATCGAATTAGCAACCATAAAAACAATAGCTCGCAACAATGGATATAATGCTGAAATTGTTGAAAACATCTTAATAAAGAAAAAGAAAAAACAATTGATGAAACACTTCTATATCGAAGAAATTAATGAAATAAAATGGGCCAAACTTAATTATGTTAAGGATTTGTCAAATAAAATTATAAACAATATAAAGGGTAATGAATTTCGCATCATATGCACTAACCAGACAAATTTAGGAAAACTACTAATAAACAATAAACCCCCCATAGACAAATTAAAAAAGTGTGGAGTGTATGAACTAAAGTGCAGTGAATGTGATGCATTATACATAGGACAAACAGGAAGAACTTTTCAGACAAGACTAACAGAACATAAAAAATCAATTATAAATAACAAACAGTGTACAGGGATTTCAAAACATTGTATAATTAACAACCACTTTATAGATGTTAATAATTTCAAAATTCTATATTCAGGTAATAAGGGCCGTAATTTAAACCTCAGGGAAGGCCTAGAAATAAATAGGGCAATAAAAGACGGAAAACACCTCGTCAACGACAATGAGGATATTTGGAATTCCCCAATCTTAAAATCCCTTATTACCTGACCATATATAAGCTTGTTGGTATCTTTTGTAATTCACTCCTGATAATGCTGTAAAACGCGAAACTAGTCGAGTAAATAGTAAAGTAAAAAATTGTGAAACAAACCAAGTGTAATTTAATTTAAACCTTCATTATCAATATTTAAACATGTTTCACCAAGTGATAAGTGAGAAAATTATTCAAGAAATATTGCTTGAATCATTTATTTGCCTGATGAAACCACTGTGTGGTGAAAGAGTTGTTGCATTGGTAACTAATAAACAGTGAAATCTAACCAAGTGGGTTACTTACTGAGAGTATTATTAATATTATTGTTCTTGGTCGATAAATTATTTGTTATTCACAACTATAGCTATTTAGGTAAAAGAATTGCGAAATGAATGGCGCTGTCTTCAAAGCCCTATCGATCAACATCCCTAAATAAAAAGAAGCAAACCATCGCACTAACCTCTTAATTAATGATAGACGATCATTTAAATCCAAATTTCTACGGCTATATTTTATTTTTAATATTCCGTTAAGCACAACTTCACGAACAAACAAAAACACTAGCACTTGTTCTTCTTGCATAATTAACGGCCTTAACTTTGCAGCTCTGTCGACCAGCCACAGCAATTTCTATGGTAGATAAATAAATAAACACAAACATTTAAAACCTCAAAATCAAATCAAAAACCGATCAGTGTTTTCTAAAAAGCGGAAACACAAAGTAAACCGTGTGAATAATTGATCCTAACTGGAGTTATCAAGGTGAATGAATAGAGGCGCTCTTGAATTATCTCCGATGTTCGCCTGCAATTTTTGGGTGTTTGGTGATAAGCTATCGATTTATTGCTTGAAACTAGTTGTTGTTTCATTTAATGCTAAGATGTCTACGCTTAAAAACCAGCGCTAGACTTAATAAGAAACTATAGGTACAGCATTTTTAAATTACGATTAACGAATAGCGTTACCTGAAGTGTTACGCTCACATTTCGTCCATCTTGTACTTTTTATTTCGATTTATCCGGAGTCGGAGTCGTAACCAATTTTTGACTCCGCGACTCCGACTCCGAGCAAAATGCCTAAACTCCGACTCCACTACTCCGACTCCATTACTCCGACTCCGACTCCGACTCCACAGCCCTGTGCGCTAGTTCATGTAATAAACAGACTTATAGACTATTCCAGATTTTATAGACTACTCTTAAATGTTAAAAAATAACGTTATGTAATGTTAATTATTTAGTATTTCCAATATTTAACACTTATTTAATATTAAGTGGGTTCTTTTATTCTGGGTGAGGTTAAAATAACTTGATGTTTTTATATAACGGCGCATAAGTTTGTTGTGGGTGCTGTATATATTCCGCCGAATTCGTCCTTTGAAAAGTACGAATTTCACTGTGATTCAGTTGATATCGTCGCGAGTCATTGTAGCGAATCTAAACTTCTTATTTGCGGTGACTATAATATACCTTCAGCGCGTTGGACTAACGATGATTTAGGACTGTTGTATAACAGTACTAATCCAGTACCAGCAAATATAATTATTTCACGCTTTGGTTATCATAATCTCCTCCAACTGTGCTCAATTCCTAATGAGAATAATGTGTATTTGGATTTAGTTTTTTCTAGACCAGAATTCTCTGTGTCTAAAGCGATTGATTTAATTCTTCCCATAAGCCAGCATCATATTCCATACTGCATAAGTTCTCATTTCAGTGAATTTACAAAACCCCTTTTATTCGATGAATATATTTACGACTTCTCTAGAGCTAATTATATTGCTATAAACCACCACCTAGCTTCGGTTGATTGGGAGAGCACTTTGAATAGGGATGATATTAATGTTATGATGGAGTGTTTTTATAAGATTGTTTCTGATGTAATTTCTGCTTTCACCCCAATCAAACGTATAAGACAATCATCATATCCACCTTGGTTTACTAAAGATCTGATTAGGCTCATTAATGATAAAAAAAATGCCCATAAAACATTTAGATGCAATCAAACATCTGACAACTACTGTAAATTCAAACAACTACGAAATGCGTGTGATCGACTAAAAACTAATTTATACAATACATTCATCGAATCGGTCAATTCCAATATTTCTCACAACCCGAAGCAATTCTGGAATTTTGTAAGGGCCACAAATCGTGACTCCTGTTACCCGCGGGAAATGCATTACAATAATGAAACTTGCAGTGATGGCTCGGATTGTGTGAATCTTTTTGCTATTTTTTTTTCCTCTGTATACAATTATGATGAAACGCCAAACATACCTGTTCAACATTTTGACAAGGAGGTGATTGATGCCCATTGGAATCTCACTAAAGGTGAAATTTTTAAAGGCATTGAATCAATTGAAGCGAATTGTAACGCTGGGTCTGATGGTATTCCGTCTATTTTTCTAAAAAATTGTATCTATACACTAACACAACCGCTTTTCTTAATCTTCAATTATTCCTTAAATAAAAGTACTTTTCCTGATCTATGGAAAAGAAGCTACGTAACACCTATTTTCAAATCTGGTAGTAGAGATGATATTTGCAATTATAGAGCTATTACCAAACAATTGTGTATACCGAAGCTATTCGACAAACTCATATCTATTAAACTGGAATGGATGACAAGACAGGTAATAATTGATGAACAACACGGTTTTCGTGTAGGCAGATCTACCACTTCCAATTTATTGTGTTTTCAAGATCTTATTACCAACTCTATTGAAAATAGGTGCTCAGTTGACACGGTATATTTAGACATTTCTAAAGCCTTTGATAAAGTATCACACGATATTTTAATATCAAAATTGATTGCATTAAGATTCAACCAATCAGCCATCTCGTGGTTTCAAAGCTTTTTAGAAGGTCGTTCACAATGTGTAAAAATTAAAAATCATCTTTCTGATGCCTTCGGTGTTCCTTCTGGGGTACCTCAGGGGTCACACTGTGGGCCTTTATTATTCCTTATCTTTATAAATGACATCGCATTGTCAATTAAAAACTCACATTTTTTGCTATTTGCCGATGATCTAAAGTTGTTTAGAGAAGTACGCGATATGGATGATTGTCTTCTACTTCAAAATGATCTTTCCTCCTTAGCTGACTGGTGCCTTTTAAACGGTCTCAGTTTTAATACTGATAAATGTAAATATATTACTTTTTCACGTAAGAAATTTACTTGTAACTATAATTACAACATTAATGGCAAAACTGTTTTAAAAGTAAATATAATGAAAGATCTCGGTGTTTGGTTTACCTCTAATTTCAATTTTAATCATCATATTAATTTCATATGTAATCGGGCGACTAAAATGCTAGGTTATATAAAACGTATGTCTAGGGATCTGTCAGTTTCATCATTTAAAATTGTATACTTCGCGTACGTTCGTTCGCATCTCGAATACGCTTCGTGTATATGGAGTCCGTACCAAACAACTTATATTAAACGCATTGAAAATGTTCAAAGCAAATTTATTAAACACCTGTCATTTAAAGTAGGGCTTAATAATGAAAATCTTTACGATGAGTTTAATATTGAAAAATTATGTTGTAGGCGAGACTTTGCCGACATGTCATTACTTCATAAGCTACTGAACGGTGTCATCCAATGCCCAATTCTCCTCTCCCGCGTGTGTTTTTCTGTTAAAATCGATAATCGCGTAAGTCGGAACCCACCTCTTTTTCGCATTCCGTTCCATAATACGAATTACGGATTTTATACTCCGATTACTCGACTTATGCGTACAGCAAATTCCTTGTTAGTCAATAATGAGTTAGACATTTTTTACAACACATTGCCCGAGTTTGGGAGAATTGTTAAACGTCTGCAATGCTGTCATTAATGTCTATTCTTTATAATACATTGTTTTATATAATATGCGTTCAATCGTTTCTTTACAATTAAGTTTATTTTTATACTACGGTACTTTTTTTTGTTACTATTTCTCTCTTTAATATTTTGAATTACTATTTTGTAAAATAATTTCTGTTCTGTAAAGTGGTTTATCCGTCAATAAAGATTTATTTATTTATTTATTTATTTATTTAATTCTATATTCTTAACTGAGAAACTTGTGAATATTACAATATCATATATTTAGAAACTTTAACTAGCTTGCTTAACGAAGTTTATTGAATTTAATCGGAGTAAGTAATATTTTTACTGTCTTGCGTTCGAGAGTCAAATCAGAAGTGCCCGAAATAAAATCTAATAGTAATGAATAATGGTTCTTCGTTAAGCAAACAATGCGTAAGAAGGGGCACGCATAAGCCGGGGTGAACTTTATCATCTTTAGCGGAATTTTTCCATTAAGTACAAATTCTAATTAACTATTTATTCTTCCAGGCTTATCTGTGCTCTAGCATTAGCAAATGCATTCTGATAACAACATTTAGCAATGAATAATATTTCAGTAAAAATAAACAACAAACATCAATAAGTGAAACAAACATAAATAACTTTAAATATGATTATCAAAAATGCACGATACTAAAGTATTAAATTATATAAATGAAATAAATATACACATGGGTACATTACAGTTATTTGAAAATTTAAAAAACTAGCATTGAAAATATTTAGAGGCCTCAAAACTGAATTGCGCCTATGACTTCTGAAGTACAAAATCTGGCAATTGTTCAATTGTTTTCTAAACCAGAATCTAAAATCTAAGCACTGGATCTTCAAGAAATAAGCTGAGTAGTAAGCGACAAAATCGCCGGCCACAGCTGTTCATAAAATTCGTTCAATTGCAATAAAGCCATATGATGAGCCAAACAAACGCGCACTATATAAATAATTTAAGAAATGATTATACATATAATAATCCACATTACAAGTAAATTAAATTACAATGTAAATGCATATATTATAAATTGGAAGGCGTTTTTCCGACTCAGCAAGACTTGAATTATAATTTTCCGGCACTCCACATTTATATTCTAAACATAAATTCAGTAATGCAATTATATTTACACAATTTATTTGGAAATATTTTAACAATGCCATTCTTTATTGTCTATCAATAACAGAATAAATAAATGGTCTCCAACAGATAAATTTTATTTCCATCTCAAGGACAGGAGCCGATAGCCCGCGCGCGACAAATGCCGTACGCGAAATTTTATATATATCAAACCTAATTTCTATTCACATGTTTTTGGAAATCATAGTATATTTTTAAGATATTACCAAAATGGCACGATGCTGCCTTTCATTTATTAAAAGCATTTTCAAAAAGTACATTTCTCTTATGGAGATTTCTAAGCAACGATTATTTTTATTCATCATGTATTTTAGATCTTACAGTTTAATGCAACATGTGTATAAAATTTACTTCAATAATTTAAAGCAATATGAAGAAAAAATACTGTTTCCAATGTTAATATTACATGAATTTATAAGACCATTTGGTAGTATTTTATTATTTCATTTATATTTAATTTAAGAAACGTATTTTTGAGAAAAAAAATAGTGTCAATTTATCCGTAAAGCTTCAATGTACAATTTGTATAAGTTTCAAATCTATATTTTGATTATTGTGGAAAACTAGTCGCTGTTCGTTCTTATGGCCAAATAACATGTAAATTTCTGACCTTAACTTTGATTGTATAACTGAGACTTTGTTAAGTGAGTATAGTTTCGACAACTTTAACTTGACATTTTCAAACTCAAAGTGTTTACTTTGAGTTTGAAAATGACAAGTTAAATCATCAACATAATGCAACTTAAGACTAACAATTATTTATCTACTTCAAAACTAGAGTAACATAAACATTACGGAACATCTTGTAAATTACCATATGTTTGTAAATTGCCATATATAAAACTTCGATATTAATTAACCTCGACATTATAATTATGATAGAAAAATAAATTTCATTGATTTCGCTTTAAGCTCATAAATATTCGATGATTTTTTTTCTGTAAACCGGTGCGTGCGAGTAATTAGTGCTTTCACGCCATGAAACACATAAGTGTTTTATAGCGAGGATAATTAATCGCTGGAATAGCTTCGTCTCAAGCTCCATTCCATGAAATATTAAAGACGCTACTCAGAATACCTTTTGTTTGAACAAGATGTCGTGTCTCGGGTTTATCAAATATTTACAGATTCTGTTTGTTCCCAATTTCTAAACGATTGATAAATATGATTAAACCTCATTATTTATACAATGAAAAATTATATTTTTGTGTGTTTTTTTTAGCATACGAAATACATTTCTTGTAATTTAGGTATGAATGACCGTTTAACAAAATATTTTAGTTGTTAATAAGGAGAAACGTATGTAAATATGTATATTATGGCCAGGGTTGTTATGTTTAAAACACTTTGTTTTAAAACAGTGTTTAAAACATGTTTAAAAACAGCCGTCGTGTTTTAAACGGTTTTGCTTAAAACATATTTTCAATCTTAAATTTGTTTAAAAAATGTTTTAAACGTTAAATTTGTTTAAAACGTTTTTTTTTTTAAATTATCTTAAATTTGCTAAATTATATTTTACACTACTTCATTACGATTTTATTTGTTTACATTTTTGAATAATAGCTAAATTGTTGAAGATATTTCAAATTGCATTATTAAACATAACATTTTATTAAAATAAAATATCAAATATATGTGCATAAATGTAATTTTAGGTATACATATGCATACACTGTAAATTTTCCGACATTCGTTGTTTTTTTTTTAAGATTTCAATGTAAATCTTTAAACAAGGGTTTTCCACTCCCAGACTAAGCATGAAGTAAAATTTCGAGTTTAGAAAAGCCTGAAAATTTGGATTGGCCGCGTAGCGAAGCGAAGCGGCAATAAGCAAACTCTAACGTATATTAGGTTGCCTATAATCGTTGCTGCATGTGTGTGTTTTTTATACTTCAGTGTAAATCAGTGTTTTTAAGCGTGCCGCATGAAGTAAAATTTCGAGTTTAGAAAAGCCTAAACAAATTGTTTAAAACAGTGATTATAGGCAACCCATTAACTGTAACGTATATTAGGTTGCCTATAATCGTTATTGTATGTGTGTGTTTTTTTATACTTCCGTGTAAATCAGTGTTTTTAAGCGTGGCGCATGAAGTAAAATTTCGAGTTTAGAAAAGCCTGATTTGGATTGGCCGCTCTGCTTCGCTACTCGCTTTTCTAAACTCGAAATTTTACTTCATGCTTAGTCTGGGAGTGGAAAACCCTTGATTAAAGATTTACATTGAAATCTTAAATTAACCGCTTTTAAACAACGAATTCCCGCAAATTTAAGAAACGTTGTAATTATCGGGATATGTATACTCAATAAAAAGAATTCCCTGCATGTTTTGTTTTAAACATGTTTTAAACACATTTTAAACATTTTTGTTTTATTGTTAATGTTTCAAACTCTGTTTCAATGAAAAAACACGTTTTGTTAAAACAATTTGTTTGTTTTAATTAAAATGAAAAAAAACATTTTTTGAACAACCCTGATTATGTCTACGAAAACATAATTATTTGTTTATTATGATTTATATTGAGGAAGCATTCAATTTAATACTCACGAATTTTATTTTATAATAATCCAAATAACTTCAGATTAAAGAAAATAATAAATTGTTTAATTCAATTGAAGGAGTAAGTTCAAAAATACACAACTTTTTTTAAAATTTGTTTGCATTTTACGTTTACTTTGCACAAATAATTTTCTCTACTAATATATTTGGTATGTATCCAAATTTACAGTAGATCCTGATAATTTAAAATCTTTACTTGATTGATTACGCGACCTAACCAAATGTTCAGGCTTTTTAAACTCGAAATTTTACTTCATGCTCAATCTGGGAGTGGAAACACTCGTCAGAAACTTCAAATTGCTTTTAGAAATACAGGAAATTACTAAACATTTATTCAAAAAAAAATCCATGTTATACAATTGGAAGTGATTAATTATCGAATAAGTAAGTTTGGTTTGATATTATTTAAAGTAAAAGTGATATTTATAATTTTGAATACAGGGTGGACGAAAAGTTCGTTTACATTTCAAATGATGATTTAAAAGAAACTAGTTCTGTGAGATAAAAACTTTCTATTTATTATCAAAGTAAACAAATAGGCATTTTTTTATTACATCATCCATATGTGATCCTTGACTATTTTGACACTGCTGCAACCTGCAGCGTAAAATTTCAATGACGGCCTCACAAGTGTTTCGTGAAAAGTTTTGCATTTCCTCTCGAATATTTACCTTAAATTCCTCTACGGACACTGGGTTGCTGTTGAAAACTTTACTTTTGAGGTATCCCAAAGAAAGAAGTCCAGTGGGGATAAGTCCGGGCTACGAGGTGGCCAGTAAATGGCACCTCTTTTGGATATCACTTTGTGTCCAAAAATTTCGCGAATAGCACTTAATGAGTCGTTGGAAGTGTGGCATGCTGCCCCATCTTGCTGAAACCACGATCGTTGAATAAAACCATCGAAATCCTGTAGCGCTTGTAAAAGAAAGTTCTGTAGCATGGCAATATACCGCTCTGTATTCACTGTAACAGCATTTCTTCGGCGATCTTCAAAAAAGTATAGACTAATAATGCATTTTGCTGACAAAGCTGCCCATACAGTAACCTTGGGTGAATGCAGAGGTTTTTGATGCTTTAATTTAGGATTAGTGTCACTCCAATACCTGCAATTTTGCCTATTCACATGCCCATTTAGATGAAAGTGTGCCTCGTCTGAGAAAAAAATGTTGGTAAAGCTGGTGAACCTCTCTAACATTTTGTTTGCAAATTGGAGCCTGTGAGCGTGATCTTGAGGCTTTAATTCCTGTACCATTTGGATTTTGTACGGATGTGTAATGGGTCAATAGGGGTCATGTGCAAATACTTTTTTTGATGAAAATAATTTACAATATTAATTTAGAAATCATCCAAGAAAATAATAAAAGGAAAATCAATATTCAGTAAATGCGAGAATTACATCGATATTTTTTCACACGAGAAAAATAACGACCGCAGCATCGCCTTAAAATAACAAACAAGTTCGGTCGCGTGGAGAGATGCTGACATTCAAAGAAAATTTGGTTTAAGGTTTAAAGAGCACAAACACAGAAAGTCGAAAAATTGTAGGAATTGCGTGACGTCAGGGATGGGTGGTATTTTAAAACCATATATGGTCTGCGAAAAATCATCCATCTCCACGATCGGGTGGAAACAGAAGTTATAAAAGCTGTGCGGAGCGGAAAACAGGGGAAGTCAAAAGACAGTTCGGCAGAAGAGACCGTTCTGCAGAAGAACATCACGAAAAGCAAAGCTAGCCCTAAATCAAAGAAGAAAATAGAAATCAGGTAAACCATCTTCAAGATGACTCCAACATCTACAACAAAAATAAGACTAACACAACAAAAATCAAAATTATACAACAAAAGTAAAAACTATACAACAAAAAAGAAAACAAAACAGTAAACGGGTGAGGTCGAGCTGTGCGTGAAAAACGAAGGAGTGTTCCCGCTAGTTAATTGCTGATCACAACGGGTGTGGTCGTCCCGAGGTAGTACTGCAGAGTTATGTTCCCGCTAGTTAATAGCACACAAGCAATTGACGGGTGTGGTCGATCTGTGCGTGGAAAACCGAGGAGTGTTCCCGCTAGTTAGTTGCCTGAAAACAATTAACGGGTGTGGTCGTCTCGAGTTAGTACAGCAGAGTTATGTTCCCGCTAGTTAATAGCACAAAAAACAATTGACGGGTGTGGTCGAGCTGTGCGTAGAAAATGAAGGAGTGTTCCCTCTAGTTAATTGCCTGAAAACAATTAACGGTGTGGTCGTCCCGAGTTAGTACTGCAGAGTTATGTTCCCGCTAGTTAATAGCACAAAAACAATTGACGGCTGTGGTCGAGCTGTGTGTGGAAAACGGAGGAGTGTACCCGCTAGTTAATTGCCTGGAAACAATTAACGGGTGTGGTCGTCCCGAGTTAATGCTGCAAAGTTATGATCCCGCTAGTTAATAGCACAAAAACAATTGACGGGTGTGGTCGAGCTGTGCGTGGAAAACGGAGGAGTGTTCCTGCTAGTTAATTGCCTGAAAACAATTAACGGGTGTGATCGTCCCGAGTTAGTACTGCAGAGTTATGTTCCCGCTAGTAAATAGCACAAAAACAATTGACGGGTGTGGTCGAGCTGTGCGTTAAAAACGGAGGAGTGTTCCCGCTAGTTAATTGCCTGAAAACAATTAACGGGTATGATCGTCCCGAGTTAGTACTGCAGAGTTATGTTCCCGCTAGTTAATAGCACAAAAACAATTGACGGGTGTGGTCGAGCTGTGCATGGAAAACAGAGGAGTGTTCCCGCTAGTTAATTGCCTGGAAACAATTAACGGGTGTGGTCGACCCGAGTTAGTACTGCAGAGCTATGTTCCCGCTAGTTAATAGCACAAAGACAATTGACGGGTGTGGTCGAGCTGTGCGTGGAAAACGGAGGAGTGTTCCCGCTAGTTATTTGCCTAGAAACAATTAACGGGTGTGGTCGTCCCGAGTTAGTACTGCAGACCTATGTTCCCGCTAGTTAATAGCACAAAATCAATTGACAGGTGTGGTCGAGTTGTGCGTGGAAAACGGAGGAGTGTTCCCGCTAGTTAATTGCCTGAAAACAATTAACGGGTGTGATCGTCCCGAGTTAGTACTGCAGAGTTATGTTCCCGCTAGTTAATAGCACAAAAACAATTGACGGGTGTGGCCGAGCTGTGCGTGGAAAACGGAGGAGTGTTCCTGCTAGTTAATTACCTGAAAACAATGAACGGGTGTGATCGTCCCGAGTTAGTACTGCAGAGTTATGTTCCCGCTAGTTAATAGCACAAAAACAATTGACGGGTGTGGTCGAGCCATGCGTGGAAAACGGAGGAGTGTTCCCGCTAGTTATTTGCCTGGCAACAATTAACGGGTGTGGTCGTCCCGAGTTGGTACTGCAGACCTATGTTCCCGCTAGTTAATAGCACAGAAATTAATTGACGGGTGTGGTCGAGTTGTGCGTGGAAAACGGAGGAGTGTTCCCGCTAGTTATTTGCCTGGAAACAATTAACGGGTGTGGTTGTCCCGAGTTAGTACTGCAGACCTATGTTCCCGCTAGTTAATAGCACAAAATCAATTGACGGGTGTGGTCGAGTTGTGCGTGGAAAACGGAGGAGTGTTCCTGCTAGTTAATTACCTGAAAACAATTAACGGGTGTGATCGTCCCGAGTTAGTACTGCAGAGTTATGTTCCCGCTAGTTAATAGCACAAAAACAATTGACGGGTGTGGCCGAGCTGTGCGTGGAAAACGGAGGAGTGTTCCTGCTAGTTAATTACCTGAAAACAATTAACGGGTGTGATCGTCCCGAGTTAGTACTGCAGAGTTATGTTCCCGCTAGTTAATAGCACAAAAATAATTGACGGGTGTGGTCGAGCTGTGCGTGGAAAACAGAGGAGTGTTCCTGCTAGTTAATTACCTGAAAACAATTAACGGGTGTGGTCGTCCCGAGTTAGTACTGCAGAGCTATGTTCCCGCTAGTTAATAGCACAAAGACAATTGACGGGTATGGTTGAGCTGTGCGTGGAAAACGGAGGAGTATTCCCGCTAGTTAATTGCCTGAAGACAATTATCGGGTGTGATCGTCCCGTGGTAGTACTGCAGAGCTATGTTCCCGCTAGTTAATAGCAGAAAAACAATTGACGGGTGTGGTCGAGCTGTGCGTGGAAAACGGAGGAGTGTTCCCGCTAGTTATTTGCCTGGAAACAATTAACGGGTGTGGTCGTCCCGAGTTAGTATTGCAGACCTATGTTCCCGCTAGTTAATAGCACAAAATCAAATGACGGGTGTGGTCGAGTTGTGCGTGGAAAACGGAGGAGTGTTCCTGCTAGTTAATTACCTGAAAACCATTAACGGGTGTGATCGTCCCGAGTTAGTACTGCAGAGTTATGTTCCCGCTAGTTAATAGCACAAAAACAATTGACGGGTGTGGTCGAGCCGTGCGTGGAAAACGGAGGAGTGTTCCCGCTAGTTAATTGCCTGGAAACAATTAACGGGTGTGGTCGTCCCGAGTTAGTACTGCAGAGCTATGTTCCCGCTAGTTAATAGCACAAAAACAATTGACGGGTGTGGTCGAGCTGTGCGTAGAAAACGGAAGAGTGTTCAGCTAGTTAATTGCCTGGAAACAATTAACGGGTGTGGTCGTCCCGAGTTAGTACTGCAGAGCTATGTTTCCGCTAGTTAATAGCACAAAAACAATTGACGGGTGTGGTCGAGCTGTGCGTGGAAAACGGAGGAGTGTCCCCGCTAGTTAATTGCATGAAAACAATTAACGGGTGAGGTTGTCTCAAGTTAGTACTACAGAGTTATGTTCCCGCTAGTTAATGACACAAAACAATCAATCGATGACGTCGGTATCTGCTTGCTAAACGGAGGAGTGTTTCCGCTAGTTGATTGTCTGGTAAGCTCGGGGATGGTTTTTGTGGGTTTCCCATCTCGTAATGCAAATGCAGAGTTTATTTAATTTTGCACCTATAAGTAGAGTCATATACTTTTTGAGTTTAACTAAAATGCACATAGCTTCTAAGTACAAACGAAAATAAAGTATTTTGAGAATATAAATAATTTAAGAAACACAAATAAATTAGAAATGTCATAATTAAGGTCAATAAACTTTGCATGCGTTAAACTCACATCCTGTTTTATTTATTGTCCACACATATTCCTGGTCATTAAAAGGGAAGAAAGACACAGTATTTACGATAATGCATATTGACACAAACAACGAATCTGTAAAATAAATTAAAACGGTTACTACATACACAACACACTGTAAATAAAATACAAATATATATTTGTATAATACCTAGGGTCGAATCATTACAGATGTAAATGTAAATCTTGGTGAAGAATACGAATCAAATATGTTCTGGGCACACCTAAGGCGTTAGACCGCTTCCGAGTAGAGAGTCCATGATTTTCACGAATAGACGCTCTTACGCACTCGACGTTTTCGGCATCTCTTGATGTTCTAGGTCGGTCGGATCGTGGTTGATTCATTGTTGAACCTGTCTCCTCGAACTTTTGTACTCATTTTCGAATCAATTGAACGATGCAGCTTCATTTTTACGCCGTATGTTGTAATGAGCGCAAAATTTTCGTTGCGCTAGAGTAAAAGAATCGTTGTTGCGGTAGTACTCGCGTACACAGAACGCACTTTGTTTATCGCTGAACGACGTCATGGTACTTAATTCTTATTGGCCGCTCTTGCGCTTCGAACCCCTCCGCCCCACCCCGCCGTCGCTGCTCGTTGCAGCTACCGATTCAAATTTAAACGGACTTCTGGTCCACCCTGTATTATTTTTAAACGAGGGTGTCCACCTCTTCATTAGGCATATAGTAAAATTTCGAGTTTAGACAAGCCTGAAAATTTAGATGTTGACGCGGGGCTAAGCATTGCGCCCACATCCAAATTTTTCGAAGCTCGAAATTTTACTTCATGCGCCACACGTATAAAACATTTATTTATCATTAAAATGGTTTATGGTTGCGGGAAAAATATTCAAATTTATTTTGAAAGACTTTGTACCCGTGATTCGAAAATCCAGTTTTTTGAATCACGGATATAAATACTGATATTTAATTCGAATTATATTTTTCTTTTACGAATCCTGTATTCGAGTATTCGTGAATCGAAATATATTTGGCGATTGGAATCCTTGAATTGAATTCTTTTTTCGTCTCACTTCTCGCACTCAGGTATTAACTTTTACTTCATTTTTGAATACAATATTTCCAATTACCCTTCCTAAAATACCGCCAGCTGACTGAATAATCGCGTACTAAAGACTGCATACATTATCTATGATAATAACAAGCACCTAACTAATAAACACCTATTGTCAAAAACGTAATTTGCAATAATACGTTTTTAGCAAACGATAAGCCCAATTACCCTAAAAACATCTTTTCTACCTTTCTTTTATCTTAAATTAAATATACCATATCATTTAACATGCATAACAACAAAAAATTGTCAAATCATCGCTATCCACCTAAACTAAATTCCAGTCTAAGATTTAACTGAAGTTGGTAAAACGGGACATTAATTTATAAATTTGAGCGATAATTACTAAAATGACTGAAAATTTTACAACTTGAAATGTTGGAAAATATGTATTTTCAAATCATAAAATATAGATGAAAACCCTAGAAATACGTCAAAAGTTGGAAAAACTTGCTAAGACGTTCAAATCACTGACGTTCAGTCGATTGCTTATGGAAAGATTCGTTCTACTCTCGTCATTTTCTAAATTTGCATGTGTGTGTATTTATTTTCAAGATTTTCTGCCAATGTTTAATAATTTTATCAATGATCTCATTTATTTATACATTTTGATGCTTTTTGGAATGTCTGATTGCATCAATGCTTTTCAGACATGTCTGATAATAGTATATTACGTGACGAGAGTGGTATGTAGCATATTACATATGAGCGGAATATTGCGCACGAGGCGCGCAGCGGCTAGTGCAGTATTCCGCGAGTATATAATTGCCATACCACTGGAGAAACGTATGATACTTTACCTACGCCCTAACAAAATTAACAATGAGCATGAGAGAACAACTTATTTGTTGTAATAATTTTCAATAGTATCATGACAATGATGAAAACTAAATTACTACTTGATCAATATACAGGGAATAAAGCTGTACATTTTCCGACATTCGTTGTTTTTTAAAAGAGTTCAATTTGAAGCTTTAAACGAGTCTTTACATGACTTTTTAGCTAGTAGTGATTTGGAAATACTAAACCGTGCTGCGGAGCCAACATTTGCATGCACGAGGGGGCAATCAGTAATCGACATTACAGTTGCCAGCATTAGTAGGTGTCCATGTCTGATCACAGATGGATTACCTTTGAGATGGGACTCAAAGAGTCCAAAGAAACCGTACAGAGACCCGAGGCTGACGGACAAGGAGGCGTACACCACGCACCTTAGAAGTAGCATGTGGGAGGTAAATACAGAGACACCAACAGACTGCGCTAGCATAAACCTGCTAGCAGGGGCGGTGCAGACGCAGATACTGAGTGCATACAAAGCCTCCTGTCCTCTCAAATGGAGATCTGAGACTGGGAAGGCCACTCCATGGTGGTCGCCCGAACTCGGATCCCTCAAGAAAGCGACAAGAAAGGCATATAACAGAGCGTACCGCTCAAAATTAAGCTCTGACTGGTCTTGTTATAAAGACCGCCTGAGTGAATATAAAAAACTCTTAAGGCAACGTCAGAGAACATGCTGGCGCACCTACTGTGAAAATATAGAAGGATGTGCAGAGATAAGCAGACTGAAGAAAATAATCTCGCAAAACCAACTCCAGGCTGTTGGTATCATGAGGAAGGAGGATGGTGAATTGACCATTGACCTCCAAGATAGTCTAAGGCTCTTACTTAGGGCGCACTTCCCTGGATGTAATATCACAAACGGACAGGAAAGTGAATATGTGACGATCGCCCCCGAAACCGGTAATGACTACACACTTACCGGGGAGGTGATAAATGAGGAAAACACCCGACAGGCTATAGACAGCTTCTCTGCCTTTAAATCGCCAGGACCGGATGGAGTTTTTCCCGCCCTACTACAGTGGGGAAGAGAGGAACTCGTGAAGCACTTAGTCGTGCTTTATAGGTCCAGCCTGGCGACGGGATACATCTCAAAGGCCTGGAGACAAGTCAGGGTAGTTTTCATTCGCAAGTCTAGCAAAGCTGATTACACGGAACCAAAAGCTTACAGGCCGATATCGCTCTCGTCTTTCCTCATAAAAACAATGGAGAGACTGTGTGAGAGATATATAAGAGGCAAAACTCTTCAGGAATTACCACTGGAGAAGGCGCAACATGCATTCACAAGGGGTAGATCAACTAACTCGGCACTACACAGTGTTGTAGGCGAGATAGAGAAATAGTTGGATTCACGCGAATCCACCCTGGGTGTATTTGTTGACATTGAAGGCGCTTTTGACAAAACATCCTCACCAAGATACGAAACGCCCTGAATAGCCGCGGAGTCCCAGTATCAATAGCTGACTGGATTAGCAATGCGCTTGCTAACAGGACAGTCAGCGCGGAGGCAGAGGGACAACGTATCTCCTGCAACATAATGGATGCCCGCAGGGAGGTGTATTATCCCCCCTGCTGTGGAACATGGTGCTTGATAGCCTTTTGAAGGAACTGCGCACGCAGGGTTTTACGGTCACAGCCTATGCTGATAACCTAGCCATCCTAGTAAGTGGAAAATTTGAAGATGCCATATTCAGCAGGATGCAGACGGCACATGACACGCTCGCCAAATGGTGTCAAGATCACTCCCTCTCTGTTAACCCAGCAAAGACGGAGATGATCATGTTCACCAGGAAAAGGAGGGTACCTCAAAGGGCACCCTCGCAAATGGATACGATATTGCAGTACAGCAAGGAAGTCAAATACCTGGGTATAACCGTCGACAATAAACTGAGCTGGAAATCGCATATCGATATCAAAACAAACAAGGCCATAAGGGCATTCTGGCAGTGTAGACGTGTAGTGGGGAGGACATGGGGTCTGAAACCAAAAGCGATACTATGGGTCTGCACAGCGATAATAAGGCCAATGCTTGCTTATGGCGTCTCTGTGTGGTGGTCAAGAACGAAACTACAGACCACAATGAGGCACCTATCCCAGGTACAAAAAATAGCTTGTCTCGGCGCGACGGTGCGATGCGCACTACCCCGACTCTGGCAATGGAAGTCATGCTATGTCTTTCACCGCTGGATCTGTATGTGGAGAAGCTTAGGACTCCGTCTCTAAGCTGAAGGGTTATAGACACGTAACACTTGTGGGATGGCTAGAGGCAGCCTCTGGAGGAATGTCTGCAAAGATATACCTCTGTTAGAGGCTAGAAACGACCTGTGCTCGCCCAAAAATACCGTACCGGAAGGATACGAGGTACGCGTCCATCCCTCGATGGACATGAGAGAATCGGCTTATCGCATTTACACCGACGCATCGTGTAAAGAAGGACGCTCGGGACTGGGGATATACTCCAGGAACCTGGGCATCAACCTAAAGACTCCAATGGGAGAGAACACGACCATCGCATAACTAGAAGTGATGGGAATAGCACTTGCGGCTGAAACCATACAAAACCGCAACGTGAGGAACAAAAAGCTACTCATCCTAACAGATAGCAGGCAGGCTCTGATGGCTCTGAAAATCAGAGTAACGACATCGGAGACAGTTCTGGACTGCCACAGCAAACTCAGGCTTGCTGCTGCAGAAAACAGAATCGAGATATCATGGGTGAAGGCCCATGACATTAATGTAGGCAATCGTAGCAGCGTTCCACTTTACTTTATAGTTGACAATTTCTCCCATATGAACGTCATTGTAGTTGTGATCAATTTGTTGGTTTTCTCCCTCTGTGTTTTTGTTTCCACATTTGAATGCTGAGTAGAATTTATAATTTAGGTGGTTGGGTTGGTAGGTTGGTTATTTAAATTACAGTTAGTTGTCTTGAGGATTTTCTGTAGAATTTTTAATTTCGTTGGTTTGGTTGCCAGATTGGTTATTCAAATTACACGTATCTTGAGGATTTTAGGCAATTTCCTTAGTTCAGTTTACGTTAGTTGATGAACCATCATCTTGTTTATACCTTTACTTAATATTTGGTGTTGTAAATACATTATCTTCTACATTAGTAGTAAATGTTTTCTCTTTTGAGAGTACTCACATTTTCAGATTCTTCAAAGTTTACTTGAGCGCCATCATTTTGTTGGATAACCTCACTTGTGCTAATAGATCTTACTCAATTTTTCTGGCATTTTCTGTTCTGCGTTTAGCACTGGCCCATTGAATCTACTACATCTGATGCGAAAGTCGGAAATTGTTCGTCGGTTTTATTTGCTGCCGCGGCCATTTTACGGCATAGGTACCGACCGCGAAATAAAATAATATAGGGTTATTAACTTGATTATTACAATTACTTATTACACAGTGCAAGAAATTCAAACCTTTTTTTATGAATTAAAATCTGTAAACAAAAATTAAAAATTTCTGTAAAATAAAAAATGCATCTATAGTTCGTCTGAGAATGCAAGCAATATCTAGTTATTTTCGAGTTCTTATCAGAACTAACCTTCGAAATGCCGAAACCTTTGTCGTTGGACGCGAAGAAGTAAGTGGTGAAACTCTTCAATTACTTTGAAAGGGAACGAGATAACAATAAAGCCGTTTTGCCTGTCTCCCAGGTACGCCAGAGGGTCGCCGACGCACTTGGATTAGATCCCAGTACTGTATCTAGAACAATGACTGCTTCCAAAAGTGATGAAGGCTTACAAGAGCCATAAAAAGGTGGACCACGAACTAGACCCGTTGTGTCTATTTCTAATAGCCAACAAGCTGAGATACGTAATGCAATTTATGACATGCATCAACAACGTAAGTTTACATAAATGATTTTTTCAATGAAACTTTTAAACAATTTTGAATTCAATTTTAATGTAAACATATTTTGAATACAAACTGTTTCAGACAAACATATTTCGCTCAACACGCTGCTACTAAGTTTAAAAGAGAGATGCATTTTTGAAGGTGGGCATTCTTCACTAGCAATTATTTTAAAAGATATTGGTTTTAAAAATGTAACTAATAATCCTAAACGGGGATTATTGGAAATGCCCCACATAGCGTCTACACGAGTGAAATTTTTAAGGAAATATCTAGAAAATCAGAAGAGCAATGAACGGGAGTTCGTCTATTTAGACGAGACATGGATATTCCAAAATAGGACAATAGGACGATCCTGGCAGGATAAAAACGTAAAGAGCGTTAGACGCATCACATCAGATGGCAAACGTTATATAATTGTTCATGCGGGGAATAAACATGGATTTATAGAACACGCGGAATTAATTTTTGCCTTCAAAACTGCGGAGCCGGACTACCACGGGGAAATAAATTCCACAACATTTATGCTGTGGTTTGAGAAACGCTTACTCAAAAGCTTGCAAAATCCATAAATTATAATCATAGACAATGCAAGGTACCCAGCACAATAGTGAATAATTCACCGACAACTGCCTGCAAAAAGGACGACAATAAAGAATGGCTGCACAATAATAATTTGGTGTTCGAAGAACACTTTTTGAAAAATGAACTCTTAGAAATTGTTTCTTTAAACAAACCGCGAAATGAATATATTGCCAATACATTGGCGGAAAAATATGGCCATTGTGTCTTAAGGCTGCCCCCATATCATTGCATATTTAATCCAATTGAAATGATATGGGGGACGTGTAAGACCAATTACAATAGACATTTAGGTCGGGGTGGCTTAGGCATTGAAAATTGCCTTTCCATGTAGAACAAGGCATTAGGGACGGTGACTGGAGAAACATGGGCAAATACAATGTGTCATACGAAGCTGGTGGGAAAGAGAGCAAGTGCTTGACGCAGAAGACATCCCACCACTCGTAATAAATCCAGGCGAAGACTCCGAGTCCGAGGAAGAATAAATGGTAATACCGTAACAGATATTGTAATATTAATAAAACTTTAATTAAGAAAAAACTTTGATTAATCTTCATTTATATCAAATATTCTAACAACAGAAACATAACATTCAAAGAGACCCTCGTGGTATTTGTATTATTGCAGAGGGAGGGGTCCGAATCATAGTCGCATCATAATAATGCCATTTAAGGTTTTTATCTAGGTCTGAAATTTCGAAAATTGAATAGGGTGGGCCATCTAGTGGTTTATTTTTAAATCATAGGTTATTTTGACACTGACATCTTTTTTCCGCTCGAAATCTTGACAGAAAGTCAGTATCATTCCTCCGCAGTACGAAATGAGTCGCTTTACGCTTAAACAACGTTGGGAAATATTGCAAACTTATTTCCAAAGTGAGTGCTGTGTAGCCCAAACAGTGCGTTTGTTGAAAAGAAGTTTTGGCCGTAATGAATCACCCACCGCGCCTGCTGTACGCAAGTTTGTGCAAAAAGTTCGTGACACTGGCTTGCTAGTGGACAACACTCATGGTCCTCGTTCTCGTACGGTGCGCACAGACGAGAATGTGGCTGCTGTAACCGAGAGTGTGAGACTCAATCCACGAACATCAACTCGCCGTCGATCTCAACAGCTCAACATTGCACGCACTAGCCTGAGGAGAATTCTGTACAAAGATCTCGGATTAATAGCTTACAAGGTCTAATTGACTCAGCAATTGAAGGCACATGACCATCAGCTTCCATAATGTTCCATAATTAATGGGAATGTTTGCTCTTACTAATAAAGCCATAATACATGGAAAACAATTTAACTTTGTTCATTTTCTTGCATTTTTAAAAAGAAACCACTAGATGGCCCACCCGTTATACCAAAGAAAAGTTTTTCATCAAAAAACTTACCTAAAATGGCCTTTATATAGATCAGATTTGCAATAAGACACGTAATTTTAGGTGAAAGAAGTTGAATAATAATTCGATTAGTATTTTAATTTTGGAGAAAATAAGTTAAAAAAGAAACGTATAAAACACAACATTTTGTGGCAAAAAGGTTCACACCAAATTGAAATCTTTGTTTTAGCAAAGTTTTAAAATTTGAATATGTATAAAAGATGGCGCTGTTTGATTGACATTTACTAGGTTATGATTTATAAATTCTGTTGAAATTGTGCTGTGAAATAGTTGTTTCGCCCGTTTTTTTCTAATCGAATTAAAAGTATTAACTTCTTTCACCTAAATTACGTGTTTTATTACAAATATGATTTTATATAGGCGATTTTAAGTGATTATTTTGATGTATAACTTCTCCTTGGTACCGAGATGTTCGATTTTTATCGATATTTTGGAATATAGATATTTTTATGCAAAATAATTGATATTTATACGGATATTTTTTTTTCCCGATATATCGCTAATATCAATATCATATGGTCGATATCGATATACATTCGATATTAGTTATTTATTGGACGCCATCTATTATATTAACAGAGAAATGAAAAAATATGTTCTAGTTAAAACTTAATAAAACGAAAAAGTAAAACAATACAGAGACAAATCCAAAAGTAAATTAATTGAGGTTATCGAGTTTTGAAAGACAGTAAATTTTGAATTTCACTTGAAATTGTGTTTTATACGCGTAGCGCATGAAGTAAAATTTCGAGTTTAGAAAAGCCTGAGTTTGGATTAGGACACTATGCGTCCAAATCCTGGGAATGGAAGCCTGGGAATGGAAGCTTGGAAGCTACAAATTGAACGAAACTCATCAAACAACTTTAAAAAAAAATCAAGCAGCGGCTGGGGAAACTATTTCCTCGCCACAGCCGCTAGTAAAACCCACTATCTCGACCCTAAACGAATTGATCCACAACGAAATCTTGAAGAAATTCAGGGAAAGCTGGGATGACATTAAGGACTGTAGGATGTCTAGGGAAACCTTGGGGTATCCGAACAAAAAGACGGCACTACACTACCTGCATATGAGCAGAAATAATCTGAGACGCATAACGGCCGTTCTCACGGGCCATTGTGGACTAAATGGGCATCTCTACAAAATGGGAGTCGTTGACTCGCCAGATTGTAGAGGCTGTCATGAGGAGGACGAGACTGCCGAGCAAATCCTTTGTAATTGTCCAGCACTCGCCTCGCAAAGGGAGATGGCCGACATTGGCCGACATTAGGGAAGAGTCAATCGCTGCTCTGCTGGCCTTTCTCGACAGAGTGGAATGGCTGAGCTGAGGAATGACACAACCCCTTTATGATCCAGATCCAGATCTAGAACGAGTGTTTTCCACTCCCAGACTAAGCATGAAGTAAAATTTCGAGTTTAGAAAAGCCCCGTGAAAATTTGTCGAAAGTCGCGCAGCGACCCGAGACAAATTTTCTGGGATTTTCTAAACTTGAAATTTTACTTTATGCGCCACGCGGTTAAAACGCTGATTTCTAGTGAGGTTCAAATATACATAGAGTTCACAATATTTTAGTGTTTTATACGCGTGGCGCATGAAGTAAAATTTTGAATTTAGAAACGCACAGAAAATTTGTCTCGAGTCGACCCTCGACAAAATTTCACGGGGCTTTTCTAAACTCGAAATTTTACTTCACGCTTAGTCTGGGAGTGGAAAACACCCGTTTAAAGCTTCAAATTAAACTCTTAAAAAAACAAGAAATAACTAAAGATTTAAAGAAAATAAGTTGAATTTGGAATACGTATACTTTAAAGAAAAACTCCCTATACATCAAAGAAATGTCATTTGGTTGTACGGTAAGCAATCAGCTGTTCAGCTGTCAGCACGTAATGTACTTGTCAAAGCTATTACGTGCATGTGTACGTAATGTCAATCATACTTATCAAGATGACAGTGTGGTATGATGCGGTTACTAGATAGGGCGTAGGTAAAATCATTTAAATATTTAATACTTATTAACTTTTTTTTAAATTACGTTATATGTACGAGGGGTGGTTAAAAAGTAAGGTTACAAAATATACACGTTTCATTGCAAGATTTGTTCCCTTAATTTTTGATCGTATCATTTATCATTTTCATTAGTTTAGTAAATATCGCTTACTTTTATTAAATTTTATGACTTAATAGTTGTCATATGATTTTCAACCGTATTGACGAATCTCAATCATTTCACTAATTTAAGTCTAATTACTGGATTTATAATTAATTCTTATTTATTTCGTCATTTTCTATAATTTTTAGAATCATAAATTTTATAAAATTGGGCAATTAAATAGCAAAAATCAACAACATTCAACATATTTGTAAAATTAAGCGATATAATGTATCTCATTTCATTTAACTACGCGAAAAATGCGGACAACTTTTTATCTCTAAAGTTCTCTGTGGAGTTTATTTATATGACTAATTAGATAATAGTCGATGCTGTCGTCAAATGTTAGTCATAATAGTAAAGACAGTCAATATAATCAACATGTAATCTATAAAATTAAATGACAATTTGTCTATCACAATATTTTTATCATCATATAATCACAGTGTCGTTAACTTAACTTAAACTTAAAATCGCTTAGTCGGGTGTAAATTGATTTGATTATAATTATAAGTTATTTAGTGAACTATTATTGTAAGAATGAAGTAACTATCTGATTATTAACACTCATTTTTGTGTCTTATCATGTAACATTGACTATTAGTCGCTAAGTATGATAAGATTTTGTCATTAAATTACTGGATTGACTGTATATTAACATTTGTGACTTTTTGAATCTTAATAAATTGCTTAACTGTGTTGACTGAACTATCATAGGATTTTGTCGTATTATATCTTTATTGGAAATGTTTCGACTATTGTAACTGTAAGTCACTTGATTGACTATCTTTTGACTATGCTAGAATTTTGTCTGATTATGTCTCTATTGACTGTATTTCGACTATTCTGATATTGTGACCGTAAGTTATTTAAATCACTTTATCAAATACAGTCAATATAGTGATTTTATGACAAAATCCTAATAAATTAAAAGACAGCCAACCAAGTGACTTACAGCCATATGTCACAAGAGTCAAAATGTGAACTTATGATTATAAATCACTAGGTTGACTGATATAAGTCTATCGTTTCAGCTTGACATAAGTCCGCGCTAGCCGACATTTAGTCCATTGTGTCAATTTGGCATAAGTCGGCGTCAGCCGACATTTGGACTATAATGACAGTCGACATAATTCGGCGGCAGCCGACATTAGAACTATAATGACAGTTGATATAAATCAGCGCTAGCTGATATGTAGTCCATCGTGTCGACTTGACATAAGTAAGCATTAGTTAGTTATAAGCATTAGTTTATAGGATATTTTAACGAATGTTAAAATATGTTTTATATAAGCACTTCGTAATTATAAGAAGCTCTTAATTTTGTATTCTGTTGCACCAAAGAAATGCATACATATCTTAGGTAAGAATTGGTTACGCTTGGCAATGTCGTATTTTTATGTAATTTGACATGTTATCTAATGTCAAATCTATTTCTAACCGTTGTCCGCCGTAGCCGATTGTTTCATGTCATTTAAAATGTCGAAAAGCCAAAGGAAACAGGTGAATTTTACAAAAAGACTAGCGTACTCTATTACCGTCCCTAAAATAGTGGAAATAAGACAAGAAACGCGCCAACCAACCGCGAAAAGAATGTATCTTGTGAGCTTATTACACGAAAATGTAACATGGATAAATTTGAAACACGCTATGAGAAATATTGCTGCAGGGCCCGTATTCACAGCACCTATGCAATTTGTCATCGGTGAGAAGTCGCACTAAGATGACGTCATTTTGGGAAGAATTTACCAAACCGTATGGAGTAAAATGACGTCATTTTGGTGCAAGTTCTCACCGATGAGAAATTGCATGGGTGCTGTAAATACGGGCCCTGAAAACGAGAGAGACATTTTTAAAATGAGTGGAGGAGAATTTGTTAGAGAATATTGAATTCACTGTCTTTTGTAAGCCTAAATCTATAAAATACTGCTTGCTATCATACTTTTCGAAAAAGTTATCCTGTTGATAAATATGACGAGGTTTTGCTGGCAAGTTATTTTCTTCTGCAGTATCTATCATACCTACGAAATCTACATCATATCCATGTATAACCAACACTTGAAATAATTCATCTTTTATTACAAATTCGTTAGGCACATTAGAAGTCACTTTGACTTTTAGGTTAGAATCCGCTTCTTAAGACGGCAATTTTGGTGTCTTATAATGTAAGAACTTCTTATGACTTTAAGATCTAATTTATGGTTATTTATGGATAATATTTCAAATATAGTCAAGTACTATTTGACTTGATTATATCTAAAATCAAACTGTAAAATCCTAAAGTGTAAGTTAAAATTATATGAACATAATTTGCACATCACTTACTTTTAGGAGATAACCCATTTATGAAATGTTTGAATAACATTACAACAACTCTCATAAAGAAATCTAACATAAAGAAAAATTGAGTTTGTCAATAGTTTGCAGAATACTTACAAAATATAAAAAACGAAATTAAATTAATATCGACTTTGTGCAAAAATTTTGTCAAAATTTTGCCACAAATTTTGTCTAAACGGTACAGTTTAATTTATATAATATAACCTTTATTTGGCATCCAATATACAACTCTATACATTTACTAAAGACAAGAACTAAAAATAATGAATAATTCTACCATAATCCCCAAAATTAATGTTCTTTCGCTGCACCGTATTAGCTACTCCTCCCTGGCCTTTGTTTCACAATTGCTTTTAGTCCCTCAATCCCCTTTCTACTCGCACACATACTCTCCTTTCGCCCTTTACCATTAACGTTCAGTTTTCCCCGCAATCCCATACATTCCCTTATCCAGTGCTCCCATACATCCTTCCCACTCCCACAGAACACACATTTTATGTACTCTTCCCCCATCCATACCTTTCTTTCTCTTTCCTCGTTCCCACACCTAAACCGTGCAAGTAATCGTGCTTCGTCCTTGGGCAATCTCGCAAAATAGCGCGAGGGGCCATCAAACACTTGAATATTTTAATACTTGGGGCTAGAGCTGCTCTTATTTATACGTATTTGTCGCAACTGCAACTCGACATCTTTTGCCCTCCAGTTCCAGCCTCTCCCCTAACGCTATCTTTTGCTCCACCACTTGGCACGACCACCCCACTTTTCTGTACAGCGACTCTCTGTCTTTCATCCATCCTATTCCCTTAGCATTCACCTTCCATTCCTTATAACATACACCACATGCCTCCTTCACCAACCTTTCTTCTCCTAACATACTTATCTTTCTCTCATATTTCACTACCCTCCTCGCTGACTCCCCCCCTCCCTTTCACAGACATTCTTTGACACTCCTGCAATACCACATAGCTTGGCCTTGTTCGCTCCACTCCTAATATACCTTTTAAGTATTGCAGGTGTACCTTTTCTCTCATGCTCAGATACTCCTCATACCTCTGACGCATACATCATTATCGCTCTTACACAGGCATCCCACCACACTAGTTTAATGTTCATATTTTCCCCTAATACTTCCTTCCATACATTCCGCATCCTCCCCATTGCCATTCTCGCCTTTTTACATGCGTACTCTATATGTTTTGCTCTGCCTCCGCTCTCGACGAACATATAATCTAAGTACTTAAACTCGCTCACTCTCTCTAATCTCTCTCCCATCCACTTCAATTCCTCATCCTTTCTTCGTCCACCCCTATTCTTACATACTATCCACTTAGTTTTCTTGACACTCACAATCAACTCCCTTTTATAAAAATACCTCTCTAGCCTACCTTTCATCTCATTCAATTCACACATCGTTTTTGCAATCACTACATCAACCGCATACGCCAAGCTCCATATCTTCCTTCTTCCCACCACTATTCCCCCTGCCTGTCCCATCTCTATAACCTTCTCCATATCTGCGACATACAAGCTGAACAGTAGTGGGCTCAAAGGGCACCCTTGTCTCACACCACGCACTATCTTAAACCTCTCCACTCGCACTCGCCCACTTTTACTTTACACCACGTATCCTTGTACACCTCAGCCACCCAATTTACAATCTGCTCTAACACTCCCTTACCTTTCAAACATTCTACTAGAAACTTTCTCTCAACAGAATCATATGCCGCTTTCAAATCCACAAACATCAAATACACCTTGCCTTTCTTCACCATCTCTCTCTCAATCAGCCAGTTCAGAGTAGCTATCTGATCCACGGTCGACCTTCCCTTCCTGAAGCCTGCCTGCACTTCTGGTAGCAGGCCCTTCTCTTCCACCTCTTCCTCCAACCGTTCCTTTACCATCCCCATCATGACTTTGTATAATGTGTCCATGAGCGTTATGCCCCTATAATTTGCTGGGCACATTTCATCCCCCGCCTTATGCACTAGAATAATTATAGCCTCCCTCCATTCCTCCAGGAATTGCTGTTCTCCCCTCCATATTTTATTTAAAATGTCCCGCATGTCCTCCTGCACAGCACCATTTCCAAGCCTCCGCCTGGATTCCATCTGGCCCCGCCGCTTTCCTTTCCTTAATCCCTCTGAGGGCTCTTTCTATTTCCTCCTCCCTAAAGTCTTCTGATCCATTGAATATCCTTCTCTCATAGCTCCCCTCTGCTTTCGAGTGTCCTCCCCTTAATAGATCCTCGAAATATGTCTTCCACTGTGCCATACTGATATTTTCTCCCTTTATTCTTCTCTTCGGGTTCCTTATCTTTACATACGCCCATAGCTGTTTCTCATTTACAATTTCTCCTACCACCTTCATCTCTTCTTTCATCCAACCGTCTCTTTTGCCCTTACACACTCTCTCACAGTGGTTTCTTGCTTCTTTCATTATCTCCTCTGACCCTTCCCCTTTTCTCCATTTATTAGTTGCCTTCCTCAACGCCTTTCTAGCTTCCTGGCACTCACCGTCAAACCACCCCCTCTTAATTGGTCATCCGTTCCCCTTCTTCTGCCTCGTCATGTCTAACTTTACTCCTGCTCTTAGTTGCTTCACTGAGTCTATTTCTTCGAAACATACCTCTTCGATTCTATTGATGCACTTTATTCTTGCCCACCTTGACCAGCACCATCCTTCCTTATTTCGTGCTTGCCCCTCCTTTCCTCTGTTCCCAAGTTAATATAAAGAAATATTAATTTTAGTTCGTTTTTTATATTTTGTAAACATTTTGCAAACTATTGACAAACTCAATTTATCTTTATGTTAATAGTATATTACGTAACGAGAGTGGTATGCAGCATATTACATATGAGCGTACATGTTGCGCACGAGCCGCGCAGCGGCGAGTGCAGTATTTCGCGAGTATGTAATTGCCAGACCACTCGAGAAACGTGCCTACGCCCTAACAAATTAAATAATGAGCATGAAAGAACAACTTATTTATTGTAATAATTTTTCAGAGTACCATGACAATGATGAAAACTAAATTACTACTTGATCAATATACAAGGAATAAGGCTGTACATTTTACGACATTCGTTGTTTTTTAAAAGAGTTGAATTTGAAGCTTTAATCGAGTGTTTCCTACTCCCAGACTAAGCATGAAGTAAAGTTTCGAGTTTAGAAAAGCTCGTGAACATTTGACGGGGGTCGCGCAGCGACTGATTTCAAGTGAGGTTCAAATATACATAGAGTTCACAATAGTTTAGTGTTAGAGCGCGTGGCGCATGAAGTAAAATTTCGAGTTTAGAAAAGCCCAAAAAATTGGTCTCGGGTCGCTGCGCGACCCTCGACAAAATTTCAAGGGGCTTTTCTAAACTCGAAATTTTACTTCGTGCTTAGTCTGGGAGTGGAAAACACTCGTTTAAAGCTTCAAATTTAACTCTTAAAAAAACGAATAACTAATGAATTAATGAAAATAAGCTAAATTTGTAATTCGGATACTTTAAAGAAAAACTTCCTGTACATCAAAGAAATGTCATTTGGTTGTACGGTAAGCAATCAGCTGTTCAGCTGTCAGCACGTAATGTACTTGTCAAAGCTATTACGTGCATGTGTACGTAATGTCAATTATACTTGTCAAGATGACAGTGTGGTATGATGCGGTTACTAGATTGGGCGTAGGTAAATTTCTTTATGTTAGACTGTACCGTTAAAGGTCGTACGTCACTCTCTCTCAGGTATCAAATTTTTCGCACCTACTAATGACTTAATCCCTTTACCTATAAATAAATTCCCTTCATTTTCACTCGCCTCAGTTTTGTGTACTTGTTTCGACGACATTCCTGTAAGTTTCCTGTTTATTTTAATATTTTGTTTGTATTGAAAGTCTAAAGAATAGCTATACTGATGAGGCATAAATCTTGACACGCGTCTATAGATCGCTTAAGACAATTATTATTAATACCCTGTAATTTTTTCAATTTATTTCAATTTCTTGTTGTTTATTTAGTTTGGTGAGAGAATAGTTTGAACCGATGTTACATTTTGCATATAAATTATGCATAGAACAGTAAAGCTGTCGTGTAACTCAAATATTCATTGTATAATTCAATATCTGTCGGGGTATTAGCTCGAGAAGCAGTTGTTTCAATGAATATTTGGAGACGTCTCAATGAGACAAAATTTTTGCAGAAAGTCGATATTAATTCTAATGACTCTTGTGTTGTTGAAATTACTCCCTCTTCTATTTTACAGACAAAAAATGTTTAACAGCACATAGTAAAGATTGCGTAAAAATAGACTAATGTGTTAGTGATTACATTTTTTGTTACTATTCAATACATTCGAAACATGATTTTCTTGCAAAGCTCATGAAAACGCATATTGATAACCTTTCCAATAAAAACACATTGTTTTTAACTGTAATGTATTATCGATCGCAAACTAGTTACAATAAATTACACCATTTTATACATTTAATTCCAAGGTTGTATTTGATTTGTCATAGAAAAATACAAAATATATAACCCTATGTTCGTGACCATTCCGTAAAAAAAAAACAATTTACAGATAATAACCAATGAGTGCTATTCATTCCCCGTGCACTAAAAAACTTTTACCTCCACATCAACGATTCCATAGGCGCCGATGGAATTTAATAATTTCTCGATAAACACGTAAACGTTGTCAATTTTTAAATAGTGGCTCTCGAAAAAAGTCTCCACACTTCAAATTCACGCCTGAAATATTCAAGCCGTTTCTGCCGATGAAAGATTCAAAGGTCTTCGATCGTTTTACTTATGACGGAATAATTATGGGTTTTGGTCGTCGGTTCAATTTTATAGAAATGGGTCTGTGTGTGATACGCAGTGTGTTTATCAAAAATTTATGGCAGTAGTTTCGTTGGAAGGCTGTGTTATTATAGATTGTTATTGTTGATAACTTATCTAATATGCGTATCAAATTAATTACATATATTTTTTTATAATTGCAGGAAGTAATATTTATGAATGCAGGTATTCCGGTATTCTTAAGTATATTTTGTGTGGTGGTGTAAATATTTGTGATTTTTGACGATATTATTTAAGCATTAACCCAGCTAGATTTACATCTTCCAAACGCGAAACTTAAACACCCTTCAGTAAGTTATCTTTGTTTATTTTGAAACGTATAATCGTTTTTAGATCATAAGTAAAGCTATACTAATTTAATATCAATCATTTATCATTTCACTATTATTATTCTTATCTGGAGCGTATTCAGAGAGCAATTTTATGGAGAGGAGGGTGGGTGTCAATTATCAGCGATAAATCCTCAAGGGCAATGATAATTACACATACATTTTGTTTAACCTGAAAATCTGTTGCTTGGTAATTGTCCGACGCAAGGAGGGCAATTACCGAAAGCAACAAACTTAAGGAAATGTATGTATGTATGAGTATGTAATTGCCATACCACTCGAGAAACGTACGATACTTTACCTACACCCTAACAAAATAAACAATGAGCATGAAAGAACAACTTATTTATTGTAATAATTTTTAATAGTACCATGACAATGATGAAAACTAAATTACTACTATCAATATACAAGGAATAAAGCTATTCATTTTCCGGCATTCGTTATATTTTAAAAGAGTTCAAAGAGTTCATGCTAAGCAATTTTCTGGGCTTTTCTAAACTCGAAATTTTACTTCACGCGCTACGCGTATAAAACACTGATTTCAGATGAGGTTCAAATATCTATAGAGTTCACAATATTTTAGTGTTTTATACGCGTGGCGCATGAAGTAAAATTTCGTGTTTAGAAAAGCCCAGAAAATGTTCACGGGGCTTTTCGAAACTAGAAATGTTACTTACTGCTTAGTCTAGGAGTGGAAAACATTCGTTTAAAGCTTCAAATTGAACTCTTAAAAAAAACAACGCATAACTAAAGATTTGAAGAAAATAAGCTGAATTTGGAATACATATACTTTAAAGAAAAACTCGCTGTACATCAAAGAAATGTCATTTGTACGGTAAGCAATCAGCTGTTCAGCTGTCAGGACGTATTGTACTTGTCAAAGCTATTACGTGCATGTGTACGTAATGTCAATCATACTTGTCAAGATGACAGTGTGGTATGATGCGGTTACTAGATAGGGCGTAGGTAAAATGTCATTAATTACATGAGAGTATAATTTGGTTATATATTATTATACCTTATAACATAAATTATATATTGAATATACAATTAGTTCATATTTTTTTACCCCGCAAATATCTTCAAAAATTCCAAATACCTGCTGTTGTGTATGTAAGCGTTGTGTCTTCAATTGAAGGGCTTTTGTAAAAACATGATAAGCCACACAACTAAAAAAAGCTGTATTATTCTTCGATTTGATTAAGCAGTAATATATATATATATATATATATATATATATATATATATATATATATTTCTTCTTTTGACACGAAACATTGATCACATACGTTCTCTATACTCCTATGCAATCCCTCATCCAGTGTTCCTATACATCCTTCCCTGTCCCACAAAACACACACCTCGTATACTCTTCTCCGATCCATAACTTTCTTTCTCTTTCCTTATTTCCACATCTGAACCACGCCAGTAGTCGTGCTTCTTCCTTAGCTAATCTTGCAAAATAACGCAGGGGGGCCAGCAAACACTTGTATCGCTTTGTAGTGCGGGTTTGAATTGCTCTTGTTTATTTTTTCTTGTTGCAACTGCAACTCAACCTCCTCCGCTCTCACTTCATACTCTAGTTCCAGCTTCTCCCCTAACGCTATTTTCTGCTCCACTAACAAGCACGACCACCCCACTTTTCTGTACAGGGTTTCCCTTTCTTTCGTCCATCTTGTTCTCTTAGCGTTCATCTGCCATTCTTTATAACAAACACCCCATGCTTGTTTTAGCAAACTTTTATCCTCTAACATACTTATATTTCTCTCATATTTCACTACTCTCCTCGCTGTCTCTCATTCCACAGATATCCTTTGGCACTCCTGCAACACAATATAGCTCGGCGTTGTTCTCTCTACTCCAATTATACTTTTTCAAATATTGCAGGTGCACCTTTACCACTCTTTCATGCCCGGACACTCCCCATACTTTCGACGCATACATGGTTATCGCATTCCACCAAACCAGTTTTATATTTATATTTGTAATGATTCAACCCTAGGTATTATACAAATTTATAATTTGTATTTTATTTACGATTTGTTGTGTATGTAGTAACCCTTTTTATTTATTTAACAGATTCGTTGTTTGTGTCAATATGCATTATCGGAAATACTGTGTCTTTCTTCCGTTTTAATAACCAGGAGTATGTGTGGACAATAAATAAAACAGGATATGAGTTTAACGGATGCAAAGTTTATTGACCTCAATTATGATATTTATAATTAATTTGTGTTTCTTAAATTATTTAGATTCTCGAAATACTTTATTTTCGTTTGTACTTAGAAGCCATGTGCATTTTAGTTAAACTCAAAAAGTATATGACTCTACTTGTGGGAGCAAAATTAAATAACCCCCCTGGGAACACTCCTCTGATTAGCAAGCAGATCCCGACGTCATCCGTTGATTGTTTTGTGTCATTAACTACCGGGAACATAACTCTGCAGTACTAACTCGGGACGACCACACCCGTTAACTGTGATCAGCAATTAACTAGCGGGAACACTCCTCCGTTTTCCACGCACAGCTCGACCACACCCGTCAATTGTTTTTGTGCTATTAACTAGCGGGAACATAACTCTGCAGTACTAACTCGGGACGACCACACCCGTTAATTGTTTTCAGGCAATTAACTAGCGGGAACACTCCTCCGTTTTCCAAGCACAGCTCGACCACACCTGTTAACTGTTTTTGTGCCATTAACTAGCGGGAACATTACTTTGCAGTACTAACTCGGGACGACCACACCCGTTAATTGTTTTCAGGCAATTAACTAGCGGGAACACTCCTCCGTTTTCCACGCACAGCTCGACCACACCCGTCAACTGCTTTTGTGCTATTAACTAGCGGGAACATAACTCTGCAGTACTAACTCGGGACGACCACACCCGTTAATTGTGATCAGCAATTAACTAGCGGGAACACTCCTCCGTTTTCCACGCACAGCTCGACCACACCCGTCAATTGCTTTTGTGCTATTAACTAGCGGGAACATAACTCTGCAGTACTAACTCGGGACGACCACACCCGTTAATTGTTTTCAGGCAATTAACTAGCGGGAACACTCCTGCGTTTTCCACGCACAGCTCGACCACACCCGTCAATTGTTTTTGTGCTTTTAACTAGCGGGAACATAACTCTGCAGTACTAACTCGGGACGACCACACCCGTTAATTGTTTTCAGGCAATTAACTAGCGGAAACACTCCTCCGTTTTCCACGCACAGCTCGACCACACCCGTCAATTGTTTTGTGCTATTAACTAGCGGGAACATAACTCTGCAGTACTAACTCGGGACGACCACACCCGTTTATTGTGATCAGCAATTAACTAGCGGGAACACTCCTCCGTTTTCCACGCACAGCTCGACCACACCCGTCAATTGTTTTTGTGCTATTAACTAGCGGGAACATAACTCTGCAGTACTAACCCGGGACGACCACACCCGTTAATTGTGATCAGCAATTAACTAGCGGGAACACTCCTCCGTTTTCCAAGCACAGCTCGACCACACCCGTTAATTGTTTTGTATTCTTTTTTGTTGTATAGTTTTTATATTTGTTGTATAATTTTGATTTTTGTTGTGTTATTCTTATTTCCCTCTGTGATTTGGAACTTGTGGTGCTTTTCGTGATGTTCTTCTTCCGAACTGTTTCTTGACTCTCATGACTCTCCTCTTGTTTTCCTCTCCGCACAGCTTTTATAACTCTGTTTCCCACCCGATCGTGGAGATGGAAGATTTCGCGCAGACTATATATGGTTATAAAATATCACCCATCCCTGACGTCACGCAATTCCCCCAACTTCGCAAATTCGTTGTGTTTGCGCTTGGTTAAACCTTGAACTGAATCTTTCTGTATGTCTTAGCATTTATCCACGCGCCGGTACTTGTTTATTATTTTAAGGCGATGCTGCATTTGTTATTTCTTTCAGATAAAAAATTTTGATCGGCTAATGTTATTCTCGTATTTACTGAATGTTGATTTTTCTTTAATATTTCATTGGGTGATTTTTGTATTAATATTTTAATTTAATTTCGTCAAAAATAATATTTGCACATGACCCCTACTGACCTATTACATATTTTCTCCTAATATATCATCCCATACATTCCGCATCCTCCCCATTGCCATTCTCGCCTTCTTACATGCATACTCTATATGCTTCGCTCTACCTCCGTTTTCAGAAAACATATAACCTAAATATTTAAACTCTTTTACCCTCTCCAAACTGAATGGCACATAAGAACATCAACTCTAGTCAGACAGCCGCTGATGGCGACACAACATGCATACACACGGGGGAGGTCCACTGATTCAGCCCTGCATAGTGTAGTGAGCAGAATGGAGAGAACATTGGATGTTAAAGAATCCACCCTAGGTGTTTTCGTTGACATAGAAGGTGCGTTTGATAAAACGACCATACCGAAGATAGAAAACGCGCTAAGCAAGCGCGGAGTACCATCTAAAATGTGTGAATGGATTGGCAATGCACTGGCCAATCGTATAGTCACAGTGGAACAGGGAAGGGAACGTATAACCTGTAAAATTGACAGAGGCTGTCCTCAGGAAGGTTTTTTATCACCACTATTATGGAACATGGTTCTGGACAGCCTACTAGACGAATTTCAACAACTAGGCTTGTTTGTGACAGCCTATGCTGATGATCTGGCCATATTAGTATGTGGTAAGTTTGAAGACGCCCTATGCGACCAGATGCAAGGAGCTCTAAACATAGTTTCTAGGTGGTGCAATGATCACTCCCTATCGGTAAACCCTGCCAAAACGGAGATGGTCCTGTTCACCAAAAAAAGGAAGGTGTCGAAAAACCACAAAAATTATTGAATACGATGTTGCAGAACAGCGACGAGGTAAAATACCAGGGCATCAATTACTCTCGACAGGAAACTGAGCTGGAAAGCGCACATCGACATCAAAACAGACAAAGCTATAAGGGCCTTCTGGCAATGTCGTCGGGCAGTGGGGAAAACCTAGGGTTCGAAACCACGCACGACTCTGTGGTTGTACACAATTGTCATAAGGCCCATGCTGACTTACGGAGCTTCAGTTTGGTGGCCCAGAACCAAACAGAAGGCCACGAGGAAGCAAATCTCGCAAGTGCAGCGGACAGTCTGTCTTAGTGTAACAGGCGCCATGCACACTATTCCGGCGATGGCGATGGATGTCATGCTATGCCTTCCACCACTTGATATCCACGTGGAGAAGGAGGCCATGGCGACTATACTTCGCCTTCAGTGCAGTGGGATTTGGAACAGTAACAGCTGTGGGGAAGTTAGAGGACACCTCTGGAGGAATGTCTGTAGAGATATACCTCTTTTAGAGGCTGTTAATGACTGCTGTGTACCAACACTAACACGGAACACACCCTACAACGTTACTATTCAACCCACTAAGCGGATGAGAGAGTCTGCTATAAGGATCTACACAGATGGATCTAAAAGGAGAGAAGGATCGGGCCTTGGAGTTTTCTCTAAAACCCTAAAAATCCAAGCAAAGGTTTCGATGGGAATTCATGGAACCATCACGCAACTGGAGCTGATGGGAATAACACTTGCGGCTGAGTACATCATAAACCGCAAGGTGACAAATGTACCCATACTAATCTTAACGGATAGCAGGCAAGCGATTCTGTCTCTGCAGAAAGCCTATGCTTCGTCAGAGACCGAAATAGAGTGCCACGGGAAACTCAGACAGGCAGCAATGCACAACAACATTGAAGTCTGCTGGGTGAAAGGGTATGATACAGACACAGATAACGGGAGAGCTGACGCGCTGGCAAGAGCTGCGGCTGGGATGAATCTACTCTCACCGGAGCCGTTAGTGCGGTTAGCTCCTCTCTCCCTGTGTAACATGTTACAAACCAATGCCCTGGAGAAATTCAGGATGCGTTGGGATGATATCGAGGGCTGCAAGCTCTCTAAGGAAACACTTGTGTATCCCAATGAGAGATCAGCGAAACGGTACCTGCAGCTGGCTAGAGGGAATCTCAGGCGCTTAACTGCCATCCTTACTGGTCACTGTGGACTAAACGGGCACCTCTATAGGATGGGGATAGTTGACTCCCCATCTTGTAGAGGTTGCAGCATGGAAGACGAGACTGTATGGCATTTTCTTTGTGAATGCCCGGCACTATCGTCAATCAGGGAGTCCATATTGGGTGATAGATGGCCTACAATGGCCTACATAAGAGATCTACCCACCTCAGCTATGCTAGAATACCTAAACAAGGTGGGCTGGCTAAACTGAGGATAGGTGATCTGCGGGAGGTGGCACAATAGGCCTAATGAGGCCTAAGTGCAGTGCAGAACTGCACACTCCCCTTTGCACCAGAACCAGAACCAGAACCTCTCCAAACTCTCTTCCAACCTCTTCAATTCCTCTTCCTTTCACCTTCCACCTGCATTCTTACATATCATCCATTTAGTTTTCTTGTCACTGACACTCAACTCCCTTTCATTAAAATACCTCTCAAGTCTTCCTTTCATCTCCTTTAACTCACTCATCGTTCTCGCCATCACTACCACGTCATCTGCATACGCCAGGCTCCATATATTCTTTCTTCCCACCACTATTCCCCCTGACTGCGCCATTGCCTAGAACTGTCTCCATATCCGCGGCAAACAGATTGAACAGTAGCGGGCTTAAAGGGCATCCTTGTCTTACACGACGCACTACCCTAATCCTCTCCGACTTGCACTGACCTACTCTTACTTTACACCATGTCTCTTTGTACGCCTCACTCACCCAATTTACAATCTGCTCTTACACTCCCTTACCTTTCAAACATTCGACCGGCAACTTTCTCTCAACCGAATCATACGCCGCTTTCAAATCCACAAACGTCAAATACAGCTTTCCTTTCTTTGCCATCTCTCTCTCTCTCTCTCTCTCTCTCTCAATCAGCCAGTTCAGAGTAGCTATATGACCCACTGTTGACCTCCCTTTCTGAACCCAGCCTGCACTTCTGGCAACAAGCCCATCTCGTCTACCTCCTTCTATAACCTTTCCTTAACCATTACCATCATCACTTTATACAGTGTGTTCATTAGTGTGATGCCTCTCTAATTTTTTGTGCTCATTTCATCCCCTGCTTTGTACACCGGCACAATTGCCCTTTCCCACCGTTCTTCCGGGAATTGATCTTCTTCCTTCCATATGCTATTTAAATTTTTTCGCATAACCTTCTGCACTATACCATTTCCATGCTTCTCCGTGGATTCCATCCGTTCCCGCCGCTTTCCCTTCCTTTATCCCTTTAAGTGATTTTTCTAGCTCTTCCTCTTTAAAGTCTTCTAATCTATCGAATCTCTTCATTTTATACCTCGCCGCATCATCCGCATATCCTCCTCTTAGCAGTTCTTCAAAGTGGCTTTTCCACTGTTCAATACTTATGTTTCCTCCCCTCATTCTTCTGTTTACGTTCTTATTCTTGACGAACGCCCATAGCTGTCGCTCACATGCAATTTTACTCACTGCCTCGATTTCCTCTTTTCTATCCCTGTATACTATCTCACAGTGGTATCTTGTCATCTTCATTTCCTCCTCTGCCCTCTGCTCCATTACATCGATTCGTCTCTCATTGCTCTTCTTGCCTCTTGACACCCGTTATCAAACCATCATTGTCATTGCTAACTTAACTCCTGCCCTCATTTGTTTCACAGAGGTTATACCTTCGAAATGTACCCCCTCAATTCTTTTTATATAATTTATTTTCGCTAGACCTGACCCACACCACCCTTCCTTAGATATTGCTTGTACCTCCTTTCCCCAAGTTTAACCGTTACTGGAAAATGGTCCGATCCACTATAGTTTTCCACCGCAAAGTGTGTTACATCGCCTCATATCTCCTCCCTTACCAAAATATAATCGATTACAGATGTCTCTCATGGTCCGATGTATGTCACCTCTCCTTCCCAGTCGACTGCTGTACACCCATTTAGTATTTCCAACCCCTCCGCATCCGCTCATTCTATCCATTCCTGTCATTCTTTTGTTATTGCTAAGTCGTTAAATTTTCTAATTCTAACTACTTCCCCTTCGTTTATACGCTTTGTCTGTACGTTTCCTGTTCTGACATTCCAATCCCCACCCACAATTATATTCCGTGGCTCCTCCGCATCCTGTTGCAAGCGTGATATGTGGTCTCTAATCTGCTTCCCTGCTTGTTGGTTATACAGTCACAACTCTCCATTTCCTTGGTCCCTTACAAAATGTTCTGCTTACTGCCCCTTCCTGGGTTTAAACCCGTATATACCCCCACCCCCCTGGCCACGGCCTTGATATTAACTTTTTTTGTAAAATAGAAATCAAAACTGCGCTTATTTAATTCCCCATTAAGGCCCATTTGCACCCCGACTGATTAACTTTAATCAACCATTATTCTTTGAATAAAACTTTGATTAAGTCATAATTCTAGAATATAAGAATGTTTTAAATTTGTAAGATATCCTAAACACTTCTCTTTTATCATTATGCGATTTTGTAAATAATTTATACAAAAAATTGCTATGTTTTTTAAGGAGTACTAATCACTGATTAACTTAATCGACTTGGGTGCAAACGGGCATAAATAATTCAAAAACAATGAATCTTACTCATCTCACAGAGAAAAAAAATATATATTTGTTTTTGTGGAAAAAAAACGAACTGCCTTATTAATAGACATTAGCATACAGCTTTAAAACTGTACTAAGGATGTGTTTAACATTTTAATCTTAATGAAACATTTTGATAAATTACTATTGTTAGTTTACAACTACTAATTTAATAATACGGTGCTTATAGTTTAATGCACGAGATCCATGTTATACATAACCTAAAATGCCATAGCAAAACGAATTTATTTAATTATAATGCTGTGATGTATTCAAGATTTATAAATGTACATACCTAAGCAGTGTATTTTTAACTTTCAAACTTAAAATCAGCGTTTTATACGCGTGGCGCATGAAGTAAAATTTTGAGTTTAGGAAAGCCTGAAAATTTGGTTTGGTCGCGACCAAACCAAATTTTCAGGCTTTACTAAACTCAAAATTTTACTTCACGCTTAACCTGGGAGTGAAAACACTCGTTAGAAATAAATTTCAATGAAATAATTCAGCGGAATAAATATTTTCACAAACATAAATAATGTAACATAACCTCTAAATAGAAAACATTTAATTAGAATGAAGTTGGTGCATATGAAAATGCGATGTTGCCACGTTTATTCTGCCAATAATTCAAAACAAACTAATTAATATCTTGTAGATTTTATTCTATTAATACGAAATGATAGTATCATGTTTGTACTGGTTTCGTGGAAATTAATTAGCATTATACTGTAAAAATAGTAACGGCAATTCTGCTAATAAGTTTCTAAAACATATTTTTTACATTTCTTATTGTTTCATAACTCAATAAACACACCCAAAATCATAAAATAATTAGAGGACATTAAATGACCATCAAATCGACTGAAAAAAATAAAAGTTTAGCTTTTAGAGTAAAAAATTTAGAGATCCATTAAAAATTAATTCGATTTCGTGCAAATTAATACGCTAGTGAAATATTGAAGAAAAATGGTAATTTTTAAAAATGTACGGATGTGTTTAAAATATTATGCTTTGTTTCAGTGAAGAAAAAAAGGGCGTAATCGAAGTTCAAGAAACGAACTTGCAGATTTTGAAATATGTTTTATTTCTTCTTTAGCAAATCAAAGCCGAATATATCCGTAAAGAATGCTCTATAAGTTCGCTTCTAGAGAAAAAAATTAGAGTTCCAAACATTACTAATTGTTTTGTAAACATTAAAAATTCGTTGATTGATTGAGTTACGTGAAGATCAAATTAATTTGACAAATAAACCACTAATAACTTCACACAAATGTACATACATTTCGGACAGGCCATTATCAATGGATTAACATAGTGTTAATCAATTGATAATGGCCACTTAGTGTTCGTAATGTATGTACATTTGGCAATTCAAATAAACGTGTGAAGAAAGGTTATTAATGCTTTATTTGTCAAATTAAAAATGCATTTAATTTCGCGCCAAATAAAAACGCTACTGAAATATTAAGGAAAAATTGCAATGTTTTAAAATTCACAGGATTTGTTGAAAAAATGTCAATCTTTGTTTTAGTAAAGAAAAAAAGGGAGTAATTGAGTTTAAAAAAATGAAATTGCAGTTTTTAAAACTTGTTTTGTTTCTTCTTGAGCAAATCAAAGCCCAATATATCCACAACTAATGCTTTATAAATTCGTTTTATTATTTTTTTGTTCGCGAAATTAATTTCTTCGCTTCAGAATAGATTTTCCTAGAAACATACAGAGACTTTTCTTTTAAGTATAAATATCCCAAGTACACCGTATACGCTGTATATCTTCAGTAACTCGTTGTTTTTGAATAGAGTTCAATTTGACGTTTTAAACGAATGTTATGCACCAGATTAAGCATGAAGTAAAATTTCGAGTTTAGAAAAGCCAGAAAATTTTGTTTGGTCGCGTAGCGCTACGCGCTACGCGACAAAACAAAATTTTCTGGCTTTTCTAAACTCGAAATTTTACTTCATGCGCCAGGCGTATAAAACACTGATTTAAAATGAAGTTCTAAATATACTGATTAGATATGTATGAATGAACATTTTTGATATAAGAATGCTTTAACAGATTTTGGAATAATAAGAAAGTTATCAAAGTAATGAGCAAGCTTTTAAAATTGAAAATTTCAGTTTCTTTTTAAATAACTGTGAACAATTTGAACTCTAAGCAAAGTCTAAGTTGCACCAGAAACGTTGAACTGAATTTCAAGCTAAACTTGAGTTTAAGATGACAGTTCTAAGTCAAAGCCGTAGTCAGAAAAAAAACTGGAGGGGTTATAAAAATTTTGATAGGGGGGGGGGGGGCATTAATAGTAAAAATATTGTTTTTGCTTTTACAGGGCAGCTTTTACATACAAGAATTTAACAAAAAAAAAATTTAGGGGGGAGGGGGGTGAACCCCTATATCCCTTGTCCCCCCTGACTACGGCATTGTTCGTAATAGCATAGTAATACATTTTAATTTTTTTTCTAAATTTTAAAGTCCAACATCTCAGTTCTGCTTACTTATGGCATATCATGTTATTACAATACCATAAGCCCCTCAATTCATTTATCTATTTCTATAATATTTTCGTTCCGAAACGGGATGACAGTTTTGATGGTTGTTTAGTTGGCAGACATTGGAAAATCATGTGAGCCAACTGAAAGCACTAAAAAGGAGCTGTCTTTTCAGTTTGAGCCAATTGGAAGCAGGGATATTTTCATTTGGAGCCAATTGGAAGCACGAGGATTATCAGAAGTGATAATTGGCCTGAGGGAATTGACCATGAAAGAAGACAGGAATCGACATCTTCTTGTTTTAAGACTCAATCTAGCGCCATCTAGTAATTCTTAACCAAACTAATACTAAACATACGCACAGTTCCATATATATGTATTCGCTTTCTGTTTGCATGTATGAAGTAGTATCAAGGGGCAATTTTATAAATATTTTGAACTTAGTTCTATCCTGAATGGAGTTTTAAATGACATTAAACGATAGAAAATGTCATTTTAAACTGCAATTCAAAGATTAACACAGTTCAAAACGTTTATGTAGCCCTTAATAATATGTTTTTGTTTAGTAAGTAATTATGAAATGAATTGCAGAAATTAAGAACATTTACTTACCCACAAAATTATATATTTTCCTCAATTAAAACAATCATAAAAATAATAACAATGAATTTTGTGTTTTTTATTTACTTAATGGTTAAAGTTAACAGCCAAACTAAAACTACAACACATTACACCAAAGCTATATTCAGTTATGTAGGCTAAAAATAATAACGATTCTCTGAATATTGAGAAACTTAACTCTACCTATTGTTTATTGTAGTTGATTTCGTGATATTGTTTAAATATGATCCAGGAGCAAACACTGAACACAATTATTGTTTACACTAAAACAAAAATATAATTTACGGACGTTGTAAAAACTTACAGAGAAAGGAATACAGAACATCTTTCCTCTCTCTCAAAGTGTATCGTGGCGCCATCTAGGAATTCGCACCAAATCTGATTGGGCCCTTGACATGTCGCCGCCGCTGGAATTGACGCTTTAGTTTTTGTAGAATGCTCTGTGAGACGCAAATGGAGCAATTCCATTGGATGTTTATTTTTGAAAGAATTTATCTTTTAAAGAGAGTTTTAAAATTTATTCCATACAGGGTTTTTAAAAAACACGGTGTTTTCATTTTAATTAAAACAAACAGTTTTTTTACAAAACATGTTTTTTTTTTAATGAAACAGTGTTTAAAACGAACGTGTTTGCTTTTAAAATTGTGTTCATCAGAAAATTCCCCAACTGTTACCATCGAACTCCCAACAGTTTTATCTGATGAATCCGCCCATTAACAATTAAAAACATGTTTGAAAACGTGTTTAGAACTTGTATAAAACGTGTTTAAAATATATTTAAAACATAAAATATCTAAAACATGTTCAAAACATAATATATCTAAAACATGTTTAAAACATGACATGTTTAAAACACGTTTAAAGTCACATTTATGAACACACGGTTGTTATAAAATTGTATGTTTAATAATGTAATTTAAAATATCGTCAACAATTCAGCTAAAATTTATTTTGCAATAAATTATTTATAAAACTACAGGTACATTAATTATTATTGATACAATATAACAGTTTAAGCATAACTAAGTAATAACAACATAACACAAACAGAAAAATATCGAATTGAAACTTCACATTAATTTTATACGCCCGGCGTATGAAGTCAAATTTCAAGTTTAGAAAAGCCTGAAAATTTGGATTTGGGCGCACGCTTCGCTCCGCGCCCAAGGACTGTGATCGCTCGTTTAATATAAAAAAAAAAAACTAACGACCGGTTTCTCCAATGCATCCTAACTAAATAAAATCAATCTTATAAATAAGACGTTTTGAAAGTGTTGCACCAAGGAAGTGGATTCTAACCTAAAAGTCAAAGTCACTTCTAATGTTCCTAGCGAATTTGTATAATAAAAGATGAATTGTTTCAAGCATTGGCTATAAGTGGATATCATGTAGATATTGTAGATATGGTAGATATTGCAGAAGAAAATAAAATAACTTACTAGCAATACCCCGTCATATTTATCAACGGGATACATCTTTCGAAAAGTATGATAGCAAGCAGTATTTTTCTAGATTTAGGCTTACAATAGAAAGTGTATTCAATATTCTCCAATAAATTCTCCTCCCCCAGTTTTAAAAATGTCTCTCTTATTTTCAGCAGCAATCTTTCTCATTCAATTCACTACCAAGCTTTCTCCTTTTCGCGGTTGGTTGCCACGTTTGTTGTTTTATTTCCGCTATTTTATGGATTCACAATAAAGTCTAGTCTATTGTAAAATTCATCCGTTTCCTTTGGCTTTTCGACATTTTCAATGACACTAAACAATCGGCTACGGTTAGAAATAGATTTGATATTAGATTACATGTCAAATTATATAAAAAAGCGATGTGGCCAAGCGTAACCAATTCTTACCTAAGATACTGTGAATCAAAAAAAAATGATTCAGAGCAGGCCTTGACTACTATAACACGATTGGCAAGCCTGCTTTTAAAATGCGGCAGTAGATTAGATGTTATCTAATTGATTAAATACAAGAATTGTCAGTTTATCGTTCTCTGAGAGATGCATTCTTCCCATCTTTTTGGAAGCGATGCTACACTATCCCGGTCTTTAAATCAGGCGTAAAGAAATGTTTTGACAATTATAGAGCGATAGTTATTCAATAATGTTTTCCTAAATTATTAGATAAGTTGGTTGCGAAGTATATGTTAAAAAAATGCAAGCCACTTTTATATGAGCAACAACATGGATTCTTTCCATCAAGATCTACTGCTTCCAACTTGTTTGTATACTCTAATTTCATTACCGACGCGATGGAGGAAGGGACAGTGGTAGACTCGATCAATACCGACTTTAGTAAGGCGTTTGACAGAGTTAGCCACTGTAGGCTTTTATACAAACTCCGAATGTGTTGCTGGGTCCATGATTGAATGGCTCCGGTCATTCATAAGTTTTAGAAAACATGTGGTGAAAATAAATGATGCAGTTTCCGGTTCTGTAATAAATGCAACTTTAGGTGTGCCCCATGGTTCTCACCTTGGGCCATTGCTATTTCTCATATTATCAATGATATTGGTAAAGACATTCAATCAAATTTTTTGCTTTATGCAGATGATATAAAGCTGTATCGTAAAATCACCACCAGTGATGATTGTCGCATCTTGCAGAATGATCTGGATCAGCTTATTATATGGTGCTTCACTAATGATTTGCATTTGAACATATCTAAATGCAAATACATACGTTTTTCAAGGGAAAAACAAGGGATCTATTTACCGGCTATCTATTTTCTAGATAGAAATCTTTTAGAGAGGGTTTATATAATTAATGATTTAGGCGTTCTACTTGACAGTAAACTTCAATTTCATGAACACTTAAATGTAATTAATCCAAAAGCTTTACAAAGAATTGGTTTTATACGGGGTATTACTATACATTTCAAATCTATCCGTACTTTCATGACATAATACTCCATCTTAGTCAGACCAATTCTAGACTATTGCTGCATTATTTGGTCACCACACTACCAATGACACATAGATAGATTAGAACGTGTACAACGTAAAATGATAAAACTCATTTGCTACCGGTTAAACTTGTTGTACGATGGTAATAATTATGACCTATTTTGTATTGTGGAGGCTTCTACTTCGTTTAATATGTTAATTTATTAATAAAAAACGGTTTAACTTTGTTTGTATAACACAATTTATTTTTATGTGACTGCAGTTTCGGCGGCAAATTTAGCTTGCCATTATCAAACTTATAGCATGTTTGATAATGGCAAGTTAAATTTGCCGCCGAAACTGCAGTCACATAAAAATAAATTGTGTTATACAAACAAAGTTAAACCGTTTTTTATTATTAAATTATGACCTACTTCGTACATATCTCGGTTTGTTGTCTCTCGAAAAACGAAGGATTTATTTTATGCTGTGCTTTGCTATCGTATACTGAATGGACTGATACTTTGCCCATCTATATTGTCGTGTATTGGTATTAACGTTCCAGTTTCCCCAACCAGACAACAAAATTTCTTGCTGACGTACACCAAATTGCTCTGTATGGCTATAAAAGCCCACAGAATAATTTAATAAGGCATGTTAATTCTCATGGCGAGTCAATAGAATTTTTTGGTGTCTCATTGAACTGTTTTAAAAGTCTTTGTTTAAGTTCCATTAACTTCTCTTGATGTTCTTTATTATAATAATTTATTTGTTCCTCTTTTTTTAAATGTAATTTCTGTTTCTGATTGTGTTAATTTGTGTATTTTTTTGGATTTGTGATTATTGTGTATATATATACTGCCTTTCAAAAAAATCAGAACACAAAGTATTTATTGGACGATTTTAATGAAATTTACAGAATTTGATCATGTAAATGAACTGCATCGATGATCAAAAAATCAATTGTTTTGGTTACTATTTATTGGTATTTTTCCTTGATTTCACCATTATGAAGAGCTACTGATTTTTTAATGTAATTGCTTCTAATATCCAAGTAGCCGCTGAGTAGTTTGACGTTTCAGTTTGTAAAACATAAAAAGATGCCCCGTGTTCGTCGGCGTGTACAATATCATCATCTAAGTGAATTTGAAAGGGGTCGCGTTATTGGAATGCGAGAAGCGGGTTTTTCGGTTCGTGCTATTACTGAAAGGGTAGGCCGTAGTGTAACGGTGATCGTACGCTGCTGGCCTAGATGGTCCGAAGCTGGGGAGAATCGACGTAGACTTGGATCAGGACGTCCAAGAAGCACCACTGAGCGTGAAGATCGAGCTCTTCGTCTTACAACTTTAAGGGACAGATTTACAACGTCGCGGGCATTGGGAAATGACTGGTTGGCTCTAAATGGCCAAAGAGTATCCATGGCTACTGTTTACAGAAGAATCCGCAGTTTTGGTATAAGATCCTACCGTCCACAATTGTGTCTACCTCTTACTCCGCAGCATCGCAGAGCAAGACTTGATTGGTGCAGGGAAAGACAACATTGGACCCATGAATGGAATAACATTATCTTCAACGATGAGTCTCGGTTCTGTTTATGGGCTCATGATGGTCGCAGAAGAGTGAGACGTCGACGCGGTGAACGCAGAATTTTACAATTTGCTGTTGAAAGACATACGGCTCTTACACAGGGAGTTATGGTTTGGGGGGCGATAGCATATGGTAGTCGGTCTCCTCTAGTTTTTTTAGAAGCAAGTCTTAACGCATTTTACGGCCAGTGTTAGTGCCCTATGTAAATAGCTTGCAGAACCCCATTTTTCAGCAAGATAATGCTCGACCTCACACAGCAGCCATTACAAGACAGTTTCTTGATAGTGCCGAAATCAATTTGTTACCTTGGCCATCTCGTTCTCCAGATCTATCGCCAATAGAACATGTTTGGGATATGATAGGTGTTAGAATAAGTAACTTACAGCGCCCCGCTAACACTCTAATGGAACTTAGAGGTCAAATTATCGAAGTTTGGAATGAAATACCCCAAGTCGATATTGACAGCCTGATTTCTAGCATGCCTCGACGTGTTAATGAGTGTTTGGGAAATCGTGGAGGCCCAACACATTATTAATTTTTATTCATTTGTTTTTTTGTTTTTCAAGTTGATTTTTTTATCATCGATACAGTTCGTTTACATGATCAAATTGTGTAAATTTTATTAAAATCGTGCAATAAATACTTGGTGTTCTGATTTTTTTGAAAGGCAGTATACTTGTATTTAATGGTCTCCCGTAATAAAGAATTGGAATTGGATTTTTAAATTAAAACAAAACAGTATTTATATTTAGGGAACAAACTGAAAATTAGGATGAGTACAAGTTATAGTCCTTCAGCTTCGGTACAACTAATAATTCTTCGTTTCATATGATCAGATACGTTTTCCAATTATCGAGGAGTAATTAAATTACATGCATTGGGAATTGCATCTCTACGTTCTTGTAGCGTATGAAATGTCTGTCTATTGTGTTTTTACGAAAAAGGAAAACATATTAGTCTATAATGGTTAAATCAGGAGAACGCGGAGGCAAAGATACAATGCGGTCGTCAAAGAATTTCCGCAAGAACCTGATTGTTTCACGACTTGTGTGCGCAGTAGCGTTATCTTGCTAAAAATATCCGTTTAACAGTTCATCGTCATCTATTTGTTCAATGGAAGGTCGTATTAAATTATTGCGATATCTGTGTGTGAAAAAATATAGGGCCAATAAAGCGTCTTCGTAACATCGCCATCAAAACGCCAACTTCTTGAGGGTGTAAAGAACTCTCTCTACCAACTTGTGGGGATTCTCAGCAGACCACAATCGCATATTTTGTTTATTAACATATCCCGAAAGAGTAAACCATGCTTCATCTGAGAAAAAGTTCTTGTCCAGGATATCATCATTATTTAAATGATTTAGGAATCATTGACAGTACTCGGTTCTTCTACGAAAATCTGGTGGTAAAAGTTGTTAGACTGCAGTTATCTTGTATGCATATGTAATCATATGCAAATCCTTCTTTAAATCTGTTTGACAAGTACCATATGATAACTGTGTTTGTTGTGCAAGCCTACGAATAGATTCTGTCGGAGGACCTTCCATTCTTCGTTGCATATCTTGATTGTTTTCTGCTGTTCTCTTTGTTGAACGGCCACTTCCGGTTTTACGGGTCACACTACTCACTTCACGGAACTTATTAGCACATTCATAAATTTCTATAAACAATTTATGATATTTCACTGCAAAATCCGGAAATCTTTTACTAAATTCCTTAACACAAAAACCAACAGAATACGACCACTGTCTGTTTGTCAGTTTCTCACCATTCCTAAAATAACACTCCAGGATAAAGGTTTTGTGCTCCAACGCAAACATTTTGAAAGAATCACCCTAGTATTACAACGGTCAACTTAAATAATTCTGTGAACAAGATTGCAAACAGGCCCAGTCGACACCATATGTTCTATAAGTTCACATATATAGTTGAACGACCTACTCGATGGGAGGGCGCATATGTCTTAGGAATTTCAAATTTCCCGCAATTTCTAGCATGTTGGCTCTAGTTTTCAATCAACAGCTGCCAGAACCGTCAGATCTGTAGGCACAAAAAAACGATAAGACGAAATCGTCTCGAGACGAGCGTTAATAAATATAAATAATTACAACCGTAAGTACATATAATATTTTGAAATTTTAACCTATTGTGTATTATTTTAAATAAGTCTACAGTCAAACAAATTTAAAACCAAGGTGTTACTACATTATTTCTCTTTATTTCTTCGTAGCATTGGTGAATGATCTTCAAGTACTATGCTTGAAACAGCCACAGACGTGGATATTTTCTTCACAACGGGCTAGGAGCATACTGCCATTGAGAATGTTCCCGTTACTGTTGGATCAATAAATTCTGAAATTCCATCTAGCCACAAAGTACGATCCCAGAACATAAAATATTGTCTCAGATTCAATTACAGGATTTTTCTGTTGCATTCCACTATTGAGATTCACTTTAGCCCAAATATCTTTCACCTTGTCAAATATATATCAAAAGATTTTCCGATTTACAGAATGAGTGTCACTATATACCAAATACTTTTCCCTTTAATATCTTTGCTGACCATTTTTGCAATAACAATAACTTCTTTCTGGAAATATTTTATTTGTATTTATACATACAGGGAGTTTTTCTTTTAAGTATCAGAGCTAGGCAGGATTCGAATCATTCAGGATTCGAATCCTTTTAGAGGATTGAAAAGAGGCATTCGAATACTTTATGTGGCGTCCGTCCCTCAAACTATTCGCTAACCTAATTCCTAACAATTAACCTGCGGGACACCAGCATACATTGCGGACGCCTGATCTGTCGAGCGTTGCCAGATCAGACATCCTAGGGTTCGCCTAGCTCGCAATCGTTACCTAGTTTATCGGAAGTTAATTATGTATCTCTATTTTCCACTTACCTTTGCACTTGTCGCCCTGCATCGGGTCATTATCCCATTTACACTAATCTGTTTCTCGTATCGATATCGGTTTATTTATATAAGGGATTCGGGTGACCAGTAATCAAATAATGTACTCGAACGGCATTAATTACTTTTACGAAAGAAATATATTTAATAAGAAATTAATAAGACACAAATGAATATTACAATTAAATACAACTCTGCATTAAAAACTCTCCTTGCTCAAAATACAACTTAATTATCAACTTCAACATTTATCAATTACATTATACCAGGTCTATCAGTACATTTGTAAATTACCTCACCCATACCTCAAGGAAAAGGGAACACATGTTTACCATACGCGACGGGATTGACTCTACTTTCAAACATTAAACCAAATTGTACTCAAGTCACCATTATGACTCCCCGAGAATTAACTCAACTCTCTAAGAGACTCGACTCAAAAAGATTGACTAACGGGATTGGAGACTGACAAGACTAATCTCTAAATTACTCAATTTAGACTAACTTGAAATTTCACGTTTCCCTTCGAAGAAACATCCGATTCCCCCACGAATTTCTTGTAGAAGTTTCTTACGTCATTTCAATTGAACTAAAGGACTCCAGAGTCCGATTCGTAATCTTTTATAATCGTGGTAAACATTTATTCCCTTGCCTGTTTTGCTTATTTTGGGCGTTTATTCTGCGCAAACATTTCTATTATTTATTTAATTAAAATCTAAGTAATTGAATTAAAATTATGATCAGTTTTCAAGTAATTATGACTTGCTTACATTTTCTTACGTCCTGGATTACATTCTTGCTAATTAATTTTAACAGGTGACTTGCAAACTGATTAAATACACATTAAATGGTAATATCCTCTATACACAGTGAGTGATTGAATTTCCAACAGATTACGGTGTTTGTCTTGTTATCTATTTTCTACAGAAGTCGTGAATTTAAAAGGTCATGGGAAAACTACTAATCGGTAAATATTTATATCTTAATTCGTCCACGCCTGTTACAAATGCTACCTCATCTTTCATGCACCTCACATTTAGTTCAACTGGATTCGTGATCCGGATTCGTTACTTTTTTTAAGAGGATTCGTATTCGAATCCAAATAATAATAATAATAATAATAATAATAGGTCTTTATTTCCATAACTTCACAAAGATTACATACATGATTAATTTACAGTGTTTAATATTAAATTGGAGTTATGAAAAATCTCAAGGTGCCAGTTCAGGATGCGAAATTAAATTTCCCTGTTCTTCCACTGGGACCTTGTTTTTATTGTATATATTGCTTATATCTATACTTATACAATATTTATAAAGACAAATTTTATACATTTTAATTTCAAAACTTTAAATTTAAAAATTTGAAATTTAAAACTTAAAAGTCCATTTGTGTTCTCTCTTTTTTTAATTTCAATTTCGGCGAGTTTTAAGTTTTAAATTTCAAATTTTTAAATTTAAAGTTTTGAAATTAAAATGTATAAAATTTGTCTTTATAATTATTGTATAAGTATAGATATAAGCAATATATAAAATAAAAACAAGGTCCCAGTGGAAGAACAGGGAAACAGGGAAACTATTGCCTTTCTAACAAATAAAGGTGATATTGTGTTTTGAACGCTGTTTTGTTTAATTTTTTAATTTTCTCTGGAATAGAGTTATATAAGGTACTCATGTGAACAATAAAAGATCTACTCATATAAGCTGTGCGGTGCCTCGGAATGGTAATTATATCTCTGCGTCTTAAATTTAAGTGATGTACGTCAGTTCTGAAGGATATGAGGTTAAACAGGTAAGAAGGCTGTTTTGTTTGAAGAATTTTGTGGAAATATGTTGCACATGATAAATTAAATTGATTTTCAACATTTAGCCATCCTAGCTCTGGAAGTTTATGACTTTGTGGTCAAATTTTCGGATTCCAAAGATTAATTTCATACAGCTATTTTGCACTTTTTGCAGCTTTTTTATATTTATTTTTCTGAGCGATGGGCCATACACCTCCATACAATACGTAAAACAAGACATCACCAAGCTGATACACAACATGGTCTTAATTTGTGTAGATAAGTGGTGCCTGTGTGGGTAAATTAGCTTTAAATTCATATAGGCTTTTCGTGTATTATTATTAATCTGTGTGTTGTAAGTAAAAAGATTGTCTATTACTAATCCTAAAATTTTTGCTTCATTCTGAATAGGTATCTCGATGTTATTAATTTTGAGCTTTATTGTATTTTTCAGATCATCAACTTTATTTTTATTTCCAAATATCACCACTACAGATTTTTTAGGGTTTAAAATTAGACCGTGATTAAGGGAGATTTCTGTAATTGAGTTTAGGTCAGTTTGAATTTTATTTAGTGACTCCTGTGTCTCTTGGTCCCTAAACGACATGTATAATTGAGCGTCATCTGCATACAACATACATACAACCCCCTCATTAATAAACCTTTTTTCTAAAAATTTATTTTTTGATTGAACGATCTGCCATCTACCACTCAAATAACTATGTAATAGGGCTGCAGCACTATTATCCAAACCAATATACTTTAAAATGGCACCTAAGAGTTCATGGTTAATAGTTTCAAACGCCTTGCTGAAATCAAGTAACGTTAAAACCGTTAACATGCCTTGATCAGATACATGTAAAATATCGTTTGTAACTTTCAGCAAGGAGCCAGCACAACTATAACCGGACCTAAAACCCGACTGTGTTTCTGGTATAATGCTATTTTTATTTAAAAATTTACTCAACTGACGACAAAGTATTTTTTCTAAAATTTTTGAAAAAATTGGAAGTATGCTAATTGGTCTTAAATCAGAGAGATGTTTAGGGTTTGTAATTTTGGCCACAGGTAATATGATAGCTGATTTCCAATTTTCTGGAAATACATTTGAGATGATGCATGAATTTATTATATGAGTCAAATAAGGCAGAATGTGGGGCAAGCATAATTTAATTGTCTTGAGGCTCATATTGTCTGTACCTACAGAAGATGTATTAATTTTTGCTATTATTTTCAATACATCAGACGTATCTACTGTTTGAAATTTTAAACTGGCTCCTAAATTATTTTGATTGGTATTATAATAGTTTATCAAGTTATCGAAATTTTTAATTGTGCCAGGAACACATTCAATGAAATAATCGTTTATTTTATTTACATCAAGTAATCTGTCTGGTATATCAAATTTACGATTTGGTATTATATTTAATAAGTTCAACTTTTTCCAAAGAGATTTTTCGTATCTCTCTTTTAGAGCATACTGAAAATAAGCCTGTTTTTCTAAACGGATTGTGTTTATCACTAAATTGCGAAGTGTATACCCTATTCCATTTGTTTCTGGATCTCGCCTAGCTATGGAAAAGTGACAGTTTAAGTATTGTAAATGGGGCTGGTTGTGTTTTAAATCAGGGTTTTTAAATGTCACTGTCAGATGTTCGATTTTAAGGTTATAATTTCTGACTATTGTGATCTTACACTGTTGCCTGTTTTACAAATTTTTAGATATAAAAGGATAATAATATGCAGTTTTAAGATTAACAAAATTTACTACTTGGTTTTTGTACATACAAACACAGCAATAATATTGTATATAACAACGCTATATATAATGAATTCGGCTCTGCAAACTTATTTCGTCATCCATTTGTATTTCTCGCTTGGGTCTTCCCGTTAATACATTTTAATCAACTCCATCCATCCACCTTAATTTTGGTCATTCTCTCTTCTGTTGGCCCTCAGAATTTTTTTGTAGAATTGCAAATTTATTCCCACCCTCTTGTGATACTGATAATTTTCATGTCAAACAATTTTTAAGCCCTCATTCCACTTTTATTATTTAGTCAAGAGAACCTGCATCTGAATCTTCTGATGTTTGTTCTGAGCCAGATTCCCCAAGCGAAATAATAAAAGGAGGAATGGTTTCAAAAGAAAGGTTCCCCATGTGTTTTGTCCAGTCATCCGAAATAAGTTTTTCACAATGATCACAGAAATTTTGCCACTTTGCCACATATCGGATGTACATTTTGAGAGAGACTCAAGCCATAAATTCTGAACACGATCCTTAGATGGTTGCTTAGAATTTATGTGCTTATTGTAGTAAGTCTTACAAAACCCCCATGCCATTTCAATTGGATTGTATTGACAATGGTATGGCGGTAATCTAAGAACTTCGTGCCCGTTCTTTCTCAAAATGTCATCAACTACGTAAATTTTGTCATTTGATCGAAAAGGTATAAATAAAGCCCATAGTTCCTTTTTGGTTAATTTTGGATTGAATTTTACATTGTGTTTAACCAACCACTCCTGCATTTCGCATTTCTTACAAGAAAATGAAGGAGTTTTGTCTAATTGCACAGAATGGTATGCAGCATTATCCATAATAACTACACATTTCCCTGAAAGCTTAGCCAAAGCAGGAATAAGTTGATTAACCACCCAATTTTGAAAAGTATTACCATCCATTGTGGCATGGTAATCTCGGTCATTGTTTTTCGAATGTAATAAAAAATCGCACCCATCCAAAAACCCACCCCTATACCCAGCATGTAGAATGGTGAAGCGTTTGCCTTCATTTTTGAATTTAGTTGGATTACTTTTTATATCCGTTTCATGTACCCAGCGTCGAACCACGGATCCATTCTGATATATCCATGTTTCATCCAGGTATACGAATTGGATATCTTCACTGGAATTTTGATACTGTAAAAATTTTCTAAGGAAAATAATTTTAGCTGCAACAACATGTTTTTGTTCACAGAGAATTTTGCGCCCATTAATTAATTTGAATTTATACCCCATACTTTTAACAACCCTATACAGTGTTGTTCTACTCCCATGGAACTCATAATTTTCTTTCATATCATTCAAAAGATCTCTCAAAGTAAAATACTGATTTCTAGAGTTATATTGCCAAATTAGTTGTTGCAGATCTTTTCTAGCTAGGTGATTCCAAAAATGGCTGTTGTTAGATCGTTTGCCAGAAGTAGTAGATTTCAATTCGTCAGGTCTTTGTCGTAAAATTAATTGTAATAAAGATCTCCCTACCTGAAACCTAATTATCTTTAATTAAATATATATGATAATTAAAATACTAGACATACCCCAAAAATATCTATTAAAATCGTAATAATATTGTGATGCTGTAGATTTGGATTACTTTGCCTAAAATGTTTGTAGTATTTCATAATTTGTAACCTTTTTGATTCAGAGATAATCTTTGGCATGTTAATATTTAATATGTGCCTGAAATTATTTTTCACTTTGACATTGACACAGCATTGCAACACTATATTAATTTGATTTAATAATAAAATGCTCGAAGAAGCGACCGCGTGGCGAAATAATTGTTGCAAGATTAACAATAAACCTCTTGAAAATTAAAAAGAGGATTACTTATGATATCATAAATTATTGCAACACTGTTAAAATAAGGAATCAGGAGTGGCAATTAATAAAAAATGTAAATGTTGATACTGCAACATAACAACACGAAAACATGGCTAGGCGAGATCCAGAAACAAATGGAATATATTATATACTGCCTTTCAAAAAGATCAGAACACAAAGTATTTATTGGACGATTTTAATGAAATTTACAGAATTTGATCATGTAAATGAACTGCATCGATGATCAAATCAATTGTTTTGGTTACTATTTAATGGTATTTTTCCTTGATTTCACCATTATGAACAGCTGCTGATTTTTTAATGTAATTGCTTCTAATACCCAAGTAGCCTCTGAGTAGTTTGACGTTTCAGTTTGTAAAACATAAAAAGATGCCCCGTGTTCGTCGGCGTGCACAATATCATCATCTAAGTGAATTTGAAAGGGGTCGCATTATTGGAATGCGAGAAGCGGGTTTTTCGGTTCGTGCTATTGCTGAAAGGGTAGGCCGTAGTGTATCGGTGATCGTACGCTGCTGGTTTAGATGGTCCGAAGCTGGGGAGCATCGACGTAGACTTGGATCAGGACGTCCAAGAAGCACCACTGAGCGTGAAGATCGAGCTCTTTGTCTTACAATTTTAAGGGACAGATTTACAACGTCGCGGGCATTGGGAAATGACTGGTTGGCTCTAAATGGCCAAAGAGTATCCATGGCTACTGTTTACAGAAAAATCCGCAGTTTTGCTATAAGATCCTACCGTCCACAATTGTGTCTACCTCTTACTCCGCAGCATCGCAGAGCAAGACTTGATTGGTGCATGGAAAGACAACATTGGACCCATGAATGGAATAACATTATCTTCAGCGATGAGTCTCGGTTCTGTTTATGGGCTCATGATGGTCGCAGAAGAGTGAGACGTCGACGCGGTGAATGCAGAATTTTACAATTTGCTGTTGAAAGACATACGGCTCTTACACAGGGAGTTATGGTTTGGGGGGCGATAGCATATGGTAGTCGGTCTTCTCTAGTTTTTTTAGAAGCAAGTCTTAACGCGATTCGGTATATTGACAACATTTTACGGCCAGTGTTAGTGCCCTATGTAAATGGCTTGCAGAACCCCATTTTTCAGCAAGATAATGCTCGACCTCACACAGCGGCCATTAGAAGACAGTTTTTTGATAGTGCCGAAATCAATTTGTTACCTTGGCCATCTCGTTCTCCAGATCTATCGCCAATAGAACATGTTTGGGATATGATAGGTGCTAGAATAAGTAACTTACAGCGCCCCGCTAACACTGTAATGGAACTTAGAGGTCAAATTATCGAAGTTTGGAATGAAATACCCCAAGTCGATATTGACAGCCTGATTTCTAGCATGCCTCGACGTGTTAATGAGTGTTTGGGAAATCGTGGAGGCCCAACACATTATTAATTTTTATTCATTTGTTTCTTTGTTTTTCAAGTTGATTTTTTGATCATCGATACAGTTCGTTTACATTTTATTAAAATCATGCAATAAATACTTGGTGTTCTGATTTTTTTGAAAGGCAGTATATTATAATATTTCTTATGATGTTCATTTAGTGAAAGTTTATAACGTTTTAATGCATTATTTCTCAGTTGCATTAAGAATTTTGTGTTGTCAGAGAGCCATGGAGAAGGCGGTTTGGTTATTTTTACGGTTATTAAAGGAGCATGTTGATCTAGTATAGTGAAAATGTTATTGTTTAAATAATCTATTTTATCTTCAACGTTTTCGATGTGAAAAATATTTTGCCATGGGATTAAATGCATGTCCCTATCAAAACTCTCAATATTAAAATATTTGAAAGATCTGATAGTGTTATATGTCACGTTATGTAGAACTTCAAGTTTTAATTCGCATATTTATGTTTCATGATCTGAAAAGATATTTGAGTTATCTACATACGCCTCATTAATCTCGGTATTATTGGAAGTTATAATTACATCCAATAGGGACTGCTTATTTTCGGTGATACGGGTGGGATTAGTAAGTATTTGGGTACAATCAATAGAATTTAACATGTCGTTGAAATAAATAGTGTCTGGTTTCAAAGGTGATAAAAGATTAATATTTATATCCCCCATAGCACAGAACATTGTCACATGTAGTTGACATGTATGTAAGAGAGGTTTCCAGTTCATCGCAAAAATATTCATACTTAACATCCGGAGGTTTGTACGTTACACCTACGGCTAATTTGTATTTATTTATAGTGATTTTAATCCATTGTTGCTCAATTGTGTTAGAGGTAGAAATATTCGAGTACCTTATACATTTTTTTACAAACAGACATACTCCACCACCACTCTTATCTTTTCTATCTTTTCTTACAATATTGTATCCGTGCATAAAAACTACATTATCAGCTATTTTGCTTGTAAGCCATGTTTCACTTACTGCTAGGATGTCAATATTGCAAGAAATAACAAACCTATAAACATCATTCAATTTCGGTAAAAGAGATCGAGCATTTATATGCCCGATTCGAATATATTTTAATTTCATTTTGGTGCCAGTTTAATAATATAAGTATAAATAACAAAAAGTGTTTATTCTAATAAAAAACTAAAAAGAAAGAAATCGGTCAATGTGAAGGATATCCACACTGCTAGAGAGATAAGCCGGTTGAAATGCAAGGAAAAGTTTCCAACGGTATTTATCCATGTCACTGCTATTTACAATCGTATATACTTTATTATTATGTTTAATTTTCACTTGAGCGTTTATAGTCCACACCATTTTAGAGCCGAATTTGTTTATGCATTGTTTTAATAAATCCATTTTTATTTTCGTTAAATCTTCCCTGATGACTATATTAGATCCCTTAAGACATTTTTTATTTATATATACAGCTTCATTGGTGCTTTTACGTGTAAATTTGATCATAATCGGTCTAGGGCTGTTTATGTTTGATGATCTTTCCGGGGTTTTTCCAATTCGATGGCAAGAGTCGACGTCATATTGAGTAAGGTTTAGGTTCATTTTCTTATTTAATACAGCAACGGGATTGTGGGTGATTCGAAATTTTATAAAAGGATTCGAATATTTATAAAAGGATTCGAATACTTACAAAAGAATTTGAAACCTCAAAAATAATTCGAATTAATTTCAATTTCAATTTCACTTTATTAACGGAATTTCCATTTCCAAAATACATTTATAAATACATATTGAAAATATACAAGAAATACATATTAAAAATATACAAGAAAGGTGTGCCTAACACTAAAATCAAAAACCAAAATGACACAAGACACACGTCAAAATGGTTATTTCTCAATCCCAAACAGTTCATAGTCAAAACCATACGCAACCAGCTCATTCCAATCTTCAAGAAATAATAAATCAATATAACATAACATTTTCAAATGTCCAGAATGATCTAGAATCAATATCAATTTTATTCTCGATGAAATCAATATATCTCGACCATTCCATAAATAAGTGCACACTTTTTGGGGGTACATCAGGATTTTAGCGAATTTCACATATTTTATTAAGGCTATCAAGACATGGTTTTTAGTTGTTACTAGAGGTTAAACAAATTATTGTGTCAAAAGTTATGACAATATAAACTTTTAGTACACTTTTATTTTGAACTTAAAAATATCGTAAACCATTACTGATACAAAAAAGTTATACTTGACTTTTTTATGCTTAAATGTACAAAGTTTAAAATATATTTTTTTTCAAAACGAAAAAATGTATTAATATTGATTTTTTTAATAAATAAAACAAATTTTAAAAAATAATCAAATACTCATATTTTAATTTTCTTGAAAGAAATATGATATACCCCAATCCTGCCTAAGAATATTTCCGTTTTTAAAAAGATGGGCACTTTAACACTTTTTGAGATATGATTTTTTTAACAGAGCGCTGCATTGACGCGAGGCGCTCCCGCCATTGTTGTAATGGCCTGGATCGCGGTGTGCGCTGCGAGTCCCGTTTAATAAACACAGAACACTATTTATTTATTGTTTAACCTGAAATTAGAACACTAATATAGTTTATTTAATTTTATTTGCACTCTTAGCCGTAAAAATTATATAATGATCTTATCGCAATATAAGTTCTTTTTAATCGCTTGATGAAAATCACTTGAATATTGGAAATTAAAATGGAAAAAGGAGTGGGCGAGGGTAGAGGTAATGGTTGAACACTACAGGAAATACAAAGATAATTATATAAAAATGACAGAAAGGACCTTTGGAATTCCCCGATACCTAAAATGCTGACAAAAATTGGTTCTAAATACTAAATACATGAGCCGTTTATTTTGAAAGTGGCCTAACTCCATTTTTCAATTTTTTGTTGTTGACTGTAATAACCTTTATAATTTGAGGTATTTAGTCACAAAAACAATTTCTGGTTGTATATATTCACAATATATATTATATATTTTGAATATACTTAACCAGAATCTGTTATTTATGTCAGAAAACCTAAAATTATTTAGATTATTTCAGTCAACAACAATAAATTGAGACATGGAGTTATGTTACATTCAACATAAAAGGTTCATATAACAATTTTTTTATGTTGTATGTATGTACATCATTCTTGAAAATGACATTAAACCAAAACTAGTTGAAAATAAAATAATTTATTAGTAAAACAAATCAACTGAATTCAATTTAAAACCTATATATTAAAAGAAATGTTTTACCAAGTGATCAATGAGAAACAAGTTAATGATATGTATTGAGTAATTATAAAATTAATGTCAGTTAATTAAGATTGTCTTGTAATCCGCAAAAAAGCGAATCATTGTAGAGAAAGTTAACATTTTTCACTGACCTTATCGGTATATAATTTTGATAGCTAAAAGTGCAAATCCTTTATAATGTTAGATAAACTGTATTAGTGAATTCAATTTGGGTAAAACACTGAATAAATAAAGTTCTCTTGGTTTATTAAGCGGGACTCGCAGCGCACACCGCGATCCGGGCGATTACATCATTGCACAGTGGTTCCCCCCGCGGTCAAAATTCAAAAATATTTATGTCTGCATTATTGCATGTAACATTGCTTACTACTTGATAAATACTCTTATTTAATGTAGGTATACAAATGAAACCTGTAAAATAAAACAATCTTATGTTTTAAAACATCCGAAGCGACAGTTCGTCGCTAGTGCACAATTGTATTATCAATGCATCATTAGCTACAATATCATTTCTCTCTCTATTATTCTTCATTTTTGCTATTATTTTGTAATGAAATTCCAAGAAGAAGGTATGTATTTTAATTTCGCTCACTTTTTAAAGTATGCATTTCGAAATATATACGTTGTGTGACTTCCACAAAATAAATTAAAGTTTTCAATTTTATTCATTTGTTTGATAAACTTTTAACTACTTTTTCCCACGTACCCTTACACATAATATATCAGAATTTGTTACTTAGAGCCTGTAGAACGTTAAGTTATTTGATTTATCTGCACCTAGCTGCAGCTGTTCTTTTTACATAACCTTTAAATAGAGTGTTTCAAATTCAACCATCCCCATGGGGATCTCGCTTATTACAGGAGATAGAGAGTAGGTTCAAATTTGGTACTTTTGCAGAATTTAATGCTTTTTAATAATTCGTTGAAAAAAGTTATTTAAATTCTTTTGTTTTTAAGTAAAATCTAAAAAACGAAAAAAACTATGTTTCTTTTTTTTATATTTTCGTTATTTGAGGCTATATTTAAAAACGGTAAAGACCTTCTTGTAGCACTTTTTTCATTATCTAACAGTTGGCTTAATTGATTTCTTCATAACATGTTTCGTTTCTTTTGAACCATCATCAACTTTATTATTTCTTATGGACGCCATCACATCTAATTGCTTTATTTTTTGCGATGACAAACAATATAACACACCTTACATTTATTTCCATAAGTTAACATACAATCGGTAAAAAAAAAATTATTAGCGCTAACTAAAAATCTTCCTTGCCAAGCAATTAAAACAATACAAAAATCTGAATAAGTCATTGTTATTATTGTCGGTCGTCAATAAATAGGTCAAGTTAAATAATATGAAAAATCGCGCTTAATGACCTAATTGAGCGCGATTTTGAATGTAAACGATTTTTTCTTTGAACAGAAATTATTTTTTTTAAATTCTATTTTTATTATTAAAATTGATCTTATGTGGTTGTATTTGTTAAATTCTCTGAAACCATTATTCAGATGCACAATAATTGTTCGATTCGGTTGCCTTCGTTCTGAGTACATTTTTTACTAGCGAATGATTTCTCGCTTACGTAACATTTCTCGCTTTTCCAAATCACCGGTCGGCATATTTATTGATAAGCAATAATAATGTTTGATAAAATATAAGTTATTAAGATGTTTTATTGTTTACAATTCCATGGCAAAAAATTTTAGTCAACTCTATAATAGACTGCTAGCAAAAGTATTTTTAACGATTGTACGTTAATTTATGGAATTAAATGTATATAAAAAACAAATACGGCGTCCATAAGAAATAAAAATGTTGATGATAGTACAAAAGAAACGAAACATGGTATAAAGAAATCAATTAAGCTAAAGGTTAGATAATAAAAAAGTGTTTTAAGAAAGTCTTGAACGTTTATTAATATTGCCTCAAATAACCAAAATATAAATTAAAAAAAAAATTAAGTATTTTGTACTCGATAGCAGAAGAACTTAAATATTTTTTTCAACGGATTATTAAAATACATTAAATTCCACAAAAGTACCGAATTTAAACCATAAAGGGTAGGTTTAAATTCGGCACTTTTTTAGAATTTAATGTATTTTAATAATCCGTTGAAAAAATACTTAAGTTCTTCTGTCCTATGATAAGAAAGATCCCTATGGTGAGGCTCAAATTTGTAATTCACTGTATGTCACCTTAGCACGTAAATTATACACATGAATCAACATTTATAAAATATTTGTGTTAAATCTCCATTTATATTTTTTCCTTAGCTACTTGTTACAAATGTTCCTTCACGAGGAAGTATTTGTTTGATATTTGACTGTCAAAAACTGGAAGTGAGGCAGATAAGGCTCGCCACATGTTACATGTAATGGTGGAGTCCTTTTCCGACAAAGAAAATGTAAATTTTCAAAATTTACAAAATCGTATCAGCTACATTTGCAAAAAAATTGGTTAAACGTTCTAGAAGAACGCAACCTCTCGAAAAACAATGATAGCACACCATGTAAGCAAGAAGTTTTACAGGCTAAGCAATTATCATTAGCAGCTGGGCGACCCAGGAAATATTTTTTGACTGTAGTAAACGGTTAAAACGTAGAAGAATATTTGCATTGTTAAAGGTAAATGATTCTGCGGTTAATGAATTATTGGAAAATTCTAATAGATCTAACGCAACTGTCTCCCAAGCAAGTCCTGATATTGTTCTATCACTTAGTGTAGAGACTAATTTAAGTAAGCACCAGTATTTATTAATTAAAGATTTTGTTATAAGAACGAATTAAAATTAATATCGACTTTCTGAAAAAAAATTAGTCTCATTGAGACAAGTCTCCAAATATTCATTGTAACAACTACTTCTCGAACTAATACCCCGACAGATATTGAATTATACAATGAATATTTAAGTTACAGATATTGAATTATACAATGACAGATTAGTTGTTCTATGCATAATTTTATGCAAAATGCAAAATCAGGTCAAATTATTCTCTCACCAAACTAATTAAACCAACAGGAAATTGAAATAAATTACAAACATTACAGGGAATGAATATTACTTGTCTTAAGCCATCTATAGACACGTTTCGAGATTTATTCCTCATCAGTATAGCTATGCTTTAGAATTTCAATACAAAAAATTATTCGTGACTAACATCGACCTTCTACACAGACTTCTTAACTGAGACCTATACATTACTGGTTTAAGAAAACTGCCTTGTAAAAAGAAATTTGTGTTATCTAAGGAAAAATGTTTAATTTATTAAGTACTGCAATATAAATCTATATATGATCATTACATTTTTGATGTTATAATTTTACCATCTAATATGTTTTAATAAATTATGTATTATTTTAAAAATTCATTGTTTTTTTTCCTTCAAACTGTACCTCACATGTTATATACACATATATTGAACTCAAAAATAACGGATTTAAAGTTATATCACAATATTTTCTAATTAAGGCAGCCTGACTTAGGAAGCGAAACCACTGCGCGCCCTTTTAAGCTATCCTAGAATCCGTGCACTCTTCAGATGAAGATTTTTGATGTATTTTCTTGTGTGATTATAACTTCATATTGAATTATAAATTAGGAATATCTGATCCTCCATCAGTTTCATTTTTAACAATTACTTTATTATATTGAACCAGCCATTTTGTTTTGTAAATTATTAAGTTTAGATTCTCACTTAGCGACCTTAAAAACCCTACATCCAAAATTTCTATAAAAAAAAATTAATTTTGATAATTTATGTCCGCCATTTTGTTTATTTTTTTTTATTTCAGATTCCTAATCAGCGACCACTTAAAACCCTATATCTGAAATTTTTTTTTTCGCTCTCTTGGATCCGCTATTTTGTTATTCAAATTTGTAATTACATATTCTTAATCAACTACCTCAATATGCCCTATATTCGAATTTTCATGAAAATATGACAATTTTTATAATTTCTATCCGCCATATTCTATCCGCCATTTCGTTTTTCAAATTTTTAATATCAGATTCTTACTCAGCGACCTTGATAAAACCGATATACTAATTTTCATACATTTTGAATAACCCCTTCATATTATGGCCACATTTTCGGCATTTGGGACCACTGTGCATTTGATGGGAGCGCCTCATGTCAATGCAGCGCTCGGGTAAAAAAATTATATCTCAATAAGTTTTAAAGTGCCTATACTTTTGAAAACGGAAATTTTTTTAGGAAGGATCAGGGTATTACATATATATTTTCTTAGAAAATTAAAACATGAGTATTTGGTTATTTTTTGAGATATGTTTTATTTATTAAAAAAAATCTATATAAATAAAGTTTTTTGGTTTTGGAAAAAAATGTATTTTAAACTCTGAACATTTAAGCACAAAAAAGTATAAATAACTTTTTTGTATAGGTAACGGTTTACGATATTTTTGAGTTCAAAATAAAAGTGTAATAAAAGTTTATATTGTTATAACTTTTGACACAATAATTTGTTTAACCTCTAGTAACAACCAAAAGCCATGTCTTGATAGCATTTATAATGTATGTGAAATTCGCTAAAATCCCTGATGTACCCCCAAAAGTGTGCACTTATTTATGGAATGGCCGATCTATTATACAACAGTTCGTTTAGTGCATTGCATTGTTTCCTTAACTTTTTAAAGGACCCATAATAACATGTTCCACCAGAAGACTTATTATACATAGCGTGAGCATGTTTTTTCTCTCGCGTTAATTTGATCAGTTCACTACTGAACCATAGGATATTTTGACATATTTACAAATTTCGTTGGAATAAAAATTTCCATCGCCGAATACAAAATGTTGTAAAACGTGAAAACATTATCATCAACAGAATCATTTGAAAACACGTTATGCCAATCAACGATGCCCAAGTAATTAATTATTGCGGTATAGTCAGCTGATTTAAAATCGAAAAACCATTCCGTATCGGGATCTGAAAATACAACTTTAGAGGTGGGTAAGCTAATCGCGTAAGGTATATGAAGTAAATTTGATTGGCATAAAGTGTCACTAGCTTAACATATCTTAATACTATCAATATTAGAGAATGTTAAATCCAACAAAACCCCCCATTATTCGGAACTTCATTCACTTGATAGATATTATGAAAACTGAACACATTAGCCATAGCACTGGTAGCAGCAGATGTATTATTAACACTCAACACTTGCTTGTCAATGATGCCCCATTTAGCGTTAGGTAGATTGTAAACCCCGCAAAGATGAATATCGCACTCAGTATTGGCCTAATGTCTACTTCATCAGCGTGAGTTGAGTAACTGGATGCATTTGAAGCTGGTGGAATATATGATGCTCCGATAATAAATATATCCATTACTTTTACAAAGCAGTGCTCTATATTGTTGCAACTATTTAGAGAGATACTCTTTAAGTTGCGCTTCACAGTGATTAGAACTCCTCCCCCTCTACTTTTGGAGCTACTTTGGCTGGACCTATCTTTTCTGTAAACAACATAATCAACTGAACCAAATTCCGTGATATCTATACTATCATCCAACCAGGTTTCCACGGGTACAATAATGTCGTAAACACACACATTAACATTTAACAAAAAGGAATTTATTTTTCCCTTAAAGCCACCCACGTTTTGGAAATATACTGTTAGTTTTTTTCGTTTAAACGAGGAGTATTGGCAATAATTGGATAACCATTTACATAACGGATCGTTATATTATTTTCTCCTTTCGCTTTCCTGTTATCCAGTTCTTTTCTCAATTTTTGTAAGTAGTCTCGCTGCAATTGTATCATTGCTGAATCTGATATTCCCTGTATCTGTAGCACGAGTGACTTTTAAAATATGCATTGCTTCCTTTTCAGTTGAAAAAAATAGTTTAATTGGACGACATATATTTCCTTGCTTGCCTAAACGAATAATATTTTTAGGTTCGGAAGTAACGTCAGCATCAATTGCAACCCGAATAGCATTTTTATCTTGTGAGGAATTCTCATTGATTGATCCTTGAGGTTGATTGTGAGGATTAACATGAAAAATGTCTTTTGTGAGGTATTAAATTTCTCGTTAAATCACTGTTTTATAAGCGTGGCGCATGAAGTAAAATTTCGAGTTTAGAAAAGCCCCGCGAAAATTTGTCTCGGGTCGCTGCGCGACCCTCGACAAATTTTCTACACGGGGCTTTTCTAAACTCGAAATTTTACTTCATGCTTAGTCTGGGACTGAAAACGCTGTTTCGAAACTTCAAACTGAATGCTATAATAAGAACATTAAATGACTGAACATGTTTTTAAAGATAATTATTTAGTTTTGAACATTTTGTTTAATATTATTTGAAGTAAAACTGAAATGGTAGCCACAATCTGAAATGTTAAATTTTTCCGACATTTCGCTGATTCAATTTTTTTTTCCCTGGCATTTTAATATAATTTTCTTCTGTGGGAAACCCCCATTTTGTTAAATTGTTTTCATTGTTTTTGTCAATATTTATGTTAATTTTATAAATGTTTACGTGTTTTGTAATTTGCCTGCTGATTTTGACAAATTTAATAATATCATATAGTTATTTGTTAATGTTTTGGTCAATTTGAATATAATTCCATGACTTTTCTCCGACTTTCTCGGTTTTAATGATATTCAGTGATTTTTTTATTTACGTAATTTTCAGGCATTCGTTCAATTTGAAGTTTTGAACGGGTGTTTCCACTCCCAGGCTAAGCATGCAGTAAAATTTCGAGTTTAGAAAAGCCCCGTGAAAATTTGTCGAGGGTCGCGCAGCGACCCGAGACAAATATTCGGGCTTTTCTAAACTCGAAATTTTACTTCATGCGCCACGCGTACAAAACACTGATTTGAAGGGAAGTTCAGAAACACACAAACACATCTTTAATCAGAGTAACAGGAAATCAGATATTAAGTCTGTTATCAACTATGTTCAGTGTTAATAATAAATAATTAGGTTTTGAATATTTTTGTTAAAACAACTGGTAAGGATATTTATATATTAATAGTTGCAAAAAAATAATAAAATCAAATTTATTCTTAAAGGATTTGTATTCGTGATACGAAAAAACAGGATTCGAATCTTTGATTCGAATCATATTTATTTCTTACGAATCCTTTATTCGAGTATTCGTGATTCGAATCATATTAGGTGATTCGGATTCGTGATTTGAATCCTTTTTACGAGGATTCGTCCCAGCTCTGTTAAGTGTACATATTCCAAATTCAGCCTAGTTTTTGTAAATCTTTAGGTAATCCTTGTTTTTCTTAAAGTTCATTTGAAGCTTTAAACGAGTGTTTTCCACTCCTAGACTAAGCATGAAGTTAAATTTCGAGTTTAGAAAAGCCCCGTGAAAATATGTCGAGGGTCGCGCAGCGACCCGAGACAAATTTTATGGGCTTTTCTAAAACGAACGAAATCGAAAAATGAAAAACTTTATTTATATAGATTTTTTTTAATAAACAAAACATATCTCAAAAAATAATTAAATACTCATGTTTTAATTTTCTTAAAACAAATATGTTATACCCTGATCCTTCCTAAGAATTTTTAAGTTTTGAAAAGTATGGGCACTTTAAAACTTTAGGAGATATGATTTTTTTACCCGAGCGCTGCATTGACATGAGGCGCTCCCGAGAATGGTGTAATGGCCCGGATCGCGGTGTGCGCTGCGAGTCCCGCTTAAGAGGGCCGATTTTTGCTAGTTGTGTGTTTCTGGGATACGAGATGGCGCAGAGGTAGCAAAATTGCTGAAAGTAGTTTTGACTATGTATTGGTTTATAGTGCCTGCCGAATTTTATAAAAACGAATAATAAAAATTATGAGCGCGGAACGCGTTGTTTGTTTGTTTAGATAGCGCCGGGCAAATGAATGGGTATTGAATTACACTAGACAAGTAAACTGAATAAATAAATATTCACGATTTTAATTTCAATCCACATACATACTGTTCTGTTTTTGCTTGGTTCTATGTAAAAAGCCTTCACATACAAAAATTTTACATTTTAAAAATTTCTGGATGGGTGGCTTGAACCCCATATCCCCCCCTGTAAACCTAAACAGAATAAGACTGCACTTCAATTTCTCATTTATTTTGTAAAAAATTTAAAACCGTGTCCAGTTAATCTACAATTATTAGACCATTCAACATTTGAAAAGAATGCCTATGTGAATAATGAACATAAAATATTATTTGAAGACTTCTTCTTTCTTACACTTGATGATATGCTAATACATTTGTTATAGTTTCTTCAGATTTCGTCTTTTCGTTTCAACGATATGTTCATCGTTCACACAACCATTCTCCTCTAATTTCTGAACGATTATAGTAATTGTTGATTGATACTAAATAAGTCAGAAATACTAAGCACGCGAAGAATGCCCAGCAAAAATCAATTTTATGATCTGATATTTTTCTTTTGTGGTATGAACACTTATGTTTTTTTTTATTTTATTTTGGGTTTTTTTTACGCTAAGGCCAATCATGACGCCGGAGATTAGGTCTACAGCTATCCGGGAATTTTGCCGAACCCGGTGGGAGTTCCAACCCACCGGTAGGGATCTTTAACGTGCACGCAACATCCAGTCAGTACACGGGACCTACATGCATTTAACGTCATATCCGAGAAGACGGAGTGTTTGGCTTTTTTATCCTAACCTATATACATCCAGACAACTTGTTAGGCCGGTATTTGAACCCCAGTTCGTGGCGTGGCAGTACAACACTCTAACCACTACACCACCAAGCTGCCCGAACACTTATGTTGAATTCAATTAATGTTTTGTGTCATAATTAAATTAATTATGACACACACTGACTATTCATAGCAACTACTATTTTGAGAATTCTATTCGAATATTTTTTCACAATTTTAAGCTATATTTCAAATAAATCACTAAAGAGAAAACAAAAATAAAACTTTGAAAATAATGCTAACAGGTAAAGAGAAGATTTTAATTTTCTCCAGCTCATATTAGTTCAATAATAAAAATACAAACTAAAATTGAAATATTTGCTTGCGAATTCTCTATGATGCGTCTTGAAACGAGACACATTGTATAAACACATGTAGTTATGTGTGTGTTTTTTAATGCCAACATTTATTATCTTTTTAGGATCCTATATAATAAGTATATATATATTCTATATAATAAGTATGATGGTATAATAAAAAGAAATAAAATAAATAACGTCAAATTGGTGACGATTTCACCGATATCATGACATGTCGCTCGTTACTAGGTTTTTTAATACTTTTGATTTGTTGAATTCATTTATGAAGTCTTAGTTGGGTCAACTCAGGTCCATTTACGAGAAATTTTATACTTCACTTCAGGACTTTTTTACATGAACTTGGAATATGACATTTAACAATTTAAATACAATAACGAAAGATTTAAGACGTGATTTAAATATGACTGATTCGTAGTTCGATAGTTTATATTCTGAAGAAGTGTTGCTAGTCACCTCGATACCAGAACAACCCTACTCTTTTCACTGATGACAATATTAAAATCTAATTAGGAGCACACATACCATTGAAAATATGGTCTAGAAAGTGTAAAAAAAAAATTGTACTTTATAATAATATGTTTTTGACTAAACCATATACTATACTAAGTATCGAGAACAGTAAATTTTTTTTATTATTATTTTTTTTTTATTTTGGGTAGGGATCTTTAAGGGGATTATTGCAGTGTAACACGCCGATCGTGTTGGAAAGACCCACATAGTTTAGAGTAGCTCATCCGATGCCAAATTTACAGGATAAGTGGGGCGAATACAGTCAGAGAGAAAAGAGGCAGTTCATTGTGCATTTGTGCATTGCTCCTTGGTATGAACGGATGGGGTCTCGCGTCGTGTGGAATAGACAAAAAAAAGCGTATAAAAAAGACGGATCGAAGGAAAGTGTCGATTCGTATTATTTAAACACGCTGATAATACATACAAGCTATGTATTGTTTTCAATTCGTTAGAAAGCGTTATCGGATCCTGTGTTATTTTTCGGTATTTACAAAACCGATGATTCTTATCCTTGTCATTATAACACATTATATTTTCTTTTAAGACTCCAGTTTCGACAGCCGAACAAACTATGTGTTTTATTTTATTAAATTAGAGATTATTTCTTAAAAATATAATAATAAAATAATTCATGTTCATAAGCTTCTTGTCAGAGCTTGGCAGGATTCGAATCCTTTTAGAGGATTCAAAAGAGGCATTCGAATACTTGAGTTCAATCAATCACGAATCCGATCCGGATTCGTTACGTATTTTTAAGAGGATTCGTATTCGAATCCAAACGTGGGTGATTCGAATCCTTATAAAAAGATTCGAATCCTTATAAAAGGATTCGAATATTTATAAAAGGATTCGAATATTTATAAAAGGATTCGAATACTTACAAAAGGATTTGAATCGTCAAAAATAATTCGAATTAATTGTGAGGATTAACATGAAAAATGCCTTTTGTGTGTTTTTACATTTCTCGTTAAATCAGTGTTTTATACGCGTGGCGCATAAAGTAAAATTTCGAGTTTAGAAAAACCCAGAAAATTTGTCTCGGGTCGCTGCGCGACCCTCGACAAATTTTCACGGGGTTTTTCTAAACTCGAAATTTTACTTCATGCTTAGTCTGGGAGTGGAAAACACTCGTTTAAAGCTTCGAATTGAGCTTAAAAAAATAAGGAATATCTAAAGATTTACAGAAAATAGGCTGTTTTGCTGAAAACACTATTTCTACTAGCAGAAACAACTAGCACTATTACCTAGCTCAGATGGTTGTAGCTTCAGATATCTTGCTACCAGCAGACGAGGCCTGTACTAGTACTACTAAGTACTGTTAGCCGAAAGAACCACTAAAAATATTGTTTTTGCTCTTACAGTCCCGCTTTTACATACAAAAATTTATCATTTTGAAAATTTCAGGGGTGTGGAGTGTTTTTTGAGAATGAATTGTTATCTTCATTGTGGTTTATAATTATTCATATTTCTTCGGAGCAAACAGATACAGGGAGTTTTTCTTTTAAGTATACGTATTCCAAATTTAGCCTATTTTCTGTAAATCTTTAGATATTCCTTGTTTTTTTTTAAGTTTAATTTGAAGCTTTAAATGAGTGTTTTCCACTCCCAAGCTAAGCATGAAGTAAAATTTCGAGTTTAGAAAAGCCCCGTGAAAATTTGTCGAGGGTCGCGCAGCGACCCTCGACAAATTTTCGGGCTTTTCTAAACTTGAAATTTTACTTCATGCGCCACGCGTACAAAACACCGATTTAAAGTGTAGTTCAGAAACACACAAATACATCTTTAATCAGAGTAACAGGGAATTAGATATTTAGTCTGTTATCAACGATGTTCAGTGTTAATAATAATTAAGTAGGTTTTGAATATTTTTGTTAAAACAACTGGTAACGATATTTATATATTAATGGTTGCAAAACAATTATAAAATCAAATTTATTCTGGAAGGATTTGTATTCGTAATACGAAAAAACAGGATTCGAATCTTTGATTCGAATCATATTTATTTCTTACGAGTCCTTTATTCGAGTATTCGTGATTCGGTGATTCGGATTCGTGATTCGAATCTTTTTTACGAGGATTCGTCCCAGCTCTGCTCCTTGTGAATATTTATATGCCGGATATATATGAAAAAAACGGAACATAGGATTTTCAATGATATTTTTTATATAGGAATATTATCTTTCCTAACTGCTATGGCCATGAAAATAATGTGTATTAATTTGGCCTCTGCCAAATTGGGTAAATACCCCAAATTTTGGGGAGAATTTCAATTTTGATTTTATCAAATATTCTAGTTTTTATGAATGTAACAAATAAATAATAACATGACTTCAGGCAGACATTTTATACTCAACAAAAAATATATTTGAGATTTGTCATCTAAAATATTTAGGGAAGATATGTCAATTGGAGCACGGGCCTGAATTTTTCTTAGGCGATTTTCCCGTATCATATTCAATATTTAAATTATCTTAATTTTATATTTTTTTTTACTTTTTCTAAAAACTACGCCAATAATCAGATAAGTATATTTTTTATTTATTTAGACCTGAAATGTTGACCGGGCCGGATCAGGCAAAACTCAATCTCTCTTATTTTATGACCGGGTCGGGCCAAGCCGGGCCTTAAAAAATATATTGGGCTCGGTGCAATATTGAGCAAGAAGCTTATTATTTGAAATGCATTATAATAACTACCTTATTATTATTATAGTTCTATTTTTTCTAAAATAATTAACAATGAATATGCACGCAGTTAAACCCTACATTTATTTAAACATTCGTCAAACATATATTACCTGTGCTCAGTAAAAAATAATTGATTTGTAACATTAATCTACGACGTCATATTGGTGTCGTTATTCTTACTATTCTTATAGTTTTGATATCATTGATTTGTTGATGAAGTCGCAGTTGGTTTAAATAGGTCCGATTTATAGAAACTTTACAATTTACTTTAATAGTTTTATTGCGGGAAGTTTAATGGCATTTAACAAGTGCTTTAACAACGAAAGATTTAAGACGAAATAATGATTTGAACAAGACTGATTGTTATTCGATTGCTTCTGGCTTATTAATTAGCTTAAAAGACTTTAAAAATAATTTAATAATACCGACATTGTCAAATAATTAGGGAAGCCCATATTAAAGGTTTATTACACATCTTTATTTAAATTAGTGAAACATTTCGTGTTTTCTATATTAGTGAACATGCAGCATAAAAAAATACTTATTCCATTAGTAGTCAGAAAGCATAAAAATAAAACACTAGTACAATAAAATATCGATTATAATTGCGAAATTTTAATTTTACGAGAATAAATGCTAACGACGCGAGCCGATTTTGTTAACTATGATTGAAAAAAGAAAAGAAAAACAAACGCGAAGCCGCGCAGCGTTCAACTTCCCAGGGATAAACGCTGGCCGCATGCTGCTCGCCCCTCCAATAATTGTGCAGATGAGTGTACAACGCGTTCAACTAAGAGAAGATCCGCAAGGCGGCGGTATTTTACGGTCTTATTTTTCAAGATTTTTATTTTAACCTGACTCGGGCATGAGCTATCGCATTCTTATAAAATGTTCACATTATATTCCTTATAGTATAAACTAGTAAGATATGGGAATATTTTTTTTTAATTTTGAAAAATTTAACATTATTTTTTTCATACCTCTGAAAGCAAATTGTTTTAAAAAAAAGTACTTCGATATTTTACTAGATAATTGGGCTTAATATACGCTGTCAAAATTTCAACTTTCTAGGACCTTTAGTTTTTAAATAAACCTAACATTAAATTTCAGACCACTGTTATATTCCCCTTAACGTGCACGCAACATCCAGGCAGTACACGGGTCCTACATGCATTTAACGTCATATCCGAGAAGACGGAGTGTTTGGCATTTTTATCGTAACCTATATAAATGCAGACAACTTGTTAGGCCGGTATTTGAACCCCGGTCCGTGGCGGTACAACACTCTAACCAGTACACCACCAAGCTGCCCCAGTAAAGATTTGTTTACCGGTAAAAGACAATTGATTAGTGGAGCAAGCGACGACTCCAATTATTGTCTAAGACCGGTAGTCCTTACTGTTTGAGATGCGTATAGCTTTTTTGCACGATCGTAATACATATAGACGAAATAATTTTTATTATTTTTTAATAATTTCATAAATTTGCGATAATAAATGGCAGCTTTGTGATGGTAGCTATGGAAATAATTAAAAATAAAAAAGCAAGGTTGGTGTCAGTTTGACGGTTTTTGTAAATTTGCAATCTTTTCGCGTAAAACAAAAAAGGAAATTAACGATAAGTGGTTCTAGGGGTTGTTGTATATCGATTTACCTTGATTTTTGAGATTCTGAAAACAGAATGGGGGTAAACGTGTATGGGACGCACGAATCTAAAGTTGTTGGTTAAGGCGACTTACCGTTCGGCCACAAATTTAATTTTAAGTTCCACTTTTGAGGTTATATATGGTCGTATTTTGGAGTAAATAAGTACATTAGGAATACCTATTACACACATGATGAAATTATCTCCAAAATGATGACGTAAATGATCCAATTTGTAGTGTTATATTCATTAATTCAGTCAATATCACGATATTAATTTTACACTAAAATTTACGTCTACTGACGTTTATTTAAAATAATGGATATAAAAATCAAGATTGATTAGTGAATCATAGGTATTCTAATTTAAGATATAAAAAAATAGATGGCACTAGATGTATTAAAATGTAATAAATATTAACTGTTTATGAAAACTGTCATCGATATCTTTGGGAATGATGTAAAATATTAATGTTCATATTTAAATATTCAGGGGCTATTCCGTACACGCATTGTTAAGTTTAGTGTACATGTTATTTTGCATTTGTTACTTCATGTGTACACTTAGGTTGTGAGGGTAAACGTATACGTTACATTAAGCATTTCGCGTACGGAATCGGGGTGATTGTTTTCACTCTATTTGTCTCTAACAAGTATGACCGTTATATTCTAGCTGTGGTTAAGAAAACACATTTTTTTTTTATTTGATTGCCCACAATTTATTTGATGGGCCACTGATATAAACATCCCAGATTATTCCGAGTTATTTTTCGTAAACGGCTAATGTTATGTAGTGTGGTTTTTTGGTAATTGAATGATTGATAATTTTATGAAATGCATTTACTGAAAAGATATGGATAGTTAAAACGTATAGCATAACCTAAAGAGGTAACGAGTTTTAATGTTTTATTAGTTAACTTATATTAATTATATTAACATAGTTTTCATTACTCCTGACCAAGAAAGTGCTTAAATCATATGAACCTCTCAGTGGCACAAGTAATTATAATAATAATAAAGAATTAATAATAGGAATAATACATTTTATTTATATTAAATACATTATATTGTAATGTTAGTAATGATTTTATTGTTGCCTTATCTGGCTTAGATCCGCTGTGTTTTGTATAAACAGGATCCCAAAAATGTGGTTTGAATTTTATGTGACCAACAAAAACACACTATCATCTCTGCTCCTGTACGCCACCTCATTTCACTACTTCTCACTTATTCTGAGATGATGCTTTGAATTTTATATAAAATAAGTTAACAATAGGACGTATTGGTGTCCTATTGTAAACCACTCAGACTTTTAGGTTATTTCTAAATAAACAATGATTAGTAATCTTCGATTATCTTTGTTTGCCATGATATGAAATAAAATATGTAAGACCAGTGAGCGCTTATTTAAACATGGTGGGAAATTTAAAAAATGTATCTTTTATAACAAATAATAGGCATCGTGCGCAAAGAGACTTACGCAATTTATTTTATTGCAAACTTTTCTCCTAACCTTACCTAACCTAGCAGTATGTAAAATAATCAATGTGCGCAAAGAGATTTAAGCAAATTATTCTATTGCAAATCTTTCTCATAACATAACCTAACCTACAAGTATGTGGAATAGTCACCGTGCGCAAAAAGACTTACGCAGTTTATTCTATTGAACACCTTTCTCCTAACCTAATCTAGAAGTATGTGGAATAGTCATCATGTGCAAAGAGACATGTGCAATTTATTCTATTGCAAACCTTTCTCCTAACCTAACCTAACATAACCTAGAAGTATGCTTTTTTTATTATAATTTGCAAAACACTTAGTTGTATTTTACTATAATTACAATCTGATCACAAATGCATCAATGAGTAATATTTAGCTAACTTAATTTACTAAAGGTTTAATACTAAGGGTTTACTCATTAGTATCCCTTAGATTTTAATAAGTTAATTACACTAATTAATGTGTACACTAGCACTATGATCTGCTTTTGCACTAACACAATATTAAACTAACTCGAACGGTTTAGTCCGCTGTAGTCTTCTGGTCAAATTCGTGTTATCGAGGAGCTGGATGGCTTCGATGTTGACGTGTTGAAGAAGTCGCTGTTCATGACTCTTGGCAAATTTGTGTATTGTCTCATTAACAGTATCCATTTCCAAGTCCCTGTGGAGGTCACTGTTTCGGAAATACCAAGGAGCATTGACAATACTCCTCAGTACTTTATTTTGGTATCGCTGGATTATTTCTATATTGCTCTTTTTGGCACAACCCCACAGCTGGATGCCATATGTCCATACGGGCTTAAGAATTTGTTTATACAGCAGTAATTTATTGTAGATTGACAGGGTGGAGTTCCGACCAAGCAGCCAATACATTTTTCGAAATTTGATGTCCAGTTCTTCTTTTTTCTTTTTGACATGAGCTCTCCAGCGTAGCTTAGCGTCCAGTGTAAAACCCTAATATTTTGCTGTATCGGCATATGGTACCTGGATATCATTCATACTAACAGGGATATGTTGATTTCTTTTATTTGTGAAATTGACGTGGACCGATTTAGTCTCATTCAATTTGATTCGCCATTGCTTAGTCCAGATGTTAATTTTATTTATCGAGGTTTGCAGATTTACTGCTGCTTCTTCGTGATCTTTACCTACAGCCAATAGGCAATAGAAGTATGTGAAATATTAAACTTGCGCAAAAAGACTTCCGCAATGTTATTCTATTGCAAGCCTTTCTACTAACCTAACTTAAAAGCATGTAAAACCGCCTAAGCTATAAACTATAAACTTTACTGCCAAACATTTTAAACACATAATAAAATGTTTATCCGCATCTTATTATTTTATAGAAAAATGTGTAGTTATATTAAGCCTTAAATCAGATAATTTTGCTTGGTTATTGGTCTATTAAATTATTTTAATTGTATTTAAATTTAGCTGTGTGTCTACTAACCAAACTAGATATGCCGAACAAATTTAATTTTAGTAAAAACAGTGAATTAAATATAAAAGTAATATTTGTAGGTGTGATTATATATTGTTATATTATTTGTTGATATTTTACTATTGCGGTAAATATCCTAGTTATCGTACGAAGATGGCGCCATCTATTTTTTATATCGTAAATTGAAATACATATGATTCAATAATCAATCTCGATTTATATATCCATTATTTTAAATAAACGTCAGTAGACGTCAATTCTAGCGCAAAACTAATATCGTAATATTGGCTGAATTAATGAAGATAACACTACAAATTGGACGAATTACGTCCTAATTTTGGAAATAATTTTATCATGTGTGTAATTTGTATCTGTAATGTGCTTATTTAGCCGAAAATACGACTATATATAACCTAGAAAGGGGAACTTAAAATTCGATTTGCGGCCAAGTGGTAAGTCGCCTTAACCAACGAACTTTAGATTCGTGCCTCCCATACACCTTTACCCTGATTCCATTTTCAGAATCTCAAAAATTACGGTAAATCCATATGCAATGAATCCTGGTTCTGAAGTAGAAGATTTTGATTTAAAAGAAGCATACAATATTGGATGTTCCTCACTAGTTTCGGAAACTTCAAAATGTTGGTATGAAAATACATCGTGTTCAAGACATGGTGTAAAAAATATAAAGTGAATATTAAGGATATGATTCTTTTGGCTTATTTTCTCTTTTTCTATAATTTTGTAGATATTTATACATTTTCCTCACTAATTGCTTATCTAAAAGAATCTGGGTACAGGCCCAAAAAAGCTAACGTTTTTAGAAGAGGAGGCATAATTAAATTCATAAATGAAGCACCAAATGAAATCATTCTAGTTTATATGGTAATATAAAATTACTGCAAAATGTGGGGAGGTAATACTTAAGTGTATATTTAAGTTAAACACATCGTACAATTCATGTTTTTATCTACTTTTTACTTACTGTTCGCTAAAGGTAAGGACATACTTACCGTTTTGTATTCATAGCAACCTGGTAAACACAACCTACCGTCCTGGAAACGCATATGGTAAGTACATAAAAATGGCAGAACGTGCAAACATGGTATTTACTAATAATTAAATAAAAATGTGAAAAATATTTAAGTTGGAGCTAATGAATTATTTGGTGTTTCCAATGTTATCTGTGCAATGAGTTAATCTATAATCTAGTAGTAATTGAGGCACGAAAGTTATAATGTGACAATATAAATATATGATACGATATAATAATAATTATTATTATATGAAGAGTACACTACATAACGAAGTAGATACCATCACCATTAATGATTTGAATTCGATATTTCTTATTATTATTTAAAATATTGTAGACAAACAGTAAAATTCTAGCAACATAAAATGTAAATTCAAGTTATTTGCAACTGCATAGGTAATTTAACTATCAAAAATCAAATATTAATTATTGCCGAGTGCCGTACATTCAATTTGGTAAATTATAAATGAAAAGGAATTTTTCAGACTCAGCACTTGAATCAACATTTATTGGCATTCCACATTCCTATTCAAAACACGAATCCAGAAATGTAATATTTACAAAATGTATTGGGAAATATTTCAACAACGTCTTCCTTTGCTCTGTATCAATAACATAATGAAAACGGTCCGTATCAGAAAAAATGCATTCGCAATTCAGGGTCGAGAGCCGAGAGCCAGGAGCCCGCGCCGCGACTAATACCGTACACGAATTCTACATATCAAATCTTATTTCTTTTCACATGTTTTTAGAAATCATGGTATATTTTTAAAATATCACGAAATAGGCACGATGCTGCCCCCTATTTATTGAGAGCGTAATCAAACTTTACATTGCGCTTATGGAGATTTCTAAGCAACGATAAGTTTTCTTTATCATTTATTTTCAATCAATCTATTTAATACAACATGTTTATAATAATTACTTCAATAAATTAAAGCACTATGAGGAAGAAATAATGTTTCCAATAGAAGTATTTCACAGATTTATGTGATCGTTTGGCAGTGTTCCATAATTTAATTTATATTTAATTTAAAAACCATTTTTTTGGAAAAAAAATACTGTCAATTTATTTGCAAAGCTACAATGTACAATATGTATAAGTTTTAAAGATCTATTTTGATTACTGTAAAAGATTAATAGTTGTTCGTTCTTATGGCCAAAAAACATGTAAATTTCCGACTTAATAAACCAAGAGAACTTTAATTATTTATTATTTTACCCGAAATAAAGTCACTAATACAGTTTATCTAACATCATAAAGGATTTGCACTTTTAGCTATCAAAATTATATACCGATAAGGTCAGTGAAAAATGTTAACTTACTCTACAATGATTCTCTTGTTTGTAGATTCCAACAAAATCTTAATTAACTCATACTGACATTAATTCTATAATTACTCAATGTATATCATTAACTTGTTTCTCATTTATCACTTGGTAAAACATTGCTCTTAATATATAGGTTTTTAATTGAATTTACTTTGTTTGTTTTACTAATAAATTATTTTATTTTCAACTAGTTTCGGTTTAATGTCATTTTCAAGAATGATATACATACAACATAAAAAAATTGTTGTATGAACCTTTTATGTTGAAAGTGACTTAACTCCATTTCTCAATTTATTGTTGTTGACTAAAATTATCTAAATAATTTGAGGTTTTCTGACATAAATAACAGTTTCTGGTTAAGTATATTCAAAATATATAATATATATTGTGAATATACACAACCAAAAATTGTTTTTAAGACTGAAAACCTCAAATTCTAAAGGTTATTACAGTCAACAACAAAAAAGTGAGAAATGGAGTTAGGTCACTTTCAAAATAAACTTCCCATAATATATAAAATTACGAAAAAACTATTCGTGAAAATGCAAACAATGTCTTAATTAATAAGACAACTTAGGACGATAAATATTTATTGAAACAACTATTTCCTATGCAAATACACCTCCGGATATTGAAGAATTATACAATGAAATATTGAAAATCTTATTCAATTTGATTTGTTACAACGCTCTATTAAAATATATGTACATATTTACATTTACATTTACATATACTCTAATAGAGCGTTGTAACAAATCAAATTAAATAAGATTTTAAATATTTCATTGTATAATTCAATATCCGGAGGTGTATTTGCAAGGGAATAAAGTTGTTTCAATGGATATTTATCTTCTTAAGTTGTCTGATTAATTAGGACATTGTTTGCATTTTCACGAATAGTTTTTTTCTTAGTTTTATATATTATGTTTAAAGTATGCAAACTATAAGAAGCGTAAGTTTATTTTCTCGAATTCAAATAGTTTTGAATTTAAATGTATCTTGTTTAAACTTCTCATGTATTTGGAACCAATTTTTGTTGGCATTTCAAGTATCGGAGAATTCCAAAGGTCATTTCTGTTATTTTTATATAATTATCTTTGAATTCCCTATAGTGTTCAACCATTACCTCTATGCTCGCCCACTCATTTTTCCATTTTATTTTCCAATATTTAAGTGATTTCTATCAAGCGATTAAAAAAACTTATATTGCGATAAGATCAGTGAAAATGCATATAAAATATATACAGCATTTTTCACTGACCTTATCGGTATATCATTTTTACGGCTAAGAGTGGAAATCCTATATAAAATTAAACAAACTATATTAGTGACCTAATTTCAGGTTAAACAATAATAAATAAAGTTTTCTGTGTTTATTAACCCATTAACGACCGAGCAATGATAGAGTTAACTCTAAAAGTTGAATTTAGGTCCAATTCTGCACTTTTTTATAATTTCTATGAATGAATTATTGTATTACATGCTGTGAATTTTTCTTTTAAATATACATAATGTATACGCTGTAAACGTTCAGGCACTTGTCGATTTTATATATAAAATTAAGTTCAGAACAAGTGTTTTCATTCCCAGACTAAGTATGAAGTAAAATTTCGAGTTTAGAAAAGCCCGGGTAGAAAATTTGTTCAGGGTCGCGCAGCGACCCTCGACAAATTTTCACGGAGCTTTTCTAAACTCGAAATTTTACTTCATGCGCCACGCGTATCAAACACCGAAATATTGTAAAGTTAGTAATACACTGCCTTTTTTTTAATAAGTAAAAAATATTTTTTCAGTAAGTAATAAGCGAAATATTTAAAAAACAAAATATTTACTTTTTTCTACATACATTTTCAACTCAAATGAAATAATATAAAATATTAAATTAACTTATTTAGTAATTTAATTAACAAAAAAATAATAATGTTGCGTGTATGCATCAATTGCGCTTAATAGGTTAAGCGGGACTCGCAGCGCACACCGCGATCCTGGCCATTACACCAATGGCGGGAGCGCTAGGGTAAAAAAATCATATCTCAAAAAGTTATAAAGTGCCCATATTTTTGAAAACAGAAAAAATCTTGGGAAGGATTGGGGTATAACATATATTTCTTTCAAGAAAATTAAAATATTAGTATTTGATTATTTTTTGAGATTTGTTTTATTTATTAAAAAATGGTGATGTGTCCATCATAGTACTTTCCCCCGTAAATTGCGTATTAAATCACTTTTTAAAGTTTGTAAAGAGGCTAATGAATCACCCTGTAGAAAATTGGGTTTTAAAGTTCCCGAAAAACGTTCTTCTTTTTATAACATATTACGAAGTGGACCTCAATAACTAGATAAAACACACAACTTTTGAAATATCTCAAAAACTAAGAGTGCTATGACAAAAAGTAAGTAAACAATACATCTTCATTTTGTTATTATCTACAACTTTTATTTGAAAGATTTTTTTGTTTGATGAACATTTATTGAAAAAATCTGAAAAAACTGAAAAACGCTAGGAGTACAGTACTACTTCCGATTTTCCGATTTTCACCAAAAGCTTTTCAGTTCTTCCGATTGTAACAAAAAGCTTAAGTTTCAAGTTTCATCTCGATACCTTTAGCGGTTTTTGCGGTACAGCGCACACAGACACACACACAGACACACAGACAGACAGACAGACAGACATTTTTCAAAAATGGTCTTATTCGACTCAGGGGACCTCAAAACGGATATTTCCGCTAAAATTTTTGATTCGAAAATTTTCACGAAAACAATACTTTCCCTTTGTATTACTCACATACGGGGGAATGTAAAAAAAATCTATCTAAATAAAGTTTTTTTATTTTCGAAAAAAATGTATTTTATTTAAACTCTGAACATTTAAGCATAAAAAAGTATAACTTTTCTGTATCAGTAGTGGTTTACGATATTTTTGAGTTCAAAATAAAAGTGTACTAAAAGTTTATATTGTTATAACTTTTGGCATAATAATTTCTTTAACCTCTAGTAACAACCAAAAACCATGTCTGGATAGCCTTTATAATATATGTAAAATTCACTAAAATCCCTAATGTACCCCTATAAAGTGTGCACTTCTTTATGGAATGGCCGTAGTGCACAAAATAATTTAATGTAAATAAATAATATTGGTGCTTTATCGGTTCTTATTTTAATAATAATTTTGTAGATAACGATATATTCTTTATAATCATAAGAAAATTGAGGTTGAAGGTTATACTCACAAGATGAAGTTGTATAAACAAATATTTATTACAAATAATCAAATAGTTATCATAAATACGTCGGGATGGATGTGCGGTTCTTAATATTTTGTAAGTTTTTATGTTATTTAATAAAATGCAAGTAATTAAAGTAGATCTTTATTTAGTATTCTAAGCAGTACATGGGCTTAACCAAGGGGGTGGCAGGGGGCATATACTAGTGAAACCCGTTTTTAAGTTATTTCTATCAATCGTTAGAAATATCTATTATAAATAAGAGTACTTATCTCAAAATGTTGAAACAATTGTTTTTGACATTAGTTATTATTGAAATATCTGTTATTATTGTTTTTTTTTTTTCGAAATATAAAACTTGAAACTTGAAAAAACAACAATTTTATTATTGAGAGGTTACGGGCAAGTAGATTATTATTATTACGTATATAAATACGGATGTTTGTGGTAATTTAGGTCGGTAATTACCACTAGTAATTTACCATAAATTACGGTATATTGCTCAGCTGTTTCGGTGACACTGTTCACAACAACTAAACTTGAGTTCAACTCATTCTCGTGCAGAGGGCCAATTTTTGCTTGTAGTGTGTTTCTGGGGTACGAGATGGCGCAGAGAGAGCAAAATTGCTAAAAGTAGTTTTGATTATGTATTGGTTTATAGTGCCTGCCGAGTTTTATCACAACGAATAAAAATTATGAGTGCGAAAATCGTTGTTTCTTTGATTGTTTAGATCGCGAGAGAACACTGGTCACATCAACTGAATTACAGTAAACACAAGCAAACTAGATAAATATTTACGATTTTAATTTCTATCGACCAACATACAACTGTTTTACTTGTTTTATTTCGAATACTTATTTTTATTATATAATTATGGATTACAATCATTATAAATTCATATTGCACATAAACATTTCTTAATGAGTATCAGAGCTGGGACGAGTCCTTGTGAAAAGGATTCCAATCACTAATCCGAATCACCTAATAAGATTCGAATCACGAATACTCGAATAAAGGATTTGTAAGAGATAAACATGATTCGAGTCAAAGATTCGAATCCTGTTTTTTCGAATCACGAATACAAATCCTTTAAGAGTAAATTATATTTTATTATATTTTTACAACCATTAACATATAAATGACACGATCAGTTGTTTTAAAAATATTTTAAACCTAATTATTTATTATTAACACTGAACATCGTTGATAACAGACTAAATATCTAATTGATGAGGCGGATACATGATGAAACTCCATAATACTATTTGAAATAAAACAACACAGTTGGGAGGGTTTCACTTTAATTGTTGAACACTGCAACATGTTTCACCACACAGTGGCTTCATCAGGCAGATGAAATAATGATCTGCCTGATGAAGCCACTGTGTGGTGAAACATGTTGCAGTGTTCAACAATTAAAGTGAAACCCTCCCAACTGTGTTGTTTTATTTCAAATAGACTAAATATCTGTGTTACTCTGATTAAAGATGTATTTGTGTGTTCTTGAACTTAAATTCAAATCAGTGTCATGTACGCGTGGCGCATGAAGTAAAATTTCGAGTTTAGAAAAGCCCCGTGAAAATTTGTCTCGGGTCGCTGCGCGACCCGAGACAAATTTTCTAAACGGGGCTTTTCTAAACTCGAAATTTTACTTCATGCTTAGTCTGGGAGTGGAAACACTCGTTCAAAACTTCGAATTGAACTCTAAAATAAAATCGACGAATTACGTAAATATAAAATTCTGATAGTCAGTGAATTAAAACCGGGAAAGTCAAAGAAAAGTCATTGTATTTTATTCAAATTGACCAAAACACTAACAAAAAAGCCATATGATATTATTGAATAGTCAAAATCAACAGGCATCATAATAATTACAAAACACATAAAAGTTTATAAAACCATCTAAAATATTGACACAAACAATAAAAACAATTTAACTAACTGGGGGTTTCCCACAGAAGAAAGTTATATGTGTTATAATCTATTATCTAAGCCCACTGTTATTTTCGATTTATACATCATTTATTCCTGAGACTTTAAAATTCTGTACCAATAACTTATACGCGAATAAAAACATCTTAATTAAAAACACCAAACGACTTCTCTGTGACACTCTAGTGCTGAGTCATTTCAACTTTTCGGATGTGGTCTATAGTGCCTGTTTAGATAGTATAACAATAAATCGTATACAAAAAGTTCAAAATTCTTGTATACGGCTTATCCTGGGAATAAGAAAATTCGATCACATTTCAGGTAAATGCACTGAACTTAACTGGCTGAACATGGCTAATCGAAGAATTCTTCATTCTTGTTTACTCTACTATAAGTTAATTAAATTCCGCAAACCCTCTTATCTATATCGTAGAATTGTATTTCGGACTGATATTTATAATGTCAATGTTAGGTTCCGGGGACTCATATCGCCACCGAAACACAGATCTGCGATTTATACGAGATGTTTTTCTTACAACATCTATAAATTATTCAATAAAATTCCCCAAAACCTAAAACAATTAAAATTCAACAGCTTCAGATGTCACTTGCGCTCTCTGTTACTGCGAAATGAGCTTTGAATTTACAGAATTAATTCGAGATATTGACGACGAAATATGTTTGTCTATTATCCCTCAAACGTTGCAATTACATTTATGTTTAATTTTTCGTAGGTTAAGTGGAAGATCAGTAACAGGTTAAGCTGACTGAACTTCGCCTACGCTTATAAGTATTTATTTTGTATTTATTTTTTGTATGACAAATAAAGGCATTTATTATTATTATTATTATTATTATTATATATGCTGATGACATGAAAATATTTTGTAGCGTTGATAACAGTCATTCATCTCAACTTTTACAAGATCTGCATAGATTTAATCATTGGTGTACCCTTAATAAAATGCAGTTGAATATTGAGAAATGCCATGCTATCAGTTTCTTTAAAATTAGATCTCCGGTATCCAATGGTTATTTTCTTAATGACAGGCGCCTCACGCAAATTAATTCAATTAAGGACCTTGGTGTGATTCTTACTAGCAATTGGAAATTCTCAGCGCATATTAATGTAATTACGTCAAAAGCGTTTCAAATGCTAGGTTTTTTAAAAAGAAACTGCATAGAGTTTGAAAACCCCTTTACAGTGATCAAACTTTATGTAGCATTAGTACGACCCCATCTAGAATACTGTTCTTTGTTTTTGAGTCCTTACACCGCCATCGATGTTAATAAAATCGAAAGAGTTCAGCGTAATTTCTTAAGCTATTTACGTTTCAAATTTGGATTCGAACACACTTTAGAGCGCAGACGATATAGTTCTGATGTTATTTTTGTGTACAAACATATAAATGGATACATTAATTCACCCGTGCTACTTAATAGTATTAGTTTACACGTACCTTCTAGGACTTTAAGAAACTGTTATATGTTCTCTGTGCCCGCAAAAAGAACTGAGTACGCCAAACAGTTCGGAACAGCGCGTTTGCTTTATAATTGTAACGCTGTCTCTGTCGATTTTTTTAATATCACTCTTAAGAAATTAAGGAACTATATTTCTAATTTAAATAACTTTGTAGTGTGTAAAAGAAATATTGATGTATCTTTTCTGTAATATTTAAATATGTTTTGTGCGTTATTTTTGGTATATTTATTGTAATCTTACTTGTTTTAGGATCTATTACCAGTTTGTTTCATATTTTGTATTGTAAAATGGTTATCCGTAAATATACTATATATATATATATATATATATATATATATATATATATATATATATACAGGGTGTCCCATTAGTGCGGTCTCGGAAGATATCTCAGCTCTCGTTAAAGATAGAAAAAAAATGTTTTCACAAAATTTGCTTGATTTTAAGAGCTGCATAACCTAAAATTATTTTCAAATATACAGGGTGTCCCATTATTCCATACTTAATACCAACTTTGTTATTTTAAATGGAACACCCTATATATTATTTTTTTATTTGATCCGCCTTTAAATAACCTACACAAAGATATATCATTATCGGCACTTTAGGTAATTCGTTACTTAAAAAAAAAAATATTTTTTGAAAATTTTGGCAGTTTTAGTACTTTACTTAAAAATTCACTGTGTTCGTATTTTTTAAGATACCAGTCTGAAATTTTACACACATATGCAGTAAAGAATGCTCTATCGATTGACTATAACACATTTTAATATTACTTATAAAACCTAGTAAAAAACTACCCTCGAATATTTAATATTTAAAATGTACATTACTTCATTTTTTTAAATGGGACATCCTATATTTTTTTATTTTATCAAATCCGCAATAAAAAATGCTTTATTTCTTGTATAACATACCCTATATCTATTTTCATTAGTTTTGGAGATATTAACATTTTTCTGTCAAATATGGGAAATTAGGTCACAATCAGCATTAAATTAGTCTTTAAAGGTTGTCTAACTTTAATGGTATTTAGATATTTCAGTTTTACTTTACTTTATTTATTTATGACATATTATAATTACATTTATAATATCAAAGTAAACAATATAAACAAATTTTGTCATTTTTTAATATATCATGAATGCAATAAAGGAGGCCATGAAAAACAATTGATAAAGTAAACAAACGTATTTATTTAACATACAGATAAATAAAGTGCTGTTAACACTATTATTAATATTATTGAATTTTTGATAACGCAATAATGAATTTTTCAAAAGAAGAATTAATAAAAATGACATACGTTTTGGGTGCAAGTGAAGAAAATTGTTTTCTTGCAAGTCGAATATATGCACAAAAGTATCCAAATGCGGAACGGCATCCTAATGCAGCAGCGTTTGTGAGATTGAAGAACCGATTTGAAAGCACAGGAAGTATCATGTACCCTCTAAAATTAAACAGAAAGAAAAGGACAACGACAGAACAGAATGAACATTTGGTAATTCAGTCCATTGTTGAGAACCCTCAAATTTCTTCCCGCCAGTTAGAAAAACAACTTGATATTCCCAAATCAACAATAAACAAAATAACAAAGAGATTCAAATTTCATCCCTATCACGTTCAGTTGGTGCAGGAATTAGGTGAGAATGATTTTTTAAAAAGATTGGATTTTTGTAATTGGGCGTTACAAAAACATCAAGTTGAACCGAACTTTTTTAACCGACGAAAATTTTTGTTTACCGACGAAGCGATATTCCATAGAAATGGTTTCGTTAATAGACATAATTATCATTATTACGATGACCATAACCCGAACCATATTGTTTGTATAGACCATCAACATAAATGGTCTCTTAATGTTTGGGCTGGAATTATTGGGAATAGGATTATTGGTCCGTATTTCTTTAATGGAAATGTTACTGGTGATACGTTTTTAAATTTTCTTCAAAATCAGTTGGAAACCTGGTTGGATGAATTGCCGTTAAGAACGTTACAAAATGCATGGTTACAATTAGATGGCGCACCACCACACTATAGTCGACAAGTTAAACAATATTTAGACCAAACTTTTCCTAACAAATGGATTGGAAGAGGAGGACCAATTCCATGGCCAGCGAGGTCACCCGATTTAACAAAACTGGACTTTTTTTATGGGGTGTTGTGAAGGAAGAAGTTTATAAAATACCTGCAACAACACAAGAGGATATGAAAAATAGAATTAGTAATGTTATGCGTGCCATTACTGTAGACAACTTAGTAAGTGTCAATCAAAGCTTCATTCGGAGGCTTCAAGTGTGCCAAAACCAAAATGGAGGCCATATCGAACACTTAATATAATTATCAAATTCATTATATGCTAATCTGTTAATATTAATACGGTTTATTTGTTTCCATTGTCGTTATATTGTTTACTTTGATATTATAAATGTAATTATATTATGTCATAAATAAATGATTTGAAGTAAAACTGAAATATCTAAATACCATTAAAGTTAGACGTCCATTAGAGATTAATTAAATGCTGATTGTGGCCTAATTTCCCATATATGACAGGAAAATGTTAATATCTCAAAAACTAATAAAAATAGATATAGGGTATGTTATACAAAAAATAAAGCATTTTTCATTGCGGATCTGATAAAGTAAAGAAATATAGGGTGTCCCATTTAAGAAAATGAAGTTATGTACATTTTAAATATTAAATATTAGAAGGTAGTTTTTTATTAGGTTTTATAAGTAATATTATAATGTGTTATAGTCAATCGATAGAGCATTCTTTACTGCATATGTGTGTAAAATTACAGACTGATATCTTAAAAAATAAGGACACAGTGAATTTTTAAGTAAAGTACTAAAACTGCCAAAGTGCCGATAATGATATATCTTTGTGTAGGTTATTTAAAGGCGGATCAAATAAAAAAATAATATATAGGGTGTTCCATTTAAAATAACAAAGTTGGTATTAAGTATGGAATAATGGGACACCCTGTATATTTGAAAATAATTTTAGGTTATGCAGCTCTTAAAATCAAGCAAATTTGGTGAAAACATTTTTTTTCTATCTTTAACGAGAGGTGAGATATCTTCCGAGACCGCACTAATGGGACACCCTGTATATATATATATATATATATATATATATATATATATATATATATATATATATATTAAAAGATCAGGGAAAAAAATCTTGGTTAGGGTAATGTCGGAAAACTTTAACATTTCAGATTGTGGATACCATATCAGTTTTACTTCAAATAATGTTAAACAAAATTTTGAAAACTAGATTATTATCTTTAAAAACATTTTCAGTCATTTAATGTTCTTATCAAAGCAATCAGTTTCAATTTTCGAACGAGCGTTTCCACTCCCAGACTAAGCATGAAGTAAAATTTCGAGTTTAGAAAAGCCCCGCGTAGAAAATTTGTCGAGGGTCGCGCAGCGACCCGAGACAAATTTTCGCGGGGCTTTTCTAAACTCGAAATTTTACTTCATGCGCCACGCGTATTAAACAGTGATTTAACGAGAAATTTAAAAACACACAGAATATATTTCATGTTAATCCTCACAATTAATTCGAATTATTTTGACGATTCAAATCTTTTTGTAAGTATTACAACCCTTTTGTAAGTATTCGAATCCTTTTATAAATATTCGAATCACCCGCATTTGGATTCGAATACGAATCTTTTAAAAAAAATGTAACGAATCCGGGTCACGAATCCAGTTTAACTAATGTATTCAAATGCCTCTTTTGAATCCTCTAAAAAGATTCGAATCCAGGATTTGAATCCTGCCCAGCTCTGTCCAACATACATTTTACATTTTTTTTACTTGTTTTATTTCGAATACTTATTTTCATTTCATATAAATTTGAATTACAATCATCATAAATACATAATGCACATAAACATTTCTTAATGAGTATACAAATTAAGAAAATATAATTGATGTATATTAATGCCGATCACATTCGATAGGTCGCCGTGCAGAAAACCTGAGTAAGGTGTTGCTATCAAATTATTATAAATTAATAAATACTTATTTTATTTTGATTTGCGATGTCTACAATGATTTTAGGATCTTCTATGTAGATAAACAATTTAAAGTAAAGTTTTAATATAGTAATAAAATTACATATATTTGAAAAGTATATTTTGAAAAAGATTGATACTTAATTTAATTTAATTTATTTACGGAATCTCCATTTTACAATCTATATTTTCATTTACAAAGAATAGTAATACTAATAGTAAAAACATAACATAATTGGTGCGTTAAATTTAAACATGTTACTTCATGTCCCAAAATGGATCAATAAATCCTTAAAATTATAAATTTATTATTGCTCAACTTTACTGTTAAATGAGAAGACAAACAATCGTTATTAAACGTAAAAAAATACATAATTAAATTACTAAATATTTTATGACATTGTATATATAAAAATATAAATAAAATTTAATATAATGTATAAACGTTTGTATCACAGAATAACTCACAGTGTCTTCGCTAAAGCAAATTATCATAGATGGAATATCACGTAAAGATATATAAAGCAAACATATATATATGTATAGAAAAATGACAAACAGTTCTAGCAACTAGCAAAGTACAAACGAATATAATGAATTAATTCAAAGTAACAGAATAAATAATTATACATCAATAAAATAAATATCAATAAAACAAATATTATTGAGACGTAACAGCGACATCAAAAAAATTTATGCGACGTAAATGAGTTTTAAACTGCCTAAGTGTCGATGAAAATAAAACAAAATTCTGATTGTCACCTAACCCATTAGCATACCTTAAATCATACGGTCGATAGGATTATACACGCCGTAGTTAGTAGAATATGGCAAGCGGAATAAAGGTCTGTGTCTTGATTGAAGACAGCGAGGTATGTTAAAACGCAATGACTCAACCAGAGAACCAGAGTTCAAAAACCCATTCACCAGCTTATAAAAAAAAGTCTTCTTTCTGAAAGCGAACTAACATTTAGTATCGTTAGCATTTCACGGTGGCTAAAGTCTACTATATTCCTACCCATTATAAAATTAATTTTAAAAATTTGCTCTGAACCATTTCAATTTGATGAATGGCATTTTTAGAATAGGGTGACCATACCACTGACGCATATTCCATGTGTGGACGTGCAAGAGATAAATATAGCAACTTGATTGTCGAATTTCTAAATTGCTTGCTGAATTTATTAATGAAACCTATAACTTTTAGGGACTTATTGCACACATATGAAATATGCTCCCTAAAGTCAAGTTTTGGGGTAAACAATACACCCAAATCCTTAACAGTGGAGACCTGTGCTAAATATTGACCTGCAATTGAGTACGCAAAGTTTTTAATACGTCCACGATAAAAACGCATTTGGAAACATTTATTTAGATTCAAATCTAAATTATTATTTATGCACCACACCATAATAGCATTTAGGTCTTCCTGAAGTTCTAACTGGTTTGATTCAGACATAACGTTTTTAAAAATCTTAAGATCATCAGCATATAAAAGAAATTGGCTGTTTTTTATGTATAATCCGATGTCGTTAATAAATAGTAAAAATAGAAGTGGTCCACAGGCGAGCCCAGAGGAACCCCAGATGTAACCGATGTTGGTTTAGAAAATATGTTCCCTAAACGCACTCTCTGTGATCTGCCCAACAAATAACTTTGAATCCATCCTAACAAGTTACCACTGAAACCAATACATTGCAGTTTGTGTATTAAAATGTTATGTTGTACCCGGTCAAATGCTTTGGAGAAGTCAGTGTAAATCGAATCTACCTCTGACCCAACTTCCAAAGCATTCGTAATGTATAATTGGTATGATAAAAGATTCGTGGTGGTTGATCTACTCTTAAGAAAGCCGTGCTGCTCATTAATTAAATACTGATTGCACTGCCAACTTATTTGTTCAGATACTAATTGATCCAGCATTTTAGGAATTGATGACTGAATCGCAACACCACGATAGTTTGCGATATTAGATCTACAACCACTTTTAAAAATTGGAACAACATAACTATGTTTCCACTCCATTGGAAATGCTCCTGAAGATATTGAGGATTGAAAGATATTATGTATAGGCTTACTCAGCATATATATACACTTTTTTAAAAAGTATGGGGGAATACCATCAGGTCCCGAACTGCAGGACTCCGGAAGCGATTTTAAAGAATTGACTATATCTTGAACAGTAAAGTTGAGCTGATTCATAGCTAGGTGCGATTTAAAATTACAATCAGGTACCGGACTACTCAACTTATTGTAAGAATTAGAAAAATCAACCGCAAAAAAATCTGGACAATCTTCTGCCGAATTACTAACTATTCCATCGAAATACATTTCTTCCGGAAAACCATTCGTTTTTCAAAAAACATTTACGTGATCCCAAATGGATCTGGAATTCGTTTTAATTTGCATCTCGACCGAATCGATGTAATTTTTATACAACATCTCATTTAAGTCATTACATTGCTTTCTTAATGTTTTAAATATTTCATAATGTACAGCAAAACCGGTAGATTTGTAATTTATATGAGCCGTTTTTTTGTGACTGATTAATTTGATCAATTCACTATTGAACCATTTTGGGTGACAGGACATTTTTCTAAATTTATGCGGAACAAACATTTCTAGCACAGAATATAAAAATTTATAAAATGCAGCAACCTTATCATCAACAGAAAAACTTGACAACATTTCATCCCAATCAACTTCACCAAAATAATTGTTTATTGCAGCATAATTCGCTGATTTAAAATCATAAAACCAACCTGTATTACAATTAACAAATTCAATATCAGAAATTCGAACTAGTATTGCATATGGGAAATGGTGAATACTTGATTGGCATAAAGTATCATCAGCCTTGCTAACACTCAGGCCGTCAATATTGGAAAACATCAAGTCTAATAAAGCACCTCTGTCATTGGGAATTTCATTAATTTCATATAAGCTGTGATAAGAGAACACATTCGCTAAAGCACTAACTGCGACAGTCGCATTATTTGCACTCACTACACTTTTACCAATAGCGCCCCAAGAAGCATTCGGCATGTTATAGTCACCACAAAGTAGAAATGTACACTTAGAGTTGGAGGTACAGATAATATCCACTTCATCGGCGTGCGACGAGTAGATTGAACTATTGATTTGAGGCTGGCGGAATATATGTTGAACCAATAATGAACTTATCAGAAACTTTTACAAATAGATGCTCAATATTGTCACTACTGTTTACTGTAATACTTTTCAGGTTCCGCTTAACTACAATTATAACCCCCCGCCTTTGCTTTCGGAGCTATTCAGTGCTGTTCTATCTCTTCGATATATAATCAATTACCAACCACCAAAACCTAACCAAATTCATTATTATCGATGCTATCATTAAGCCACGTTTCAACAAGTACAATAACATCATAAACGCTAACATTAACATTCAATAAAAACGAATTCATTTTTCCTTTTAGGCCGCCAACATTCTGAAAGTAAACAGCTAGTTTTTTTCTTCGCTTGAGAAGATTTAACAATAACTGTATATCCATTTATATATCTGATTGTTATATCCTTTTCACCTTTATCTTTTCTTGCGTTTAACTCCTTTTTTAACTCTTTTAGGTAGTCTCTCTGTAGCTGTGTCAAATCATTGTTAAATACTAAATTCTCTATATCGGCAGTACGAGTAAACTTCAATAAATCCAATACTTCTTTTTCTGTCGAGAAAATTAATTTAACTGGATGGCAGCTGTTTTTCCCCTGTTTGCCTAACCGAATAATTTTTTTTGGTTCAAAAGTCATATCGCTATCTACTACAGATCTAATAGTATTTTTATCTTTTTCAATTTTCTCATTGGTTTGACCTTCCGGCTCTGGAACATTAAATACTAATACATTCCTCGCTCTTAAACGCCTTTCCTCGACTTCGCGCACAGTATCAGCCTGATTGATTACAGAGGGCAATACATTAACGTTGTTATTCGTAGCAGCCTCTAATATGCATATTCTTTCATTGAGACCTTTAATATCTTCTTTCAAATCTGCTAAAATATTATGAAATTCCAATTTCATTAGAGGTATGATTTCCTCCCTAAATAATTTTCTCAACATATTAATTGTTGCCGGCGATTCGTGATTTGAATCAGTGTGGGGAAAAAGAGGCGCGAGCATGACCTACTAATGGGCTTGTGCGCGGGGATGTCAACTCCGTCGCTACCGCCGCCGTATATCAACTCCGTCGCTACCGCCGCCGTCGCGTTATCAGCGCTTATTAGACACGGGTCGCATATCCATACCTCCCCGTCGTCCTTCTCCAACTCAGCGATATAATAAGCAATATCATTTATTGTCAGTTTATCCAAACAATCGATATGGGATCGAATTTTACATTTAGAACATCGCAGTGTCTTCGAACGAGGTCCAAGATTTATGCTGCAAACCCCACAGCTGCGTGACATTTTTCTTGATATATTAGTAATTTAAGGAAAACCGACAACGTTGGAACTACAGACTCAATAAAGTAGATTGATGTTGGTAAATACGCATGCGCACTCACATAACCTGACAATAATAAATGTGATGAAAATTACTTGCCTTGGTCTCCTTCCTTGATAAAATCAAGTTATTAGAACATTAGACCACTGTTTAGGGCACACACTAATTTGTTTTAATTAAAATCAACTATAAAGTAATAAATAAATTGCAAATGATAACAACACTCAACCGACGTTGCCAGACGTTGCCATATAATTAAAATTATTTTTGTACGTAACAAGGAAAACATCGATATTTCAGAAACTCGTATTCGCTTAAAGTTTTTATTTTAAAAACAATCTTTTATATACACAAATCCAATAGTAACATTTTTAACTTTTCTTTATAAGAATATCGTGAATTTTGATATTACATCGCCATTCCGGGGAAACAATGACGCAACTGCAAAATGTTCCATTTTACAGGAGAGACGAAAAAGGATTGTCGATTATTTATAATTGAGTTATAAAGAAGTGAGTAAATTTAATTGTTAATGATTTTATTGTAAATATGAGTTAAGTATAAATTGTTTTAACTGACACAAATCCAAATTAAGTAGGTTTTAAATTTATAATTGATTTTGTAATTACGTCATTGTTTCTTCAAAAAATGTACACCATACAGCAGTTGTGTCAAAATGTTTAATATAAAACTATCAAAAGTACATTGAAATGAAGTTTAACTAGCTTTTAATTCATTAAAGAATATATTAAACTTTATAGTATAAACGAAAACTAAATTTAACAAATAAAGGAATCGAAGAAACGCTATAAAACTATATAATTTTACTGTCCACTAAAGTTTTTAGATCATTCTTTTTATTATCTGGTTTACTTTTTCGGTGTAAGCACGTTTTGTTATATTTTTTTTAATAGGTTTTACTTCACCACAACGTCTCTTCTTAGGTCTAAACTCTACCCTACCCCACTCCTGTTTTTTGAAACTTAATTTGTAACAGAATCCCTTTTGAAATTGAAGTAGTCTTACATCACTAATGGTAAATTCATGTTTGTATTCTTTAATAAATAAGGAGCGATTTCTCCATATAGAGCTTTTATATCAAAAAAATCACTGAAAGTAATTTCCTTCACAACCAGAGGATTTCCCTTCCTTTTGTAATCTACTATCAGTGCTACGTATTGCTTGGGCACATAAATTGTTCCCGACTTTTTAGCCATTTACACAGCTCTTTCTTTAATACTACGGACAGCGTCTCCCTCGTTTTGTGTATGACCGCGAACTAGATATTTGTGGGTAATAGAATTAATATTATAGGACTCCACTACATGCAAATATGCTGCGATTATGAGTCTTGAAATAAGAATGAAATTAAATAAAAAATATTTGACTCATTCTTTATTGACAATTTAAGAACAACCGTGCATTTCATGACATACCTATTTTTTTGCTAAGCCCCTAGTTGTCAGAGTAAACCACTACGTCAATAACAGAGCTGGGACGAATCCTCGTAAAAATGATTCGAATCACCAATCCGAATCACCTATTATCATTCGAATCACGAATACTTGAATAAAGGATTCGTTAGAGATAAATATGATTCGAATCAAAGATTCGAATCCTGTTTTTTCGAATCACGAATACAAATCCTTTAAAAATAAATTTGATTTTATTATTTTTTGCAACCATTAATATATAAATATGATTACCAGTTGTTTTAACAAAAATATTCAAAACCTAATTATTTGTTATTAACACTGAACATCGTTGATAAACTAAATATCTGATTCCCTGTTACTCTGATAAAAGATGTAATTGCCGTTATAACAAGTGGCGACACGACAGCAGTGATAACTAAACCAGTTGGCCGAAACAGAACTACCAACAATGCAAACAATAATAAAAACAATGCAGACCTGATCAGCGTAAACAACGAAGAATTCATCGTGGCAAAAAATAAACGCCGGCGCACGACCCGCTATAAAAACACAATCGGAACAGGCGATAAAACTAATTTAAAAATACAGGCTGAACTAAAAAAGTCCTTGATTTTAATAAAACGTATTAAAAGCCGTTTCACAGTAGATGATATGCGTGACCATATTATAGCAATAGCTGGCCACAAAGAATTTATCTGTGAGAAAATACGGTATGGGGTCAGTTTTCCTAATCCTTTTTTCCTAATTTTTTTTCCTAATCCTTTTTTCCTAATATTTTATTTTCCTAATTTCTATTATTATTATTTTCCTAATACTATTTTCCAAATTCACATTTTATTTCCGAGACTCATTTCCAAATGTACAGTTCAAAAACCAATGTAGCAACCGACGTCCTTTAAGTACTCCATAGCTTCCTCCCGCCGATCTTCATACTGGAGAACGACGTTCGTAATCCTTTCTTCGTTCTGCTCCATAGCTTTGCTTACGTCTCGCCGGACTCTTTTCCCTAAATTTAGGTCGCGGATCATGCCTTCAGTGTCAGATTGCTCTTTCTTGAGTTCCTTGAGGAGAGTGTACAAACCCGGATGGTTCTTTCCCACCACAAGTGCGAAACGAGTATGCCAACCTGTAAGATAAGATGTGGGATAAAGGACAGTTGTTGGATTCAGGAAAAAGTAAAAGGAAAAAGGAAAAGGAACCTTCTGAAAGGTTGTTGGTTCTCGATAGGTTTTGGAGCGTCGCATCGTACATGTTCCAAACATCTGGTGGGTATCGGGCATCAACGGCTCGACGTCTACCTCGAGCTGTCTGTCCTTTTACGAACGTCGTCTACGGGGTAGTAATACTTGTAAAAAATAACTGATGAGCAGACTGATAGCGGACTGATGAGAAAGAAAAAATACCCGAAAATAGTCGACCACCGATTTGAATGCAGGAGGTGCTTGGTTTTCGAATTCAGCAAACACAGATAACACGTCGGCGAGAGGAACGAACGCGATAGCGCACATCATTCGCGCTGCATCTTTTATAGTTCGATCTTTCTTATCGCTATACGCCACTTGCAGCCCCTCCTGTTGGATGTACCGGTACACTGCTTGTCGGAGGTGAAAAAAGCAGGCTCTGACTTTCGTACTCTCCGTCATGATTTTTCTAATTGCGTTCAGGATAGCGAGTTCAAAATCCGTCATCACAATAACCGGCACTCTGCGTGGAATGCCTGCTTCCTCGCACGCGTTTCTGATGACATCCAGTACTTTTTCGTACGCGACTTGTTTTTTATTTTCCAGCAGTGCGTATACGAGAGGGATAGCGACTATTTGTTGTTTACCGTTCCGAATTTGTGTCAGGGAAGCAAGGACAGTGAAGAGTTGAAAAAAAATTTGCGGTACAACCTGAAAAAATAATACGGTACAACTCGAAAAATAAAATAAAAATAATGTACATTATGAAAAGAATAAACCTAACCTTGAAGGTGCCGTCCAAGTACCAATTTGGACTTCTCATTAACAGCCGCAAGTTCTGTATGGTCGCAAAAATCAGAATTCGTCCCATCCCTTCGTTTTCTTCGTCATCATCATCCTCACGCGTGTCATACAAAAGGAAATTTTCACCCGTATGTGTTTCCCATATAACTCTGGTACTTCTTCCAAATCTTCGATGTCGACAGGGTTCGTTGGCATATTTTGTCTTCTTCTTCGCGAAATTAATTTTGCCATATTTGGCCTGTCAGGTAGATGAGCCAGAACAGCAGCTGGCACGCCGTCCAATTCTTCGCGCAACACTTGAATAGGAGGGGCTTCGGGGTGTTCCACCGCTTTTCTCTTCACGCGATATTTTAATTTGATGGCTTCGACGGCATCATAGTCTGGAGCGTGGTTGTGGGTGGCATCCAAGTTTTCTCCACCTTTTATGACGTCCACCGCCTGTCCTTGCGTCAACTGCAACCTCGTTACCGCCGTGGCATTACACAGTTTGCAGTTCCAAAAGACTCTTCTATTTTTTGTCAGGCGTTTACTATACAAAAATCCGCTCATGTGTAAAACATGGCTTAAGTTAGTTTGAATCAGTTCAACGGTCATTTTTACAGACGCAAATTTGGACACACGCACTGAAATATTGACACTTTCTAGAGGTTTTGTTTGCCTGACAAATGACGGTTGGCATGGGAACTTCACGGTTAACATTGGAAAATTACAAAAATTAGGAATATTAGGAAAAAAAAATTAGGAAAATTGTTAAATTAGGAAAATAATAAGTTAGGGAAAAAAATCATTAGGAAAATAATATTAGGAAAACTGTACCCCAATCGAAAATACAGCTAAATGATACTAATACAGCCTTTAAAATTGGTATTGACTTCAAATACTACGACAAAATAACTGAAACAAACAATTGGCCGGAAGGAGCAATCTTTGGTAGATATATTTTTAGACGGGCCAGCTCAAAATCAAACAAAACCTAACAAAACAATACATCCTAAGAAATCGTTGTTAAATATATATTTCACAAATATTCAGAGCATACCTACGAAATAATACAAATAACGACATGAATGATGTGTTCGACGTAATTTGCTTGTGCGACCATTGGTTGCGGGAAGAAGAAATCCAGTACTTAGGTCTAGGAAGCTTCACATCCGGATCGTACTTCGCCAGGAAGGAATATATACATGGAGGTGTCCTGCAACTATTTAAACACAATATCGTGTTTAAAAACCACCAATGTACACACACACTTTGTCTCGTGAAAAGGACTGCGAGCTGTCCACTTCATTTCTGCCACAACATAACTTAATTTTAATTACTGTGTATCGTTCGCCATCTGGTAATTTTAATAATTTTATTTTAATTATAGGAAATCTATTGGATAGCTTAATAACCGGGAAACATATTATCCTCGTAGGCGATTTTAATGTTAAAATTCATAGCGACGATTCCCGAGCAACCCACCTCTGTGATGTTTTATCCTCATATGGTTTGTCATCTACAATCTCCTTCAATACAAGGGAAAGTAACTGTTTAGATAATGTGTTTTCGAACTTAAATGAATTAACTATTGATCCTTTTGACTGTGGATTAACTGATCACATAGGTTTTCATATTAAACTCAACACTAAAGTGATTCCGAATGAAGTGAAAGTTACATCTGCCGACCGATAACAGAGGGAGGGAAAATAAAGTTATACAATCTTCTCGATACGACTGACTTCAATTTTATTAACTTTAAAAATACCTCAAATGATATTAAATTTGATAAATCTATATCTATCATCAATAATTATATTATTGACTGCTTCCCTGAAAAAAAAAATCACATATTCCAATACTAATAAAATAATTTGGTTTAACAATTCTTTAAAGCAAATGAGAGAAACACTTGCGCTAATGAAAGAAGCAAGCAATCGGTTACCAAACCTAAAACAGAACTATATGAAGTACAAAAAACAATATAGCCTTGCTCTAAAAAATGCCAAGATAAGTGCGAACGAGACCTATATCAACAAATCCAATAATAGTCCGAAAGCATTATGGTCTTTAATTCAAACTAAGAAAACGAAATGTGATAGTAACTGTTATATTACACCTAACAATTTTAACTTGTTTTTTAGCTCAATTGCAGGTAAATTAGTAAATAATTTGCCTGAACCAGATACTGATCCCATTAATTTCTTACACGAATTCCCTGAAATTATTAATACATACCTCAAAATCGAGAAAGTCAGCCCGAAGAGATAAGAAATGTGATAACAACCTTAAAGAGTTCGCAAGCACGTGATATTTATGGTATATCGGCAAGGTTATTAAAATATATTACTGATTGTGACAGTCACATTTTGCGTTTTAGCGCTTTTTAGTTTAAATTATACATTCGTGCTGTTGCGTACGCCAATGCCCTGGTTCGGGTTAATTCGGAAGGGGTACGTTTTTGCTTATTTTTCGAACGCGATTTTACGTTGTGCTGTTGAAGGCGGAGGAGCGATTGTGCATCTGACTAGTTGTTAAAGTGCCTCAATGTTTTTATCGCGAGTTCTTCTCAGCCAGCAAAACTAGTGGGGCCGCACAAGTTCAAAGGTAGCGTGACTTTCTTATTCTCGTAACAACCCCCTAACTTGTGGTCGTGTTCATTTTTTGTAGGCCCCTTTTCGTCTTCCGATTACCGTAGCGTAACCGGCGTCAGTTCCGTTATTCTTCCGATTTGAGTTGAGGTGGTAGCTACCCAAATCCCACACTCAACCCAACATATTTTCATAATCCAGTGCTGCGATTTCGTTGGAGTCGTTGCTGCATCCCACGCGTCAGGAATGGCGCGGATTCATTGATGAGATTCTGAGTAAGGTGCGCGAGCGCAGTAGAGAACGCGGACGGGGCTGCGCGCACCGGCGCACTTGCGTGACGTGGGACTGGAGGTGGTGGAGCGCTGACCAGCGACCAGATGAGCTGTTCGCGGACGTTGACGCGGAATTAAGGCCAGATATGCTTTTTGTTATTGTGCTGTTTTTTTGGTGATTTAGATTTAGAGTTTCAAAGTATATGAGAGCTACCGTTTTTTGACGGATTGTTTCTGTGATATTTTTACATTAGTGTTCATATTTATGTGGAGATTATTTAGGAGGTTTTAAGGAATGTTTGTTTAAACCTGCTAGCAATAATTTTTGATTCATGTTGAATATTGTGAACCGCGTCTATTTCGGTAAAGTCGCGATTAACGTATGCTTATCCGATCTATCCTGACTTACGTACAATGGCCATTGCGACCCCCGTCGGATATATTTATTTACGTGCGCTCTATTTTCAACTGCTTGAGAGTTTTTTGTGAATTCGAAATAGTCGCGCGGGTATTATTTGTTGTTCTTAATTTATATTAAATTTCCATATTGCTTCACATTTACCATTTAAATTAATTAATCACAAATCTATTATTTGTTTTTTTCAACCGTCAACACTATTATCTTACATTGAAATCAAGAACTTTAATTAAATATCTTTTCTTAGTAATTGTTACATTATTTACACAACATCCGGGTTTTGTAATTCTCCCTCGCATAAATCCCTCGATGGGCAAATAAATAAAGATACTTGGCGCCCCAAATAAATTGAACTGCCCTCACCCACTAGCTAGTTTTACATCCGAGGATTTCTTTTGCAACTTAAAATAAACTAAGTAAATAATTAACAAAGTGAAGCAGATGCGTTATATGATGTAATATTACTGCCCCTCACAAAATTGATTAATTTATGTATAGAGTTTGACACATTCCCAAACTGTCTTGAAGTTGGATGCATTATTCCTATTTTCAAACAGGGCATTGTGCCGGATGTACCGACCTATCTCGCTTTTACCAATAATATCGAAGGTCTTAGAAAAAATCATGTTTAGACAAATCATTGCATTTTGTGAGGAGCAGAATATTCTGCATTGTGGTCAGTTCGGCTTCCGCAAGAGACTTTCAACTAGCGACGCAGTCAATGCCTTAGTAGAAGAAATTCTAGAGGGATTTAACTCTAGATCATACAGTCTGGCATCTTTCTTTGACCTTAGTAAAGCATTTAACTGCGTGCCTCATGATATCCTTTTGCAGAAGCTCTACTACTACAATTTCCATCCATCAACATGTCGACTCATAAACTCGTATTTGCTAAATAGACAACAACGTGTGCTCTTTAACGGATGTCTATCCTCAGGGTCAAATACTACATACGGTGTACCTCAGGGATCAATTATTGGACCATTGCTCTTCCTGATCTTTATTAATGATTTACCTTTGAGAATCAAAAACGCCAAAATCTTATTATATGCCGATGATACTACGTATATAAATACCTCAAAAGACGCTCAGACCGCCATAACAACTACTGACCATGATAATGAGTCTATACTAAAGTGGTTTAGCTCAAACAAATTAACCGTTAACAATAGCAAGACGGTAAAAGTCATGTTCACCCTAAAACCTGGGAACTTGTTATTAACTCCGGCAAAGTTTATGGGCGTATCGCTCGACTCAAAGCTGGATTGGCATTCTCACGGCGACTATATCTCGGGGAAACTATGTCAAATAGTTTTTCTGCTGAGAAGCCTTTCAAACTCACTACCTCAGAGGGCGGTAAAGACGGCATATTTCTCATTATTTCATTTCAGTAACTTGGGGGCACTCCACCATAACAACTCGCCTATTTGGTCTCCAACGAAGAGCAATCCGGGTTGTAGCGAATTTAGGGTATCGAGATGATTGTAAGGACTCATTTAGAGATCTAAAAATTCCCACACTACCTTCTATGTATGTCCTGGAATGTTTGAAATATGTTCGAAGGCACATTATCCTGTACAAAACACACGATGACATACACACTCATGAGACTCGTTCAAAACACTTGATCTATCCGTCACATCAAAGGATTTCTAAATGTAGAAACGGTGCCAATTACTATGGGCCTAAATTATTTAACTATCTTCCCGCTAAAATAAAATCATATAGCGAAGTTAAGTTTAATAAAATAATCAAAAAGTATCAGCAAGATAAAGCATTTTACAGCATTGAAGAGTGTATATCCAATAGATTTCTTGATTTTAATGTCTAATTTTAATTATATGTATGCTTTTGTTTTTATCTATTTAATTATTTTTTTTATAAATTTTAACTATTCATGACTTTTATTATTACTATTGTATTGTTTTTTTTCAATCATTTTACGCCAACAATTTTTTTAACATGTTTTGCTTCGTTACTTGTTTTATTTTATTTATTTATTTATTTATCTATTTATTTTACTTCTTAATCTTTCAAAATTGTATGTTTAGCGCCCAACACACCTAATGTTATATGACATATGTAAACTACTGTTTTAACATGAATAAAGTATGATATGATATGATATTTGTGTGTTTCTGAACTTCACTTCAAATCAGTGTTTTGTACGCGTGGCGCATGAAGTAAAATTTCGAGTTTAGAAAAGCCCTAAAATTTGTCTCGGGTCGCTGCGCGACCCTCGACAAATTTTCACGGGGCTTTTCTAAACTCGAAATTTTACTTCATGCTTAGCCTGGGAGTGGAAACACCCGTTCAAAACTTCAAATTAAACTCTATTATAAAATCGACGAACGCCTGAAAATTACGTAAATAAAAAAATCACTAAATATCATTAAAACCGGGAAAGTCAGAGAAAAGTCATGGAATTATATTCAAATTGGCCAAAACACTAACAAAAAAGCCATATGATATTATTAAATTTGTCAAAATCAGCAGGCAAATTACAAAACACATAAAAATTTATAAAATTAACTTAAATATTGACAAAAACAACGAAACTAATTTAACAAAATAGGGGTTTCCCACACAAGAAAGGTATATATATAGGAAAAAAATTAGGGAAATGTCGGAAAAATTAAACATTTCAGATTGTGGCTACCATGTCAGTTATACTTCAAATAATATTAAACAATATTTTAAAAACTAGATTGTTATCTTTAAAAACATTTAATGTTCTTATCAAAGCATTCAGTTTGAAGTTTTGAACGTGTGTTTCCACTCCGAGACTAAGCATGAAGTAAAATTTCAAGTTTAGAAAAGCCCCATGAAAATTTGTCGAGGGTCGCGCAGCGACCCAAGACAAATTTTCTGGGCTTTTCTAAACTCGAAATTTTACTTCATGCGCCACGCGTATAAAACAGTGATTTAACGAAAAATTTGAAAACACACAAAAGACATTTTTCATGTTAATCCACACAATTAATTCGAATTATTTTTGACGATTCAAATCCTTTTGTAAGTATTCGAATCCTTTTATGAATATTCGAATCCTTTTATAAATATTCGAATCCTTTTATAAATATTCGAATCCTTTTATAAAGATTTGAATCACCCACATTAGGATTCGAATAAGAATCCTCTTAAAAAAATGTAACGAATCCGGATCACGAATTCAGTTGAGTCCCCTGTGGCTTAAACCTTCATGCCAGAAGAAGCAATATGACTTGTTATTTTCAATTTCTGTTGCCTGCAAGACTTATATGTATATAATATCTTTATTCACAGAATACACAGTACAACAAATAGAATGCATAATAAGTATATACAAGAACAAATATTTAATTCTGCGAATTGGCTATCGACCCTGGGGTCTTTCAGCCTGACTTTTTTGATATCGGAATGATAATATTTTAATTATTTCAGTCTTTTTATGTCATTGTTTTGGTAAGTCGTCATTGTTACTGTCATTGTCAACGTGCACAGATGATATGAATTCATAAATTGTGTATAGTGGGTGTTTAACTTTAGGAATTTTATTCGGGTTACGAGGAAAACATAGGAGGTTAATAATGTCCAAGAAGTCGGGATTAGAGGCAAATTTATGTGATAATTTTTGGATACACTCTTCAATTGGGATTATTTTGGTTTGATCGTAAAGAAGCGTATTGGATGGATTATAAAGAGGATTAACCCCCTTAATCTGATTTTTGTAAGTACTCTGAGGGCTGATCGTTCTGCTACTTGGAGGTTTTTTAAAACAATGGGTGTGGGATTTTGGAAAAGGATAGAAGCGTATTCCAGCAGGGGTCGGCAGATCGATTTGTATATATGGACAGCTGTGTCAGTAGAAATACCTAGTTGCTTGTACGTTAGTGATGCCGTGCCCTGCTTTTAACTTTTACTTTTATGATTTGGGAATGAGGTTTAAATGTAAGTCTTGGATCTATACACCTAAGTATTTAAAGGTGGGAAATGGAGCTATTAGATCATTATTTAATTGAATTCTAAATTTGGAGTTATTAGGGCGGTGAAATGGAATTAGGAATTGTGATTTGTTAGGATTTATGGAAATTCTCTATTTTGCAAACCATAGTTCAATTCTGTCTATCAAACCCTGCAGAGTACGTAAAGCTTTGGGGAGAGTGGGCCCGTGTGATATTAGGGCTGTATCATCAGCATACAGGAGAGGATATGAGAATTTGTCAATGTAATTTGGATTAGGGTTGTAAATGTCATGTACGAAAATGTTGTAAAGGAGCGGAGATAGGGGAGAACCTTGGGGCAGGCCTTGTTGTGGAATAAATTACTTAGAAAAAGTTGTGCGGATTTTGATCTGCAGGGATCTGTTTAATAGGAAGTTATCAAGTAGGTGGATGAAATGTAAGGGGATATTTAAGGAGTAACATTTATACAACAGTCCCCGATGCCATACAGAATCAAACGCTTTTTGTATGTCTAGAAAAACAATGGCGGATTTTTGACTATTGAGGTGTGTTGTCTGGCAGTTAGAGGTTAGGATGGGTAACGGAAGGTTGGTGGAACGATGTTTAATGAAACCAAATTGGTATGGAGGTATTGAGTCAGAAATGTGTTTTAGGAGTTTGGTTTTGATGATAGACTCAAACAACTTACCTAGGACTAGAAGTAAGGTTATAGGACGATAGTTGTTCACGGATAAAGGGTCATTGTTTGGTTTAGGTATGCAAGTAATTATACCCTGCTTCCATTGAACTGGGAAATTTTGAGAGGAATATATATAATTAAATATTGAGAGGATGTATTGGTGTATATTATCCGGTAAGGACTTGAGGATGCATCTAGGGACGTTATCGTGACCGGGGGCAGTGTTTTTGCCTTTATGTAATATTTCATAGTATTCTTCCTCATTTATGTCATCATTAGGAGTGCGAGGAAGGGAGTTGTTCTTAAAGGATTCATATCAGGAATTTACTGAATTAAAAATGTTATTGTCGTATGTGTCGTTATCTGGATAGTGTACGTTTGTTTAAAATATTCGGCAAAAATGTCTGAAATTTGTTTGTCTTCTGTTACTATTGTCTGTGTAGTTGGATCTTTAATTTTATTTATCTTGCGATCTTGCGATATTTCGACAGTTTCTTTATTTCTTCCCAGTATGTTTTGCCCTGCATAGCGTTGATATTATCGCATGCTGTTATCCACAAATCTGTTTTGTATTCTTTAATCAGATTGTGTATGTCCTTATTAAGTTTGTTAAATTTTTGTTTTAGTGAAATGTCGTCTGTCCGTCGTATGTCTCTGTATAATTGACGTTTGTATTTAATTAGTTGTAAAATGAATTTAGGGAGAGGATATTTGTAGGGTTTTCTGGAGTATGTAGGGGTGTGTTTTTTGATCGATTCGGAAAGTATATTAAGAAACTCAGTTATAGTATTTGAATTTATTGTCTGGTTAGTTGATATAAAGTCGGTCATGTCTTGTGTCACTTTAACTATGTCACAGTCTTTATATTCAAAGGTTATTTTCGGAAGGGTAGGAATATAAGGATTTTTATTGATTGAAAAAGGAATAGACAAGTGATCTGAACATAGATCAAGGTTACATTATTTATGAGGTGTTGGATATTGCTCGTGCAAAGGAAAATATCAGGGGTTGTGGATTAATTTTGGGACATAATGAATGTGGGTGGGGTGTGTATACGAATAAAGTTGGAATTTGACATAAAGGAGGAGAGCTGTCTTGATTTGGTCTTATTTATGTTAAAATCACCAATCACAATAACGTGGTCATATAAGGAAGCTTTTGTGAGAATGGTGTCTTCTATCGAGGAAGTGTGATGGATATAAACTAGGAATATATGAAGTGTAAATGACGGGAGGTATATGGCGCAGTGCAAACATTCATTCATAATGTGATTGATTTTTGGAGGATTGGCTTTCCGGAGTTTAATTTCTGGTCTTGCTGCTAGTATAGAACCACCACGTCGATTTAGGTTAGGATAGATGCGGGTATTTGGATAAAGGACCAATTGTTAAAAAAAAACGGTTTGTCTGTTTTTGTTTCTACCATGATGGTAGAAACAAAAACAGACAAACCGTTTTTTGTTTATATACAGGGTCGCTACAAAGTATGGAAACACGGCTCTCACGTGAAAACGGCTAAAAACAGAACCACCAAAATTGGGATTTCTAAATGGGATATTTTCTTGAACAATTTGGCGTGAAAAAATCAAAAATGATTCTCAGGATTTTCACATACGGACGCCATCTTGAATTTTTTTAAATGGAATTCGATTTTTTTTATTTTACAACTTTTATAGACCTTATAATTCTGATTACAACCATATACCTTTTTTTAAAAATATTTGTCTTTTCATCGATAAACCGGACTTTGAAAAGTATGGAAACAGCCAAACGAGTACTTTTTCTAAATGCTGCAATACCACAAATGCATGTTCTATTTTTGATCAAAACTTAAAAAAATATTAAACAGTCAAATGAAAAAATAAAATATTAAACAATAAATGATTTTTTATTTTACAATATATGTTCAAAGTGCTCTCCATTAACTTCTTAGCAGTAATGAATACGCTGGACAAAGTGTTGTAATGAACTAGTTAAAATATTAGGACGAATATTTGCAATTTCGGTTCTTATGCGTTCTTCTAATTCTTGTATATTGTGTGGCCTGTTGTTATAAACTCGATTTTTCAAATGTCCCCACAGGAAAAAATCAAGTGGAGTTAAATCGGGCGACCTAGCAGGCCATTCAATTGTTCCTCTCCTGCCTATCCATTTGCCGGAAAAAGTTACGTCTAAATATTCACGTACTATTAGTCCGAAATGAGCTGGTGCTCCGTCTTGCTGAAACCATATGTTTTCAGCTGGATTAGCCTGAGTTTCATAATTTGGGAATATTTGTCTAAGTCTGGGAACAACCAGTTCTTGCAAAAGCTGTAAATATGTTTCAGATGTCAAATTGCCATTAATAACAAAAGGGCCGATAATATGCTGCCCAATTATACCACACCAAACATTAATTTTTTGTGGACGCTGCGTATGAATCTGCTCCATCCAATGTGGATTTTTGTTTGACCAGTATCTACAGTTATGGCGGTTAACTTGTCCATTTAAGCAGAAAGTTGATTCATCGGAAAAGAGCACACGGTTAATAAAATTGGCGTCCTGGTTTATCCTATTCGTCATTGTTTCGCAAAATTCAATTCTGCGATCAAAGTCATCTTCATTCAATTCTTGTAGCAGCTGAATTTTGTAGGGATGATACTTTTCAATTTTCATTATTTTTTGAACTGATCTCCTGCTCATGTTGTTATTGAAAGCCAATTGCTGAACCGAAGTTTTTGGATTTTCAACTACATCTATCATAAGATTAAATGAATTTTCTTCATTTGTAACAGTTTTTGGTCGTCCAACTTTTGGACGATTTTTAACAGTTCCAGTTTCATTAAACCTATTCCATGTTTTAAATGCAACTGACCTGGAAATAGGTGCTCGATCTGGATGATGTACGTTGAAAAGATTAGCAGCTTCGGCAAAGCTTCGTTTTCTATCCCCACACCCAATCATCATGAGAATCTCTATGCGATCCGTTTCACTCAAATGTGGCATTTTTGCAACAACCAGTTACTTACTAATGTTTTTTACAAGTTTGACAGGCTAATGAAAACTGTTTTCAAAGGCAACTATTTTTTTAAGTTGAAATTGTTAATTTTTATTTTTAAGTTTCGACCAAAAATAGAATATTTACAAAACAAATGAATATGAAAAAATAAAAAATGCAAGTTGAAGGCCTTAACGTACTGTTACCGGCGTTTTATCGAAAACGTCGTAACTTGATTATATTTCATTCTCATTCGCGAAAACATCGGACTCCAATTGTTTTGCTCATTTTCATTTCATCATAATCATTTTAATTCCAAATGACTCAAGTTCGTAACCATTCATTCGATGTTCTTTTGTATATATTTATTCTCTGTAAATATTTACTTTTGTACATTTTGCGCCGAACGAACGTGACCGAAACAATAGCAACTTTCGAACAACCCCCATCATAAACCGCGCGGCCAGCATCGGCGAACTTTACAACCCCGAGGACGGCGGCCGTTGTAAAGACCCCGAACCCCGAGGACACGCGCAATAAATATTATTGCGCCTAGGGCCACGCTGCGCGGTTTACGACACCCCAAGACAATGGGTAACTCGGAACCCGCGGAAATCCGAAAACCCCTAGGAAACAAAGAAGGGCCCGCACATCTGCTACACAGGCATCATCGAACACCGGAGCGGTCAAAAACCAGGGGCCCAAAACTTTTCTGCCCTTAGGTAGTTGCCGACTCCACCCTCTGCTTCCTCCACCACCGTTTCTTCGTCATCATCCTCACCCCCAAGAAAAGTGGCGGGGATGAAAATAGCGGTGGTCGAGGAAAGAGGAAATCAGAGAGGGCAGCTGGTTTTCGAGCAGCAGTCAAATCAGTCAGTTTCGAATCACCAAACGGTAGAGTTTTAATTATCGCGAGTTAGTGAGTTAGTCCAGGACTTCATTTCCTCAGTGTCGCGAATCATTCAGTACATATCGTAAGTCGTCGCGTCACATCGTAATTATCAGTCACGATCATTCATTTCATTTATTAACAATAACTTCATATCACGTATTGTACATTCTTTGTTATTTTTGTTGTCGTTGTGTTATTAATAAATATTATATAATTGTTTTTGGGAAAATCAGTAAATTCATTTTTAAATTCATTTCTAAAAACTCGACCAAACCTTTTTTTATTAATAACAAAAGTGCGTGCAGCTCAAAGAAGCCAATAGCTAAGTCTATTTATTATATTTTTATGCGTATTCGAACCCTGAGCTATCGGAGTGTTACGGCGGAACGTCTTGAACGTGCATACTCATGCTCTTTAATTTAAATAAAAGCACAAATAATACAAGACGCTCGGACCCTCCGATAACAGTACTCTAAACCTTTGCAAAATTTCAAGACATTCCGATAAACCGTTCTCAAAATATTTCGCTGTTTCCATACTTTTCAAAGTCCGGTTTATCGATGGAAAGACAAGTATTTTTTAAAAAAAAGGTATATGGTTGTAATCAGAACAAAGGTCTATAAAAGTTGTAAAATAAAAAAAATCGAATTCCATTTAAAAAAATTCAAGATGGCGTCCGTATGTGAAAATCCTGAAAATCATTTTTGATTTTTTCACGCCGAATTGTTCAAGAAAATATCCCATTTAGAAATCCCAATTTTGGTGGTTCTGTTTTTAGCCGTTTTCACGTGAGAGCCGTGTTTCCATACTTTGTAGCGACCCTGTATATATAGGGTGGTAAGATAATGGGATAGGAGATGAGATTTTGAGGATAAGGAATTTATATTTGTGTATAGGATATTTAAGTTATGCATTGCTGGATATATGTGTATATCCTGTATGGATACCTGAAACAGGAACTACAGGTGGGATTTCGTTGGGAGAGTCGAGATCAAACATTACAATGTACATTTTGTTTCCTGAAAAAATGTATATGTGTATCTATACGAAATGAATCGATGAAGCGTGATCTTAGTTTATTTATGAGTGATTCTCTGTCAATTGTCGTCGGTGAGTTTATCTTTGTCGTGTATACGTAAATTATGAAATCATGAAATATGATGGGGGTATGGATGCGTGAGTTTTTTGTCAAGTTCTTGTCTATGTCAGCGGTTTTTTTAATTCTGATTTATTATCTTGACGTTCGAAATTCCTTGGATTGGTGCTCGTAGACGATTTGGACATTTTGTGGACCAAGCTCCATGATCGGTTTCTCCGCAAGATCTGCACTTAATGGGCAAGGTGATGTTGCATTCTGATGTGGGATGAGACTCGGAACATTTCGAACATGTAATAATTTCCTTACAACTTGTCGTGACATGGTCATATTTGTTACACCTTTCACGCGGCACTGGAATTGGTATCGGTGGCTTACTCTCGATCACCGGGTATATTTTGCACATGAATTTGAATTTATCTTGTAATAATTTGGTGAATGCTTCATGCGAGGAGGTGATTACTCTGATCATGTGTGTTTTGTAGTTGTCTTTTTTCGCGATGATGCGTTTACAGTAGCGGTGTGTAATTCCTTGCGCGTTTAATTGATTGCTAATTGTAGTGTCTTCAATCTCCAGTTCTACGCTCTTTATTATACGCGGACGCGCTGCGCTGGGCTGAGTTATTGTTTCGTGCGACCGGAGACAATGAGTGGAATTCATGAATGATTTTTTGTGTGTGGAGAGTGTTCAGTTGTTTTTCTATTGTCTGCGTTTCCAAATTTGATTTTAGAATAAAACCTCTTTGGGTCTTGATGATAAGAGCGTTGTTATCATAATTGTGTTTACACCAAAGGCTCTAGCCGGGTAAGGGGGTCCTCCGGCCCCCGACTGCGATTCGCCTGAGATTTTGTCCACCTATTTGAATGTAAAAAAGATTATTATCTACCGAGTATCAGCCTGAAAAACCAATATCACAAATATTTATTGCGAAAAAACCGTTTTTTTCACGTTTAAATTAAACATTCTCATAAAATAATTTTTTGTCGGAATTCATTGTGTCTGGTGGCAACTTTTTATTAATGAATGCATTAAATACATTCAAAATTTGATGTTTACGTGATTTCCGATGTACAAGTGGAGTACTAACTTGAGTGAAATCGATTTTTTCTTGAAAAAATGGGTACGAAAAATGTGTTTTTTCATCTTTATTCACCTAATTTTTGGACTTCCTGAACGAATATAAAAAAGGGTTACTCATGAAATGTGCAGAATTTCATAAGCTTTCGAGTCCTGGAAACCGCAATCTTGTATGACTTGATGTACGACCTGGCGGGCCTATTTTGTAATCGTACTTTTTGTCAAATTTTTCGTATTTTCCGTATTATAAATGTTATTGTACTTCAGTTTATTTCTAGAACTTTCATATTGTTGAAATTAATGTAAATCAATAGAATAATGATTCAATAAAATTACAATGATTATTTTGATTCATTAAAAAATGTAATCATCAATTTACACAACAATAATTAGTCATATAATGATAACACCAATTTCAAATTCAAATTACCCTACGCTGCGCGCTTAACCAGTAAGTATTGCTTAATTCAAACGCGTTTTGGTGCCTAATTTAAGCAGTTGCCTAATTCGAAGTTGCTTATTTCAAGCTTCGAGTGTATATTTGAACATATTGGCAGGTTTTCTATTTTTATCCCCTCAAACTTCCGCGCTAATTGCACCAGTGCGATTATAATTGTTCAAATACTTGAGTGCGGTCCGCTCTGCTTACCGACCGAGTGGTAACTCCCTAGCACTAGTCAACAGAGGGCGACACAATCACGCTGCGCGTTGCCCGCGTTCGCGCACAACCGCCTCCCATACACACTTTGTTTGGTTTCGTGCAGCACACGCCAATGAACCTTTTCTCAACAGATATTTATGACCGTCAAGGTGAGTAATTATTTGTTTTATTGTAAAAGGCTGTGGATTATAAAAAGGAATAAAGTAAAGGATTGTGGAAGTGTTCCATTCCAGTTGGACCAAAAGCCGACGTGCTACAGTGGATTGGCCGGAACCACAACCAGGCACCGCCGGTGATACTGGACCAGGGCTTCAAGCACGGGGGGAACAACGCGGCCAAGACGACGTCTTGTCTCGACCCTCCCGGGCCAGGACGACGACTCGTTCATCTCCAGCTTCGAGAACGGCCTGCTGACCTGGTACAACGGCAACGTGCTGGAGTCCCAGGAGTTCGACCCCTCGGAGAAGTGCCTGAAGGTCCTGGTCACCGGCAAGCACATGCAGTCCATCCTCGACGTGAGTAATTAAAATATCTATTATTAAGTTGTTTTCGATATACTTACGTAAATGTCGTAATAGTTGGAATTTCAATAGTTGGAAATTAAATTATAACCTAAAATACGTTAATTTATTCTTTCATTAAACATGAGTTTTTGTATAAATAATTTTATTCTATAATTGTTGCAGGTTTGAAATGTCAGACAAACAGGTTCGGGATGGTCGAAGATGTATACGATGCAATGTTCTTCTTCGTGCTACAGTTGGTCAAAGAAAAGTAATTGGCACAGTCGAGGAAGTCGAATTTTTCTCTCGATTGTTGAAGCAAGCTGTTTCATAATATGATCAGCTATGTTCGAAGTGCCGGTTATGGACCACTAGGCCATCGACACGATCATCAGTTGACTCCGGGAATGATCTACAACAGAGTGCAGATGACAATTCTCTCAGCACGGCGCCACCGGCAGAACCCCTATCATCGCAGTCGACTACTACCACAGATACACCTGATTCAATGTCTTCGCTCAACGATCCAAGTTTTGTTGCATCTTTAGAAGAGGTTCCAGAGGAAACGGTTGAAATGCTAATCGACAGAACCGCTACCTCCCACAGACGCTGCTGCGTTTGTCTTCAAAGTGGTCGTCAGATGAAAGTCGTCCCACTTGACGCTCGTGTTCAAGTTTTTGTTAAAAAGCGTATTTTTATACCAAAAGGTAACAGATGTTGCGAAGAACACATGATCAAAACCCGTTTTTATGAAGACGAAATTGACAAAATTGCGACCTATTCCAATGTATCACACATCGAGAAATCTGAATTGTTGCAGTTTCTTAACCAGATGTCCAATAATTGTAACAGTACTATGCACGAGCAGATTGGACAGTTTTCCCTTTCAGACGAACGTTTGCGTGCATTCACCGGGTTAGACTGGAATCAAGTTCAGGAATTGCAACAAAAGTTGACTTCCATGAGGAATACGGGAAACAGATCTTCTTTGCAAGCCTTAATTGTGTTTTTGTTTAAGCTAAAAACCGGAAACTCGAATGATGTGTTAGCTTCAATTTTGGGTTTGAAAAGTGTTCAGAGTGTATCGCATTTCTGCGAATCTGTTAGGGATTCATTCGAGAAAGATGTTTTACCGCGCGAGTTTGGTGTTGATTCATGTAGCAGAGAAGATCTTATTGCGAACCATACATCCTCCTATGTAAAAAGTTTGCATAATTTGGAAAACAGATTAGTGCTTATAATGGACGGTACTTACATCAGACACGAGAAGAGCGCAAATAATCACTATCAGAGAATTTCGTATTCCGGGCAGAAAAAGGTTCCTTTATGCAAACCTTTTACGATTTGCGCTACTGACGGGTATGTTGTGGAAATTGGTGGTCCTTATTTAGGGACTCAAAACGATGCTTATATACTGAAGGATATGTTGTCAGATCCTAACGGAATAAGGAAACTTTTGAAGAAAGGCGACGTTTTTATACTAGATCGGGGATTCAGGGACATACATAAACAGCTTGAAGATGATGGTTTCATTGTCCTCATGCCAGCGTTAAAAGGCAAGAGGAATCAGCTGACGGCCAAAGAGTCAAACGATTCCCGTCTTGTAACAAAATTAAGATGGGTTGTGGAAGCCGTTCACGGCATTATTGGCAAAAAGTTTAAATTACTACACCACCAATTAGATAACAAACTCTTGCCTGTTGTCGGAACATACGTTAAAATAGCTTGTTTTATCAATAACTTGTACGGGAAACGGTTAAATTCAGATGTTGGGTTGGAGGATGATATTGTAAGGTATATCAATGCGAGAAAAGATTTCGAAAATACACTTACGGAAGAGGTTGCGAGCTGGGGAAGAAAGCGTTCAATTTTTAAAGAAATCAGTTCTTCTGATATCTTAGATTTCCCCGAATTAACCGAAGAAGAATTAATTATTTTCTTCACGGGGACATATCAACTAGCACAGTCGGTCTCCTATCTGGCTGAAATGATGGGGGATAACGATGAGATTCACCTTAGCTATTATAAACCGAGACAAAATGTGCTAAAAATTATCATCCAATCACGTCACATCAATCGAAAACAGTACAAAGTATTCATTGAATATGACCCGGATTTATTTGGGGTTGACAGTATTCGACAATACACATGCGACTGTGCAAATGGATTGCGAACCATTGGTTGCTGTTCGCATGTTGCGACTGTGATTTACTATTTATCTCATGCAAGGTACCTATCGCGCATAGTTAGGCCCGCTGCGATTTTATCAAAGATTTTCAATCGAAACAATATTGATCCTGTGATTAACGATGACAGCGACGACGATTAGAATAAGGCTAATTAGTAGGTACATGTATACAAACCATTCTCGACAAAAAATGTAAAATGCGCTAGTAATAAACATTCAGCTAATTATACAATAAGGTTCCATCATTTATCTATCAAGTTACTTTAATTTTAACAACATGAAAGTTCTAGAAATAAACTGAAGTAAAATAACATTTTATAATACGGAAAATATGAAAAATTTTACAAAAAGTACGATTACAAAATAGGCTCGCCAGGTCGTACATCAAATCATACAAGGTTGCGGTTTCCAGGACTCGAAAGCTTATGAAATTCTGCACATTTCATGAGTAACCCTTTTTTATATTCGTTCAGGAAGTCCAAAAATTAGGTGAATAAAGATGAAAAAACACATTTTTCGTACCCATTTTTTCAAGAAAAAATCGACTTCACTCAAGTTAGTACTCCACTTGTACATCGGAAATCACGTAAACATCAAATTTTGAATGTATTTAATGCATTCATTAATAAAAAGTTGCCACCAGACACAATGAATTCCGACAAAAAATTATTTTATGAGAATGTTTAATTTAAACGTGAAAAAAACGGTTTTTTCGCAATAACTATTTGTGATATTGGTTTTTCAGGCTGATACTCGGTAGATAATAATCTTTTTTACATTCAAATAGGTGGACAAAATCTCAGGCGAATCGCAGTCGGGGGCCGGAGGACCCCCTTACCCGGCTAGAGCCTTTGTGCAAACTGTAAACGTGATAAGTCTTGAGTGGTGGTGAATAAGAATGTGTTTTTATATTCCTGTTGTGTGTTGTGTTTTTGTAAGCTTGCCGTGTTGGTGATTTGAGGTTGTGTGTCTTAAGTGTGTGATATGTGAGCCGTTGTAATGTTTTTATTTGTTGGTTGTGTTTGTGATTAGGGTTTTTGACTTGTAGAGGGTTGGGGTTGAAAGTGTTTGAGGGCAGATATTAGCACTTTATTTGTCGTTTTAGGTAGATTATATGTACCTGGAGTTAGACGTTTTTTGCTGCCATCTTCCCTATCGCTATTCTGGGTTTCCGTTTTTTACTAGACTGTACATCTGTGTACTCCCCACTGCTATCTTCTTCTTCCGCTTCCATAAATATGTCGTAGACACTTGATTGGTAAAATTAATCGTGTGCGCCAGAGAGTCCGTTCACGACGGAGTCTTGCACTCGTATGTCTGCAAGATTTATTTTGTAAAAAAAAATTACAAAAAAATTAAATAAAAATATAGGCAAAATAACTACGTATTCATAAAAATATAACTTAAGAGGATTATCGCAGTGTAACACGCCGATCGTGTTGGAAAGACCCACATAGTTTAGAGTAGCTCATCCGATGCCAAATTTACAGGACAAGTGGGGCGAATACAGTCAGAGAGAAAAGCGGCAGTTCACTGTGCATTTGTGCATTGCTCCTTGGCATGAACGGATAGGGTCTCGCGTCGCGTGGAATAGACGAAAAAAAAGCGTATAAAAAAGACGGATCGAAGGAAAGTGTCGATTCGTATTATTTAGACACGCTGATAATACATACAAGCTATGTATTGTTTTCAATTCGTTAGAAAGCGATCCTGTGTTATTTTTCGGTATTTACAAAACCGATGATTCTTATTCTTGTCATTATAACTAATTATTTTTATTTTTAAGACTCCAGTTTCGACAGCTGAAAAAACTATGTGTTTTATTTTATTAAATTAGAGATTATTACTTAAAAATATAATAATAAAATAATTCATGTTCATAAGCTCCTATGAATATTTATATGCCGGATATACAGAGAGTTTTATGTAACACCGAACATTTTCATAACGATAATGTGTCTTTTAAGTATTCAGAAGCATACGTTGAACATTTGCCGATGCTAGGTTTATTAAAATAATTTAATTTATAGCTTTAAACGAGTGGTCTCCACTCCCAGGCTAAGCATGAAGTAAAATTTCGAGTTTAGAAAAGCCTGAAAATTTGGTTTGGTCGCGTAGCGCGGAGCGGCCAAACCAAATTTTCAGGCTTTTCTAAACTCGAAATTTTACTTCATGCGCCACCGGTACTAAACACTGATGCAATGGAAAGTTTATCGGTGTGTTTTAAACTTTGTAATTTGTCAGTGTTTTGTACCGGTGGCGCATGAAGTAAAATTTCGAGTTTAGAAAAGCCTGAACATTTGGTTTGGCCGCTCCGCGCTTCGCGCTACGCGACCAAACCAAATGTTCAGGCTTTTCTAAACTCGAAATTTTACTTCATGCTTAGTCTGGGAGTGGAACACACTCCTTTCAAGTTTCAAATTTTTTTTTTAACAAGTATCTAAAGATTTACGACATATACTGTGTAATTCTCACATGTATACTTGAAAGAAAAACTCCCTGTGTGTACAAGTTGAGGCATTAATTGCGATTGATTGGCTACAGTTTTTAATGGTCATAGAGGCAACCCAATTTACAATTAACTTAAAAAATAAAGGTGTCAAAATTGTATTGGATGAACATGTTCGGTGTTATATAAAACTCTCTGTATATGAAAAAAGCGGAACATAGGATTTTCAATGATATTTTTTATATAGGAATATTATCTTTGATAACTGCTATTGCCATGAAAATAATGTGTATTAATTTGGCCTCTGCCAAATTGCGTAAATACCCCAGATTTTAGGGAGAATTTCAATTTTTATTTTATCCAATATTCTAGTTTTTATGAATGCAACAAATAAAGAATAGATTGAAAAAAATTAAACGGACAGCTGCCCTGTTTTTTTTATAATTAGTACAGGGTTTACAAAATGATGATGTGTATAAATAGAGGATTTCAATAACATTCAATTACAATTCATTTATTCCTTATTTACTTACTATCAAAATATGATTCATCATAAATCAGCGAAATTTGAAATAAAATATATTGGGTTCGGTGCAATGTTGAGCAAGAAGCTTGTTATTTGAAATGCATTATAATAACTACCTTATTATTATTATAGTTCTATTTTTTCTAAAATAATTAACAATGAATATGCACGCAGTTAAACCCTACATTTTTGTAAACATTCGTCAAACATATATTACCTGTGCTCAGTAAAAAATAGTTGATTTGTAACATTAATCTACGACAACGTCATATTGGTGACGTTATTCTCACTATTCTTATAGTTTTGATATCATTGATTCGTTGATGAAGTCGCAGTTGGTTCAAATAGGTCCGATTGCTAGAAACTTTACAATTTACTTTAATAGTTTTACTGCGAGAAGTTTAATGGCATTTAACAACTGTTTTAACAACGAAAGATTTAAGACGAAATAATGATTTGAACAAGACTGATTGTTATTCGATTGCTTCTGCTTATTAATCAGCTTAAAACACTTTAAAAATAATTTAATAATACCGACACTGTCAAATAATTAGGAAAGCCAATATTAAAGGTATATTACACATCTTTATTTAAATTAGTGAAACATTTCGTGTTTTCTATATTAGTGAACATGCAGTATAAAAAAATACTTATTCCATTAGTAGTCAGAAACCATAAAAATAAAACACTAGTACAATAAAATATCGATTATAATTGTGGAAATATTAATTTTACGAGAATAAATGCTAACGACGCGAGCCGTTTTTGTTAACTATGATTGAGAAAAGAAAATAAAAACAAACGCGAAGCCGCGCAGCGTTCACCAGCCCCAGCTGCTCGCCCCTCCAATAATTGTGCAGATGAGTGTACAACGCGTTCAACTAAGAGAAGATCCGCAAGGCGGCGGTATTTTACAGTCTTATTTTTTTAAGATTTTGATTTTAACCTGACTCGGGCATGAGCTTTCGCATCCTTATGAAATGTTCACATTATATTCCTTATAGTATAAACTAGCAAGATATGGGAATATTTTTTTTTAATTTTGAAAAATATAACATTATTTTTTTCATACCTCTGAAAGCAAATTGTTTAAAAAAAAAGTACTTCGATATTTTACTAGATAATTGAGCTTAATATACGCTGTCAAAATTTAAACTTTCTAGGATCTTTAGTTTTTAAATAAACCTGACATTAAATTTCAGACCACTGTTATAATCCCCTTAAGCTGCTAATTGATTTTTTTATATCAACCTACGCACATACGCAACGGATAGATAGAAATATTACCACTAATGACATAAATATTCAATTTCACCACTTACCGTAAAATTGTAGCAATTTAGTCGACTTTTATAAAAAAAGAAAAGGCAGATGTTTTTTCAGTTGAAACAGGTAATAGAGCCTGCAGATCGTATATGGCTAACGTAACTTCTTTATATTTGGTTCCTTCTATATCTTTATCCTTTTCATCTCTCCTCCATTATTTATCTTGTAGATGTTCTTGATATTTATTTTTTAAGGCTTGCTTATCATTATTCACAGATTTTTTGTAGGATTTGCAAAGATCACATTGATTTTTTTATTTGCACAAAGAATCCTATATTGAATTCTGTATTTAATATTGTCGTATATTTATCATAGTTGGCGGCTGCTTTTGTGCAGAAGATCTTTCGCTTGAATAGCGCCGATGTAATTCAGCAATAGAAAGACCACCGTCTATAAATTCCCTTGTAGTGTCTTTTCGGATGTAATGTCTTTCAATCCTAGGAATAGAATTGATATAGTTCCGTACTGACTTCACTACCTCTTCGTCTATCTTTCTATGTTTATTGTGTTTTCCTCTTCTATCTTCCTCTACAATTCCAGTACCCGATGCTCTCGACTTAATAACTGTTCGGATTGTTCTTTCACTTATTCCAAGGGTATAAGTTAAGAATGTTTTGCATACGCGAAATTTTTCTCCCTAAACGACAAAAAATGCACAGTTTGGTTTCCGAGGCACTTCAATGAGGCCATCTTCCAATATTCCTTGAAAATCTAAGTTCTATAGTTTCCGGGAACTTTGTTTGAACATGGCAGTACACATTTTTCTGAACAAGATAGTCCCAACTTTTTCGTCTTCATCTGTTTAAAATACATAATATAGTACGACTAAAAATATAAAATTAATACGCAAAAACACTATTAAAACTATACGTATATTTTACATATAATTGGTAATTTTAGTTCATTTTATTAATTAGTACGAATCAATTGTTTCAATTTATGGGATTATACGAATTTTTTTACTGTACAGTAAGTTTTATGTCTAACTATAAGTTACTAATTGTTACCATTTTTCGATTAATATTGCCGAGAATATTACCTAATTTTACATTGCTGGTAATTTACCCATTTAATAAAATCAGATTTACTATTTCTGTTTTAGTATTTGGAATATGCACAACACACGCGTTCCACAAATTAATCCCAGAGGGGAAAAGCGCCATCTACAGATATGAAGCAACCATAAGCACATCAACCCCTTTACCGAAGCCCACCATGACATCATTTAACCTCCACGGAAGCCTCCACCTGCAAAAACACAACGAAAGCATTTTAGTAAAACTAACAACCCTAACATACCAATTGTACAACGGACCAAACGATGCAGATTACAAAAGCGAAACCCTCGCAATCCCCGAAGAGCTCCACGATTTCAGCAAGGTCTTTAAAATTGATTACACACCCTCGGGAGTCGTGCGGGGAATTACAGTTGGAGCAGAGGAGAAGCAGTATGTGGTTAATTACAAAAAAGCACTGAGCGCGATTTTACAACTGGATTTAAAATCATTGGCGGAGAATGATAAAGGCAAAAACTTCGCCTTTGAAGCAAAAGAGGAGACGCTGTATGGAAAGGGGAGGGTTTTTTATAATGTTGAAGTAGATGAGGGGATTTATTACGTTGATGTGATGCAACAGCCGAGAAATCGAGATGCACAGGCACATTTTCTATCAAATGTTGAATATGAAATACCTCGTGGTGATGTTTTGCATCGCGATAATCAAAGGTGGGTGAAGTTGGTGAAGAACGGCGGGGAAGTCGTTGCGGATGGTTTGAAGCAAAATGGGGGGATTTATTATAATTCTTATAACGGGGAGGGTGAGGTTTATACCTTGTATGTGAATCAAAGTTTGGTGTTAGAATCTTTGGAAAATATTAGGGAAGCGATGGTTGTTGAAGGAGAGCAGGCGCGTTTCGAGGGTTTGCTCTATAGGGAAGCTGAATTAAAAGAGGTGGATTCGATTTTTCCTGATTTCACGAATGGAAGGAGAATCTTCGACAAAGATCAGATTGTTGAAAAGGCGTTTGTTTTAGTAAAAAATATTTTTAAAGCGATTACACAAATGAAGCTAGAACGCAAAGAGCCTTATTTTAGAGAATGTCAATTCACACATAGCTTGGTCAGATTGTTGTTATTCTTCGACGAGAAGATGTTTGCTGCTTTGGAACTGAAATTAATGCAAGAAGAGAATCCTGATGATCATCTAAGTATCTTCGATGGGCTATTGGGGGAGATTGGAACGCATTCCTCGTACCGTCACGTGTTGAAATTAAAGGATTACAGAAAAACCGGTGGTGTCAACTTGTTTCAGAATATGTTCGTTAACGTTAAGTACCCTAACAAAAAGCTAGTTGAAGCAATGGGTGAAGAAATTCTAAACTGGGACCCTGAAAAAATAGCACATGAAGTCTACAATGCTGCTATATTAAGTTTCGCAACACTTTTACACAAAGCCGTGTCTAGACATGAAACTTACAAACGCACCAACCTTGATTTATTCAAGGAATTCCCCAATCATAAATATTACGAAAAATTCGTGCTTGCTTTACTGGAAAAATTAAAGAAAGCGGAGCGCTACGATTCACAAATCCTTTATCTGCAAGCTTTGTACAACACCAAGTTTCCTTCGATTATCAAACAATTATTCCCCGCTGTTAAGGGAAATTGGTGGAAAGACACGCACTTGAGGATGATGGCCGCTTTGGCGATAAGCCCCGCAGTTTCCAAAAATAAAGATCTAACTTTCGAAATCTACTGGCCGTTCATGACCGACCCGAAAATGCCAACTAGTTTCCGCATCATGGCTTATTACACCATCATGAAGACGCAGCCGAGTTTGCAACGATTAATCAACATCTATTGGGTAATGGAATCAACGAAAAACGAAGAGCTGTATAATTTCCATTACGAATACATTACTCAATTGAAGCAAAGTGAAAACTCGGGGAATGCGAAATTTAAAACCCACCTAAAGCAAATTTTAAGATACACCCGTAAACCTTACTTTAAAGGTTTGACTGGTTACTACAACTTGGATTACTTCAGCAAGGATTACTTATTCGGAGAACAAATTGAATTACTGAGCATACACTGCAAGGAGGAAAATGCGTTAATTATATCGGGCTCCTGCGCTAGTAACGTAAATGGTTTAATTGCTAAACCAAGCTGGTTTTTCTTGAGGATCGCCGGACTCCAGCCTTCCTTATTAAAACAATTGAAACTCGACACAACCGGAACGAATTTCCTACTAACGTGGGAGAAGTTCAAAGACGCCCTTTTTAAATCCAAATTCAAATTCACCCTCATCGTGGCTTCTAATGATCAAGCTGTTTCCACTAAATCTTATGATGGTACCTTACAAGAAATGCTCCACTTGATTTCCCCTGCTGGTTTCACGGGATTTATAACTGGTTACGAATTATCGAACACCATATACCTACCCACCGATATGGGATTCCCGGCAATTTTCTACGATCATATCCCCCACGTTAGGCACAACAACATTAAAATCACTAACAAGATGCACGGGGATGAAATTCTAATAAGTTTCGATGTGCGTAGGAAGAGTTTAAGATCCGCCATGAACGGTTTGGAGTTTTACAATCCGTTCTTTGATATTCATCAAGGTGTCGTAAAAGTGATCACTCGGGAACATCATGCGGATGTTCAATTTAATGTTTCGCTTGACGTGGCACAGGGGATTTTCAAGTTATCGTGGAAGGAGAGTAGCAGTGGTGATTCCATTTTAAGCGAACGCAATTGTGCCTCCAAGATGGTGTTTGTGATCGACGATAATAAAAATGGCGATTTGCAAAAGTCGTGCGCGCAATGCGTCAATTACCAACCAGTGTCGCTCGGCAAGGATTATAAAAGGCCTGTAAGTATCGATTATGCCGTATATCAAAGTATCGATACAGTAAAATATCGTAATGAAAAGTATCTATCGATATTCAAAATATCGATACTTTTTGATACCAGATATTTTAGATTTAATATGTATTATCATTTAATACTTAATTATTATTACTATGTAATACCTAAATTGATTGTGAGTTACGTGAAGATCAAATTAATTTAACGAATGAAGCACTAATAACCTTTCTTCACACTTTTATTTGAATTACCAAATGTACATTTCGGACACAAAGTGACCATTATCAATGGATTAACACTGTGTTAATCCATTGATAATGGTAACTTTGTGTCCGAAATGTACATTTGGTAATTCAAATAAAAGTGTGAAGAAAGGTTATTAGTGCTTCATTCGTTAAATTATGTAATACCTAATTATTATTATTATTTAATACTTAATTGATACACCAAATTAATTTTAAAAAGACCCTCACCCAAGATAAATAATATTGCAAGGAATAGTTTAATGACGTTTACAAAATTACTAAAATTTACCTTTTATAAACAAAAAATATATAGAATAAGTCAATGTCGTATACGCGTGGCATATGAAGTAAAATTTAGAATTTAGAGAAGCATGATAATTTGGAATTGCCGGGGCGTGACTCGCTTCGCTCGCCGCGCCCCGGCAAATCCAAATTTTCATGCTTCTCTAAACTCGAAATTTTACTTCATACTTAGTCTGAGATTGTAAAATACTTGTTAGAATTTTTTAAGGAGTTCAATTGAATTGTCTAACTGTTAATCACAAATGAATGACTAATTAATAGGCTAGTTTACAGGTGAATACATAATTATAATCAGCTATATCATCCTGATGTGTGTACTATGGTATATATGCATCTGTAAAAACTGTCATTATTTTGTTAAATATATCAACTGTCAATAGTGACTCAGAAAACTCTGCTTTCTTGTTTTTCCACAATGTTTGCGCGTTTTTCTTTTTCCAATACAACTTTTGACTTATCATTTTACTTTTGACATGGTGTTTAAGAGCGTCACTTAAATAGATTGCGTATAAAGTGCAGTTGAAGTTATAGTTATTGTATTTTGTTTTACCTTTTAGACAATTTTTCTTCGTTTGTCAAAATTGTGACGTGCGCACAAACCTGACATTTTTACGCATGTTTCGTATTTTTATTTACATATTTTTGACACCTGACACTTTTGACAGATTTTTAATAATAATAATAATATTTATTTCTCAACAGGCACAAAAACGTAATTACAGAGAAATACTTAAGAAACTAAATTACAATTAATATGGTTTGAAATTTTAAGTTACAATTAGCAGCAATAATAAACTTATAAACTAAATTACAATTAATATGGATAGAATTTAAACTTACAATTAGCAACAAAATTAGAATTTATACGTAAAAGCAAAAGAATAACCAGTAGTGCAATCATTCTATAATTTCACACATAAATTGTTCTGCATTTGGCGAAAAAATGTCATCAAAACACTGGACATCATGATAATGACGAATCATCCTGCATAATAGCGAAAACGTGTAATGCACAGTGCGAGCTGTTTTATAATTGAACGTTTCCTTATACCTGAAGTGCAGTCTCGGTACATTGAAATTAATTTATGTTAGTAATTCAGTGTTATCTCTGTAGTTATGTAATAATTTATACAATTCAATAATAGATGGGTAACGATGTTTGTTCTGTATTGTCTTGAAATCAAATTCCAGCAAGAGTGCTTGATAGCTTATATTGAAGTCGGGATAGGCTTAATGTTTACAGATACTTTAGGAACCGTTGTTAATTTTCTCAAGATAATTAATATATTGTAAATAGCCAGGAGACCACACAGTAGCACAGTACGATATTTTCGACAGATGAGTGATTGATATAAATATTGATATAAAGTCGTTACAGTTACGTTTTAAGAAGCCTAGTAATTTGTAGCATTGCGTTGTTAATTGCTGTACATGCGTGTTAAACGTTAGTTTATCATCAAAATATATCCCAAGATCTTTTAGACAATTTGCACGGGTTAATGAAATATTATTTAATTGATAGTCATATGTAATTGGACGATGTGAACGCGAGTAAGACATAACGTTACACTTGGCTACATTTAGCATTAAATTATTAGATGAACACCATTGATCTAGCTTCATTCAATTATTTTGCAAATGAATTGTATTCTGGGTAATAAAGGGTGACTCAGAGTAGATTTCAGTTTTCGAACGTACCCTGTGCAACCGCTTTAAAAGTTTGGGGGGGTAGCGCTGGCAATTTGCGGCGAATACGTGCGGATTGTCAGTAAACATGGAGCAGTGGTCGAACAAACAACGTGCCTTCATGGTAGAGGCGTTTTTTAAAGCGAACGATTCCTATGTAGTGGCTATTCGACGTTTTTGCAACCATTACAATATTCGGCGTGTACGTGATGCTCCGTCGACAAATTTAGTGAAATCGTGGGTTCAAAGATTCCGACAGACAGGTTCCGTGGCAAATCGGAAGCACCCAGGTCAACAGAAGTCCATCAGAACGCCAGAGAACATTGAGATTGTGCGACGTGCTGTGCCTAGAAATCCAAGGCGGTCAATTCGAAAACATAGCCAGGCCCTGAATATTCATCGCTCAAGTGTGCAACGGATTTTAAACAAAGTCTTACACTTCCATCCATACAAAATTCAATTGGTACAGTTCCTGAAGCCTGCAGACCACGAAATTAGAAATACATATTGTGAGACCATGATGAATATGTTTTGGGATGAAGGAGGCTTGGACAACATTTTATTCAGTAATGAGGCTCACTTCCACCTGGAGGGCCACGTAAACAAACAAAACTGTCGGTATTGGCCCCCCAAGAACCCAGAAGAAAAGCACCAAAAACAATTGAATTCCAAGAAGGTAACAGTTTGGTGTGCCATGTCGTCTTCTGGAATAATCGATTCCAACTTTTTTGAGAATGCCCGTGGCCGCTCTGTTACTGTGACAAGCCAACGGTACACTGCAATGCTCCACCAATTTTTGACTCCAGCTCTTCAAAACGTTTCTGGTTATGACCCAAACTGGACCTGGTTTCAACAGGATGGGGCGACGGCACACACAGCAGCAGCATCAATGGATGCTGTACGTGAATTGTTTCCAGGAACTGTTATTTCGAGATTTGGGGATATCTCTTGCCCGCCAAGATCACTAGATCTTACTCCCCTTGACAACTTTTTGTGGGGATATTTAAAGAGTATCGTCTACAACGATCCTCCAGCCACTACGGAGCAGTTAAAAGACAACATTCGTGAGGCCATTAACAACATTCCTATTGAAATGTGTCGGCGGGTATTTAAACATTTTAGAGCAGCATTGGGGGAGTGCTATGAGAAGGATGGTCGACATTTGGACAACATTGTGTTTAAAAAATGAAATCCGCATCTCTGTACTTTCTTAATTTAATATTAAAATTATTCCAACACTTTTTATGCTGTTATTATAACGTGTTAAAAACTAAAATCTCCTCTGAGTCACCCTGTATTTACTACTGAGAAAAGTTTAATGTCATCAACGTATAGCGAAAATTCACAATTTAACACATCACATACGCTGTTCACATAAATTAAAAACATTAAAGGACCAAGATTGGAACCCTGCGGCACCACACTACTGGCTAAATACATATTTGATTTTACTCCCATATAGGAGACAAATTGTTGTCTTATATTAAGGTACGATGATACTACCGATACTATATTGGCACTAATATCACATTTTTCAAGTCGACTGATAAGAATATTATGCGATATTCTATCGAATGCTTTAGTCATGTCGGTATACAAAACATCCACTTTATTGCCACGTTCCAAATTATCAGCTAAAAATTGGGTCATGTTCAGTAAGTTACTTTGAGTAGATTTTTTTCTTATAAACCCGTTACTTTATACTCAATTTGATACTGATTTTTGAATAAATATGGTCAGCAATAATAAACTCAAACACCTTACTAAAGTTCGCTATCAAGGCAATAGGTCTGTAATTCTCAATATTCTCTTTATCGCCCTTCTTGAAGACCGGACATATTCTCGTTACCTTCCAGCACTGTGGAAAAACGCCCACGGAAAGAATTTGGTTGAATAAATGCAATAAAGGTTTAACTAAAACTATGACGCAATCTTTTAATATGAAGGAAGGAACTCCATCCGGACCCATTGTAACTTTAGGTTTTTGGGTAATTTCCAAGGTTGTATTGGCTAGGTATTATGTCATTAGTATCGGAAGATAGCAAAGCTGGGCAGGATTGGAATCATTCAGGATTCGATTCCTGGATTCGAATTCTTTTAGAGGATTCAGAAGAGGTGTTCGAATACTTTAGTGAAAACGGATTCGTGATCCGGATTCGTTACATTTTTTTAAAAGAATTCGTATTCGAATCCAGACGTAGATAATTCGAATCCTTGTAAAAGGATTTGAATTCTTATAAAAGGATTCGAATCCTTATAAAAGGATTCGAATCCTTATAAAGGGATTCGAATCCTTATACACGAATTCAAATCCTGCCAAATAATTCGAATCATCGCTATTAAGGCTGAGATTCGAATTCGATTAATTCAAATAGTTAAATATTCTAATATGAATATTTAAATCACTAAATTATTCATATTTGAATATAAATATTTAAATTTTCGAATAATTAAATTATTTGTGAATGCATATTTGGTTACTTAATCATGAAAAATGTCTAACCTTAATAGTATACTTTTAACTTCACTTGAAATCAGTGTTTTATACGCGTGGCGCATGAAGTAAAATTTCGAATTTAGAAAAGCCCCGTGAAAATTTGTCTCGGGTCGCTGCGCGACCCTCGACAAATTTTCTACGCGGGGCTTTTCTAAACTCAAAATTTTACATCATGCTTAGTCTGGGAGTGGACAACACTCGTTCTTAGAAGTTTCAAATTGAAGGATCACTCTAGATTACTAAGTTTATTACCATTTTACAAAGGCTACAGCTCGAAGGACTAATCATGGTCTTCGGAGACCGAAGGACTACAGGGAATCGAAGTTTTTTACAAGAAAACAACGAATAGCTGAAGGTTTACAGCATGGATAGGAAAGAAAACATCCAATTTTGCAAAAATATCAAAGTTGGGTTGGTTTTCAGTGCGTTTTTAACTTCACTTCAAATCAGTGTTTTATACGCGTGGCGCATGAAGTAAAATTTCGAGTTTAGAAAAGCCCCGTGAAAATTTGTCTCGGGTCGCTGCGCGACCCTCGACAAATTTTCTACGCGGGGCTTTTCTAAACTCGAAATTTTACTTCATGCTTAGTCTGGGAGTGGACAACACTCGTTCTTAGAAGTTTCAAATTAAAGGATCACTCTAGATTACTAAGTTTATTACAATTTTACAAAGGCTACAGCTCGAAGGACTGATCATGGTCTTCGGAGACCGAAGAACTACAGGGAATCGAAGTTTATTTACAAGAAAACAACGAATATCTGAAGGTTTACAGCATGGATAGGAAAGAAAACATCCAATTTTGAAAAAATATCGGAGTTGGGTTGGTTTTCGGTGCATTTTTAACTTCACTTTAAATCAGTGTTTTATACGCGTGGCGCATTAAGTAAAATTTCGAGTTTAGAAAAGCCCCGCGAACATTTTTTCTACGCGGGGCTTTTCTGAACTCGAAATTTCACTTTATGCTTAGTCTGGGAGTGGACAACACTCGTTCGAACTTTAAATTTAACTCTTTTATAAAATCGACGTATGTAATATAATAAATCATTCATTAAAATCATAGAAAAAGATGCAAACTTGTACCTAAAATTAACTTTTAGAGTTAACTTTATAATTTGCTTGGCTTTAAATGGGTGAATATTCTATTCCTAAGAAAAACCGTATTTATTTAATAGTAAAGTTGCATTTAATATAATAACAAACTGTGAATAAACCGACAAAAATCTAGAAATATCGAAAATCTCTACATGTAGAAAATCTTGACGGTCCACTCCCAGACTAAGCATGAAGTAAAATTTCGAGTTTAGAAAAGCCCCGCGTAGAAAATTTGTCAAGGGTCGCGCAGCGACCCGAGACAAATTTTCGCGGGGCTTTTCTAAACTCGAAATTTTACTTCATGCGCCACGCGTATAAATCACTGATTTAAAGTGAAGTTAAAAACGCACTGAAAACCAACCCAACTTCGATATATTTTCAGAATTGGATGTTTTCTTTCCTATCCATGCTGCAAACCTTCAGATATTCGTTGTTTTCTTGTAAAAAAACTTCGATTCCCTGTAGTCCTTCGGTCTCCGAAGACCATGATTGGTCCTTCGAGCTGTAGCCTTTGTAAAATGGTAATAAACTTAGTAATCTAGAGTAATCCTTCAATTTGAAACTTCTAAGAACGAGTGTTGTCCATTCCCAGACTAAGCATGAAGTAAAATTTCGAGTTTAGAAAAGCCCCGCGTAGAAAATTTGTCGAGGGTCGCGCAGCGACCCGAGACAAATTTTCGCGGGGCTTTTCTAAACTCGAAATTTTACTTCATGCGCCACGCATATAAAACACTGATTTAAAGTGAAGTTAAAAACGCACTGAAAACCAACCCAACATCAATATTTTTTTCAAAATTGGATGTTTTCTTTCCTACCCATGCTGAAAACATTCAGATATTCGTAGTTTTCTTGTAAAGAAACTTCGATTCCCTGTAGTCCTTCGATTTCCGAAGACCATGATTGGTCCTTCGAGCTGTAGCTTTTGTAAAATGGTAATAAACTTAGTAATCTAGAGTGATCCTTTAATTTGAAACTTCTAAGAACGAGTGTTGTCCACTTCCAGACTAAGCATGAAGTAAAATTTCGAGTTTAGAAAAGCCCCGCGTAGAAAATTTGTCGAGGGTCGCGCAGCGACCCGAAACAAATTTTCGCGGGGCTTTTCTAACTCGAAATTTTACTTCATGCGCCACGTGTATAAAACACTGATTAAAAATAAAGTTCAATAACACATATATCATTAATTAAAATCATTATTTAATCAGATATTTAGTCGGTAATTGAACATTTTTGTTAATAGAAACTGATGGAATAAAATGTTACTGGTTGCAAATAATAGATTCAAATTTATTTTTAACGGATTTGTATCCGTGATTCAAAAATGAGAATTCGAATCTTTGATTCGAATCATATTTTTCACTTACGAATCCTTTATTCGAGTATTCGTGATTCGAATCATATTAGGTGATTCGGATTCGTGATTCGAATCCTGTTTTTGAGGATTCATCCCAGCTCTGGAAGATAGATATGAGGATTTGAATTGTTCAGCAAAACATTTAACAATATCAAGTGGATCATCTAAAACAGTGTTCTGAATCTTCATACATCCCGGGATACGAGTCTGGCACTTTTTATTGTTAAGAAAATTCCAGAATGCACTTGGATCGTTACTAATCATATCTTCCGTATGTTCGATATATCTATTGTAAGCTAGTTTTATTTTGTGTTTGGTTAATCGACGTATGTGTCTGTATTGTTCCAAGACATTATTGCTCCTTGAACGCTTAATCTTCTTCCAAAGGTAGCCTTTTTCCTTTATGAGCAAAATTATTTCTTTATCAAACCATATGGGGTACCGATTTATATTGCCTTTTTCTTTTTGTTTGGGTTCATAATTATTAAAAATTGATAATAAGGTTTGATATGAAAAGATGCAGCAGTCATCTGGGTTATTTATTTGTTCTATTTCGGACCAGTCCACAAGAGATATAGCTTCATAGAGAAGAGGAAGGTTGACTGCTTTGAAGTTATAGAAGTCTATTTTTCGATATTTGGCCATGAAGTTAGAAGTGTTTTCTGTTGTGAAGATGATACCTATAAGTAATGGCAGGTGATGACTGTCTTCTTCCACTAGATTGCACTCGGGTTTTATAACGTCGCAAACATCGCATGAAGTAATTATTAAATCTAATATTTGAAGAGGTCGGGGCAATAAGGTACCTAAGCCACATTCAAGAAAAAATCGCGTACTCTTTAGTAAACTGTATAACAATATGGTCCCAAGCGACCAAAAAATAATGACAGTTATTAAGCGAAAGATGGCGCCACAATTGTAAAGTGACCTTGTTGACGACTTGTATATTGGTTGTAATTTTTGACGCAATAAAGTCATAAGCCACAAGAAAACCAACATGGCGACCTGTGAAAATAGTGCTAATAGAAAATATCAAGATAATTTAAATAGTGAAAGTGAATCGGGCTCAGATTTTGACGGGTATGATTCCGATAAAGATAAAGAATATTGCCCAAGTAACAGTTCAAGTGAAAATGACTTGCCAACGTCCAGAAAGGTAAAAAATATAATTTTAAGTGGCTTAGGACCTTTTTCTTTTAATGCAAGTGGCTTCATTTTTGTTTATATTAAAAATGGATTGTTTCGTTTTACATATATTATTCGAAAACAAACCAACAATGTTATGATTTTTTATAACTTTTCGTATTAAAAAGAACATACGAAAAATTATAAACTCAATTTTTCTTTTTTAGAAAATCTGTAAAAGAAACGAAAATACTAAGGACCAAGATTTCAATGAAAATGAAAACAGAGGATCAGTCTTATCCCCAGAAAAAAAATTGCCAAGCCGTTGGAGGAAAGTAAATATTGAGGGCAGACAAAAAACTAAAGCAAAACAGCGCAGAAATCTTGGTCATTCCTACACCAATTTGAAGGGTAAAAAAAAGAAGCTGGATCAATTGGAGAGCCTTGTAAATGCAAAAAAGACTGCAGAAAATTGCTTCAAAATAAAGAGCTACAAATCTTCAATGCATTTTGGAATTTAGAAACATATGACAATCAAAATACTTATTTATTTTCATCAATAAAAGTTATTCCAAAAAAAAGAAGCTACAAGAAAAAAACCAAAAGACAAGAATCTGTAAGAAATTTCACAAATCAATATTATGTAAAAGTAAATGGGATTGACATTCAAATATGCAAGCAAGAATTTTTAGCTGTACATGGTCTGCAGAACTCCACTAAGCGCGTAAAACTAATATCGAAGCAGATTTCACAAGGAAGATCAACACCAACAAAAGACGGCCGAGGAAAACATCATAACCGCCCAAATAAAATATCCACAGATATTTCAAAATCAGTTCATGACCATATAAAAAGTATTCCGACTTATGTAAGCCATTATAGCAGACAAAAAAATCCAAACAGAGTGTATTTCAATCATGACCTCAGCATTTCAAGTTTATATAAGGATCATTATGTCGAATGGTGTAAGCATAAACATATTGAGCCTGTAAAAGAAGACCGTTATCGAAGGATTTTCAGCTCTGAATACAATATAGGGTTCAAACTGCCAAAGAGCGATACGTGCTCAACCTGTGACTCACTAAACCTCATGATAAGCACGAATCAAAATAAGGAATCTGATTCTGAAGTTAAGAAGTTGCAAGAAAAACTACAGTTGCATCAAACTCGGGCAGAAGCTACGCAGGAAAGCCTAAAAAAGAGATAAAAAATAATAAAGAAAGAAACAAAGACATAATTTCATTTGATTTGCAGCAAACTTTACCGACACCATCGTTGACGGTAGGTCCAGCTTTTTATCTTCGAAAAGCATGGACGTACAATCTGGGAATCCATGACTGTGTAAGTGGAAAAGGAAGTATGTTTATGTGGACGGAATCAGATGCAAAAAGAGGAAGTTCAGAAATAGCAAGTATATTGTTAAAGTATATAAAAACTAGAGCATCTTTATCAGAACATCTTGTTATTTACACAGACAACTGCGGCGGTCAAAACAAAAACTGGCTCATAATGGCTCTGTGGTTGCAATTGGTTAGAGAAAAAGTTTATAAGACCATAGAACACAGATTTCTTATCTCGGGTCACACACATTTACCGTCAGATAGAGACTTTGCTCTTATTGAGAAGCGTAAAAAATATATTCCGCAGGTATTTTGCCCAAAAGAATGGTTTGATATTGTACGACAGTCAAACAGAAAAAACCCTTTCGATGTTGTGGTAATGACGCAAAAAGATTTTTATGATTTTGAAGAAATCACTATAGTAAAGAAAAATGTTACTGTTAACAAACAACCAATCAGGTTCAACGATGTGAGGTGCTTCCGGTTTGATAGCGAGAAACCAAATTCAATGTTTATTAAGCATTCCCTAAATGGTCTGTTTGAAGAAGTGAATGTCGGAAAACGAGGAGTCAGAGTTATTGACCAACCAGTAACTACCGCCAACCTCAAACAAAAATATAACGGCCCAGTAAAACTGAATGAAAATAAAGTAAAAGATTTACAAAAACTTTTAAAATATATTCCACCTATTAACCAACAGTTTTATCTTGACATTATTGAAGACGTGGTAAGAAAAGATGAGGAAAGCAATAGAATACCCGAAAACATTGATGGCGAAGATAATACTGAATTGGAAGCAGAAGCAGAAGATAATTAATTTGTTCATTTAAATTTATAAGCTGTATTTTTTGCGTTTCTTAATTTTTTTATAAAATTTATTTGTATCAAAAAGGCCCCAAGCCACCTTTTTTTGAAAATATACGTTGTTATTTGGAAATTTGTGCGTTTTTTTTAAATTTTTTTAAGACAATTTGTTTACAAACCTATTTTACGTAAAATAAAAAATAACTCAATTTTTTTACTCTAAAAATGTGATTTCACGATTTACCCAAAAACTTTAAAACGCTTTTACTCAAAATCTTCTAAATGTGGCTTAGGTCCCTTATTGCCCCGACCTCTTCATTTTACTGTTAGAACCGCGAGTAAAACACCGTAGCGTGCAGACGTACACGGAGCGAGCGATTTGTTACTCCTCATCGAGGACGAAAAAAAACAATATATATATATATATATATATATAAATTAAAAGTGCCACAAGTCAGCAATTACCATAACTATCAATAATAAGCCTGATGCACCCGCATCAGGGAAACAGCCCTACAAAGTATGTACAATTCGGATTCCTCAAACTCGTCATATGAAGATTTAAAGGAAACAGATATTCCACACACGAACGATAACGCAGCGGCCGGCGATAAATTCATCACGGTCACCACGGCGCGAAAGAGAGGACGAGTACGGCCCAGAAAAAGCAAAACATCTAAAAAACAGACAACAGGTAATTTAAATATTCCTAAAACCACAAACACTATACTACAACAACTTTTATCAAATATTTCAACACACCAAACACAACAATTACAACAAACATTAAGCACTACAGTTAAACAAACAGCTCCTATTTCAAAAGCCACACAACAATCTACAACACAACAATCAACAGCGAAACACTTAACACAAGTACAAGAACTAACACAAAAAAATGCACTATTACAACCATCGTCATCTAATTAACAAACTACACAATACATTGGAACAGCAACTACTTCATATATGCCAACAGCAAAACATCACGAAAATAATTTTAAAATTATCTATTTTTTAAAACCAACACTCGAGGTTACTCGTATACAAATGGCACAAATATGGGATTCCTATAAATTTGACAATGAGGACATTGAAATTATCAAAACAAAATTTGGATTCCTTTTCAAATCTAATCAAACAAAAGAAGCAATAAATAAACAGCTCCAGCGACTGGTGACAGAAAAAGTTATCAGTTCATTTTCTGAATATAAATCAAACGCCAATATTAACGAGCGCACCTCATCTAGCCAGTCATACTGTTGTGTTATCCGAGGAGTGGAACTAGAAATAGAGGATGAAAGCGTTAGCGACCGACTCAACGTCCTAGGGATACAACACCGCTACTGGAAAAGAATTACAGCAAAGGCTACAGGCGAACAAACCAGAATAATCCGCATTATTACTGGATCCCATGACGCGTACACCAAACTTTTGCACGATAAATTCAGATTCCTATGCAAAATTTACAATGTGGAAGAAAGCAGAGCCCCAGCACCCATTCCATTGCCATGCGGAAAATGCAATAAGTTTGACCACACCACAGATTAATGTAAGGAGACCATCCTATGCGCCAAATACTCTGGCCCCCACCACACGGCAGCTTGCACCACAGCTCTTCCGCCAAAATGCCGCGCTTGTACGACACCACCCACGGAGCATGGTCGGCCAAGTGCCCGAATAGACCTCTATAACCGATTCAAGGTATTCCCAACGTAAAAATCCACTCCACAAACAAAAAATCATCCCAAATTGACCCAAAACTTACCAAATACTCCCGAGTCCACCAGCCCATAACCCTGCACGATTACATTATATATACCTATACCACAAAAATAAATAACAGCACCAACAGTGATAGACAAGCTCTACTGAAAAAGCCCAAGGAACGATTCACAAACTCTTTCCGCGTCGACACGCATGCATCGTTCTCGGGAAATCGAATGTTTATCGTAATGTTTGATTTAGACTACCCAGAAATTATTCCCACAGTTATCCCAACAGTAGGCGTACAGTCAGGTTCAACGGAAATTGTAAGTAAAAATGGCTAGCGATGTTTGTTTTTTATATACCAACATTAACTCCTTTCGCATAAAATCCCAACTGGTAAACCACTACCTCTCCAATAACCCTGTCCATATCAATATGATGGTAAAAACCAAATCCTCAAACCCCATCGGTTTCTGTAATTGATCATCTATTCAAATCCCTGCCACTGTATACAACCAAAACCGATGAGGTGGCGCTTCTATATTAACCCATCCCTTCATATCATTAGGGAAAGCCAATCCGCCTCGTATAAACAATATCCTCGATGAATGTATACATGCAACCCTCAATTTCCCATCCTTCAAATCTATCTATTCCTGGTGTACATCCATCCTTCTTCGGTCATTGAAGACACAATATTCAAGAAGGCCTCTCTATACGACAATGCTATTATTATAGGAGACTTCAATACAAATACTGCCAAGCAGAAGCATTTGTCACATTTCCTCTCATACTCAAATTTTATCCAAGTTAAAACCGATCCAACCTTCATTATGAATCAACAACAAGCTTCCACCCCTGATATCCTATTATGTATCAACAATTTAAAACCCCTTATCCACTCAGTCCAACTAGTTTCAGATTTATGTTCTGACCATCTTTAAATTTCCTTCAAACTCAAAGTCCGACATAATCCTACCCAAATATTACCTGAATCCATAACAGATTTTAAAAATGCAAACATCCTACAAATATCGAATGACATTTATAAATTACCACCCAGAAATAGATACCTGTACCACTCCCTAGTTTAACAAACTACTGACATAATCGATAGTCCTACATACCCCACAAATTCCCAAACAACACTACAGATATCCTTTGCCCAAATTTATCCTCCGCTTAATAAAATATAAAAGACAACTATACCGAGACTATAGACAGTTAGAGGACGAAGAAGTCAAAATGATATATAACAGACTAAACAAGGACATAAAAAAACTCATTATTGAATACAAAACCCACAAATGGCTGGAAACATGCAATAATATTAACGACCGACAAGGCAAGAAATACTGGACTGAAATAAAAAAAAACTCAGCAAATACAAAACTTACAACGTTATCTCTGAAATTATTGACCCAACAACAAACGACATACGAACAACAGACCAAGACATTTCAGAAATATTTGCAAACAATTTTAAAAACGTCTATAAAATGACACACGACACATCTTTTGACAATGACTTTTTCGAGACAGTTGACAGTTGGTATGAAAACCGCATCCTCCCCGAACCCCCACCTCCCCCTCCCCCCGACGACAGACTTGATGAAGAAACATACTTTAAAATACTCCATATGTCAAAAAATACAGCACCTGGACACGACAAAATACACAGACTAATACTAAAAGCTCTTCCCTCTACCATTCATACATACATCCTAAAACTCCTCAATTTTAATTATACTCGTCAAATTGTTCCCTCTGAATGGAAACACGGATCCATAAACCTAAAACTGACCCTCTACAATCAAATAACTACCGTCCTATAACCCTCCTCCCCGTGCTCGGAAAATTGTACGAATCCCTCCTTAAAGAAAAAATACTCAACCATGCATTACCTCAAATCCCGATCTACCAATATGGCTTCCTACCAAATCGCTCCACAACACTCCCTTTAACTATCCTTACATCCAACTGCCAAACAGCTCATCTAGAAGGCAAAAAATCGGCCACTGTTTTTCTTGATGTATCTAAGGCCTTCGATTCCGTTTGGCACCGAGGCCTTTTGTATAAATGCAGTATCCTTAATCTACCCAACCACCTCATCAACCTAATCCAAAACTTACTTCTCAATCGCGAACTTCAAATCCGTATACGACAAACCTTATCCTAGAAATGTTATCCCGAACAAGGTGTTCCTCAAGGGTCCCCTCTATCTCCTCTATTATACAACATATATTGCTCCGACTTATACCATCCCAATCCCAACTTCATAGACCCAACCTGTTGTCCCCTGCAGTTTGCGGATGATACTGCCTAATCACCTATGCATCAACCAACCCTAAACTCCCTTCAACAATTTATAAACCGATCAGCCACTTGGTTTTCCAAGTGGAGGTTTAAAATTAATCCCAACAAATCCCAACTCTTCCTACCCTACCATCGTATTCCACTAAATCCTCTTTCCATAACCATCAACGGATCCACTATATACTTCTCCCCATTATGTAAATACCTAGGAATCCTTTTAGACCCAAAACTATCCTTCAAAAAACACACCTCCGATATAAAAGCAAACATCGTAAAGCGAGCGAAACATTTCTGTTGCCTGACTTACAAAAATCAAGGAATTAGTACCAATACCTGTACTAAAATTTATAAAATGATTTTCCGTCCCATCCTAGACTATAGCTCCATCCTATATATAAACCCATGCAATGTCACCATAAACAACCTTGAAGTAGCTGAAAGATCTTAGCTCCGTACCCTCACCAAACTTCGATACCCTCAAAATCCCCTCCACAACCCATCCAATGTACTCCTTTACGAAACAACACAAATGACCCCAATAAAACAAAGACTTCGATTTCTTGCAGAATGATTCGCATGTAACGAGTCGAATTACGAACATCTTATAATAATAATAATAATAATATTTATTAGTGTTTAACAACAAGAGTTTACACAAGTCATATGTAATAAGTAAAGTAATGATTGTATAAGTAGAATTCAAATATAAATTTTAAATAAATATTAAGTATGTTTAAATGATTAACTGTGACGTGGTAAGGAGAAAATAATATTATCCATATATAATAAAATAAATAATAATAATACCTAAAAATAAATAAATAAATTAAATTTATTAAATATAGTTTTATATGCAAATCAATTAATAAATAAAAGTTAACACACACAAACAGACTAAGATTACTTAATATTAAGTGTAAATAGATATAATTGTAAATAAATTAAAATAAATAGTTAAAAGTGATAAAAACTAGGTAAAAAGATAAAACATCAATGTATACGTACGCCACAAACATGTTAAAAAGCAGGTTAAATAATAATATCGCAATTTAAAAATTCATTCCATGAGTAAAATGCATTTGACAGAAGATATTCTTTGATCACTACTTAAAAAAATGTGCATCCCTAGAAACCCCGATATAATCCCAAAATACAAAAACCCACCCATAACCCTATATGAATACATCTCCTCCAAAAAAAAAAAAACAAGCACACATATAGCACAGGGCAGAAAGACCTATGGTCGATAGCCCTTACAGAAAAGGGAAATATAAATTATTTAGATATATGTATACAAATTATAAAATGTATTTTATAATATTTCTTTTTTAATAAAAATATTATAGTAGTATTGTTAGAGTTCACTATTTTAATAATTTGTTTTAAATTATTTAAAGTTTAAAAGTCTAGAAGGGGATTAAGATTATTATCGTATTTATTTTGCATCAAATAATTTGCGTACCAGGGAAGCTTGAAGTCACCTACTAATATGATGTCTTTTGACATAAAATGTTGTTAAATCAGCTCAAAAAGAGTGCTATAATGATCAAGTGAAGTTTGAGGAGGGATGTATACACAAATAATAATGTTTTTTTTCTGCCATGTATTGTGGCTTCAGTTGCAATTATATCGATGTTATCGATATTAATAGGTATATAAAGTAGGATTGATTTAAAATTGTTTTTTATTGCCAATAAAACGCCACCTCCTCTGCGTACGGTTCTATCTGCCCTATATATACAATAATTATTAGAAAACAATTCAGCATCGTATACACCCTCCTTCAACCACGTTTCAGTATTAGCAATCACATCGAAGTTATTTATACATACATTGTTGTAAAATTCTTTAGTCTTCGTGTTTAAGCCACGAACGTTCTGATAGAAGATAAAGAATTTTGAAGATTTCGTGTTATTTGCTTTTAATGAACAATGTTTTAGTTTTTTTGATCGACAATGTTGGGTACATCTCTGAAGTATTTTATTCTCAAACTATTTTCACCTTCTTCACGCCTCTTGTTTAACTCAGATTTTAGCGATTTTAAGAAATTTTGCTGCAGTGGTGTTAGATCAGATTTAATAACAACGTTGTGTTTAATAGATTTACTTTTTAACAAAATTTGTTTTGCGGAATCATCTTCAAATATTACTTTTATTGGGCGAGGTTTAGTACTGCGTTTACCCAAGCGAAATACTTTCGAGGGTTGTGTATTGACTATGTCCCTAATTATAGTAGATACCAGAGCTGGGACGAATCCTCGTAAAAAGAATTCGAATCACGAATCCGAATCACCTAATAAGATTCGAATCACGAGTACTCGAATAAAGGATTCGTAAGAGATAAATATGATTCGAATCAAAGATTCGAATCCTGTTTTTTCGAATCACGAATACAAATCCTTTAAGAATAAATTTGATTTTATTCTGGTTTTGCAACTATTAATAATAATAATAATAATAATAATAATAATAATAATAATAATAATATACTTTATTGTCCACGGAAAAACCACAAATCCGACAAAATCATACAATACATACAGTTAACAAAATTATATATAAAATGGTGTAAAATATACAAAAGTTGGTATAATTAAAGATTTACAATATTACAAAATATATCAGTAAAACGCGAATTAGCATTAATAGACATGTGATATATTGGCGCTTTTAGTAGTATATTGGTATTAACTCTTGGTAATAGAAACGAACTACTTTGCCGCGAAACTATACGTGGCGTATTAAAAGGTATCATAGAGAGTAATTGAGGAACATCTATTATATTATGAACTAATTTGAACATGAATGTACTACTAGCTAACTTACGACGATCAGACAAAGATATCATACTGTGTATAGATAATAAAGTGCTGTAGTCAGTGAGATAATCAGAATATATACCAGTTAACTTAAAATTTAAATATTTTAGAAAACGTTTTTGTACACGTTCTAGCAAGATGGATTGATTTGTGTAATATGGATAAAAAATTATGGAACCGTACTCTAAGCGGCTTCTAACTAAGGCACAGTATAATACCCTGATCAAATCAGTATCATGAAAATACTTGCAAGTCCTAATTACAAAGCCAAGCATCTTGAAAGCTGATGAGGTGACGTTGTAAATGTGATTAGTGAATGACAACCTGTGATCAAACGTAATACCAAGATCTTTTAAAATTTGGTCTCGTTTTATGGAGGCACCATCTACCCAATATTGATGATTAATGGGATTGGATTTTTTCATATATGAAATAGTGACACACTTACTAACGTTAAGAGACAGGCCGTTATTGTTACACCAACCACTTATTATATCCAAATTTCTCTGCAAAGTAACACAGTCGTTTTGATTGTTGATGACATTATATATTTTAATATCATCTGCGTAAGCTAAAACTGGACAATTTATGGATTCAATTAGGTCATTAATATACAAATTAAATAATAATGGACCTAGATTAGACCCTTGCGGAACACCTGAAGGGGAATAAAATTCATAAGAATTGAAGCCATTAAAATAGACGTAGTTTGTTCGATTTATAAGATATGAAGAAAAGAAAATGATAAAGTTATTAGAAAGTCCAAAATTGTCCAGCTTACTCAGTAAGATATTTTGATTTATGGTGTCGAAAGCACGAGCAAAGTCGGTATATACTACATCAATTTGCTCGCGTTTGTCCAGAGCCTCGCTAATGTGTTGTGTAATTACTGCTAGGTTTGTCATTGTCGAGCGACCAGACATAAAACCATGTTGAAATGGAGAAATATAAGGTTTGACATGAACATATAAATATCGTTACCAGTTGTTTTAACAAAAATATTCAAAACCTAATTATTTATTATTAACACTGAGCATCGTTGATAACAGACTAAATACCTAATTCCCTGTTACTCTGATTAAAGATGTATTTGTGCGTTTCTGAACTTCACTTCAAATCAGTGTTTTGTACGCGTGACGCATGAAGTGAAATTTCGAGTTTAGAAAAGCCCGAAAATTTGTTCGGGTCGCTGCGCGACCCTCGAGAAATTTTCACGGGGCTTTTCTAAACTCGAAATTTTACTTCATGCTTAGCCTGGGAGTGGAAACACCCGTTCAAAACTTGAAATTGAACTCTATTATAAAATCGACGAATGCCTGAAAATTACTCAAATAAAAAATTCACTGAATATCATTAAAACCGGGATAGTCAGAGAAAAGTCATGGAATTATATTCAAATTGACCAAAACTAATAAAAAAGCCATATGATGTTATTAAATTTATCAAAATCAGCAGGCAAATTACAAAACACGTAAAATTTTAAAAAATTACCTTAAATATTGACAAAAACAATGAAAACAACATAAGGGTTTCCCACAGAAGAAAGTTATATTAAAAGGCCAGGGAAAAAATCGTGAATCAAGGAAATGTCGGGAAAATTTAACATTTCAGATTGTTGCTACCATATCAGTTTTACTTCAAATAATATTAAAAAAAAAACTAAAATAGATTATAATCTTTAAAAAAAATTATTCCGACATTTGATGTTCTTATCAAAGCATTCAGTTTGAAGTTTCGAACGAGCGTTTCCACTCCCAGACTAAGCATGAAGTAAAATTTCGAGTTTAGAAAAGCCCTGTGAAAATTTGTCGAGGGTCGCGCAGCGACCCGAGACAAATTTTCAGGGCTTTTCTAAACTCGAAATTTTACTTTATGCGCCACGCGTATAAAACAGTGATTTAACAAGAAATTTAAAAACACACAAAAGACATTTTTTATGTTAATGCTCACAATTAATTCGAATTATTGTTGACGATTCGAATCCTTTTATAAATATTCGAATCCTTTTATAAATATTCGAATCCTTTTATAAGGATTCGAATCACCCACATTTGGATTCGAATACGAATCCTCTTATAAAAATGTAACGAATCCGGATCACGAATCCAGTTGAACTAAATTATTCGAATGCCTCTTTTGAATCTTCTAAAAGAATTCGAATCCAGGATTCGAATCCTGAATGATTCGAATCCTGCCCAGCTCTGGTAGATACTGCCTGGCCATCATCGTTAGCTTGTTCCTGAACGTTTGGCTTAAGAGACTCGGGATGATTATAAATAATTATATTTGTAGACCGAATTTTCTTTTCTTCGATTGACGTTTATTGGACATAAGTCGGTGCTCTTAAATACCATGTTAAAAGTAAAATGATAAGTCAAAACTTGTATTGGAAAAAGAAAAACACGCAAAAATAGTGGAAACAACAACTACGAAAGCAGAGTTTTCTGAGTCACTATTGACAGTTGATATATTTAACAAAATAATGACCATTTTAAAACTTGTTTGTATTCTATCGTAACAGTTTTTACAGATGCACACATACCATAGCACACACATCAGAATGATGACGATTTATATAAAAATTGGTATCTTTTTGATGTTGGTTGATAATTTTTCTAAAATTGTCTTTGTCAGTATAGTCAAATGGCTATCAATACCTAATGTAACCATTAACAATCCTCAGTTTACGAGTTTTTATAGATCTTCTAGTACAGTTACGATAGTTTGGGAAAGTCTTTGACAATTATAATATCTCATATACTGCCAATAATGACTTTCTGTGACTATAATGGAAAATCTTATGGATTGGAATTCTTGACAGTATTGTATATTAATATTCTATATTTTCATTATTGACATTAACTGAAATATCATCAATCTATGTTAATAATAAACTTCTCTGACTGAAATGGAATGTCATTTTCGACATCTAAATTGACATTATTTGACAGTATTGTATTAATTATGATTTGTTTCGGTTATTGTCATATTTTATTTTGATACGTTAAGTTTTTCGTGATTAGTAATCTTATGTTATTATACCTTATACAATTATGATACATTTCCGACATTTTGTTGGCAGTTAGAAATAAAATATAATAAAGTGTTGTAATAATAAGAAATAGTCTATTTTTGACAAAGGTGGCGAAAAGTTTGTAATTATGCCTGTGTGAGTAACGTTTCCTTATAATCTTAATAAATAAATGTCACGAATAATTAAACATTAACGCCCGTATGCATAGTCCTGTGATTTAACTGTTACAAACGTGTGATTAACTAATCGCGATTGAGGTGTTACTAAGTACGCCGTGTGCATAGTCATGTTTTAACACATACTTGTTAGTAACGCCTATCTTTTGTCGCTCGTATCGGCAACATTGCTTTTACTGTCATTTCCATGTCAAATAGAATCATAGACGAACAACAATATAGATGTCTTTACGATATTTATCAATGTAACGAGGATTGCTACGCCCTCTGTGCCAATGTCGCCAACTAATGTACACTATAACAAATTGCGTAGAATTAGCAATATTCAATTACCAATTGTGGATTTTAATTAACTTTTATAGCTCTCGTTAATTAACTTTTATGGCTCTCTTTAATTAACTTTTATAGCTCTCTTTAATTAACTATTATAGCTCTCTAGAAAAGTGAAGTAAAATTTCGAGTTTAGAAAAGCTTGAAAATTTGGTTTGGTCGCGCCTTTCTAAACTCGAAATTGTACATCATGCCAAATCTGGGAGTGGAAAACACTTGTATAAGACTTCAAATTAAACTATTTTAAAAAACAAACGATTATCGGAAAAGTTACAGCTCATGCATACATGTATGTATATTTAAATGGAAAATTCCCAGTAGGATTACCAAATTTTAGTGGTAGAAAACCAGAACACCACCGTCGGGGCCGAAAGGGTTAAATCAGGGTGAAGATACTTCCTTTCTGGATTTCTTTTTCTTCTGTAATGGCTATGATACCCTGGAAAAGATTTAATATGTGCTACTATACAGGGTGCGTAATAATTAGGTGTAAAATATTTAAGCAAAGCTTTTTTTAGGCCAATACAAAGCAATTAACCTAATACAACTTAGTAATTGGAGCTTTTTTACCACGCGAATCAATGACGGCATGAACTTCAGACTTTGACATGCACCTGTAAATCCTACTATGGCTAACTTGAAAGGTTTCAAGAAAATACTTTTTGCACACCGTTTGAGAATTGGCAGCATTCCTTAAAATGTAGGAACACCAAACATTCTTTTCACTACCACTTCCAGCTCGTATTCGTGTGGCTCTTAACTGAACACCTAATATACACATTTCGCTTGCTGAAATCTCTTAACTTCCAAAATGAATCGAGCATGCGCTTTCTTTTCTCCTCTGTGAATTTTGTATTACAATTCTTTTTACAGTGACAAGGTGCGTTTGTAAAACACTTTTGATATGTCCTTGCCTTTTACTGAATGGTACGCAAATCCACTGTTTCTTAAATTCTGTCTCTTCCTTTTTTTCCAAGGGTCTTATTTTTTTGTCTTTTTCTACCCCTTTCTTGATTTGCCTGCTCGTCTTCTTAAATACGTCTACTTGGCCTAGGAAGTAGTAGAAAATACATCTATATTGTTGTTCGTTTCGACTAGGTCCACCTGGCTTGAATCGGAGTTATATAGAAAGATTCAGATTCTGAATGTGCTGATTCATTTTAAGAAGGCACGTAGTCTGAGGTTGAATCAGATAAGTCCACACATTCATTCATCTGAATCCATTATTTTTAAGTTCTGCGATCCAACACATACACAACAACACAAACAAAAACCACGGGCTAGGATTTTGGACTTGATCCACTTTAGCACGTACAATTTATGACAGTCCGGGCTAAAGACAACTACTGTCTTCTGTTAGAAAATGGCGGTAACCATTTACTTGATTCACGATGGCTACAAAAATATACACCATCAACAAGTATTAATCTCCAACAGACACATTTTTTATACTTTTGGACTTATCTACTTTAGCACTATATATATATATATATATATATATATATATATATATATATATATATATAAAAATATATATACTCAATGACATTAGAAGCGTTACACCAAGAAGGAATGATTTTTTTGAATTCATATTTTAGCAACAGAGTTTCAACCTTGTGCCATTTATATTTATTGTGAAAAAAAAAATATTTCACTTTTTCTTTTTTGATAAAACTATACTCAATGACATTAGAAGCGTAACACCCAGAAGGAGTTATTATTTGAACTTGATTTTTTGCCAGTATGATAGTCTTACATCAAGAATAAAATGATTACATTTTCAAGAAATTTTATTAAAAAACAATCTAAAAAATTAATAATGTGTTTGGCGACCCCTTTGCTGTATACACTCCTGTAGACGTCTGGGGATCGACAAAATGAGATGGTCGATGTCTTCCTGAGGCATCTCGTTCCAAGCAACTTGAATTTCATCGATCAACTGTGCTACAGTCTGTGGAGGATGGTGCAAAGAGAATATTCTTCTTCCCATGATATCCCACACATGTTCAATGGGATTTAAATCCGGCGAACGGGGCGGCCACGCCAAAACATTAACACCAGCTTCATTAAGAAAGTTCATAGTTCGACGAGCAATATGGGGACGTGCGTTATCTTGTTGAAAAAGTACGTCTGGGCGGCCATCTAAATAAGGCAACAAAGTCGGTCATATGACGTCTTCAACATAACGCGCAGCTGTCATACTGCCTCGAATGAATACAAGAGGTGATCGACTACCATAAGCAATAGCCCCCCAAATCATTACTCCAGCAGTCCTGTGTACATGCCTCTCAATAGCAAACCTAAGAACAGGTCGTTCTCCACGGTAGCGTACAGTACATATGTTTTTAGTTTTCGTGTTTCCGTTGAGTGTGTTAAGCTTAAATAAAATGCCTCGAGTCCGAAGACGTCCACAATATCACCATTTGAGCGATTTTGACCGGGGTCGAGTTGTTGCTTATCGAGATGTCGGTATGTCCTATCGCGAAATTGCCCGCCGTATTGAATCCACTGCAGCAACTGTAATACGTGTGTATCAGGTATGGATAGAAGAAGGTAGAGGAGCAAGAAGAAGACCAATTGGTCAACCAAGGCGTACCACAGAACGTCAAGATCGGCGCTTAAGACAAATAGCCCTACGAGACCGTTTCGCTACTACGCGTCAAATCGGTGATCATTGGATTGGAGAAGAAGGTAGGCCCGTTAGTATGCGAACCTTATATCGCCGCATTCAATCCTTTGGGCTTCTTTCGTACCGTCCAAGATTAGTGCTTCCTTTAACAGCGAGACACTGTCGCCAAAGGTTGGACTGGTGCAGAGAACGGCAGAATGGCACGATGTCGTATTCAGCGATGAATCACGATTTTATCTAGGCACGCATGATGGCCGTAGAAGGGTACGACGCTACCGTGGAGAACAACCTGATCTTAGGTTTGCTATTGAGAGGCATGTACATAGGCCTGCTGGAGTAATGGTTTGGGGGGCTATTGCTTATGGTAGTCGATCACCTCTTGTATTCATTCGAGGCAGTATGACAGCTGCGCGTTATGTTGAAGACGTCATACGACCGACTTTGTTGCCTTATTTAGATGGCCGCCCAGACGTACTTTTTCAACAAGATAACGCACGTCCCCATATTGCTCGTCGAACTATGAACTTTCTTAATGAAGCTGGTGTTAATGTTTTGGCGTGGCCGCCCCGTTCGCCGGATTTAAATCCCATTGATCATGTGTGGGATATCATGGGAAGAAGAATATTCTCTTTGCACCATCCTCCACAGACTCTAGCACAGTTGATCGATGAAATTCAAGTTGCTTGGAACGAGATGCCTCAAGAAGACATCGACCATCTCATTTTGTCGATGCCCAGACGTCTACAGGAGTGTATACAGCAAAGGGGTCGCCAAACACATTATTAATTTTTTTTAAATTGTTTTTTAATAAAATTTCTTGAAAATGTAATCATTTTATTCTTGATGTAAGACTACCATACTGGCAAAAAATCAGGTTAAAATAATAACTCCTTCTGGGTGGGAAGAATATATATATATATATATATATATATATATATATATATATATATATATATATATATATCATGGGAAGAATATATATATATATATATATACATATATATATATATATATATATATATATATATATCATGGGAAGAAGAGGTGTTGACTTGGCAGACGGAACATAGGAAATCGCATGTTAATTTTAAAGTGTTCAAATATTGGCTTCCCCGTTTATTTTAGAGACAAAATGTATTTCACTTTTTTGTAGAGGTAAAAATTCTAAATTTATGAATGTTCGAACTTAACACTTTACGTTTCTCTAAGTTAAAATAATTAAGAAAAAGTAATGTGATTTTATAAAAAAATGACATACAATGGAGTTGATACAACAATTGCGGATATTCCCTGCTTTTTTTAAGTTCAATTTAAAGCTTTAAACAAATGTTTACCACTCCCAGACTAAGCATGAACTAAAATTTCGAGTTTAGAAAAGCCCCGTGAAAATTTGTCGAGGGTCGTGCAGCGACCCGAGACAAATTTTCTAGGCTTTTCTAAACTAGAAATGTTACTTCATGCGCCACGCGTGTTAAACACTATAATATTATCAAATTTATGTATATTCGAATTTCACGAAAAATCTGTGCTTTTTACGCGTGGCGCATGAAGTAAAATTTCGAGTTTAGAAAAGCCCAGAAAATGTTCACGGGGCTTTTCTAAACTCGAAATTTTACTTCATGCTTAATCTGGGAGTGGAAAATACTCGTTTGAAGCTTTAAATTGAACTCTTTTAAAAACCAACGAATGTCAGAAAATGTACAACTAAAATAATTAAGAAAAAGTAATGTGATTTTATAAAAATAATGACATACCATGGAATTGATACAACAAATAGCACAAGATATTGCTGTTACTTAATAAACGACAAAAAATATAACGCAAACATCGTGATAACTGTGGTACTGCATAATACCACTTTATTAGGAGGATTTTTTTTGTATAGTGTTAATCATTTCGAAAACATTTACTTTAATCAAGTGACTGCGATATCTTTTGCCATTTTGATATCCGCAATTGTTGTTTCAATTCCATGGCATGTCATTATTTTTCTAAAATCACATTACTTTTTCTTGATTTTTTTAACTTAGAGAAAAGTAAAGTGATAAACGTTAACACGAATGAATTCAGAATTTTTCCCTCTACAAAAAAGGTAAATACATTTTTTTTCTAAAATAAATAGGGGAGCCAAAATTTTAACATTTTAAATTTACAATTTACATGGGATTTCCTATGTTGCGTTCGCCAAGTCAACACCCGGTATATATATACAGGGTCCTGCATCTCACCTCCCTTCTTCTGTAGCTCAGTTACTAATTAAGTTAGGCTTTTGATATTTGGCAGACTTTACCTGTATCCTAGGGCGTATTTCAGGAAAATTATTTTTGATTATACAGGGTGTCCCAAAAAAGTTTGACGTCATTATGATATATATTTTTAGATTACATGCTATGTATTTTGTTCATTATTTGGATGCCTTCTATAGATACCTACATACCCCTGAAATTTTATAGAAATTGGTTTAGTAATTTTAGCAAACAAAATAAAAACTAAATAAAATCAGTTTTGCACCATTGGTTTAAAAAATTAATAAAAAGTAAAAATAGTGCCTCGTTAATAAAATTATACAATGTACTTATTAAATAAGGTCTGACAGTCCCGTTAACCAAGTTTTATTCATATGAATTATACAGAGTGTCTAAAATTTAGTGTCAAACTTTTCAAACTTTAAAGCACTTTATTTTTCTTATTTAAAATTAGACCCCCTGTATATTTTTATATCATTCTATGCGGAATTATAGAACAGACATTTTTCCTAATTACAACCCTATCGCAATTCCTAACACATTAAAAGTTATTTGCAGAAAACTCGTTATATCAACTAATCCAATAGCCATTTTAATGATCAAAATCGAAGGTGGCTTTGAAAAACAATTTATTGTTTAACAAAGTGACAAAAGCCTATTTTGACTTTAGAAATGTAAAAGTTAAAAGCATTATGAGTTAAGCTCTTTATATCCAAGAATTTGTTGTCATGAAGTACAACCGAGACGATCTCGTAGATATGATTTTCATATTAGGAGAATGCGAAAAGAACTGTTTTTTGGCAAGTCGAGTTTACGCACAGCGGTATCCGGAACGACGACATCCAGACAACAGGAGCCAGGAAAACTTATTGGAGAGATTTATACATACGGGTAATGTAAACTATACAAAACCAGTTAGAGATAGGCCGGTTCGAACTGAAGAAAATCAATTGGCTGTGCTATTATCAATTACGGAAAATCGTTCCGTTAGTCAACAAGTAGTCGCTGCTGCCGTAGATGTAAGCGAAAGAACCGTTCAACAAATTTTAAAGGACAATCGTTTCCATGCCTACCATATCCACTTCCATCAAGAACTCTTTGAACAAGATTTTGATCAACGTGTCGAATTTTGCAACTGGGCGCAAACTAAAATTAGGGTACATGTTGACTTTTTTGATAAGGTTTTGTTTTCTGATGTAAACTATACAAAACCATAAAAATGGATTTGTGAATCGTCATAACTTCCATTATTATTGCGACCACAATCCAAGAGTTTTTAGGCATGTTTATCAACAACACAGATGGGCAATTAATGTGTGAGGGGGAATTATTGGTGAACATATTATTGGCCCTCACTTTTTTAACGGACATTTGAATGGACCCGCGTAGCTGGATTTTTTGCAAAATCAATTACCAGATTTATGTCAACATTTACCAATGGCTGTGAGGGATGCAATGTGGCTGCAACAGGATGGAGCCCCAGCACATTATTCATTACAAGTCAGGGATCATCTCAACACAACCTTCCCGAATTGGTAGATTGGAAGAGGAGGGCCAAGTAAATGGCCGCCCCGATCACCCGACTTAACTAAATTAGACTTCTTTTTGTGGGACTACGTTAAGGAAATCGTTTATCAAGAACCTCCAACCACATCAGAAAACACGCAGCAAAGAATCATAAATGCATTTCACAACATTACACCCGACCTATTACGAAGAGTTGCAACGTCATTTCATACTCGTCTTCAATTGTGCCTCCAAGAGAACGGAAGACATATTGAACATAAGTTCTAGTAGGTGATTAATTTTAGAAGTGCGTATTTTTGTTATGTTTTTTATGAAATGTTATTACTAAAACTATTTTTTATACAAAACTTAAGACCACGCGATCGTAAAAAAACATGATTCAGAGCAGGTCTTGACTAGAACAACATGGTTGGCAAGACAAATTTCAGAATACTGTTTTGTGTTTAAATTTATTTGAAGTTTCCTGTTTTTATTGAATTGAAATCAGTGTTGCTAATCGTTTTGTAGTAGCCAATGCCTGCTCTGAATCATTTTTTTTTTTCGATCTCATTGTACTTTCACGATGTGTAATATGTTTAGACAAAAATCTATGAATCGTTTAAGACTTTCGAAATGCAATTTAATTACAAAACATGTTATGTCAATAAATTGTTTTTGAAAGCCACCTTTGATTTTTATTAATTAAAATGGCTACTGGATTAGTTGCTAAAACGAGTTTTCTGCAAATAACCGCTTTTGTGTTAGGAATTGTTATAGGGTTGTAATTAGGAAAAATGTTTGTTTTTTAATTCCACATGGAATGACATAAAAATATACAGGGGTTCCAATTTAAAATAAGAAAAATACAGTGCATTAAAGTTTAAAAAGTTTGACACTAAATTTTGCACACTCTGTATAATTCATATCCACCAAACTTGGTTATCGGGACCATTAGACCTTTTTTAATAAGTACCTTCTATAATTTAATTGACAAGATACTATTTTTAATTGTTATTAATTTTTTTAATTATTAGTACAAAACCGATTTTTTTTAGTTTTTTTTTTGGATGATATCACTAAACCGATTTCTATAAAAATTAAGGGGTGTGGAGGTAACCATAAATGCACTCAAATTATTAACAAAATGTACACCATTTAATTTAAAGATATATATCATCATGACGTCACACTTTTTGGGACACCCAAATCAATCAAAAATATTTTCCTGAAATACGCCCTAGGATACAGGCAAAGTCTGCCAAATATCAAAATCCTAACTAAATTAATCACTGAGCTATAGAAGACGGGATGTGAAATGCAGGACCCTATATATATATATATATATATATATATATATATATAAATATATATATATAAATATATATATATATATATATATATATATATATATAAATTAGAATTAACGACCTGCTTATAAGTACCAAATAAGAAATAATAGCGCATTAGGTCATGATGTAAAAGTTATTTTTTTATCAAATGAGTGTGCAAGGAGGACAGAAGACGACGACGATCGTTTCGCTCTTTTTATGAGCTCCTCAGGCCGCCACATCCATCATCCCATACACACTCACTTGATATGTAGAAGTTGTATATATACTGACTTCGCTAACCATAAGCGGGTATTGACGTCAGTATATATAAATGCTACTGCATTGATAAGGGCATTGATCTCATTTTGCTTCTACAGTTAGTGTCGGTTTTTAGTTTAAACCATCGACTAGCATCGGAGCGAGAAACCCGAACCAATGCGATGATAATTTAATTCGGCGTTCTGAATATTATCATCGCATTGGTTCGGGTTTCTCGCCGTTCCGATGCTAGTCGATGGTTTAAACTAAAAACCGACACTAACTGTAGAAGCAAAATGAGATCAATGCCCTTATCAATGCAGTAGCATTTATAAATACTGACGTCAATACCGGCTTATGTTTAGCGAAGTCAGTATATATACAACTTCTACATATCAAGTGAGTGTGTATGGGATGATAGATGTGGCGGCCTGAGGAGCTCATAAAAAGAGCGAAACGATCGTCGTCTTCTGTCCTCCTTGCACACTCACTTGATAAAAAAATAAAAAACAACTTTTACATCATGACCTAATGCGCTGTTATTTCTTATTTGGTATATATATATATATATATATATAAATATATATATATATATATATATATACATATATATATATATATATACAGGGTGAGTCGGGAGGAGCGCACCAAACTCTAGGAGTGTATTATACACGTGAAAATAATGTAAAAAAACTCATTTGTTATCCGATTTTTATTTGTTTTCAAGTTATAGCATATTAACAGATAAACAAGTTATTATACAAAAAAATGTTCTTAATCATAGCGTTCTTTCAACAAATGTTCAAAAATACCGCCATTGACTTCTAAACATTTTCTGCTTCGTCTACGAAGAGCGTTTGTTGCTCTCCCAATTGATTCATTTCTTTCTTCTTTTATATGGGCTGCAGTATTCTCAATTCGTCTAATTAGTGATTCCCGTGTGTCCACTTTTATTTTGTAGACTTCATTTTTCATCCAGCCCCATAAACAAAAATCTAGTGGTGTGAGGTCTGGAGATCTTGCAGGCCAATTAATAGAACCTCCACGACCAATCCAACGCCCTGGAAAACGTTCGTCCAAATGTTGCTTGACTTGACGAGCGACATGTACAGGAGCTCCATCGTGCTGATAGTACATCTGCATTCTAATATTTATAGGAACATCTTCTAGCAGGCCTTGTAATTCATTTTGTAAAAAATTGAGGTAGTTGCCTCCTGTGAGACGATTCTCCAAAATGAAAGGGCCGATTAAATAACTGTCAACCATACCACACCATCCGTTTACAGAAATCCGATGTTGAAAATTGCTTTCGACTGTTGCGTGGGGATTTTCATCAGACCATACATGAGAGTTACGAGTGTTGTTAATGCCATCACGGGTAAATGTAGCTTCATCCGTAAAGAGTATACTCGATACATTACGATGATTATTATTTATCCACAGACAAAATTCCGTACGGTTAGCGTAATCCCTTGGTTGTAGGTGCTGTACTCTCTGAACGTGATAAGGATATAAGCCTTGCTCGTGTAGCGTGTTCATCACTCTTTTTTGTGGAATTGCCAATTGAGTGGCAATTCTCCGTGAGCTAGTAGTTGCATCTTCTTCTACTAGATGCAGAATATTTTCTACTTCTACAAAACCTTGTCGAGCAGCGCGCTCATATGTTATGTTAGCACTGGGAAGCTTACCAGTCTCGCACAATTTGTTGAAAACTCTAATAAATATGTTTTTATCAGGATGTCTTTGGTGTGGAAAACGTTCACGATATTCTTCAACAGCAGCTGTAGCATTTCCATTACAGAAACCATATACAAACACCATATTTGCATATTCTAAATTTGAATAAGTATGTGGCATTTTGCAACACTAACAATCACATTAATTCGAACTTAAACGTTCAGTTACTGTTCACCGTACACTGACAGTTCATCAAAACGTCAGAATTATCAAATGTTTATAAGCCTCGAACATGGCATACTTTGATAATGTTAAAATTCAGATAGAAGTGGAAAGCTAGATGAACATTTTTAATTACGCCATAACTTGAAAACAAATGAAAATCGGATAAGAACAAATGAGTTTTTTTACATTATTTTCACGTGTATAATACACTCCTAGAGTTTGGTGCGCTCCTCCCGACTCACCCTGTATATATACTATTTTTAATTGTTATATATATATATATATATATATATATATATATATAACACCGAACATTTTCATCCAATACAATTAGACACCTTTAATTTTCAAGTTATGTGTAAATTGGATTGCCTTTATGACTATTACAAATTGTAGACAATCAATCGCAACTAATGCCTCAACTTGTTCATACAGGGAGTTTTTCTTTCAAGTATACATGTCCAAATTACAGGGTATATGCCGTAAACCTTTAGATAACCGTTGTTTTTTTTAAATAAGTTTAATTTTTCCTTTAAGTAAACATAACCGTACGTTGTACATTTGTTGACGCTCGGTTTATTAAATGAATTTAATTTGAAGCTTTAAGGAGTGTTTTCCACTCCCTGGCTACGCGACCAAACCAAATTTTCAGGCTTTTCTAAACTCCAAAATTTACTTCATGCGCCACCGGTACAAAACACTGACATCTTACAAAGTTCAAAACACAACGCTAAGCTTTACATTGCATCAGTGTTGTGTACCGGTGGCGCATGAAGTAAAATTTCGAGTTTAGAAAAGCCTAAAAATTTGGTTTGGCCGCTCCGCGCTTCGCGCTTAGCCTGGGAGTGGAAAACACTCGTTTAAAGCTTACAATTAAATTCTTTTAACAAACCGAGGGTCGGCAAATGTACAACGTATGTTTATGTATACTTAAAAGACAAATTCTCGTTATAAACATGTTCGGTGTTAAATAAAACTCTCTGTATATATGTAAATAATAATATCGTATGTTCAATAAAAATAAATGTAACAATAAGCAAATGCTAACACGAGATTATGTTGTAACAATATAAAGTTAAAATATAAACATCAACATATCCCATCTTGACGCAATAAGTATTCAATATAGAATAGAAATATATTCTCAATAATAATTTTCATTTCCAGGAAAATCTAAGCCCGATATATTTCTACGCGGAAGAACAACTACCAAAAGATTTAAACCCAGGTGCACGCCTGTTTTTCAATTCAGACGGCGTTAAAAATTTAAAAGACTTTATCAAATCAACCCTTTACACAATAACCTTCAAACAATTACAACCTAAAGATGTAAACTACTGCAGCTATAAATCATACCAAATAATCGACAATATTCCAATTAATAAAATGGATTTGATGATCAAATTAAATTCAGAATATAAAAAGGATTCAAATTTCTTCAACCCAGCTGTTCAACATAAGCTCAAAGTGGTTTATACCGCCGAGAATGACAATGAAACATTTATTAAATTTATGCTTGATGCCACGATAGCGATGGATGACGGACATGCGAATAATGAATACAAATTTGATGTAAATAGTACGATTGCTGGGAAAGAGATTATATATTCAATTGAGGGTGATTTAATTTATACGAATGATGTGTACAAAAGCAAAACGTATCTTCTAATCCCTTCAGTGAGTACTAAAGAGGATCCAATATTTGTAATGGAAGTTATGGGTGAAAAGTCTAATGATCAAACGAATAATGTGTTTGAATACAGCACGTGCTTTGAACAGGTGAACTCGCCGATTGCGAATGGAAAATCAATGGAGTGTTTATTTGAATACGACACCTTAAGGAATTACACGATTAAAATTACTGAACGAATACCCGATTTTATACCTGCATATATCAATGGAATATCCACGATAATCGGAAAAGAAACGTCCATACCGGAAATTGAGGGTGTTCAGGATAACGAGCTGCTTTTTTTGATTGAAATGCCTGTGAAATCTACATCCGAATATAAATGTCATGCTCACGGGAAATACTATAACAGGGCTTTTAAAGTTCCCGACAATCTCAAAACATTTCCTAGGAAAATTGTTTATGGATCGGCTTTCGAGCTGATGCGCAGATTCGGCTTAATGAATAGTTGCACAATCGATCAGAAACAAATGCGAGTGTTAAACGTTGCCGGGCATGAACCCGAGAATAGAGTTTCCAATGATTGGGTTTTATATCTAGGTTCGAGTAAAACTGATGCTAAGTTCGAAATTAGGATCAAATCGACCAAGGATAATAATATGGTAAGTTTTAACCCAAAATTATGTTAGACCAAAATAATCATGGACCTTTTCTTTCTATTTACCAGATTTTCTATAAAGCTCTCGTTAAAGATAGAAAACAAGTTTTTTTATTAAAGTTTTCAGATATATTTTGTGTTACAGGATTTAAAAATTATCTATGAATCCAATACATTCATTATCAATCCACAAGACAAGAAGTACACATTCGCCGTTGATGGAATACAAATGGAGGCACAAAAAACGTTCTTCACGAATAATTGGCTGCATTACGCTTGGGTGAAGAACACGCCCATTGTGTCAATTTACGTGAGAAACATCGGCGCACACATTACCTATAATGGGTATCAAGCAAATATAGAGTATCCAGAAATCGAGGGTGTTGAATGGACTGGACTTTGTTTAGAAGATCCTCATTTTGACCACATCGGCTCGACAGATCCGCGACAGTCTGTCGCAGTTCGATTAGGCTAGTGCAGGCGAAACTTTTGAAGAGCCAATGTCTTGAACTTTGTTGCTGTTGTTGATATTACAAAGTTCAAGAGCTATATTTTATTATACCATATGATCTAAAAGTTCGGTTTTTTTATTCCCTAGGAGGCTATGAAATCGTTTTAAAAAAATATTATGCTGGTAATAAATTATTGAAAACAATAATAATTCTCAATGCAATTGTCACTCTCAATATTTTGTATACAAAATACCGTGCGATCGTTAAAAACAGGCTTTGAATTTTAAATTAGATTAGCACTACCGACTGTTAACACATAGTTCACCATAACCTCAAATGTATTCCACCATTCAAATTAGCATTCTGGCCATCGCACAAGAGAATATTGTACAATGAGCATGGAATGATGACATTTCCCACGAGTATAAAGCTTGCTGCACGAGCCGCAGGCGAGTGAGAAATGGTTATTCTATGCAAATTGTACACTAGGGTAACGCCGGGTAACATTGACACAACTTAATAAATTATTTGTTTCCTTCTAACTTACACAGTATAGAGAGTTGCGTTTTTGGCTACAAGTAATGGATATTATTAGCAAGAATACTGTGAAATTCTTCCGAATGTTCTAAATTAGTTTTAAGGAAAAAAACATTTTTTTAGGAAGTTTGCAAATTGTCAATGTTATCCGACTTCAGGGAAACATTGACATACATAGTTTTATCTGCTATATCAATGTTAGGAACAATTAAAGTAAGATTGATACAGGAAAATCTTTTTTCTTCAAATTTGTATTATCAAACTTCACTCAAAAGGCTACATATTATAAGAAAGCAATAAAGTAAACGTGTGTATTATAATCACCTTTAATACACAATTAAAGGCCGCTTTGTTGCTTGACATGTAAAATTTATACGAAAATAATGCATACCACATTAGATGCGTGGCTCTGGAAGCACTCGAACGATATCTTTGCTTGATATAAAGCATTCATCTACGAGGGCAATCCACAAAGTGACAGACGTTTTGAAATAAAAAATAAACAAAATGAAAAAACTAACTTTTATTATATACATTTTGAAGGTAAACTCTTAGGTTATTTTTTGGCGTAATCGCCATATAAATTAAAGCATTTATCATATCGATTTACAAGATTTTGAATGCCCTCTTTGTAGAAATCTGCCGCCTGCGAGTTCAACCACTGGTTTACACCAGCATGGAGTTGAGCTTCCGTGTCAAAGCGTTGCGTACCGAGCCACGTCTTCATCTTTGGGAACAGATAGTAATCGCTCGGGGCAAAATCCGGGCCGTGTGGCGGATGACTGAAAATTTCCCATCCAAAATCATGCAAGAGCTTTTGAGTACGATTGGCTGTGTGTGAGCGAGCGTTGTCATGGAGAAACAAAATTTTCTCGTTAAGTTTTCCCCGACGTTTGTTTTGTATCGCGCGTCTTAATTTTCGGAGTGTTTCGCAATACCGGAATTTATTGTTTGACCACGTTCAAGAAAATCAACCAAAATCACTCCCTGAGTATCCCAAAACACAGTAGCCATGATTTTTCTTGCTGACAGCGTCTGCAGACACTTTCTCGGTTTCTGGGGCTAATGCGTGTGACCCCATTGCATCGACTGCTGTTTTGTTTTGCAGGTAACGTACTGTACCCAAGTCTCGTCACCAGTTACGATACGATCGAAAACATTGTTTCCAATTTTGTCGTACTCTTCCAGTAATGTCAGTGCTGCAGCAAGACTTTTGGTTTTGTGGTCTTCCGTTAGGATTTTCGGAATCCACCTGGCACAAAATTTGTGATATCCAAGTTTACCAACTACGATTTCATGAACTAAACTCCGTGAAATTTGAGGAAAATGTTCCGAGAGTTCCGTAATCGTGAATCGACGATTTTCACGGATTTTTTCATTAATTTTTACCAACAATTCATCACTCACAAGACTAAGCCTACCACTGCGATCCTCATCGTGAACATTGGTTCTCCCATTTTTAAAATTAATGCACTACTGCCTCACTCGGCTTTCACTCATTATTCCATTGCTGTACACATCACAAATCTGGCGATAAATTTCAATAGGTATGTAATTTTTCGCCAACAAAAACCTTATCACACCACGCACTTCACAACTGGCGGACTTTTCAATTGCACCGCTCATTTTAAAACGCCACTGTATAAAAAGTACAATATGCACGAGTCTCTAGTCACCACGGCTGGTTGCGTACTAGGTGTAGAAAAATTCTGTATTCAAGATGGTGGCGCCAGTGCCTCTAACTACCGCGCTAGGCCAAAACGTCTGTCACTATCTGGATTGCCCTCGTAGAACATCTGAGTATGCAAAGTGTTTGCCTTTGTTTCTTAAAAACTTAAGTTTAATTTCTTCTTGCCTCAGCATCGCCTTTAGGATGATATTTAGCAAGAACCCAGGAGCCTATAGCAGCACTGCTCGAGTTTTCTTCCAACACATCATCTTTTCTAGGCAATTCAGTTGAGTAATTTTCAATGTCAGAAATATCACTATCTGAATCTTTCACTAATTTTAAACTTGCATCGCTGTCTGAGCTGCTATTTAGTAGAGCAGCAATTTGCAGCTTTCCTTTGCGAGACTTCTTTCTCTGCACTTGTCAAACTTTCTGCAAATTTACGCTGAACTCTTGACCGCTTTTGTTTTTCACTAGTTGTGTTATTCTTTCTTAACACCGACATCAATGAAAGTTCGAATTTCTTTGTTGGAGTTAATAAAGGATTTGACAATGCTGAAGATGGTGTTCATAAGAAGATGGTACTGCTGAAGTAGGTGTGACAGGATCACAACGTGCCGTTGAAGAAGCAGATGGCGATGTGGAAGTAGAGGGCATTACCATATTATCATTTTCTATGGCCATCAAATTAATTTGGCTACTATTATTCTCGGAACTATGCGGAGTATTAGACCTTAGTTGGGGCAATTGTTTATTACTGGAAGAAGAAAGCGAAGCAGATACTTCACTCTTGCTTAAAGTTTTGTCCTTGCTCAAAGGATAAATTCCGGCACCTTTAAAGCCGCTAATGGCGTTCGCTCTTGAGAAACATCCCTTTTCTTCATGTGATTTTAAAATGCCCGGGAAAGCAAGTTTATCGACATTTTTAAACCCTGTTGCTATATAAAACTCTTTATTCTCTTTCGTCATCCTAATTTAACAGTTTTAATAATAATAATATAACCTTTATTTGGCATCCAATATACAACTATATACATTTACTAAAGACAAAAACTAAAAATAATAAATAATTCTCCCATAATCCCCAAAATAAATGTTCTTCCGCTGCGCCGTATTAGCTACTCCTCCCTGGCCTTATTTCAAAATTGCTTTTATTCTCTCAATCCCCTTTCAACTCGCACACATACTCCCCTTTCAACAGTTTTAAAAACCTCCACATCTAAAGGCTGCAGAACATGTGATGTGTGGGCTGGTAAACAGAGAAGTTCTATGTTATTTGCACATTCCAAATCAATTCACATTGAATTGTGGCCGTAAAAAATCAAAAGTGTTGGCCCTTCTACATTACTAGTTGCCTCTATAAAAACGTTTTCGAACCAATCGATAAATTAGGCAGCCTCCATCCATCCTGATGGAGAACAGTTATATCGTGCATTCTCAGGTCCTTCTTGACATCAAGTAGAATAAAGATGCAGACTTTTAAAATTCATAAACATAGCGAGGTAGTCCCCAATGGTATTGCAACATACTAACACCGTGTAGGTAGTTTTTGTAACAATGCCTACCACAGCGTGTGGATTGCGCGACCCTTCACGACATAATATTTTTTGTGTGCCAACGTCGGTTTAAAAACCCGTCTCGTCGCAGTTATAAACATTTTGGGACTTATTTTGCAGTCCTAGTCGTTCCATAGTGCTGTTTAACTTTATATAGAAATCTTCTAGCAGTTCAGGACAAGCTTCTGCTCTATTCTTAGGAAGGCTTTTTGCTACTCGTCGGCTTATTAGGTCTTTCCAACGAGCCTCGAATCCTGAAACCCAATCCTCTTCAGGTAATCCGTCTTTAAATGGAGTCTCACGGCCCATTTGTATTAAATATTGTTGTACACATAATTGCAACTGTAGTCGGTCAAGTCCAAATCCCCAGTTGGCTAGTTTTGCAAGAGAATGTGCCAATAATATCTCTTCTTCGTTACTCAGCACTGTGGGTCTTCCCACTTTTTAGCATTTAACATTTTTCAAATGATTCATCAAAGTTGTTCTGTTGATGCCAAATTGTTGGGCACTTCTTTTCACGCTATAGCCATTAATTCGAACGACGTCGATATACTGTCTGACAGGTTTTCTTACTCGCGACATGGCTACACAAAAAATGAAATCATTACTGAACGGGAAAACATCAAAAACTATTAATATTAACTAATAGGGTAACATTGATACCCTGTCAATGTTAACTAATAAGGTAACTTATACACTCTGTCAACGTTACCCACATAACCTAATTTTTAATTATTGTTTCTTTTATTAACGTGATTATTGAAATATATGCATGATTAAGTAAATGAGGATTTAAAAACACCTACCTGATAAAAAGAACACACACAGTTTTCACAAAATGCGCGGAAATTCAAAGTGTTAACATTCGTTTTTCACGTGTCGGTTCAACATACACAACCGATTTCTACAGGAGGTAGTGGCACCGTTTTTCACTATTCATGCTCGATGGAAGCACCATATACAAATTTTAGCATGCAACTGAATTGCGAAGAGATCCTAACAACGCTTTTAAGAAGGAAAATTCAAAATGTGTCAATGTTACCTGCATGTCAATGTTACCCGACGTTACCTTATACTTTTTGTATGACTATACACTATATTAAAAAAAATCTGTTTTATTTATTATTAAAATTAAATCTAATATAATTATATAATATATAAGTTTTATTTATTAACGAAATAAACGTAATATTATTGCAATTGTTACAGGCCATTTTTGGAGGTTGTGTAAATAAAGTGTTAATTGTACTTTCAGGCTTTTCAAAAAATTAAAATTTTAAAGTAGATGAAATGTTAGTTTTTGAAGTGGATGGTGGTTCACTTGTTTCTATAGAGTTTATAATTTCATTTGCTACATGGTTTTTATTTTGAAAAGATTCCCCAATGTATCCGACTGAAGTGGATCACCACCCTCCGTGTCGTTTTAAAGATGTTATGTCTTCGCCACTGTCTACAAGAATTGTTACAGATCTGCGAAAGCAATGTCCAGTATATCTGTTTCCCCGAATTTCTAAATTTGTTTATTACGATTCTCTGGGTACTGCATTTTCCTTTTTGATAATTTTGAAAGAACCAGGTTTGCTAAACATTTTGCAGGCAAAGATCTGCGTATCGTTTATAAATGTCATAAAAGTGTCCTGTTATTGTAAATTTTCTGGAAGTGTTTGTTTTCGTATTTGGGATTTGAACTAATACTGTTGAACCCAAATCTTTAAAGTCAGTTACTTGCATTTTATACAATTCGTCCCTACGGCAAGCACCCATTATTCCCATAACTAACATAACCTACAAAAATACTTGTAAATCAGAGTTAGGACGAATCCTCGTAAAAAGGATTCGAATCACGAACCCGAATCACCCAATATGATTCGAATAAAGGATTCGTAAGAGATAAATATGATTCGAATCAATGATTCGAATCCTGTTTTTTTGAATCACGAATACAAATCCTTTAGGAATTTAATTTTATAATTTTTTTGCAACCATTAATATATAAATATAGTTACCAGTTGTTTTAACAAAAATATTTAAAACCTAATTATTTATTATTAACACTTAACATCGTTGATAACACACTAAATATCTGATTCCCTGTTACTCTGATTAAAGATGTATTTGTGTGCTTCTGAACTTCACTTCAAATCAGTGTTTTGTACGCGTGGCGCATGAAGTAAAATCTCGAGTTTAGAAAAGCCCGAAAATTTGTCTGGGGTCTCTGCGCGACCCGAGACAAATGTCCACGAGGCTTTTCTAAACTCGAAATTTTACTTCATGCTTAGCCTGGGAGTGGAAACACCCGTTCATAACTCCAAATTGAACTCTATTACAATGCCTGAAAATTACGTAAATAAAAAATTCACAGAATATCATTAAAACCGGAAAAGTCATAGAATTATATTCAAATTGACCAAACTACTAACAAAATGCCATATGATATTATTAAATTAAGCAGGCAAATTACAAAACACGTAAAAATATATAAATTAACTTAAATATTGACAGAAGGAAGTTATATTAAAAGGCCAGGGGAAAAAATCTTGAATCAGGGAAATGTCGGAAAAATTTAATATTTTAAATTGTGGCTCCTTGTCAGTTGTACTTCAAATAATATTAAACAAAATTTTGAAAATTATATTATTATCTTTAAAAACATTTACAGTCATTTAATGTTTTTATCAAAGCATTCAGTGTGAAGTTTCGAAAGAGCGTTTCCAGTCCTAGAATAAGCATGAAGTAACATTTTGAGTTTAGAAAAGCCCCGTAAACATTTTCGGGGCATTTCTAAACTCGAAATTATACTTCATGCGCCACACGTATAAAACAGTGATTAGCTAATGTGTAGAACAGAGTACATACTCCATTTTTGATACGTTTTTATGGCTTCCGTACACCCACTCCAGTGGTTCTTAACATATTATTTATCTGTGTGATGGTGTGTATGTGTATTTGTGCTTTAAGATCAAAAATGAAACGTGTGATGTTTTTTTAGTGTTTTATTATTTACAAATTATATACATATATAAACAGGTCAAACATGTAAGGTAACGTGGACAGGCTGGATTGTTCGGTCTTCGTGCTCGGCTAGGGGCGTGGTGATGCTGTCCAGGTGTGGCTGATTGATGGGCTGCTTGGTATTCGAAAGGTGGTGGTCGCTTACGTCGTGGTCTTGTGCAGATCGGATGTGGTGGTCTCGGTCGAATCGTGCGGGGCGCAAATGCATATAGCTGGTACGAATAACTTCTTCGTCGGATAGAGTTCGGATGAGATATCTCTTCGAAGCTCTAGCAGAAGTCGTGTTCAAGGTTCGGGTGAGGTGATCTCTTTCGAAGCCATGAGCGTACTGATTTGTTTGTGGATGGGCTGCTCTTTGATATAATTTTCAGGCTATACATCTTTGTCTTTGGATCTGTGTGTCATTCCGCATTTTGGATGTTTTCTACCCAAATCAGGCCTCTTGATAATTTATTCAAGGGTGCTGGCGATCCGTCCTTCGAACAGCGGCAAGGGTAACACGGTCAACTCGAGGCTGGTGGTTTATTGGGGTTGGAGCGAGCGTGCACGGCGAGCGCGGTACCTGCCTGGATTAGCGCGGTCCCTAAGCGGTGCTTCGGGTACAGCCGCACAAAGTTTTTTTCTTTTTGCATTGGGTTCGTTACAATCTCCCCCTCTGGCGGTGAAGACGACTCGGCGAGGCAGCCAGATCGGAGGATCTGGCTGCCTCGCTGCCTCGTCGTCCATGGAAGGAGTTCCATGGACGACCTCTCTTGCGGACTGGATAACGGAGGGAATCACTTGGGTCGAGTGATAGGCTTAAATAGCGGAAGCATGGTATTTTCCAATGGTCTCGTAAGGTGGTCGGGATGAACCTAATCCGTAGATGGCTGGTCCATGCATCTCAGGATCCGGTATGGTCCATCCCGTTTTGGTGCAAATTTCCCTGTAAATTTTTGTTTAGTGTTGCTGAGTTTGTGGCTTTGGAGTAATACTAGGTCTCCAACTTCAAATTTAGGGCTTGGTCGACGGTTTTTATCGACATAGTCCTTCCTGCGGTCCTGTTTTCGATCTTCTAGTTCGCGGACTTCTTCTAATGCTTCTTTCAAATGTTGCAGCCTTGGAGTTAACTCTGTATGCACGTTCTGGGAAACGACGACTTCCCGTAAATCGTGAGTGAGTTCATAAGGGGTTCTGAGTTCTCTCCCAAACGTAAGATAAACAGGAGTTCTCCCTGTGGTTTGGCATCGGGTTGTGTTTAGGGCGAACCTAATGGATGCTAACTTCAAAGGCCAGGAAGTGTGGTCTCCTTCGACAAGTATCGCGAGGCTAGTCTTCAGATCTCGGTTTCTTCTTTCTACCGGGTTGGTTTCAGGATGATAACTAGGGATTAAGGCCTGATGAATGTCTAGGCAATGGAAAGCGTGTTGCATTACGTGGCTTACGAACTGAGTTCCATTGTCAGAGATGCATCTCCTCGGAATCCCGAAGCGTAGGAAGACTTCATTAAGCAGGATGAGGGAACATTCTTCGGCAGTGGCGTGTCGTAAGGGAAACAACTCGGTCCATCGGCTAGCTAGATCCTGTATTACTAGGATTGTGGTGTATCCCTCGGGTAATTCGGGTAGTGGACCAAATAAGTCAATTGCGATGGTCTCGAATCGTTGACTAGCGGTAGTGGTTTGTACTAACCCTGCGGGCTTCATTTGATTACTCTTGAATCGCTGGCACTCTGGGCAGTGTTTGATGTAGGCGGCGATATCGGATTGCATGTTCTTCCATGTAAATTTTGCGCGCATCTTGTGCAATGTCCCATATATCCCGGCGTGGCATGCCGTCGGGTCATCGTGATATGCAGCAATTACTTCCTTAGTGTGTTGTCTTGGAACACATTTTGGATGTTATCTTCATCCTCTTCCTCGAGATCAAGCCTGTGGAGGACTCCTTTGTCCAGGATATACCCCTTGTTCGTCCAGTATAGGGTATCTTCGCTGGCGGGCATTGTTTCTAGGATGGTGATTATTTTGGATAGATCTTCTTCTTCCAGCTGGGAGGTGCGAATTTCTTCCTGGGATATCGGCGCGGCAGTGAGCTGAATGTGCCGTATTTAGGGACTGGTTCTGGTTCTGGTGCAAAGGGGAGTGTGCAGTTCTGCACTGCACTTAGGCCTCATTAGGCCCATTGTGCCACCTCCCGTAGATCACCCATCCTCAGTTTAGCCAGCCCACCTTGGTTAGGTATTCTAGCATAGCTGAGGTGGGTAGATCTCTTATGTAGGCCATTGTAGGCCATCTATCACCCAATATGGATTCCCTGATTGACGATAGTGCCGGGGAATCACAAAGAAAATGCCATGCAGTCTCGTCTTCCATGCTACAACCTCTACAAGATGGGGAGTCAACTATCCCCATCCTATAGAGGTGCCCGTTTAGTCCACAGTGACCAGTAAGGATGGCAGTTAAGCGCCTGAGATTCCCTCTAGCCAGCTGCAGGTACCGTTTCGCTGATCTCTCATTGGGATACAGAAGTGTTTCCTTAGAGACCTTGCAGCCCTCGATATCATCCCAAGGCATCCTGAATTTCTCCAGGGCATTGGTTTGTAACATGTTACACAGGGAGAGAGGAGGTAACCGCACTAGCGGCTCCGGTGAGAGTAGATTCATCCCAGCCGCAGCTCTTGCCAGCGCGTCAGCTCTCCCGTTACCTGTGTCTGTATTCACCCAACAGACTTCAATGTTGTTGTGCATTGCTGCCTGTCTGAGTTTCCCGTGGCACTCTATTTCGGTCTCTGACGAAGCATAGGCTTTCTGCAGAGACAGAATCGCTTGCCTGCTATCCGTTAAGATTAGTATGGTAACATTTGTCACCTTGCGGTTTATGATGTACTCAGCCGCAAGTGTTATTCCCATCAGCTCCAGTTGCGTGATGGTTCCATGAATTCCCATCGGAACCTTTGCTTGGATTTTTAGGGTTTTAGAGAAAACTCCAAGGCCCGATCCTTCTCTCCTTTTAGATCCATCTGTGTAGATCCTTATAGCAGACTCTCTCATCCGCTTAGTGGGTTAAACAGTAACGTTGTAGGGTGTGTTCCGTATTAGTGTTTGTGCACAGCAGTCATTAACAGCCTCTAAAAGAGGTATATCTCTACAGACATTCCTCCAGAGGTGTCCTCTAACTTCCCCACAGCTGTTACTGTTCCAAATCCCACTGCACTGAAGGCGAAGTATAGTCGCCATGGCGACCACGTGGATATCAAGTGGTAAAAGGCATAGCATGACTTCCATCGCCATCGTCGGAGTAGTGTGCATGGCGCCTGTTACACTAAGACAGACTGTCCGCTGCACTTGCGAGAGTTGCTTCCCCGTGGTCTTCTGTTTGGTTCTGGGCCACCAAACTGAAGCTCCGTAAGTCAGCATGGGCCTTATGACAACTGTGTACAACCACAGAGTCGTGCGTGGTTTCAAACCCCAGGTTTTCCCCACTGCCCGACGACATTGCCAGAAGACCCTTATAGCTTTGTCTGTTTTGATGTCGATGTGCGCTTTCCAGCTCAGTTTCCTGTCGAGAGTGATGCCCAGGTATTTCACCTTGTCGCTGTACTGCAACATCGTATTCAATAATTTTGGTGCTTTTTTCGACACCCTAATTTTCTTGGTGAACAGGACCATCTCCGTTTTGGCAGGGTTTACCGATAGGGAGTGATCATTGCACCACCTAGAAACTATGTTTAGAGCTCCTTGCATCTGGTCGCATAGGGCGTCTTCAAACTTACCACATACTAATATGGCCAGATCATCAGCATAGGCTGTCACAAACAAGCCTAGTTGCTGAAATTCGTCTAGTAGGCTGTCCAGAACCATGTTCCATAATAGTGGTGATAAAACACCTCCCTGGGGACAGCCTCTGTCAATTTTACAGGTTATACGTTCCCTTCCCTGTTCCACTGTGACTATACGATTGGCCAGTGCATTGCCAATCTATTCACACATTTTAGATGGTACTCCGCGCTTGCTTAGCGCGTTTTCTATCTTCGGTATGGTCGTTTTATCAAACGCACCTTCTATGTCAACAAAAATACTTAGGGTGGATTCTTTAACATCCAATGTTCTCTCGATTCTGCTCACTACACTATGCAGTGCTGAATCAGTGGACCTCCCCCGTGTGTCATGTTGTGTCGCCATCAGCGGCTGTCTGACTAGAGCTGATGTTCTTATGTGCCATTCACAAATCCTTTCCTGTGTTTTAAGGAGAAACGAGGAAAGTGTAATTGGTCTGTATGCCTTGGGAGCAGTATAGTCTGCTCTACCGGGCTTCGGTATGAAAACAACCCTGGCTCGTTTCCAGACCTTAGGGACATATCCCAGCGATAAACTGGACCGAAACAGCATCATTATAAACTCAGCTAGTTCATCCCGTCCCCACTGTAGCAGGGCGGGAAAAATGCCGTCGGGTCCGGGTGCTTTAAAGGCGGAAAAGCTTGCAATTGCTCTAAGGGTGTTTTCTTCATTTATCACTTCATGAGCCAGTTGGGGACTTGGGGACTCCCCTTCTCTTGTGGAGGGCGTGAAAGTGCGTCTGCCACGATGTTACTTCGTCCTGGGATGTACTCAACCGAAGCGCGATAAGGCATAATTTGTAGAGCCCATCGAGCTAACCTTCCGGCGGGTGCTTTTAAGCCTAGTAACCATTTTAGCGGCTGGTGATCAGTGGCTATCGTCAGAGGCGCTCCTTCGACGTATCCTCTGTATTTGTTCAAAGCCCATACTACGGCGAGTGCTTCCCGCTCGGTGGTGGAGTAATTCCGTTCTGCCGGAGTCAGTAGTCGACTAGCATATTCTCTTGGTCGTTCTTCTGGTCCCTCCCCCTGGCTAAGAACTGCTCCCACGGCATAATTTGAAGCATCGGTCCGGAACACGTAGGACATGTCCTCGCTGTGCTGGCGTAGTACTGGTGGATTCATTAGAGCTTGTTTTAGTGCATCAAATGCATCTTGCTGGGCTTTTTCCCATTGGAATACTGCGGATTTTTTTAGTAACGTAGTAAGCGGCTGAGCGACATCTGCAAAGTTGGGTATAAACCTACGATACCATGAGCAAGTTTGCATAAAGCTGAGAATTTCCTTGTTATTAGTTGGTGGTTTCCAACTAGCGATAGCTGCACATTTCTCGGGGTTGACTTTAATGCCTTGGGGAGTGATGATATGTCCGAGATAGGGAACTTCGAGACGGCCGATGTGGGTTCTCTCCTTATTTGCTCTAAGCTGGTGTGCGCGTAGTTGTAGGAATATCTTTCGTAGATCTTCTTGATGCTTTTTTAGGGTAGTTGATAGTAATATGATATCGTCTAAATAGGCATATACGGTGACTCCTGGTATTCCTCGACATAGTCGGTCCATTAATTGTTGAAAGGTAGCCGGTGCGTTGCGTAGTCCAAACGGCATCCGGGTAAATTCAAATAATCCAAAGCAGGAAGTAAATGCGGTTTTCGACTGGTCTTCTGGTTTCAGAGGGACTTGCCAATAACCAGATCTTAGGTCGATGGTAGTGAACCATGTATACCCTGCTGTTGCTTGCAGTAATTCCTCCATTCGTGGAAGTGGGTATTTATCTGCGACGGTGACGGCGTTTAATCCTCGGTAATCAATGCATAAGCGCAATTCTCCGTCCCTTTTTGGTACTATTACAATGGGTGCGGACCATGGTGATGTTGAAGGTTGAATGATTCCCTGTTTTTCCATGGTCCATGTCTTTGGTTTGGATTTCATGGAATCCTAATGTTGTCGGTGGTCCAGTTTCTTGGAAAACGTCGTTGAATTCCTCAAGTAATTCGTTGAATTTTTGTTTGTCAGCTTCCTTTACGACCGGACATTCATGTTTCCTGAGTCGCATTGAGATGGCTCGAACGTAGCGCGGGCGTTTGTAGGTCAGACTAGGGCCGTAATTTTCTGGGTCGGTACCTCCGATTTCTGCACGGCCTTGAAATTCGGTAGATTCTAGCTTGATTGATGCGATGTGTGAATTTATGTAGTTGAAGCATCTAGAGTCGTCGTAGAATTTCCAAGTGCCTTGTGATGCATCCTGAATGATCCCAGCTGCGTGGATGAAATCCATTCCAAGGATAGATTCTTTGGCACGGGTGTTTGGTAGCACGTAGAAGGTGACGTTTATTTTCCTGTGTTGGAGCATTATTGGAATGTTTGTCATCTGGACTTCTTGAATTTTTGCTATCCCGTCGGCCATTTTGATGTTTCCGGTTTTCTTCTCAAAGTGCACTCTACGTTGTAATAGTGCTGCGTGCAATCTTTGTGAAGATAACGTCAATTCTGCTCCTGTGTCGAGAATTGCGTCTTCATTGAAGTTGAAAACTTGTAGCTGCACTCTCGGGGATTGGTGCTCGGAGTTTGCCTGAATATTGATTCTCCCGATGTTGATTGGATTGCATTTAGGACATCGGCTTCTGACTGCTCCGGGTGATCCACATCCGAAACATTTAAAGTGCGGAGCCTCGTTACGTTCTGCGGGGCCAGCAGATGCTGTTTTCCTTTTTCTACACTCTTCCCATGTGTGTCCGGTGAGGCAACAGAAAGAGCATCGCTTCCGTTCATCCTTTGTCATTTGGGCGGTTGCTGTGGGTAACCTGCTTCTTCGCTGGTCTTGAATAAAATCTTCAGCTTCCCTGGCTTGGTTTACTAGTTCCATGTAGGATGTTATCCCTGCTCGTGGAATTGGATTTTTCAGTTCTATGTGTATTAGTGCGTGTAGTCAAGAATAGTTTCTTCGGCTATTTCCGGTTTTACTGTTTTTAGTAGCGTCCTCTTTGCCGTTAGATATTCGTCTGTATGACTTGGAAGTTTCTGCGGACCGTTGAATACTTCCAGAAATACTTTATACGCCGGTTTCCTGGGAGCGAAGTAATCTCTCAAGTGATCTAGTGCTTGATTCCAAGTGGTTACTTGTGTTTGCTCACTCTGCCACCAGTTTGCTGCTTCTTTATGCATTAGTAGTGCAAAGCTCTGGAGTGCGGTGTCATCCGAGAGGTCTTCGTTCTCTTTGAATAGCGTAATTTGCCTGATAAAACTCTCTACCCGTTGAGGATTCTTTTCTCCGAAAAATTGATGTGGGCATGCTGCAAAACCATTTCTGCAAAGATACTTAAGCAATGTATTCAATTTGAAACCTTCCACTTACGCCACAAACTAGTACAAATGGGTTAACCACGGTTAAGTATCTGTAATGCAAGTGGGTATTGGATAAAAGACATATGCATTTACCCACACAGAACATTACAATGTTTACTTTTACACACAACGGCACTCGGCGGCGCAGTGAAAATTTATATTCCGATTTATTGATATTTTTTTGATTCGGCAATTGATAGCGATCAAACTCATACTAACGTGTCGGGCGTACGATTTTACGTCGGTTTTGACCCATCTGAGGGTTTGATTCGGTGTAACGTGTGCGGAGCGTACAAAGTTTGGAAATTTTTGACAATTTGTCAGGTTTGATCGGCCATTGTAAAAATTGTATTTGTTTAAAATACACACACAATCACACACACACACACACACACACACATATCCACATGTTGAGAACCACTGGAGTGGGCGCTGCTGCGCATGCGCGAACCTGTCAAAATCGACCATGTACCCTATTCTACACATTAGCCCCGTAAATTTATATAATATCTCAAATGTCAAAGCTTTTGTGTATTCTTTTAATTAATTCTGCAGTAAAACACATTTAAAACCAGGGTGTCTACATTATTTCTCTTTATTTCTTGCTAGCATTCGTGAATGATCTTTAATACTATGCATGAAACAGCCACGGACGTAGAGATTTTCTTCATACCGGTCTAGGAGCATACTTCTATGGAGAATGTTGCCGTCGCTGTTGGATCAAGCAATTCTGAAATTCCATCTAGTCACAAAGTGCGATCCCAGAACATGAAATAATGTCTTAAATTCAATTGCAAGGTTTTTCTGTTACATTTTACTATTGATCAAATGAGATTCACTGTATCCCAAATATCTTTCACCTTGTCAAATAAATGTCAAAAGATTTCCCGATTTACGAAATGAGTTTCACTATATACCAAATACTTTTCCCTTTAATATTTTTGCTGAACATTTTTGCAGTAACAATAACTTCTTCTGGAAGTTTTTTTTTTAAGTATACGTATTCCAAATTCAGCCTATTTTCTATAAATCTTTAGATATTGTTTTTTAAAAGTTCAATTTGTAGCTTCAAACGAGCGTTTTCCACTCCCAGACTAAGCATAAAGTAAAATTTCGAGTTTAGAAAAGCCCCGTGAAAATTTGTCGAGGGTCGCGCAGCGACCCGAGACAAATTTTCGCGGGGCTTTTCTAAACTCGAAATTTTACTTCATGCGCCACGCGTATTAAACACAGATTTCAAATAAAATTCGAATCTACATAAATTTCACAATATTTTAGTGTTTAATACGCGTGGCGCATGAAGTAAAATTTCGAGTTTAGAAAAGCCCAGAAAATTTGTCTCGGGTCGCTGCGCGACCCGAGACAAATTTCCACGGGGCTTTTCTAAACTCGAAATTTTACTTCATGCTTAGTCTGGGAGTGGAAAAGACTCGTTTAAAGCTTCGGATTGAATTCTTTTGAAAAACAACGAATGTCAGAAAATGTACAGCTTACGCATATGTTTACTTTAAAGAAAAATTCACTACATGTAACACTACTTACGTCAGCATCCATTCTCCGGATAAGGAGTCCTCTTAGTTCATTTCTAAGTTGTGTACGCGACCAAACCAAATTTTCAGGCTTTTCTAAACTCGAAATGTTACTTCATGCTTGGTCTGGGAGTGGAACACACTCATTTTAAGTTTCAAATTGAACTCTTTTAAAAAATAACGATTATCCAAAGATTTACGGCATATACGCTGTAATTGAGACATGTATACTTGAAAGAAAAACTCCCTGTATGTACAAGTTGAGGCATTAATTGCGATTGATTTGCTACTATTTGTAATGGTCATATAGGCAGCTCAGTTTACACATAACCTAAAAATTAAAGGTATCAAATCGTATTGGATGCTTTGGTTAGAACATACTAAAATGAACATTGAAAATGTTCGGTGTTACATAAAACTCTTTGCATGTCACATACTATAGTATTCCTTGAGAATGATTAAAAGTCGAAACTAGTTGCAATATAAAACCAAAATATTAGTGAAACTAAGCGTTTTCTTTTAAAATGAAAGTTAAATATGTTTTACAACGTAAAAGATGAGAAAGTTATTCAAGATATTTTATATTTTACGCGTGACGCATTCATATTTATTGCGAATGTACATTTTACATTCGCAATAAATACGATTGCGTCACGCGTAAAATATAAAATATCTTGAACCATCGACAAGTTCTAGATCATCGATTGATTATTTAAAACGACCACAATAATAACTTGTATGAAATAAATAAATAATTCACATGGGGGCGACACACATTGCCCCCATCCATTTTCCTAGCGGAAAATGCACGTCCGCCATCTGATCAATTTTCCCCGTTAAATAGAAAATTACCCCGCTAACCGGCGTTTTCCTTGAAACCGGAAAAACTCTCGTTTAATTAGCGTATTCAATTATTTACTTAACTTCTCATTATAGTGTATCAATATCAACATTGATTACCATCAATATTTTTCAATTAACATTTGGTTTAATATTTGCACTTTTATCATTGTGGTAAATTATGTTGACTGATTGTTACATTAAGAAATAAATCGATCAACTACTTCCGAAAGTCAAAAATGTCAAGTTTAAAGGAGATACTAAATGCTAGAAATTATTATATAAACTGAGTAATCTATCTGATTTTTTTATTGTATGTAGTATAGCTTAATTATGAGCGATTTTCAATAAATATTTTGAGTAGATGGTTTATACTAAAATTGGTAAATTAATAATATCTAGCTTATGGGATCTTTTTTTAATCGGGACTTACGAGGTTTCGGAAGTAGTTAAACGAAATATTAAAACACGTAACAATATTCTTGTTTTTCATTTAAATGATTTTAAGAATTTATCTTTTTGTAGTATTACTCTGTAATCGGGTTGTCCTGTTGGGTAATAAATATTAGTGATGGGAATAATCGATATATTTTAATAATCGATATATTTTAATAATCGATTATTTTAAAACGAGATATTTTAATAATCGATTAAATTGGTAATTGAAAATTAGTAGTTAACCTTTTAAAAATTATAATGAGCGCTTGGGGGGGTAAAAATGTAAAATGAATAATTATGTAGTACAAACAACAAGCGAAAAAAAGTGGTTTCGAATGTTTTTACATAGGTATTTTTGGGGGTCGTTCTTTTAGTGGTCATTTTTTGGGGAGGGAGGGGGCGGTGATATTACAGGTAAAGTTTTTTATAGGTAGTTGTTTCGGAGGGTCGTTTTTCGGGGGTGGTATTTCGAAGGGTTGATATTTCGAGGGGATGGTATTTCGAGGGAATGGTATTTCGAGGAGATGGTATTTCAAGGGGTTGGTATTTTAAGGCGATTTTTTTTATGGAGTGATTTTTATGGAGGGTTTTTTCGGGGGATATATTTTAGGAATCCGTAAGGATGATTTTTAGGGGGATTGTTTCTTTCGGGAGATGTTTTTTTGGAAGTGGGGATGAATCTTTTTACATGGAGTAGTTTTTCATGACTTTTTTTTTCTTTTAATGTGTAGTTTTTTGAGGGAGTGATTTAAAGGGTTTGATTTTAAGCCCGTGGTTTCATAAGCGTTTTTCCCTGGGGGTGATGTTTATTAGTAGTAAAGATTCGAATTTTTATATAATTATAATTATTTAATGATTTATTTAATGAAATACAAAACAACCGTTAAATAAGTAATTATTAATATTACTATATAATATTTAGTAGTCCTGTCTACCGAGATAATAAGCGATACAACTGTTTATAATAGTTAATAGTCCAGTCTACCGAGATAATAGTCAATTATTTTAATTTACTAATTAGTAATTTGCCCGACGAAATAATCGCTTAAATTAGTAGTTTATCTGATCAGATAATCGTTTAAATTAGTACATACTATTTTACCCGATCAAATAATCGCTTAAATTAGTAATTACTACTAATTATTTACCTATTAGTAATTACTAATTTACCCAATCAAATAATAGTTAAAATTAGTATATACTAGTTTCCGCATAATAATCGATTCTATCGATATATTTCAATAATCGACTAATTACTAATTAGTATATCGATTATTCCCATCACTAATAAATATTATTACTAAATGTATTTTCAAATTATGGCGAGTGCGCCGGGAAATGATAAGCAAAACATTTGTATTTACTCAATGCGTGTCCAAGATAACAACGCACAGCAAAGGGATCTTGAAAACGGTAAAAGATACAGGGTAGCTTAAAAAAGGAAAAAGTTGCACTACTTAGAGTATGTTTACATGCCGATTGCAAAAGTTCGAAAATTTCAAATAGTAAGATTTTTCAGATTTTTTATTTTTCCAATTTTTGTATTTATTTTAAAAGATATAAAAAACGAATGGCACTTTGTCATTGTCACTTTATAAGCTCTAGAAAATGGCGTCTTCAAATTTTTTAACCGATGATTCGTCTCCGAGAAATCATCATCAACTTAATTTTTTTATATGGCCACAAAAGTGGATACACCCTGTATACGGTAGCAATTTTTATTGCAAATTCAACGATGTATCACACATTATGCTTCTAAAGCCAAAAAAACAGGGAAACATAAATTTTAATATTTTTGTAGGTTCTTAGTCTAATAGGAAAAAGAATTTAAAGATTATTGCAAGTGTTCAAATAAGTTCCTATTATTTTCTATAGACAATGTGCTCTTTGTACAGTTGAATTTAAAACCTTGTCTAACATTTCAGAGGAGATTGTGTTAACTGCTGCTATAACCGATGCCAATAATTGTTTTTCATTTTCAAAAGTTAAGTCATACTCTTCATTTTTTTATATAACCCCACAGGAAAAAGTCTAACGGGCTCAAATCTGGTGATCGGGCTGGCCAAGCTACTTCACTGTGAGATCCAATCCATTTTTAAGGAAACCTTTGCGACAAATACTCCCGTACATTTCTTGAGTTATGCGCTGGGGCACCATCTTGCTGAAACCAGCAGTTGTTAATTATTGCTAGAGGTAATTCATCCAAGGCGTCTTCCAATTTAGTCTGCAGCAGGTCAAGATACGTCTCGGAGTTTAAATTGTTGTAATATATAAAGGGTCCTATTATTCTGCTACCTTAAATACCTATTCACATATTAAATTCAAATCGGTGTTGATGCCTTTCATCTTTTTTTTAATGAGGATTGTCTGTTGCCCATTCATTTTTGTTACGCAGGTTGAAAATGCCATTGTTGGTTATGATGCTTTCATCAGACCAAATTACTTGAAAAGGAAAAGTTTGATTTTCTTGATATTTTCTGGTATACCATTCACAAAAACCAGGTCTAAGACCCTGACAAATTCTAAATTTATTCTTTTGTAAAATGAAGTGGGCTGTAGATCTAGCTACCCCAGTCTGATGATCAATTAGTCTTATCGATATTTCAGGATTTTTAACAACGACTAGTAGAACAGTATTCGCTTTTTCTTCGTTGTATTGTTTCTTACGAAATAAAGACGGTTTTTTGAATGAACCAAATTCCTTTAAATTAGATATCAAATGTCTAAACGTGGATTTCTCAGGTTGTCTTCGTTCGGGATAATTATCAAAATACATTTGGACAAGATAAATTCAAATTCAAAACTATTTAAATTCGAGAAAATAAGCTTACGCTTCTTATAGTTTGCACACTTTAAACATAATATATAAAATTACAAAAAAACTAATCGTGAAAATGCAAACAATGTCTTAATTAATAAGACAACTTAGGATGATAAATATCCATTGAAACAACTACTTCCCGTGCAAATACACCTCCGGATATTGAATTATACAATGAAATATTTAAAATCTTATTTAATTTAATTTGTTACAACGCTCTATTAAAGTATATGTAACGTTTAGGTCAAATTCTCTTGAAATAAACTAACAAATACAAATTTAAAATGAAAGGAGAGATAACAAAAAATTAGAAGTGAATAAATACCGACCATATTTTTCACTCATTCCATTTCTGTGTACATGTTCATTCCACATACAACACTTTTTCCAAGTAAGTTTATTTTAATTTTATTCCTATTTTTTAAAAAACGTCATAAGCAAAGCTGTACTGAAGAGATATAAATCTCGAAACGCGTCTATAGATGGCCTAAGACATTAGTTTTTTTCACTTCTAATTTTTTGTTATCTCTCCTTTCATTTTAAATTTGTATTTGTTAGTTGGTTTGACCTAAACGTTACATATACTTTAATAGAGCGTTGTAACAAATTAAATTAAATAATATTTTAAATATTTCATTGTATAATTCAATATCCGGAGGTGTATTTGCACGGGAAGTAGTTGTTTCAATAGATATATATTTTTTTTTATATTCTTTAGTTTCATAAAATATGCATATACAATACAAAACAGTTACATATTAGAGAGAACGTGTCATATTAGAAGAAAATAAAATAGTACTTAAATGTGAGTAAATACAAGTTTTCAAGAAGTGTTACAATAATCTGCAATGGAGTATAACTCCTTTTCATAAAGATGTTGAAACAAAGACTGTTTGAAACGCTTATAGTTCTTATTCAGTGACTTTAATTGACCTGGTAAGCTGTTTTAGTATTTCATAGCTGCATATTGTGGGTCTCTTTCATACATAGTTAAACGGTGTGACGGGAGTCCATAATTGTTATAAAATCGTGTAATATATTTGTGATTGTATGCAGTACCTGAGTCTGATTGCTTTCTGTTTGAAATCAACTCATAAATGTACATGCTGTGTGCAGTTAATAGATTATTTGATCTGAAGTGACCCCTACACGAATCAAGGTACTTCAAATCAAATATAATTCTAACGGCATTTTTTTAAGAGAAAATATTCAGTTTAAGTGGTAACTGGACCCATAGTATGTAATTCCAAATCGAAGTTTAGAGCAACAGAGGGAATGGTACACTAGTTTTAAAACATTCCGGGGTGCTCCTGACTGTTTTAAAATCAGAATGTAGCAGACAGAACTTAGTTCCTTCTCTATTTTGGTTACGTGTGAGGCTCCGTTCAGGATGTCATCAATGGTTATACCAAGAAACCTGACATGTTGCTTTAGAGTATAGTTTCTGTTAACTATTGCTATATTTTCTGGATATAGTATCCTCGAACGATTTGTTTTAAAAAATATGAATTTAGTCTTGTCAGTATTTAGGAATAACATGTTTTTGGATAACCATTGATCACACACCGAGAGAATTTCACTACATTTATCAACAACATTTTCTATACTTTTAGTGTATAGTGTCATCAGCGTACATGCCAATGGAACTACAGTGTTACTGACTACAGACGCTAAATCGTTTATGTAGATCAGGTATGGGCAACCTTTGACATGTTGAGGGCCAAACTTTAGCGTGCAAATACGTTCGCGGGCCGCGTTTAAAAGTACTTAGTGCATTTTAAAGTAGTGATAATATTTTTTGCGATAGATATTAGACATGAAATAATACGACAATTTATTAAAATAACAAAAAAATGGTACATTATAATTAAATCGTTAAATTTGCAATTGTTACAAACTACGAAAGTTAAATACACCGAAATCAATGAGACACTTGAGCTTGAATTTGGGAAACTAATCCATCGATATTTGGATTAATTCCACTGACACAAAGACGTAAGGAATTTTCCAAATTATCGTCAGTCAGTCTTGTAGGATGTATTGGTTTATTAATTTTCATCAATGAAAAGAACTGTTCGCATTTATAAGTACTGCCAAACGCACAATTCAATCTTCTTACGAATTTTCTAAGCTGCGGAAAATTGTCTTCTTCTAGGTATTTTTTGTAGAAATCGCACAACTCTACGTCTTCAAATTTGGATTTTAGGAGTGAGTTTTTCTTGAATCTCGATCAACTCCATTTGTAAGTGTATTGGAGCGTTTTGTACAATATATGTTGTAGGAGTAGCAAATAAACTGAAACAGTCTTCCATGTTTTTGAAGTCGCAAAATCTGTTCGAAAATTGTTCCGACAGTAACTTGAGTTCTTCAGCATATTGAGCATAAGCAATATTTTCATACGCAGAGAGCGTGTTGAAATGGTAACTGTTACCAGACAGCATCTGTGACTCCCACAAGCGTAGTTTGATCTGAAACGCTTTTAAATGGCTGTACAAATCATTTACTAACTGTCCTTGTTTTTTAAGTTTCAAATTTAAATCATTCAAATAACATGTAAGCCCTCGGGATCGAATAAAGTTGATGGTTTTTACTACCACATTCATAACATTCTGGAGTCGAATGGACTTAGAGCACAAGTTCTGTTGGTGGATAATGCAATGAAGGACTATCAAATCATCTTTTTGCACATTTAAATCTGTTGCTTTTTCATTCAAAATTCCAATGAAACCTTTACGTAAGCCGACCATAGAAGGTGCACCATCAGTGCATACTCCAATTAATTTTGACCATGGCAAGCCAAAACTTGTGAATACCTTTTGAACTTCAATAAAAATATCCTCTCCTGTAATGGTTCCTTTTAGCGGCTGTAAAGCAAGCAATTCCTCAGTAACAGTGAACTCCTTATCAACACCTCGAATAAATATAGCCAGTTGAGCTGTGTCAGACAAATCGGTGCTCTCGTCTAATGCTATGGAAAATGATTCAAAACCAGCCATACGATCAGTCAATGTTGTTTTTATATCATTAGCCATCATTTCTATACGTCGAACAACAGTTCGTCTTGACAAACTAATTTTTTCAAATTCTTTTTTCTTTTCAGGACACATAATACCGCAAACTTCTAACATACACTCCTTGATTAATTCTCCTTCGGCAAATTGTTTTAATGCCTTGGCCGATTTTGAGCTAACTATAAAACTAGCTTTCACAACATTATCAAGTTGTGTTCTTTGTTTATGAAACATTTGTTGCTGTTTTTCAAAATTTGCGGTAAGCTTCTGGATTTTGTTTGTTCTTAATTGTCCTGTCAGTGAGTGCAGCGTAGCATGCTTAGTTGAGTAATGCCTCTTTATATTGAATTCTTTCATTACTGAAATGGATTCATTACACAGCAAACAAATAGGCTTACCATTGTGCAAGATAAAAAGAATTCTTCAGTCCATTTTTCTTGAAAATGGCGACCCTCTGTATCTACTTTTCGTTTCTTTCCACCAGACATCATTTTTGTTTACTTTTCGTTCAATAAACTTAATAACAAACTATAGTTAGTAACCACTCAAGATGCACACAATGTCACAAAGCAAGTTGACGGCTCGAGCAGTTCGCTAGGATATCGCTTGTCTAAGTTATCACCTCGGTAGCTCAAATAGAACTGAACTAACGTTCGGGCCATCCACCCGCTTATATAGGCAAAATGAACGAATAATCTGGAATTAACTAGTTTAGAATAATTGAGGAGCAATAAATCTTTTGATGTGTCGCGCGTGAGGCGGCAAACCTCAAAGAATTTGATCGAGCAAGTCGAGTGGCGGCGATTATCAAAGAGTGAGGCGGCAAACATCAAAGAATTTGATGTTTGCCGCCTCACTGTCACTCCCGTGAGTATAAGTACCTAATGTAATATTTTTATAATTGGGTTTTTTCAAAATGTCTCGCGGGCCGGGTGTTGCCCATATGTGATGTAGATGATAAAAAGCAAAGGGCCCAATATATTGCCTTGAGGTTTGCCTTTAGAGACAACGAGACTTTCAGAGATTGTATTTCCAACTTTTACACATTGTCTACGATTTTCTAAATAGCTCTTAATTAGATTGGAGGCTATACCATGAATTCCGTATTTATTTAACTTGTTTAGCAAGATGTTATGGTCCAATGTATCAAACACTTTTGACATATCCAGTAGCACACCTAATGGAATATCGTTTCTTTCTAGAGACGACATTACCTCATGAATGTAGTCATGCAACGCGGTAATAACTGATCTTTGTTTTCTAAAACCGTGTTGAGAGGTTGTGGAAATATTAAATTTACTCAAGAAATTGAGGAGTCTGTTATTTAATACACTTTCTTGTATTTTTGAAAAGCAAGATATGACACTAATTGGGCGATAATTATCAAGAACGTTTGGATCTCCTTTCTTGAAAACAGGTGTTACTATTGATTGTTTTAAAATGCTTGGAAATATACCTGATTCGATTGATGTATTAATTAAATGAGTCAAAGGCCGTGTAATTTCATGTATTACATATTTGATCACTTTAAGAGGTATTTCATCGTATCCTGCTGAATTATTGTTTTTTAAAGAAGTTACGCTATTAAAAACTTCTGATTCAGTAACAGGTTCAATGAATAGTGAGTATTTGTTCTGTGGAATTTCATCGGAATATTGAATGGGCGTTATATTAGTAAGTAAACGTTGTACTGTATTGATAAAGTGAACGTTAAAATCATTTGTTAATTTTGTTAGATTCTCCTCATTGATTGTTACAGTTGAGCATTTCGTTTTTCTGCAAGTGGCAGACATGTTTCTTATTTACGGTGAAACTCGGTGTAATTCCGCAGAAGCTGTAAGAATATATCAAGAGCGATTTCCTGAACGACACATACCACCGCCAAACCGATTAAGAAATTTATTACAAAGAGCACGCGATACTGGAAGTTTGCAGCCCGTCGCCGGAGCCGTCGGAGGTGGTGACCGTCCAATGCGATATTTGCGAGCGGAAGATGAAATTTTGAATCTGTTGGAAGCGGATCCTGGTTTAAGTACCCGTATTATCGCCGCTCAGCTAAATGTATCGCACTCATTTGTCAGCAGTGTTATACGAGACAATAATTTTTATCCGTATCACTATCAGCGTGTACAACATCTTCAACCCCATGATTTTCTCAAAAGAATTGCATGTTGTCAATGGATTTTGGCACAAAATGTTCAAAATCCTAACTTTACCAAAGACATTTTAGTGACCGACGAATCCTGCTTTACGCGTAATGGAAGTTTTAATTTCCATAATATGCATGTTTATGCAATAGAAAATCCTCGTGTTACGCGTAGAACTCATTTCCAGCATCGCTTCTCCCTTAATATCTGGGCAGGTATTTTAAATGATCAATTAATTGGGCCATTTATGTTCCCATTTCATTTGAATGGAGAACGATATTTACGATTTTTGCAAGATGACCTTTTAGATCTTCTAGAAAATGTACCCTTAGCGGTTCTTAGAAGAATGTGGTATTTGCAAGATGGTGCGCCAGCTCACTATGAAAGGCGCGTTAGAAGATATTTGGATGATGAGTTTCCAGGACGTTGGGTTGGTCGTGGAGGCCCTGTACCAGGGCTTCCAAGAAGTCCGGATTTAAACCCCTTAGATTTTTTTTTGGGGATACTTTAAAAGTGAAGTCTACACTACGGAAATTGACAATGCTGAAATGCTGATACAACGAGTAAACGCCGCGGCTAATACCATTCGTGAAAAAACTCGTGAAATGTTTGCTACTGTTCGTGCAAATTGGATACGTAGAGCCCAAATGTGCATTGAGTGCGGCAGACATCAATTTGAACACTTATTGTGATTTTTTTTATACGTGACCCAGTTTCATCTAGTAATTCTAGACAGTGTGTGTGTGTGTGTGTAGTGCGTGCTAAGTGATTTATGCGTCTCGCAGTAGTAACAGTAAATAAACAATACCACAAATGAGTGACCTAGTTTCATCTAGTCATTCGAGACAGCGTGCGTGTTTAGTGCGTGCGAAGTGATTTATGCGCCTCGCAGTAGTAAAAGTAAATAAAAATACAACAACTTACGCATCCACGAAAAATATCATGAACACAGGTAACCAGAAGTTCTCAAAAAGTAAAAAATTCATGAAAAATTATGAAAAATACAATATTTTTTTCCGATTTTATTTTTGCTGCAATTGGTGTCAAAATATTTTGTGTATACGCGCTTAAGAGGATGTACATTAGTTCGATTACACGCTTTATAAAATATATCGAATTGCGGGGGCTAAGACTCACTATAGAAAAATCGCTCACACTTTCCTGTAATACACCTTACTAATGTTAGATGACCACCCAAGTGCTAGACGGACTGTCGCCATATAAAGACTATCTACCCTAACGTTCGTGGGAAACAACCCCATTATATAGTATCTTAAGTTTAGCAGGTGTACTAGACACCCTTTTTGTATTACATTTCATTATTTTCCATTAAGTGACTTTTACCATTAGTGTCGTAGATATATGTATATTTATTAGGTACCATTCTCTTTTAATTTCATCAAGTAACTTTTACCATTAATGTCTTAGACCTGTATTTATTAGGCACCCTTAAGTCTGAAAGCCTTTTTCTGTATCGACGATAGGTAAATACCACCCTCGTGGGAACGTCCCCAAAAACGGGCCTCTGTCTGTCCTCACGCGTGTGGTCTTACCTCCATATATATACCCTTTCTAGAACTTAAGCAGTTAGTTAGTACCCAACCGTCATTCTGAATACATGCTGTATTGTAATTATTGTTATAAGAATAAAGTTAAGTTAAGTGTTTAAGTGCAACATTGACTTTTCACTCCCGGTATCCAACATATTATTGGTGTCAGAAGTGGGATAGTCGGGACGTTCATCCGGTTCGCGAAATAAGCCAACGAATTCGTCTTCCCAGAGGAAACTCCTGGTGCAACATAAGAAGATTTCAGGCCCGATCCAGAGAACGGCGATCAGCAACATTCCGACTGTCTGAAAATATTGGAACAACGGTGAGTCGCTTTTTATTCAGTCTTGCATCCTTAACTCTTTTTTCCTAAACAAACAAAAACATCATGCCTAACTCCGAACAAAATGACAATGCTAACTCACTTTCACTTGATTTCTTAATTAAACTTATTCCGAATAACTTCGACGGAGATAGATACAAAATAAGAAGTTTTATTAAGCAAGTCGATTCGGTTTTCGAACTCGCTAGTGATCAACAAATACCTCCACTTCTTTTATTTGTCAAAAGTAAAATTACGGGTAAAGCTCGCGAACAGATCGATATTCACTGCAACTTAACCACATGGGAGGATATTTCAGAATTATTAATTAATTTATATCAGGATAGGAAATCTCTTGATCAATTACTTGAAGAGCTAACTAATATTAAACACGAACAACATGAAAACGTGTCACAATTCTACCAGAGATTAGAAGATTTAACTTCCCGTACATTAGCTATTATACATTCAACCGAAAATGATAAAGAACGCCTAAAAGGACGCCTCCTAATGATTGAAGACATTGCATTGAACCGTTTCATCTATCACTCGAATCCTAATTTATCTCAAATGTTAAGGTATCGCGAATTTAAAACTATTAACGAAGCGCTTACCGCAGCAATTGCCGAGGAAAAAGCGTTGAGATTAACTTACAAGTCCATTGAAATAAAATGTAAAACTTGTGGAAAAAATAATCACCTTACAAAAGATTGCTTCCGCAATAAACCTCAAATCCGCACGAAATCTATACATTTCTCTAACAATTCTCATAACTATCAAACTCCTAGAAATCCAGCGAATCAACAAAAACAATGTAGATATTGCAAAAGGCCAGGTCACGTACTCGAGGAATGTCGTAAAAGGCAATATAACAATTCAAAAAAATCAACATCACAAAATCAAAATAATCAAAATGCGTCAGTAAATTTTCAGGAGCGACTGATAAATCGAGTCCCTCCTCCTATACCAAACCAACAAAATCAAATCACTCAAGCACTGGAACAATTCCATTTATAATGAATTCAAACTTGCACCCAATCGCAAATTCCGAAATAAATTCTAATTCAAACTCGCATGCAATCGCAAATCCTAAATCCAAATCAAACATCCAAGAGAATCAATCTCTAATAAAAATTAAATCAAATCCTAAATCTAAGTTGCATCCCATAACTAATGAAGATACAAAATCAAATGTTGAAACGATCCAACACGTAAATATTTCTAATTCATTCTTCAGTTCAAATGATTTAATTTATGTTACATTTCAATCTGACATGTCCAATTGTCCAGATAAAACGATTAAATTATTAATCGACACGGGCGCTTCCATATCTTTAATTAAAGCTATGAGCTTATCAAAATTCAAAATCCACGATAAAAATCCAGTTGCTCTTAACGGATTAGCACCAAACATTCCAATTTACACCTTAGGTGAAACCGAAATCAACCTCCAAATTCACAATAAACGAATAAAATCTAATTTCCAAATCATAGATGCAATCACTAATATCCCTTTCGACGGCTTACTAGGCGACGATTTTCTAAGAACGCATAGCGCAAAAATCGACTATAGTTCTTTTTCTCTAATTCTAAATTCAATTTCTATTCCAATTCCAATTCATCGTAATACGCCTCAATCATCATCAATAAATATTACTGTTCAACCTCGAACGGAAACTGTCGTCAGAATCAACGTAAATAATCCACTCAACCTCAAAGAGGGTATAATTATTAATCAAAATCTCGCAGCCAATCAATCTCTTTTAATTCCAAATTCAATGGTTTATATCAATGACCAAAATCAGTGTTTAATTACGCTAATAAACAAATCATCAATAAAACAAATTGTCACAGTCCCTTCTATATCAATTGAACCTATTTCTAACACTCATTCAATCTTTCAAATAAATCAAAATTGCATAAACAATCCTGAAAGAGAAAAACTACTAAATCAAAATTTAAGGCTTGATCATCTCAACTCAGAAGAGAAAACTTCAATCACGAAAATTTGTCGAGAATTTAAAGATTTATTTTATTTACCAAACGATAACTTAAGTTATACAAACGCTACTTGTCATAAAATTCCCATTACAGACCCGCTTCCAATTCATACAAAATCTTATCGATATCCAGAGGTACACAAGAACGAAGTAAATAAACAAATCGAGAAGATGTTAAGTCAAGGGATAATAAAACCGTCCACCAGCCCTTGGTCCAGCCCCTTATGGGTTGTCCCGAAAAAACTAGACGCCACAGGCGAACGGAAATGGCGGATAGTTATCGACTACCGCAAATTAAATGAAAAAACGGTCGGTGACGCCTACCCTTTACCTAACATCGAAGATATCTTAGACCAATTAGGGCACGCACAATATTTCACGACGCTAGATTTAGCCAGCGGATTCCATCAAATATTAATGGACACTGATGATGGTCCAAAAACTGCATTCAGCACCCCCAATGGCCACTATGAATACACGAGGATGCCTTTTGGATTAAAAAATGCGCCTAGTTGTTTTCAGAGGCTAATGAATAACGTACTCATGGGGCTCACTCACAATCAATGTTTTGTTTATCTCGACGATATTGTCATTTATGGAGTCTCACTCGATGATCATAACCGTAAATTAAAAAACATATTCTCTCGCTTACGGCAGAACAATTTAAAACTACAGCCAGACAAATGCGAATTTCTGAACAAATCGTGTCAATATCTAGGACATATAATTTCAGACGAAGGTCTTAAACCTAATCCTAATAAAATAGAAGCTATTAAATCAGTACCTCGTCCACAAAATCCGAAACAGATCAAAATTTTCCTAGGCATGATCGGCTACTATCGCAAATTTATTAATAACTTTTCCACAATAGCCAAACCCCTGACGGTGTTATTAAAAAAGGATGTCGAATTTCATTGGAAAGATGAACAAGAAACAAGCTTCCAAACCCTAAAAAATAAATTAATTCGAGAGCCTATATTGCAATATCCAGATTTTACACAACCCTTTATCTTAACTACAGACGCCTCGAACGTAGGAGTCGGTGGTGTTCTTTCACAAATGAAAAACGGAGAAGACCTCCCAATCGCCTATTACTCCAGGTCATTAAATAAAGCGGAAACAAACTATTCAACCACGGAAAAAGAACTTCTAGCTATTCTAAACTCCACAGAACATTTCCGTCCTTATTTATATGGAAGAAAATTTACCATATACACCGATCATAGGCCATTACAATGGCTCTTTAACATGCAAAATCCCTCGTCACGGCTCGTTCGTTGGAGACTTCGTCTCAGCGAATATGAGTATGAAGTAAAATATAAACCTGGACGCATAAATTCAAACGCCGATGGACTTAGTAGATTATTTCCTGAAACAGGAATTGTTAACTATGTTAACAGTGATTCTTATGGAGAATTCATTAAATTCCATTATAACAATCAAGAAGTGATTATTTATGATAAGGAAAATCGACCACTAACTTCAATAAAAACTCCTATAGTAATGTTTTGGTCTCAGGATCTCGATGAAAGTAATCCATACTCAGATTTTATTCAAAGTCATTTTAATTTAGAAAATATTAAACCAACCATAAACGGTTGTAATAAACTGAGTAATTCTAAACAAACTGTCTATTTACTATTCCCTACTAATTTTCACTTCGATAAACTCGAATACAAGAACATTTTACATTGCTTGCAAACATTTAGAAAAACGATTAAAGATAATGAATTCACTTTAATACCACCAGATCATCATAATAACATTAAATTACCGCAATTGTATGAAATGCTAAAATTTGTCTTTAAAAACAATTTAATAAAAATATACAACACAACTAAAATCACTCCAAAGAATCAAGACGAGATAAAACAAATATTAATTGACAATCACGACAGCAAATTCTCAGGACATTACGGATTCAACAAAACCTATTCAAAAATTAAAGAACGTTACTATTGGCCTTCAATGAAATCAGACATAAGAAAATACATTAAGAACTGCCAGTCATGTCAGATTAATAAAACCGATTTTAAACCAACAAGACAACCTATGGAGATCACATCTACGTCAACCGAACCACTAGAACGTTTAGCATTAGATATTGTAGGTCCCCTACCAATAACAGAAAATGGCAATCGATTCATCTTAACAGCCCAAGATGATTTAACTAAATTCAGTTTCGCCGAACCAGTCCCCAATCACGAATCTAAAACAATTGCTAGTGCACTCACTCGAATAATCACATACTTCGGAATTCCTAAAACTTTATTAACCGATCAAGGTCCAGATTTTATGTCCAAATTAATTAAGGAATTAACGCGACTATTTAAAACTAGACATATATCCACCACACCTTACCATCCTCAAACTAACGGGGCATTGGAAAGATCACATCTAACTTTAAAAGATTACCTAAAACATTACATCAAACCTAATCAGTCTGATTGGGATGAATACATCCATTTTGCTATGTTTAGCTATAATAGTTCTACTCATAAATCGACTAATCATACCCCTTACGAACTATTATTTGGTCATAAACCATATTTGCCATCTTCCATAACACAGGAACCTAAACTACTCTACACTTATGATGATTACGTCAAGTCACTACAAAACAAATTAAACAATTCATTCAAAATAGCCCGCGAAAATATAATAAATTCAAAAAACTCAAGCAAACGTCTTTACGATAGAAAGAATAACTCGTGTGAATTTAAGGTAAACGATAAAGTCTACATTAAAAACAAATCAACTAACCCCAAACTTTCCAAGAAACTTTGTCCGAATTTCAAAGGACCATACAAAATAACACGAATCTTCGATAACCAAACAGTAGAATTGCAATTGAAAAACAAAAAGGTAAAATATCATAAAAACTTACTGAAACCTTCCTCGTTTTCAGATGACGACGATTGTAATCTTGATCCTATCGATCCTACCGATCCTGGTCCATTGTAATGATCTCTATCAAATATATCAATTAAACCAAACAAGCGGAATTTACTACAATAATTTAGGAAACGCTAGAATATCAAATTCAAAAATAACATTACTATCCCATTTAAACATTTCTTTCTTATCTGAGGCTCGCGGAACACTTGAGAATTCAATCCTCAAATCAATAAATCTTTGTGGTTCTCTATCAAAAGGCAATAAGAATTCACATTCGTCAATTTATTGCGAACAAAATTTAGGAAACATTAACGATCAACTAAAACTAATTTATAAAAAACAAGAAATATTGAATCATTATATTGGCAAAGAAAACAGGAAACGCCGTGGTTTAATTAATGGCGTATCTACAGCACTACGTTGGCTAATTGGTACACCCGATGCCAATGATGCGAAATATTATTCCGATAGTATTCACTCGATAATAGACGATAGACAGCAAATCAACGGTCTCTTAAAATCACAAATTCAAGTAATTTCGAGCACGATTCGAAATTTTAATAACTCTTTTGTTGCATTAAAGGAAAACGAATCAAAATTAAATAAAAATTTATTCAAAATTGCAAATCTTGCACAAAACAATCAAGGAAAAACCAATGATTTAGAATTGGATTCAATCATTATTCAACATATTTCAACATTATCCAGTCTTGCAAATAGAGTAATGGAGGAATTTGATAATTATATTCACGCCATTAATATTGCTAAACATGGAATTCTATCTCCGGAGATTGTCACTCCAAAAATCTTAATTAATGAGCTATTGAAATACAAAGGCGAATATGAACTTCCTTTATCACCATCTTATAAAAACGCTCTAACTTACTACAAATTAATACATTTAGATGTCATTGTTGATGAGCGAAACATTGTCATATTTGCATTTAATATTCCGTTATTAGACAAACTATCCTACACTATTTTTGAAATGATCCCGTTACCTATGCAACATCAAGATCCTCTAATATATTCCTACATACAACCTAGTTATCGATATCTCCTAATATCACAACCAAAAACCTTATATAACCTTATGCAAGATTTGAATAAATGCGACGAATTCATCAAAGGATCGTTCATCTGCCAAGGAGTCTCCACCACAAGAAGAACTGAAATCGCCAATTGCGAAATCCAATTGTTGTCGCCGCATCTCTCCAAGATTCCAGAAGAATGTTCAACTAGAACCATCAGAGCCGATATCCAGACTTGGAAATCCATCCGGAATAACGAATGGATATATGTGTTGCTGAAATCAACAACGTTAACAATCCTCTGTGATGACCACATGGAGGACGTAATTCTTAATAAAACAGGAATCATCCGATTGTATCCCGGTTGCAAGGGATACACCGATTACTATGTTCTCGAAGCAACCAGCGAAATGTTCTCCAACATATCCGTCGACTACGTTCCAAAAATTAATATTTTGCAAGACGAATGCTGTGTCGACAAGAAAATCAACGATTCCATACCACTTCGAATACAACCCATTAAACTATCAAATATCGACCTCACCGAATTAAAGTATGCAGATAAAAAACTCAACGAATTCGACGAGTTGTTAGACCACGAAATGAACAAACCGTTCATCGTAAAACATACTAGCTGGTATACACTAATCCTTAGCCTGCTAGGTGTTACATTAACGCTAATGTTGTGTTGTAACATCTGTCGTTGGTGTGGTTGGTGGAATTTGTTAAGACGTCTTTGCTGCTTCACAAGGAATCCAAGGAATGGAGAATTTATGCCACCCATTATAAAAAACTTCGTCAATTGCAACTTCGAATCGGACCTCCGATCTGAACGTCAATATCACACCGGAGAAATTGCAATTTACGAACGTGCCTCCGAAGAAATCGAACTTCAACCACCTCGTTACAATGCAGTAACGGCCTCAGCTCCCAGACGAGACGACAGGAGTTTCCCAAAATCCAGACGCAGCACCGTTCCTTTGTAGGACGAAACCTGTGTCTTCCCCCCATCTTTCGTCTTCAGCGGGGAGGTGTTAGATGACCACCCAAGTGCTAGACGGACTGTCGCCATATAAAGACTATCTACCCTAACGTTCGTGGGAAACAACCCCATTATATAGTATCTTAAGTTTAGCAGGTGTACTAGACACCCTTTTTGTATTACATTTCATTATTTTCCATTAAGTGACTTTTACCATTAGTGTCGTAGATATATGTATATTTATTAGGTACCATTCTCTTTTAATTTCATCAAGTAACTTTTACCATTAATGTCTTAGACCTGTATTTATTAGGCACCCTTAAGTCTGAAAGCCTTTTTCTGTATCGACGATAGGTAAATACCACCCTCGTGGGAACGTCCCCAAAAACGGGCCTCTGTCTGTCCTCACGCGTGTGGTCTTACCTCCATATATATACCCTTTCTAGAACTTAAGCAGTTAGTTAGTACCCAACCGTCATTCTGAATACATGCTGTATTGTAATTATTGTTATAAGAATAAAGTTAAGTTAAGTGTTTAAGTGCAACATTGACTTTTCACTCCCGGTATCCAACACTAATTTAATTTGTTTTATCAATCCGCGTAAGGGTTCTTTTATTATTTTTTTATTCAACGCGACTGTTTACGGCGATAGCTTTCGAGCACACAAATTGTCACTATTCGGTTTTTCAAAACTCATAAATATCAATTGATTCCAATCGCTATTTAACTTAGTAATATTTAAGTGAGAATATGATGCAAAAATCCATTTTTTCTTAAGAGTGCTACAGAAACCTCTAATTTTCTTACGTATTTTATCTTGATTAGTTGGCGTAGATACATTAAAATAATCTTGAACATATTTAACTAAAGATTGATATGTTGCACCCGAAGTAACATTTGGTTTACCTTTCAAATTATGCCATATCTTAAACAGATCTTCATTGCAAATATATGTATTTTCCATATGAATTTAATAGATTAAACTATAATTATACATACACTATTATTAACTAAAAACACTAAACACTCAAGTTGTTTTATACACAAATTAACTAACACTTAACAGAACTGAGATTACTTAAAATTAAATGGTAAAAGTCCAACACTCCGATAGGTTTTTAAAATATATATCAGAACTTTTCAAGAGATGATATTTAACTAAATTAATTCTCTTCTAAAAATTCCTTCTCTTGAAATTATCAGTTTTCAAATACTTGGCGTATTAAAAATAATACACTCAGCCCATTTCTCACAGGCGTTGACAGAACAGACGTCCAAGAATTGATTGTCAATGAAAACACAGATGTTGATCATCTTATAAATACTTGAGCAAATTACAAAATGTCTCACTTATTTTTTGTATAAAAGCAAACAAACCATTAGAAACGACTCGATAAAGAAGTAATATTTATAGGGTAGTTAATAACACGAATAACATTTTCGTAATTTTATATATTATACTTAAAAGATATATTTAACAATAAATGTTAGAGAATCTTGAAATCTTGAACTTAAAATTAAAACGACATTATTAATTTTAAATAATTATAAATCTGAAGAGTAGAAATGATTTTAAATAATGTTATACTGTAGAGGAATGTTATCTTGATAAAATTAGTGAAATTTAAGGATGTATGACAAAGATGCAGAAACTGTGTGTATGAAATCTGTGCATACAAGAACTCGAGCGTTTTTGCGGTAGACGGTCGCCCTGATTAAAAAAAAATAAAAACGCCCCTTACACGACAAAAATCTGACTTTAATGAGGTATAATAGAGGAAAGTTTTAGCTATTTTTTGGTGGTGAACCCTACCCTCCGCGGTTCTATAAAACTTATATAGGCCACTTGGAAGTTTAAATACAATAAAATAAAGTTGTTATGTTTAAATAATTATAACTATTGTTAAACATTATCGATTAATTCACACTTAGTGGTATATTATAGAACAATGTATGTTTAATAAACTTTTAAAAAAACTGCATTGATATATTACTTAAGTGCGGTGTAATCAATTATCAAAACACATCCACTTTTCGCGTGTTGTTCGCGATTTAAAATTGATCAACTTTAAACATTAATTGCACAAAAGGAGTGTGGCCAAAAAATCGTCAACTTTAAATTTTATGAGGTTTGGAGTATCTACAGTTTAATAGTATTTTCTTTATTCGTCAATTTTGACTTTTATTTTTCCTTCCCGAACTACCGTTGATGCGTTCGCTCGGATCGGCCACATTGTGCGACGTTGCCTAAAATGTATCTGAGATAAAGTCGTTTATCGTAACAGACTGAGCCCTGTCAGTTAAATATGACTTTATCCATTTCGGTGAGGAACTACGTAACTACGCAATTTTTGCAATAAGAGTGACACGCAATCTAAGGCTTTGCTGTCCGTGTAAATAGAATGCACTTCAGCTCCACTTTCGATAACCTTGACAATGTTATCAGTGAAAACAAGAAGATTAGTTTGTGTTAAACAACTCTTAGAAAACGCATGCTGGTTAATAATAATAATAATTGCTCAAAAACCTTGGGTATAACTGACAGTATAGAAATTGGCCTATAGGTACTTATGTTGGATTTAGAACCGGATTTGTGGATTGGTGTTCCAAATGATAATTTTCATTATTCAAGGAAGATACCGGAAGTTAAACATAAAGAGAACAAAATTGAATTTGTGTTCAGTATTCCGGCACCAGATACCCACAGACGCGTTTCGGACTTCAAGGTCCTCTTCAGTGTGGTCCCGACCCAGTGCTGAGGAATACTGAACATTTCTGACTATTTCAAGCCAATATGTGAAAACTATTAATGGATATCGATAGCTAACGCCATCTAATGCTTCATAGTGGCATCGTCAGTGACACGAATGCACAAAGTGCATATACAGGTCACTGTTTCGTCCACGAACGAGCAGAATTCTGTTTGTGAAACCAGAAAACAAATATCAAAATTGAATTTGTGTTCAGTATGTCACTGACGATGCCACTATGAAGCATTAGATGGCGTTAGCTATCGATATCCATTAATAAAGAGAACAGTTTGTATAGTGGATTGTAAAGCGATCTACTACAATTACGAAGAAATATCGGAGGAATATTGTCAGACCAGGGCCAGATGTAACCTTCAAACTTGAAAGTTCAAATAATACTTGATCTGGAGTTGTATACACGTTGTTTAAGTTTGATTTTGAATTAGGGGTAAAAACGGTCGGTGTTTCATCAGTACCTGGAATGTAAACAGGAGAGAAGTTATTCGCAAATAAATGTAATATGTTGTCACCTGCTGTAGCACTATCGTCATTATAGGTCATAATCATTGGAATACCAGATGATTTATGCTTATTATGAACAAAAGACCAAAATGACTTAATGTTATGCAGAGTGGAAAGTTCAATGTTATCCAAATGCCGTCTGTAGCACAGCATTGTTTCAGTTTTACATTGGGTTCTTATCAGGGTTGTTATGTTTAAAACACTTTGTTTTAAAACAGTGTTTTAGACATGTTTAAAAACAGCCGTCGTGTTTTAAACTGTTTTGTATTAATCATGTTCTAAATCTTGAATTTATTTAAAACATGTTTTAAACGTAAAGTTTGTTTAAAACGTTTTTATATTATTTTTTTGTTTGCGTTTTTAAGTGTTAGCTAAATTGTTGAAGGTATTTCAAATTACAGTATTAAACATAACATTTTATTACAATAAAATATCACAACTGTGTGTGCATAAACGTGATTTTAAAATACAGGAATTTTTTCTTTCAGGTATACATATGCATACACTGTAAATATTACGACATTCGTTGTTTTTTTTTTAAGATTTAAATTTAATCTTTAAACGAGGGTTTTCCACTCCCAGACTAAGCATGAAGTAAAATTTCGAGTTTAGAAAAGCCTGAAAATTTGGATTGGCCGCGTAGCGAAGCGGAGCGGCCAATCCAAATTAGGCTTTTCTAAACTCGAAATTTTACTTCATGCGCCACACGTATAAAACACTGAAATATCGCAGTTAATAATATACTGCTTTAGCATTCCAATATGTAGATGTGAATAAAACATGAGTCAAATTCTGCGCTGAACAAATTGTTTAAAACAGTGATTATAGGCAACCCTATAACTATAACGTATATTAGGTTGCCTATAATCTTTGTTGAATGTGTGTGTTTTTTGAACTTCACTGTAAATCAGAGTTTTTAGGCGTGGCGCATGAAGTAAAATTTCGAGTTTAGAAAAGCCTAATTTGGATTGGCCGCGCCGCTTCGCTACGCGGCCAATCCAAATTCTTAGGCTTTTCTAAACTCGAAATTTTACTTCATGCTTAGTCTGGGAGTGGAAAACACTCGTTAAAAAGCCTCAAATTAACCGCTTTGAAGTAACGAATTTCCGCAAATTAAAAAAAAACGCTGTTATTATCTGGATATGTATACTCAAAAGAAAAATGCGCTGTAAGTTCTGTTTTAAACATGTTTTAAACACGTTTTAAACATGTTTTTAATTGTTAATGTTTTAAACGATGTTTCAGTGAAAAAAAAACACATTTTCTAAAAATACTGTTTGTTTTAATTAAAATGAAAAAAAAAACGTGTTTTTAACAACCCTGGTTCTAATACAAGTAAATAATTTGTAGTCAGCCGAATTTTAGGTTAGTTTCCGTTTTTTGTAAGCTTCTTTTTTAGATTTTATCATAATAATTAACTTTTTCGAAAACTAGGAAGGGTAACAATCAAACTTTACACGTTTTTTTGTCACATATAGATCAATTACAAAATAAATTATATCATAGGGAATCAGACTAGCAGAATTAATATCGATGCACTTATATAAGTAAGACCAATCCGCTCAAGACAAGAAGTTATTTATGCTGTGATAAATAATTTGCACGTTAAAAATTCGGTTTACATTTTTATATTGACTAAACTTGACTAACCTATGAAAATATTATTACTTCTATTTAGAAATAAATCAATTGGATTGCATAAAATTGGATATTTCATGAAAATCACCAGAATTGATATTACTCCTATAAAAATTGAAAGATCAAACATGAAACTTTTGCAGGATTCCAATTATTAATACGGGGAGTTTTTCTTTTAAGTAAACATATTCCAATTACAACGTATATGCTATACATTTTTAGATATTCGTTGTTTTTTAGCGACAGCACTTCTATGTAATGGAGGTATTGTGATTGGACAAAAATTGACCCCCCATTTTTTTTTACAGAAATATCTGTTTTGGGGTCCCAGAAATCCAAATCAAGTGTTATTTTAATGATGTCGATCCGTCGGCCTGTCGGTCGGTCAGTCTATGGCACGATTTCAGCCAAAATGGCTTATGGGATTATCATCAAATATTGAATTTGGGTTCTATTCTATAATATCTCGAGCCTAGTTAAAAATAGGTGAAGACCGGAAGTGAATGTTTACTCTTAGCGTTTTCCTCGTATCTCGTAAATTATTAACATAGTCGAAAAATCTTTTAAGAGCGCCGATTTTTGCTAGTTGTGTATTTCTGGGATACGAGATGGCGCAGAGATAGCAAAATTGCTGAAAGTAGTTTTGACTATGTATTTGTTTATAGTGCCTGCCGAATTTTATTAGAACGAATAATAAAAATTATGAGCGCGGCGAAGAAGGAAAATGGATGGTGGGGGGGGGGGGGGGATTTCAATGCCAAAATAGGGGAAGCGGGGGTAGGGATTGGAGAGGACGGTTCGGTGGTGAAGAGGAGTTCACAGGATAAATGTATAAATTAAATAGGAAGGGCAGGATGATCAAGGAGTGGGTGATGGAGGAGGGATGGGAGATTTTGAACGGATGCACGGAGGGCGATTGGGAGGGAAGAAAAACGTACATTGGACCAAGAGGGGCATCAGTAATTGATTATGTGGTCAAGGGAATAGAAAGAGGAGATATAAGAGCCATGGAGGTGGAAGAGGTGCTAGGATCTGACCACCTACCGTTAACTGTGGAGATGTGGATGGAGAAAGGAAGAGAAGAAAAAAGGAGGCAAGAAAACGAATACCTTGAGTATGGGGTAAAGGCAATGGAGGGTATGAGGAAGAGGCTGGCGAGGACTCAATGGGAATAGGTCAATACAATGGAGGAGATGATAGTGGGATGTGGAAGGAAAAAGAAGGAAGAGAGAAGAGGGGGGAGTACGTGGTTCGGTGAGGAGTGTAAGGAGGCGAAGAGGGATTTGAAGAAGGCAGTGGGAAAATGGAGGAGAAGAGGGGAAAGTGGTGGCGGCAAGAAAAAGATATGATGGTATATGTGAGAGGAAGAAGCTGCAGGCGGTGGAAAGAGTGAGCGAAGAATAGAGGGAATTAAGGAACGAGGCGGAAATGTGCAAGGTGCTGAGGAGAGGGGAAAGGAAGAGGCAGTTGGGGATATCGTTGAAAGAATGGACAAGGAAGTGCAGAGAAGGTAGTGGAGTGCCAGTGGGGATAGGAAAAGACAAGCGAGGGGATGGAAAAGAAGAGTTCATGGAGGAGGAGGTTGAAAGAACGTTCAAGGAGGTGAAGGGAGGGAAGTCAGCAGGAAGGGATGGGCTGAAGGCAAAGATGTGGAAGGAGATTGGGGAAGGGGGGAAGAAGAAATTCAGGAAGCTACTAAACCAGATGTGGAGAGGAAGAATGAACATACTGGCAATATGGAGGGTAGGGAGGATGTGCCCGATACATAAAGAAGGGGATCAGAAAGATGCGGTTTGCTATAGGGGGATAACAGTGATGATCACGGGATACAAGATAGCTATGATGGTGATAAAAAATAGGCTAGAGGAGGAGGTGGAAGAGAAGGGGCTGCTGCCGGTGCTGCAGGGGGGCTTTTGGAGGGGTAGGGGGACGAGGGAGCAGGTCTTTACCCTGGCAAGAATGGAAGAGAAGGTGATGGAAGAAAAAGGGAGCGTGAATGCGGTGTTTGTGGACCTGAAGGCGGCGTACGACGCGGTACCAAGGGTAGGATTGTTAGAGTGTCTGAGGAGAAGAGGGGTGAGTGAGGGAATGGTAGATTGAGTGAGAGGAGTGTATGAGAAATTATGGGCAGTGGCAAAAGTGGGAATGGAAGAATCGGAGAAGTTTAGGACGTGGGAGGGGCTTAGGCAGGGGTGCCCATTGAGCCCGCTGTTGTTTAACCTCTATACGAGTGAATTAGAGAAGGTGAAGAGGAAAGGACAAGCGGGGGGGGGTGGTGATTGGTAGAAGTAAGGTGTGGATGTTGGCATATGCGGATGATATGGTGCTGGAGGCAAAAGAGTGGGAAGGGATGAAGGATATACTGAAAAGGGCGAAGAGGTTTATGGATAAGAGGGGGTTGAGCGTGAATGTTAGAAAAACGAAATGGATGAGATTCAGAAATAAAGGAAGGAAGGGGAGGGTGAAGGAATTAGAGTGGAAGGGGGAGGTGATTGAGAGGGTTAAAAATTCAAGTATTTAGGGTTTATGTTCAAAGGGACGGGAGGGTATGAGGAGCATGTGAGGTGGGTGCAGGGAAAGGCTAGAGAGGCGTGGGGGATAGCGTGGGAAAAGTGGGGGAAGTGGATGGGGAACAATGTAAGAGTGGCGTGTAAAGTATGGGATGTGTGTGTGAGGTCAGTGTTAATGTATGGGGTGAAAGTGTGGGGGACGAGAGGGTATGAGTGTATGGAGAGGGAGCAATTGTGGTTTCTGAAGCGTATGTTAGGGGTGAAAAGGTCGACACCCGGATACATAGTGCTTCAGGAAACGAATTGAGAGAAACTAGAGTGTGAGGAAATGGACCGATGAGAAGTTGGCCACGACTTTCCAGCCACGGATTTTGGCGCCTCCACCATCGCCCGATTTTCAATGAATAATAAATTATTATCAATTGGCTGAAACCACAACATATTTTTGGCACAAATGAATTCCTAAACAGCTAGGAAAAAAATACAAATAATCTATTTACAGTTTACGTTAAAATTTTCCGATAAAATGAATTTTTCGGACGACATGTTTAAAAAAAATCATAACTTCTGTTTGGACAAGGAAACCCTGAAATTTCTCAACAAATATGAACTAAGCACACTCTAATTAACTATATTAAGCAATTTATTTTTAGTGGCACTCAAAAATTACGACTTGGTATGACTTTGAAAGTGACATATATTCCCAGCCACGGATCGGACGAAATGTTTAAAAAAATCATAACTTCTGTTTGGACAAGGAAACCCTAAAATTACTCATCAAATATGAACTAAGCACACTCTAATTAACAATATTAAGCAATTTATTTTTAGTGGCACTCATAAATTACGACTTGGTATGACTTTAAATCTGGCATATATTCCCAGCCACGGGTCGAACGAAATGTTTAAAAAAATCATATCTTCTGTTTGGACAGGGAAACCCTAAAATTTCTCATCAAATGTAAACTAAGCACACTCTAATTAACAATTTTAAGCAATTTATTTTTAGTGGCACTCAAAAATTACGACTTGGTATGACTTTGAAAGTGACATATATTCCCAGCCACGGATCGGACGAAATGTTTAAAAAAATCATAACTTCTGTTTGGACAAGGAAACCCTAAAATTACTCATCAAATATGAACTAAGCACACTCTAATTAACAATATTAAGCACTTTATTTATAGTGGCACTCATAAATTACGACTTGGTATGACTTTAAATCTGGCATATATTCCCAGCCACGGATCGAACGAAATATTTTAAAAAATCATAACTTCTGTTTGGACAAGGAAACCCTAAAATTTCTCATCAAATATAAACTAAGCACACTCTAATTAACAATTTTAAGCAATTTATTTTTAGTGGCACTTAAAAATTACAACTTGGTATGACTTTGAAAGTGACATATATTCCCAGCCACGGATCGGACGAAATGTTTAAAAAAATCATAACTTCTGTTTGGACAAGGAAACCCTAAAATTACTCATCAAATATGAACTAAGCACACTCTAATTAACAATATTAAGCAATTTATTTATAGTGGCACTCATAAATTACGACTTGGTATGACTTTAAATCTGGCATATATTCCCAGCCACGGGTCGAACGAAATGTTTACAAAAATCATATCTTCTGTTTGGACAAGGAAACCCTAAAATTTCTCATCAAATATAAACTAAGCACACTCTAATTAACAATTTTAAGCAATTTATTTTTAGTGGCACTCAAAAATTACGACTTGGTATGACTTTGAAAGTGACATATATTCCCAGCCACGGATCGGACGAAATGTTTAAAAAAATCATAACTTCTGTTTGGCCAAGGAAACCCTAAAATTTCTCATTAAATATGAACTAAGCACACTCTAATTAACAATATTAAGCACTTTAATTATAGTGGCACTCATAAATAACGACTTGGTATGACTTTAAATCTGGCATATATTCCCAGCCACGGATCGAACGAAATATTTAAAAAAATCATAACTTCTGTTTGGACAAGGAAACCCTAAAATTTCTCATCAAATATAAACTAAGCATACTCTAATTAACAATTTTAAGCAATTTATTTTTAGTGGCACTCAAAAATTACGACTTGGTATGACTTTGAAAGTGACATATATTCCCAGCCACGGATCGGAAGAAATGTTTAAAAAAATCATAACTTCTGTTTGGACAAGGAAACCCTAAAATTATTGATCAAATATGAACTAAGCACACTCTAATTAACAATATTAAGCAATTTATTTATAGTGGCACTCATAAATTACGACTTGGTATGACTTTAAATCTGGCATATATTCCCAGCCACGGGTCGAACGAAATGTTTAAAATAATCATATCTTCTGTTTGGACAAGGAAACCCTAAAATTTCTCATCAAATATAAACTAAGCACATTCTAATTAACAATTTTAAGCAATTAATTTTTAGTGGCACTCAAAAATTACGACTTGGTATGACTTTGAAAGTGACATATATTCCCAGCCACGGATCGGACGAAATGTTTAAAAAAATCATAACTTCTGTTTGGACAAGGAAACCCTAAAATTTCTCATCAAATATGAACTAAGCACACTCTAATTAACAATTTTAAGCAATTAATTTTTAGTGGCACTCAAAAATTACGACTTGGTATGACTTTGAAAGTGACATATATTCCCAGCCACGGATCGGACGAAATGTTTAAAAAAATCATAACTTCTGTTTGGACAAGGAAACCCTAAAATTTCTCATCAAATATGAACTAAGCACACTCTAATTAACAATATTAAGCACTTTATTTATAGTGGCACTCATAAATTACGACTTGGTATGACTTTAAATCTGGCATATATTCCCAGCCACGGATCGAACGAAATATTTAAAAAAATCATAACTTCTGTTTGGACAAGGAAACCCTAAAATTTCTCATCAAATATAAACTAAGCATACTCTAATTAACAATTTTAAGCAATTTATTTTTAGTGGCACTCAAAAATTACGACTTGGTATGACTTTGAAAGTGACATATATTCCCAGCCACGGATCGGAAGAAATGTTTAAAAAAATCATAACTTCTGTTTGGACAAGGAAACCCTAAAATTACTCATCAAATATGAACTAAGCACACTCTAATTAACAATATTAAGCAATTTATTTATAGTGGCACTCATAAATTACGACTTGGTATGACTTTAAATCTGGCATATATTCCCAGCCACGGGTCGAACGAAATGTTTAAAATAATCATATCTTCTGTTTGGACAAGGAAACCCTAAAATTTCTCATCAAATATAAACTAAGCACACTCTAATTAACAATATTAAGCACTTTATTTATAGTGGCACTCATAAATTACGACTTGGTATGACTTTAAATCTGGCATATATTCCCAGCCACGGATCGAACGAAATATTTTAAAAAATCATAACTTCTGTTTGGACAAGGAAACCCTAAAATTTCTCATCAAATATAAACTAAGCACACTCTAATTAACAATTTTAAGCAATTTATTTTTAGTGGCACTCAAAAATTACGACTTGGTATGACTTTGAAAGTGACATATATTCCCAGCCACGGATCGGAAGAAATGTTTAAAAAAATCATAACTTCTGTTTGGACAAGGAAACCCTAAAATTACTCATCAAATATGAACTAAGCACACTCTAATTAACAATATTAAGCAATTTATTTATAGTGGCACTCATAAATTACGACTTGGTATGACTTTAAATCTGGCATATATTCCCAGCCACGGATCGAACGAAATATTTATAAAAATCGCAACTTCTGTCTGGACAAGGAAACCCTAACATTTCTTATCAAATATAAACTAAGCACACTCTAATTAACAATTTCAAGCAATTTATTTTTAGTTACACTCAAAAATTACGACTTGGTATGACTTTAAAAGTGACATATATTCCCAGCCACGGATCGGACGAAATGTTTAAAAAAATCATAACTTCTGTTTGGACAAGGAAACCCTAAAATTTCTCATCAAATATTAACTAAGCACACTCTAATTAACAATTTGAAGCAATTTATTTTTAGTGGCACTCAAAAATTACGACTTGGTATGACTTTGAAAGTGACATATATTCCCAGCCACGGATCGGACGAAATGTTTAAAAAAATCATAACTTCTGTTTGGACAAGGAAACCCTAAAATTTCTCATCAAATATTAACTAAGCACACTCTAATTAACAATTTGAAGCAATTTATTTTTAGTGTCACTCAAAAATTACGACTTGGTATGACTTTGAAAGTGACATATATTCCCAGCCACGGATCGGACAAAATGTTTAAAAAAATCATAACTTCTGCTTGGACAAGGAAACCCTAAAATTTCTCATCAAATATGAACTAAGCACACTCTAATTAACAATATTAAGCACTTTATTTATAGTGGCACTTATAAATTCCGACTTGGTATGACTTTAAATCTGGCATATATTCCCAGCCACGGATCGAACGAAATATTTAAAAAAATCATAACTTCTGTTTGGACAAGGAAACCCTAAAATTTCTTATCAAATATAAACTAAGCACACTCTAATTAACAATTTTAAGCAATTTATTTTTAGTGGCACTCAAAAATTACGACTTGGTATGACTTTGAAAGTGACATATATTCCCAGCCACGGATCGGACGAAATGTTTAAAAAAATCATAACTTCTGTTTGGACAAGGAAACCCTAAAATTACTCATCAAATATGAACTAAGCACACTCTAATTAACAATATTAAGCAATTTATTTTTAGTGGCACTCATAAATTACGACTTGGTATGACTTTAAATCTGGCATATATTCCCAGCCACGGGTCGAACGAAATGTTTAAAAAAATCATATCTTCTGTTTGGACAGGGAAACCCTAAAATTTCTCATCAAATGTAAACTAAGCACACTCTAATTAACAATTTTAAGCAATTTATTTTTAGTGGCACTCAAAAATTACGACTTGGTATGACTTTGAAAGTGACGTATATTCCCAGCCACGGATCGGACGAAATGTTTAAAAAAATCATAACTTCTGTTTGGACAAGGAAACCCTTAAATTTCTCATCAAATATGAACTAAGCATACTCTAATTAACAATATTAAGCACTTTATTTATAGTGGCACTCATAAATTACGACTTGGTATGACTTTAAATCTGGCATATATTCCCAGCCACGGACCGAACGAAATATTTAAAAAAATCATAACTTCTGTTTGGACAAGGAAACCCTAAAATTTCTCATCAAATATAAACTAAGCACACTCTAATTAACAATTTTAAGCAATTTATTTTTAGTGGCACTCAAAAATTACGACTTGGTATAACTTTGAAAGTGACATATATTCCCAGCCACGGATCGGACGAAATGTTTAAAAAAATCATAACTTCTGTTTGGACAAGGAAACCCTTAAATTTCTCATCAAATATGAACTAAGCATACTCTAATTAACAATATTAAGCACTTTATTTATAGTGGCACTCATAAATTACGACTTGGTATGACTTTAAATCTGGCATATATTCCCAGCCACGGACCGAACGAAATATTTAAAAAAATCATAACTTCTGTTTGGACAAGGAAACCCTAAAATTTCTCATCAAATATAAACTAAGCACACTCTAATTAACAATTTTAAGCAATTTATTTTTAGTGGCACTCAAAAATTACGACTTGGTATGACTTTGAAAGTGACATATATTCCCAGCCACGGATCGGACGAAATGTTTAAAAAAATCATAACTTCTGTTTGGACAAGGAAACCCTAAAATTACTCATCAAATATGAACTAAGCACACTCTAATTAACAATATTAAGCAATTTATTTATAGTGGCACTCATAAATTACGACTTGGTATGACTTTAAATCTGGCATATATTCCCAGCCACGGGTCGAACGAAATGTTTAAAAAAATCATATCTTCTGTTTGGACAAGGAAACCCTAAAATTTCTCATCAAATATAAACTAAGCACACTCTAATTAACAATATTAAGCACTTTAATTATAGTGGCACTCATAAATTACGACTTGGTATGACTTTAAATCTGGCATATATTCCCAGCCACGGGTCGAACGAAATGTTTAAAAAAATCATAACTTCTGTTTGGACAAGGAAACCCTAAAATTTCTCATCAAATATAAACTAAGCACACTCTAATTAACAATTTTAAGCAATTTATTTTTAGTGGCACTCAAAAATTACGACTTGGTATGACTTTGAAAGTGACATATATTCCCAGCCACGGATCGGACGAAATGTTTAAAAAAATCATAACTTCTGTTTGGCCAAGGAAACCCTAACCCTTAACAATATTAAGCAATTTATTTATAGTGGCACTCATAAATTACGACTTGGTATGACTTTAAATCTGGCATATATTCCCAGCCACGGGTCGAACGAAATGTTTAAAAAAATCATATCTTCTGTTTGGACAAGGAAACCCTAAAATTTCTCATCAAATATAAACTAAGCACACTCTAATTAACAATTTTAAGCAATCTATTTTTAGTGGCACTCAAAAATTACGACTTGGTATGACTTTGAAAGTGACATATATTCCCAGCCACGGATCGGACGAAATGTTTAAAAAAATCATAACTTCTGTTTGGACAAGGAAACCCTAAAATTTCTCATCAAATATGAACTAAGCACACTCTAATTAACAATATTAAGCACTTTATTTATAGTGGCACTAATAAATTACGACTTGGTATGACTTTAAATCTGGCATATATTCCCAGCCACGGATCGAACGAAATATTTAAAAAAATCATAACTTCTGTTTGGACAAGGAAACCCTAAAATTTCTCATCAAATATAAACTAAACACACTCTAATTAACAATTTTAAGCAATTTATTTTTAGTGGCACTCAAAAATTACGACTTGGTATGACTTTGAAAGTGACATATATTCCCAGCCACGGATCGGACGAAATGTTTAAAAAAATCATAACTTCTGTTTGGACAAGGAAACCCTAAAATTTCTCATCAAATATGAACTAAGCACACTCTAATTAACAATATTAAGCACTTTATTTATAGTGGCACTAATAAATTACGACTTGGTATGACTTTAAATCTGGCATATATTCCCAGCCACGGATCGAACGAAATATTTAAAAAAATCATAACTTCTGTTTGGACAAGGAAACCCTAAAATTACTCATCAAATATGAACTAAGCACACTCTAATTAACAATATTAAGCAATTTATTTATAGTGGCACTCATAAATTACGACTTGGTATGACTTTAAATCTGGCATATATTCCCAGCCACGGATCGAACGAAATATTTATAAAAATCGCAACTTCTGTCTGGACAAGGAAACCCTAACATTTCTTATCAAATATAAACTAAGCACACTCTAATTAACAATTTTAAGCAATTTATTTTTAGTTACACTCAAAAATTACGACTTGGTATGACTTTAAAAGTGACATATATTCCCAGCCACGGATCGGACGAAATGTTTAAAAAAATCATAACTTCTGTTTGGACAAGGAAACCCTAAAATTTCTCATCAAATATTAACTAAGCACACTCTAATTAACAATTTTAAGCAATTTATTTTTAGTGGCACTCAAAAATTACGACTTGGTATGACTTTGAAAGTGACATATATTCCCAGCCACGGATCGGACGAAATGTTTAAAAAAATCATAACTTCTGTTTGGACAAGGAAACCCTAAAATTTCTCATCAAATATTAACTAAGCACACTCTAATTAACAATTTGAAGCAATTTATTTTTAGTGGCACTCAAAAATTACGACTTGGTATGACTTTGAAAGTGACATATATTCCCAGCCACGGATCGGACAAAATGTTTAAAAAAATCATAACTTCTGCTTGGACAAGGAGACCCTAAAATTTCTCATCAAATATAAACTAAGCACACTCTAATTAACAATATTAAGCACTTTATTTATAGTGGCACTTATAAATTCCGACTTGGTATGACTTTAAATCTGGCATATATTCCCAGCCACGGATCGAACGAAATATTTAAAAAAATCATAACTTCTGTTTGGACAAGGAAACCCTAAAATTTCTTATCAAATATAAACTAAGCACACTCTAATTAACAATTTTAAGCAATTTATTTTTAGTGGCACTCAAAAATTACGACTTGGTATGACTTTGAAAGTGACATATATTCCCAGCCACGGATCGGACGAAATGTTTAAAAAAATCATAACTTCTGTTTGGACAAGGAAACCCTAAAATTACTCATCAAATATGAACTAAGCACACTCTAATTAACAATATTAAGCAATTTATTTTTAGTGGCACTCATAAATTACGACTTGGTATGACTTTAAATCTGGCATATATTCCCAGCCACGGGTCGAACGAAATGTTTAAAAAAATCATATCTTCTGTTTGGACAGGGAAACCCTAAAATTTCTCATCAAATGTAAACTAAGCACACTCTAATTAACAATTTTAAGCAATTTATTTTTAGTGGCACTCAAAAATTACGACTTGGTATGACTTTGAAAGTGACATATATTCCCAGCCACGGATCGGACGAAATGTTTAAAAAAATCATAACTTCTGTTTGGACAAGGAAACCCTTAAATTTCTCATCAAATATGAACTAAGCATACTCTAATTAACAATATTAAGCACTTTATTTATAGTGGCACTCATAAATTACGACTTGGTATGACTTTAAATCTGGCATATATTCCCAGCCACGGACCGAACGAAATATTTAAAAAAATCATAACTTCTGTTTGGACAAGGAAACCCTAAAATTTCTCATCAAATATAAACTAAGCACACTCTAATTAACAATTTTAAGCAATTTATTTTTAGTGGCACTCAAAAATTACGACTTGGTATGACTTTGAAAGTGACATATATTCCCAGCCACGGATCGGACGAAATGTTTAAAAAAATCATAACTTCTGTTTGGACAAGGAAACCCTAAAATTACTCATCAAATATGAACTAAGCACACTCTAATTAACAATATTAAGCAATTTATTTATAGTGGCACTCATAAATTACGACTTGGTATGACTTTAAATCTGGCATATATTCCCAGCCACGGGTCGAACGAAATGTTTAAAAAAATCATATCTTCTGTTTGGACAAGGAAACCCTAAAATTTCTCATCAAATATAAACTAAGCACACTCTAATTAACAATATTAAGCACTTTATTTATAGTGGCACTCATAAATTACGACTTGGTATGACTTTAAATCTGGCATATATTCCCAGCCACGGGTCGAACGAAATGTTTAAAAAAATCATAACTTCTGTTTGGACAAGGAAACCCTAAAATTTCTCATCAAATATAAACTAAGCACACTCTAATTAACAATTTTAAGCAATTTATTTTTAGTGGCACTCAAAAATTACGACTTGGTATGACTTTGAAAGTGACATATATTCCCAGCCACGGATCGGACGAAATGTTTAAAAAAATCATAACTTCTGTTTGGCCAAGGAAACCCTAACCCTTAACAATATTAAGCAATTTATTTATAGTGGCACTCATAAATTACGACTTGGTATGACTTTAAATCTGGCATATATTCCCAGCCACGGGTCGAACGAAATGTTTAAAAAAATCATATCTTCTGTTTGGACAAGGAAACCCTAAAATTTCTCATCAAATATAAACTAAGCACACTCTAATTAACAATTTTAAGCAATCTATTTTTAGTGGCACTCAAAAATTACGACTTGGTATGACTTTGAAAGTGACATATATTCCCAGCCACGGATCGGACGAAATGTTTAAAAAAATCATAACTTCTGTTTGGACAAGGAAACCCTAAAATTTCTCATCAAATATGAACTAAGCACACTCTAATTAACAATATTAAGCACTTTATTTATAGTGGCACTAATAAATTACGACTTGGTATGACTTTAAATCTGGCATATATTCCCAGCCACGGATCGAACGAAATATTTAAAAAAATCATAACTTCTGTTTGGACAAGGAAACCCTAAAATTTCTCATCAAATATAAACTAAACACACTCTAATTAACAATTTTAAGCAATTTATTTTTAGTGGCACTCAAAAATTACGACTTGGTATGACTTTGAAAGTGACATATATTCCCAGCCACGGATCGGACGAAATGTTTAAAAAAATCATAACTTCTGTTTGGACAAGGAAACCCTAAAATTTCTCATCAAATATGAACTAAGCACATTCTAATTAACAATATTAAGCAATTTCTTTATAGTGGCACTCATAAATTACGACTTGGTATGACTTTAAATCTGGCATATATTCCCAGCCACGGATCGAACGAAATATTTAAAAAAATCATAACTTCTGTTTGGACAAGGAAACCCTAAAATTTCTCATCAAATATAAACTAAGCACACTCTAATTAACAATTTTAAGCAATTTATTTTTAGTGGCACTCAAAAATTATCAAATATGAACTAAGCATACTCTAATTAACAATATTAAGCACTTTATTTATAGTGGCACTCATAAATTACGACTTGGTATGACTTTAAATCTGGCATATATTCCCAGCCACGGACCGAACGAAATATTTAAAAAAATCATAACTTCTATTTGGACAAGGAAACCCTAAAATTTCTCATCAAATATAAACTAAGCACACTCTAATTAACAATTTTAAGCAATTTATTTTTAGTGGCACTCAAAAATTACGACTTGGTATGACTTTGAAAGTGACATATATTCCCAGCCACGGATCGGACGAAATGTTTAAAAAAATCATAACTTCTGTTTGGACAAGGAAACCCTAAAATTACTCATCAAATATGAACTAAGCACACTCTAATTAACAATATTAAGCACTTTATTTATAGTGGCACTCATAAATTACGACTTGGTATGACTTTAAATCTGGCATATATTCCCAGCCACGGGTCGAACGAAATGTTTAAAAAAATCATAACTTCTGTTTGGACAAGGAAACCCTAAAATTTCTCATCAAATATAAACTAAGCACACTCTAATTAACAATTTTAAGCAATTTATTTTTAGTGGCACTCAAAAATTACGACTTGGTATGACTTTGAAAGTGACATATATTCCCAGCCACGGATCGGACGAAATGTTTAAAAAAATCATAACTTCTGTTTGGCCAAGGAAACCCTAACCCTTAACAATATTAAGCAATTTATTTATAGTGGCACTCATAAATTACGACTTGGTATGACTTTAAATCTGGCATATATTCCCAGCCACGGGTCGAACGAAATGTTTAAAAAAATCATATCTTCTGTTTGGACAAGGAAACCCTAAAATTTCTCATCAAATATAAACTAAGCACACTCTAATTAACAATTTTAAGCAATCTATTTTTAGTGGCACTCAAAAATTACGACTTGGTATGACTTTGAAAGTGACATATATTCCCAGCCACGGATCGGACGAAATGTTTAAAAAAATCATAACTTCTGTTTGGACAAGGAAACCCTAAAATTTCTCATCAAATATGAACTAAGCACACTCTAATTAACAATATTAAGCACTTTATTTATAGTGGCACTAATAAATTACGACTTGGTATGACTTTAAATCTGGCATATATTCCCAGCCACGGATCGAACGAAATATTTAAAAAAATCATAACTTCTGTTTGGACAAGGAAACCCTAAAATTTCTCATCAAATATAAACTAAACACACTCTAATTAACAATTTTAAGCAATTTATTTTTAGTGGCACTCAAAAATTACGACTTGGTATGACTTTGAAAGTGACATATATTCCCAGCCACGGATCGGACGAAATGTTTAAAAAAATCATAACTTCTGTTTGGACAAGGAAACCCTAAAATTTCTCATCAAATATGAACTAAGCACATTCTAATTAACAATATTAAGCAATTTCTTTATAGTGGCACTCATAAATTACGACTTGGTATGACTTTAAATCTGGCATATATTCCCAGCCACGGATCGAACGAAATATTTAAAAAAATCATAACTTCTGTTTGGACAAGGAAACCCTAAAATTTCTCATCAAATATAAACTAAGCACACTCTAATTAACAATTTTAAGCAATTTATTTTTAGTGGCACTCAAAAATTACGACTTGGTATGACTTTGAAAGTGACATATATTCCCAGCCACGGATCGGACGAAATGTTTAAAAAAATCATAACTTCTGTTTGGACAAGGAAACCCTAAAATTACTCATCAAATATGAACTAAGCACACTCTAATTAACAATATTAAGCAATTTATTTATAGTGGCACTCATAAATTACGACTTGGTATGACTTTAAATCTGGCATATATTCCCAGCCACGGGTCGAACGAAATGTTTAAAAAAATCATATCTTCTGTTTGGACAAGGAAACCCTAAAATTTCTCATCAAATATAAACTAAGCACACTCTAATTAACAATTTTAAGCAATTTATTTTTAGTGGCACTCAAAAATTACGACTTGGTATGACTTTGAAAGTGACATATATTCCCAGCCACGGATCGGACGAAATGTTTAAAAAAATCATAACTTCTGTTTGGACAAGGAAACCCTAAAATTTCTCATTAAATATGAACTAAGCACACTCTAATTAACAATATTAAGCACTTTAATTATAGTGGCACTCATAAATTACGACTTGGTATGACTTTAAATCTGGCATATATTCCCAGCCACGGATCGAACGAAATATTTAAAAAAATCATAACTTCTGTTTGGACAAGGAAACCCTAAAATTTCTCATTAAATATGAACTAAGCACACTCTAATTAACAATATTAAGCACTTTAATTATAGTGGCACTCATAAATTACGACTTGGTATGACTTTAAATCTGGCATATATTCCCAGCCACGGATCGAACGAAATATTTAAAAAAATCATAACTTCTGTTTGGACAAGGAAACCCTAAAATTTCTCATCAAATATAAACTAAGCATACTCTAATTAACAATTTTAAGCAATTTATTTTTAGTGGCACTCAAAAATTACGACTTGGTATGACTTTAAATCTGGCATATATTCCCAGCCACGGGTCGAACGAAATGTTTAAAATAATCATATCTTCTGTTTGGACAAGGAAACCCTAAAATTTCTCATCAAATATAAACTAAGCACACTCTAATTAACAATTTTAAGCAATTAATTTTTAGTGGCACTCAAAAATTACGACTTGGTATGACTTTGAAAGTGACATATAATCCCAGCCACGGATCGGACGAAATGTTTAAAAAAATCATAACTTCTGTTTGGACAAGGAAACCCTAAAATTTCTCATCAAATATGAACTAAGCACACTCTAATTAACAATTTTAAGCAATTAATTTTTAGTGGCACTCAAAAATTACGACTTGGTATGACTTTGAAAGTGACATATATTCCCAGCCACGGATCGGACAAAATGTTTAAAAAAATCATAACTTCTGCTTGGACAAGGAAACCCTAAAATTTCTCATCAAATATGAACTAAGCACACTCTAATTAACAATATTAAGCAATTTATTTATAGTGGCACTCATAAATTACGACTTGGTATGACTTTAAATCTGGCATATATTCCCAGCCACGGGTCGAACGAAATGTTTAAAAAAATCATATCTTCTGTTTGGACAAGGAAACCCTAAAATTTCTCATCAAATATAAACTAAGCACACTCTAATTAACAATATTAAGCACTTTATTTATAGTGGCACTCATAAATTACGACTTGGTATGACTTTAAATCTGGCATATATTCCCAGCCACGGGTCGAACGAAATGTTTAAAAAAATCATATCTTCTGTTTGGACAGGGAAACCCTAAAATTTCTCATCAAATGTAAACTAAGCACACTCTAATTAACAATTTTAAGCAATTTATTTTTAGTGGCACTCAAAAATTACGACTTGGTATGACTTTGAAAGTGACATATATTCCCAGCCACGGATCGGACGAAATGTTTAAAAAAATCATAACTTCTGTTTGGACAAGGAAACCCTAAAATTACTCATCAAATATGAACTAAGCACACTCTAATTAACAATATTAAGCACTTTATTTATAGTGGCACTCATAAATTACGACTTGGTATGACTTTAAATCTGGCATATATTCCCAGCCACGGATCGAACGAAATATTTTAAAAAATCATAACTTCTGTTTGGACAAGGAAACCCTAAAATTTCTCATCAAATATAAACTAAGCACACTCTAATTAACAATTTTAAGCAATTTATTTTTAGTGGCACTTAAAAATTACAACTTGGTATGACTTTGAAAGTGACATATATTCCCAGCCACGGATCGGACGAAATGTTTAAAAAAATCATAACTTCTGTTTGGACAAGGAAACCCTAAAATTACTCATCAAATATGAACTAAGCACACTCTAATTAACAATATTAAGCAATTTATTTATAGTGGCACTCATAAATTACGACTTGGTATGACTTTAAATCTGGCATATATTCCCAGCCACGGGTCGAACGAAATGTTTACAAAAATCATATCTTCTGTTTGGACAAGGAAACCCTAAAATTTCTCATCAAATATAAACTAAGCACACTCTAATTAACAATTTTAAGCAATTTATTTTTAGTGGCACTCAAAAATTACGACTTGGTATGACTTTGAAAGTGACATATATTCCCAGCCACGGATCGGACGAAATGTTTAAAAAAATCATAACTTCTGTTTGGACAAGGAAACCCTAAAATTATTGATCAAATATGAACTAAGCACACTCTAATTAACAATATTAAGCAATTTATTTATAGTGGCACTCATAAATTACGACTTGGTATGACTTTAAATCTGGCATATATTCCCAGCCACGGGTCGAACGAAATGTTTAAAATAATCATATCTTCTGTTTGGACAAGGAAACCCTAAAATTTCTCATCAAATATAAACTAAGCACACTCTAATTAACAATTTTAAGCAATTAATTTTTAGTGGCACTCAAAAATTACGACTTGGTATGACTTTGAAAGTGACATATATTCCCAGCCACGGATCGGACGAAATGTTTAAAAAAATCATAACTTCTGTTTGGACAAGGAAACCCTAAAATTTCTCATCAAATATGAACTAAGCACACTCTAATTAACAATTTTAAGCAATTAATTTTTAGTGGCACTCAAAAATTACGACTTGGTATGACTTTGAAAGTGACATATATTCCCAGCCACGGATCGGACGAAATGTTTAAAAAAATCATAACTTCTGTTTGGACAAGGAAACCCTAAAATTTCTCATCAAATATGAACTAAGCACACTCTAATTAACAATATTAAGCACTTTATTTATAGTGGCACTCATAAATTACGACTTGGTATAACTTTAAATCTGGCATATATTCCCAGCCACGGATCGAACGAAATATTTAAAAAAATCATAACTTCTGTTTGGACAAGGAAACCCTAAAATTTCTCATCAAATATAAACTAAGCATACTCTAATTAACAATTTTAAGCAATTTATTTTTAGTGGCACTCAAAAATTACGACTTGGTATGACTTTGAAAGTGACATATATTCCCAGCCACGGATCGGAAGAAATGTTTAAAAAAATCATAACTTCTGTTTGGACAAGGAAACCCTAAAATTACTCATCAAATATGAACTAAGCACACTCTAATTAACAATATTAAGCAATTTATTTATAGTGGCACTCATAAATTACGACTTGGTATGACTTTAAATCTGGCATATATTCCCAGCCACGGGTCGAACGAAATGTTTAAAAAAATCATATCTTCTGTTTGGACAAGGAAACCCTAAAATTTCTCATCAAATATAAACTAAGCACACTCTAATTAACAATATTAAGCACTTTATTTATAGTGGCACTCATAAATTACGACTTGGTATGACTTTAAATCTGGCATATATTCCCAGCCACGGATCGAACGAAATATTTTAAAAAATCATAACTTCTGTTTGGACAAGGAAACCCTAAAATTTCTCATCAAATATAAACTAAGCACACTCTAATTAACAATTTTAAGCAATTTATTTTTAGTGGCACTCAAAAATTACGACTTGGTGTGACTTTGAAAGTGACATATATTCCCAGCCACGGATCGGAAGAAATGTTTAAAAAAATCATAACTTCTGTTTGGACAAGGAAACCCTAAAATTACTCATCAAATATGAACTAAGCACACTCTAATTAACAATATTAAGCAATTTATTTATAGTGGCACTCATAAATTACGACTTGGTATGACTTTAAATCTGGCATATATTCCCAGCCACGGATCGAACGAAATATTTATAAAAATCGCAACTTCTGTCTGGACAAGGAAACCCTAACATTTCTTATCAAATATAAACTAAGCACACTCTAATTAACAATTTTAAGCAATTTATTTTTAGTTACACTCAAAAATTACGACTTGGTATGACTTTAAAAGTGACATATATTCCCAGCCACGGATCGGACGAAATGTTTAAAAAAATCATAACTTCTGTTTGGACAAGGAAACCCTAAAATTTCTCATCAAATATTAACTAAGCACACTCTAATTAACAATTTGAAGCAATTTATTTTTAGTGGCACTCAAAAATTACGACTTGGTATGACTTTGAAAGTGACATATATTCCCAGCCACGGATCGGACGAAATGTTTAAAAAAATCATAACTTCTGTTTGGACAAGGAAACCCTAAAATTTCTCATCAAATATTAACTAAGCACACTCTAATTAACAATTTGAAGCAATTTATTTTTAGTGGCACTCAAAAATTACGACTTGGTATGACTTTGAAAGTGACATATATTCCCAGCCACGGATCGGACAAAATGTTTAAAAAAATCATAACTTCTGCTTGGACAAGGAAACCCTAAAATTTCTCATCAAATATGAACTAAGCACACTCTAATTAACAATATTAAGCACTTTATTTATAGTGGCACTTATAAATTCCGACTTGGTATGACTTTAAATCTGGCATATATTCCCAGCCACGGATCGAACGAAATATTTAAAAAAATCATAACTTCTGTTTGGACAAGGAAACCCTAAAATTTCTTATCAAATATAAACTAAGCACACTCTAATTAACAATTTTAAGCAATTTATTTTTAGTGGCACTCAAAAATTACGACTTGGTATGACTTTGAAAGTGACATATATTCCCAGCCACGGATCGGACGAAATGTTTAAAAAAATTATAACTTCTGTTTGGACAAGGAAACCCTAAAATTTCTCATCAAATATTAACTAAGCACACTCTAATTAACAATTTGAAGCAATTTATTTTTAGTGGCACTCAAAAATTACGACTTGGTATGACTTTGAAAGTGACATATATTCCCAGCCACGGATCGGACAAAATGTTTAAAAAAATCATAACTTCTGCTTGGACAAGGAGACCCTAAAATTTCTCATCAAATATGAACTAAGCACACTCTAATTAACAATATTAAGCACTTTATTTATAGTGGCACTTATAAATTCCGACTTGGTATGACTTTAAATCTGGCATATATTCCCAGCCACGGATCGAACGAAATATTTAAAAAAATCATAACTTCTGTTTGGACAAGGAAACCCTAAAATTTCTTATCAAATATAAACTAAGCACACTCTAGTTAACAATTTTAAGCAATTTATTTTTAGTGGCACTCAAAAATTACGACTTGGTATGACTTTGAAAGTGACATATATTCCCAGCCACGGATCGGACGAAATGTTTAAAAAAATCATAACTTCTGTTTGGACAAGGAAACCCTAAAATTACTCATCAAATATGAACTAAGCACACTCTAATTAACAATATTAAGCAATTTATTTTTAGTGGCACTCATAAATTACGACTTGGTATGACTTTTAATCTGGCATATATTCCCAGCCACGGGTCGAACGAAATGTTTAAAAAAATCATATCTTCTGTTTGGACAGGGAAACCCTAAAATTTCTCATCAAATGTAAACTAAGCACACTCTAATTAACAATTTTAAGCAATTTATTTTTAGTGGCACTCAAAAATTACGACTTGGTATGACTTTGAAAGTGACATATATTCCCAGCCACGGATCGGACGAAATGTTTAAAAAAATCATAACTTCTGTTTGGACAAGGAAACCCTTAAATTTCTCATCAAATATGAACTAAGCATACTCTAATTAACAATATTAAGCACTTTATTTATAGTGGCACTCATAAATTACGACTTGGTATGACTTTAAATCTGGCATATATTCCCAGCCACGGACCGAACGAAATATTTAAAAAAATCATAACTTCTGTTTGGACAAGGAAACCCTAAAATTTCTCATCAAATATAAACTAAGCACACTCTAATTAACAATTTTAAGCAATTTATTTTTAGTGGCACTCAAAAATTACGACTTGGTATGACTTTGAAAGTGACATATATTCCCAGCCACGGATCGGACGAAATGTTTAAAAAAATCATAACTTCTGTTTGGACAAGGAAACCCTAAAATTACTCATCAAATATGAACTAAGCACACTCTAATTAACAATATTAAGCAATTTATTTATAGTGGCACTCATAAATTACGACTTGGTATGACTTTAAATCTGGCATATATTCCCAGCCACGGGTCGAACGAAATGTTTAAAAAAATCATATCTTCTGTTTGGACAAGGAAACCCTAAAATTTCTCATCAAATATAAACTAAGCACACTCTAATTAACAATATTAAGCAATTTATTTATAGTGGCACTCATAAATTACGACTTGGTATGACTTTAAATCTGGCATATATTCCCAGCCACGGGTCGAACGAAATGTTTAAAAAAATCATAACTTCTGTTTGGACAAGGAAACCCTAAAATTTCTCATCAAATATAAACTAAGCACACTCTAATTAACAATTTTAAGCAATTTATTTTTAGTGGCACTCAAAAATTACGACTTGGTATGACTTTGAAAGTGACATATATTCCCAGCCACGGATCGGACGAAATGTTTAAAAAAATCATAACTTCTGTTTGGCCAAGGAAACCCTAACCCTTAACAATATTAAGCAATTTATTTATAGTGGCACTCATAAATTACGACTTGGTATGACTTTAAATCTGGCATATATTCCCAGCCACGGGTCGAACGAAATGTTTAAAAAAATCATATCTTCTGTTTGGACAAGGAAACCCTAAAATTTCTCATCAAATATAAACTAAGCACACTCTAATTAACAATTTTAAGCAATCTATTTTTAGTGGCACTTAAAAATTACGACTTGGTATGACTTTGAAAGTGACATATATTCCCAGCCACGGATCGGACGAAATGTTTAAAAAAATCATAACTTCTGTTTGGACAAGGAAACCCTAAAATTTCTCATCAAATATGAACTAAGCACACTCTAATTAACAATATTAAGCACTTTATTTATAGTGGCACTAATAAATTACGACTTGGTATGACTTTAAATCTGGCATATATTCCCAGCCACGGATCGAACGAAATATTTAAAAAAATCATAACTTCTGTTTGGACAAGGAAACCCTAAAATTTCTCATCAAATATAAACTAAACACACTCTAATTAACAATTTTAAGCAACCCTTAACAATATTAAGCAATTTATTTATAGTGGCACTCATAAATTACGACTTGGTATGACTTTAAATCTGGCATATATTCCCAGCCACGGGTCGAACGAAATGTTTAAAAAAATCATATCTTCTGTTTGGACAAGGAAACCCTAAAATTTCTCATCAAATATAAACTAAGCACACTCTAATTAACAATTTTAAGCAATCTATTTTTAGTGGCACTCAAAAATTACGACTTGGTATGACTTTGAAAGTGACATATATTCCCAGCCACGGATCGGACGAAATGTTTAAAAAAATCATAACTTCTGTTTGGACAAGGAAACCCTAAAATTTCTCATCAAATATGAACTAAGCACACTCTAATTAACAATATTAAGCACTTTATTTATAGTGGCACTAATAAATTACGACTTGGTATGACTTTAAATCTGGCATATATTCCCAGCCACGGATCGAACGAAATATTTAAAAAAATCATAACTTCTGTTTGGACAAGGAAACCCTAAAATTTCTCATCAAATATGAACTAAGCACATTCTAATTAACAATATTAAGCAATTTCTTTATAGTGGCACTCATAAATTACGACTTGGTATGACTTTAAATCTGGCATATATTCCCAGCCACGGATCGAACGAAATATTTAAAAAAATCATAACTTCTGTTTGGACAAGGAAACCCTAAAATTTCTCATCAAATATGAACTAAGCACATTCTAATTAACAATATTAAGCAATTTCTTTATAGTGGCACTCATAAATTACGACTTGGTATGACTTTAAATCTGGCATATATTCCCAGCCACGGATCGAACGAAATATTTAAAAAAATCATAACTTCTGTTTGGACAAGGAAACCCTAAAATTTCTCATCAAATATGAACTAAGCACACTCTAATTAACAATATTAAGCACTTTATTTATAGTGGCACTAATAAATTACGACTTGGTATGACTTTAAATCTGGCATATATTCCCAGCCACGGATCGAACGAAATATTTAAAAAAATCATAACTTCTGTTTGGACAAGGAAACCCTAAAATTTCTCATCAAATATAAACTAAACACACTCTAATTAACAATTTTAAGCAACCCTTAACAATATTAAGCAATTTATTTATAGTGGCACTCATAAATTACGACTTGGTATGACTTTAAATCTGGCATATATTCCCAGCCACGGGTCGAACGAAATGTTTAAAAAAATCATATCTTCTGTTTGGACAAGGAAACCCTAAAATTTCTCATCAAATATAAACTAAGCACACTCTAATTAACAATTTTAAGCAATCTATTTTTAGTGGCACTCAAAAATTACGACTTGGTATGACTTTGAAAGTGACATATATTCCCAGCCACGGATCGGACGAAATGTTTAAAAAAATCATAACTTCTGTTTGGACAAGGAAACCCTAAAATTTCTCATCAAATATGAACTAAGCACACTCTAATTAACAATATTAAGCACTTTATTTATAGTGGCACTAATAAATTACGACTTGGTATGACTTTAAATCTGGCATATATTCCCAGCCACGGATCGAACGAAATGTTTAAAAAAATCATAACTTCTGTTTGGACAAGGAAACCCTAAAATTTCTCATCAAATATGAACTAAGCACATTCTAATTAACAATATTAAGCAATTTCTTTATAGTGGCACTCATAAATTACGACTTGGTATGACTTTAAATCTGGCATATATTCCCAGCCACGGATCGAACGAAATATTTAAAAAAATCATAACTTCTGTTTGGACAAGGAAACCCTAAAATTTCTCATCAAATATAAACTAAGCACACTCTAATTAACAATTTTAAGCAATTTATTTTTAGTGGCACTCAAAAATTATCAAATATGAACTAAGCATACTCTAATTAACAATATTAAGCACTTTATTTATAGTGGCACTCATAAATTACGACTTGGTATGACTTTAAATCTGGCATATATTCCCAGCCACGGACCGAACGAAATATTTAAAAAAATCATAACTTCTGTTTGGACAAGGAAACCCTAAAATTTCTCATCAAATATAAACTAAGCACACTCTAATTAACAATTTTAAGCAATTTATTTTTAGTGGCACTCAAAAATTACGACTTGGTATGACTTTGAAAGTGACATATATTCCCAGCCACGGATCGGACGAAATGTTTAAAAAAATCATAACTTCTGTTTGGAGAAGGAAACCCTAAAATTACTCATCAAATATGAACTAAGCACACTCTAATTAACAATATTAAGCAATTTATTTATAGTGGCACTCATAAATTACGACTTGGTATGACTTTAAATCTGGCATATATTCCCAGCCACGGGTCGAACGAAATGTTTAAAAAAATCATATCTTCTGTTTGGACAAGGAAACCCTAAAATTTCTCATCAAATATAAACTAAGCACACTCTAATTAACAATTTTAAGCAATTTATTTTTAGTGGCACTCAAAAATTACGACTTGGTATGACTTTGAAAGTGACATATATTCCCAGCCACGGATCGGACGAAATGTTTAAAAAAATCATAACTTCTGTTTGGACAAGGAAACCCTAAAATTTCTCATTAAATATGAACTAAGCACACTCTAATTAACAATATTAAGCACTTTAATTATAGTGGCACTCATAAATTACGACTTGGTATGACTTTAAATCTGGCATATATTCCCAGCCACGGATCGAACGAAATATTTAAAAAAATCATAACTTCTGTTTGGACAAGGAAACCCTAAAATTTCTCATTAAATATGAACTAAGCACACTCTAATTAACAATATTAAGCACTTTAATTATAGTGGCACTCATAAATTACGACTTGGTATGACTTTAAATCTGGCATATATTCCCAGCCACGGATCGAACGAAATATTTAAAAAAATCATAACTTCTGTTTGGACAAGGAAACCCTAAAATTGCTCATCAAATATAAACTAAGCATACTCTAATTAACAATTTTAAGCAATTTATTTTTAGTGGCACTCAAAAATTACGACTTGGTATGACTTTGAAAGTGACATATATTCCCAGCCACGGATCGGAAGAAATGTTTAAAAAAATCATAACTTCTGTTTGGACAAGGAAACCCTAAAATTACTCATCAAATATGAACTAAGCACACTCTAATTAACAATATTAAGCAATTTATTTATAGTGGCACTCATAAATTACGACTTGGTATGACTTTAAATCTGGCATATATTCCCAGCCACGGGTCGAACGAAATGTTTAAAATAATCATATCTTCTGTTTGGACAAGGAAACCCTAAAATTTCTCATCAAATATAAACTAAGCACACTCTAATTAACAATTTTAAGCAATTAATTTTTAGTGGCACTCAAAAATTACGACTTGGTATGACTTTGAAAGTGACATATAATCCCAGCCACGGATCGGACGAAATGTTTAAAAAAATCATAACTTCTGTTTGGACAAGGAAACCCTAAAATTTCTCATCAAATATGAACTAAGCACACTCTAATTAACAATTTTAAGCAATTAATTTTTAGTGGCACTCAAAAATTACGACTTGGTATGACTTTGAAAGTGACATATATTCCCAGCCACGGATCGGACAAAATGTTTAAAAAAATCATAACTTCTGCTTGGACAAGGAAACCCTAAAATTTCTCATCAAATATGAACTAAGCACACTCTAATTAACAATATTAAGCAATTTATTTATAGTGGCACTCATAAATTACGACTTGGTATGACTTTAAATCTGGCATATATTCCCAGCCACGGGTCGAACGAAATGTTTAAAAAAATCATATCTTCTGTTTGGACAAGGAAACCCTAAAATTTCTCATCAAATATAAACTAAGCACACTCTAATTAACAATATTAAGCACTTTATTTATAGTGGCACTCATAAATTACGACTTGGTATGACTTTAAATCTGGCATATATTCCCAGCCACGGATCGAACGAAATATTTAAAAAAATCATAACTTCTGTTTGGACAAGGAAACCCTAAAATTTCTCATCAAATATAAACTAAGCACACTCTAATTAACAATTTTAAGCAATTTATTTTTAGTGGCACTCAAAAATTACGACTCGGAAGAAATGTTTAAAAAAATCATAACTTCTGTTTGGACAAGGAAACCCTAAAATTACTCATCAAATATGAACTAAGCACACTCTAATTAACAATATTAAGCAATTTATTTATAGTGGCACTCATAAATTACGACTTGGTATGACTTTAAATCTGGCATATATTCCCAGCCACGGGTCGAACGAAATGTTTAAAATAATCATATCTTCTGTTTGGACAAGGAAACCCTAAAATTTCTCATCAAATATAAACTAAGCACACTCTAATTAACAATATCAAGCACTTTATTTATAGTGGCACTCATAAATTACGACTTGGTATGACTTTAAATCTGGCATATATTCCCAGCCACGGATCGAACGAAATATTTAAAAAAATCATAACTTCTGTTTGGACAAGGAAACCCTAAAATTTCTCATCAAATATAAACTAAACACACTCTAATTAACAATTTTAAGCAATTTATTTTTAGTGGCACTCAAAAATTACGACTTGGTATGACTTTGAAAGTGACATATATTCCCAGCCACGGATCGGACGAAATGTTTAAAAAAATCATAACTTCTGTTTGGACAAGGAAACCCTAAAATTTCTCATCAAATATGAACTAAGCACATTCTAATTAACAATATTAAGCAATTTCTTTATAGTGGCACTCATAAATTACGACTTGGTATGACTTTAAATCTGGCATATATTCCCAGCCACGGATCGAACGAAATATTTAAAAAAATCATAACTTCTGTTTGGACAAGGAAACCCTAAATTTTCTCATCAAATATAAACTAAGCACACTCTAATTAACAATTTTAAGCAATTTATTTTTAGTGGCACTCAAAAAATACGACTCGGAAGAAATGTTTAAAAAAATCATAACTTCTGTTTGGACAAGGAAACCCTAAAATTACTCATCAAATATGAACTAAGCACACTCTAATTAACAATATTAAGCAATTTATTTATAGTGGCACTCATAAATTACGACTTGGTATGACTTTAAATCTGGCATATATTCCCAGCCACGGGTCGAACGAAATGTTTAAAATAATCATATCTTCTGTTTGGACAAGGAAACCCTAAAATTTCTCATCAAATATAAACTAAGCACACTCTAATTAACAATATTAAGCACTTTATTTATAAGGGCACTCATAAATTACGACTTGGTATGACTCTAAATCTGGCATATATTCCCAGCCACGGATCGAACGAAATATTTTAAAAAATCATAACTTCTGTTTGGACAAGGAAACCCTAAAATTTCTCATCAAATATAAACTAAGCACACTCTAATTAACAATTTTAAGCAATTTATTTTTAGTGGCACTCAAAAATTACGACTTGGTATGACTTTGAAAGTGACATATATTCCCAGCCACGGATCGGACGAAATGTTTAAAAAAATCATAACTTCTGTTTGGACAAGGAAACCCTAAAATTTCTCATCAAATATAAACTAAACACACTCTAATTAACAATTTTAAGCAATTTATTTTTAGTGGCACTCAAAAATTACGACTTGGTATGACTTTGAAAGTGACATATATTCCCAGCCACGGATCGGATGAAATGTTTAAAAACATCATAACTTCTGTTTGGACAAGGAAACCCTAAAATTTCTCATCAAATATGAACTAAGCACACTCATATTAACAATATTAAGCAATTTCTTTATAGTGGCACTTATAAATTACGACTTGGTATGACTTTAAATCTGACATATATTCCCAGCCAAGGATCGGACGGAATGTTTAAAAAAATCATAACTTCTGTTTGGACAAGGAAATCCTAAAATTTCTCATCAAATATGAACTAAGTACACTCTAATTAACAATATTAAGCAATTGTAAAGTGACATATATTCCCAGCCACGGATCGGACGAAATGTTTAAAAAAACACAACTAATGTTTGGACAAGGAAACCATAAAAATTCTTATCGGATGTGAACTAAGCACACTCCAGTTATCAATATTGAATAATTTGTTGGTGTGTATATTTTATTGTGTTTCGATCTTCTTAGATCTCTTCAGTGCGATATATCCAATTAAAGGAAATCGCAGACACGCGCTTTTTAGAAATTATTATACTATTTACTTAGTAAAATAATTTCAAAAAAGCAGATTTAGGTTTTCTGAATAGATATACTGGGTATTTCATAATTTGGAGTGTCGCCTTGGGAATTTCGCTTATTATAAGAAATAGATTGCCAGTAAAGTGTTGCTGATTTTTTTGCTGATTACTATTCCGATAAAAGGTACGAGGTAACTCTTAGCTTTAATTATTCTAAGGAAAGTCAACTATTTGTTGTATTTAATGCAACCACGGAAAGTGAGACAATATTTAATTGCAATCTAGAGACAAGAATGTGTTACTCTTCATCAAATTAAGAAGATAAATCTAATATAAACTAACCAACACTGCAAACTTCACAAATGTAATTTGAATTTGTAATTTTTATAAATATACAAGAGTTGTGATAAAAATAGCCACAGTTTCGACACATGGTTTCGTTAGTATTGCCGCCACATTTTCTGCAATTATTTTTGGTCATTGTTGACGAATTAATTATTACTGACTTTAAGTACTTTCGATAAAGTTCAGGATTAAAATTGTGAGATATTGTAATATTGCGGATTATACATTCTGCATAATATATAATAAATATTCCGCAATTCCAACCATCAGTTTGTGTTGGGTATGTGATTTTAGACAGAGGGATACGGTTAGAGACAATATTTTTAATCTTATGCCAGTACAAATTTCTATAATGACTTTTTGTTGAATTGGGATCAAAAAACTGAAGTCCTTCTGGATTTGTGTAAATCAACATCCAGTGATTATTTTCGAAAACCGGCATGATAAAATTAGTATTTCGTACTTGATTATCTTGCTTCAATATTGAGCTGGCTTCGTGTTCTAAAAAAACGTGTATGGATGGATTGTGTGACGAAAATATTTTTAATATATAATCTATTATAAAGTTGTCTAACCACATATCGTTGGATGTTGAATGTAAATTCAAAGTATTGTAACTACTATAATATAATATTTCTTGGCCATACATAGTCACGACATAATCTTTTGTAGAGTTCAATTTTGGAATCTCGTCATATTTAATTAACTCGTAATAATTGTCTTTAAGCGTCAAGTTCTGATTTACATCACTTGCATCAAACATTTGTTTTGTGAATGCTTTTTTAAAATATGAATGTTTATTTTTCCTTCTTTTATTCTATTGTTCTTCTACAACATCTATATTTCTTTTCCTTGCGCAACCCTCTCTTGGAATTTCTAATTTTAATTCTCTATATGCAGAAATAATATATTTTCTAACTATTCTAACAAAGCGGGAACATTTTTGTCGAAGGTTTCCATTCAAGATATTATTTTTTAATAAACCAAACCAATTTTCTACATTTGCATTACTGCATCGTTCTCCCCAAACACCCGCCCATAAAGGAAGATATGGAATGTATTTTTTTAAAATTAGTTCGCCCAAAGTCTTACAATAGTAATCATTAAGGGTGCCACTATTGCTTTGTAATCTAATTAATTCTTTGACGTCTGTTAAAATGTTATCAAATTTCTGGTAAAATTTGTTATCTTTATAAAACAAGTTTTGATGTTTGATTGCAAGTTGTAAATCAAACTCTTGATGGTCATCTTCCACATCTTTATTATAAATACAATTTAATAAATATTGCTTTGATTCTATTAAAAGTTTGTGCTCGTACTTTGAGTTGCAAATTATAAAAATGCATCTAATTATGTTTGACACAGTTTCAAAGCAATTGATGTCATATATTGATGCCAAGACTTTCTTATAAAAAGTGCCTATAGATTTATTGGGCGAGATGATGTGTGTATTAACATCCTTACACATGATCTTCATTAAATGAGCACAGCATAATTTTAAAGTTACATTATCATCCTCTTTATTTTCATTTGTAATTGAGTTGAACTTGGAATTACAGTATGATAGTAAAGAGGAGTTATTAAAAACTTCGCATGTAGCATTTATTATGGCTAAACTGAAATCAGAAACAATTGTTTTAACTGGTGGCCAACAAACATTATTCTTTTTACAAAAACTTTTATAGGCAGAAAGCCACAATGATATTCCTTCAGTATCATGTACAGATGAGACCATTTCAAGAACAGGTAATATTCTATGATTGCGTGTTTTGATAACACCACAATAATATAGAATTCTCTTATTATTACTAATTTTTCTAACAACTGATCCAGTTGCATCTATATATAATGTTATTTGATTGGTGGAATTTTCTGCATATTTATAAAGATATAACTGCTCTTTACTGTAAATATATACCTGGAAAGGACTAAGCACACGCCTAATATAATTTTTATTATCTAGGTACATTAGATGCATATCCCACGCATCATTTTTTGATCGATCATTGTATGCCATTGTCTCTGTTTTAACTTTTCTATATACCGATTCGGACTTTATGTTCCCAAGGTTCTTTGACAACTCCATTAATTTTATATTTGTGTTATTAATATCGGTACTTCTTATATTGAGTGCTGTACTATATTTTAATTTATGACCTAACGCAATTCGTTCCAGCCCTTTAACATGACTTGTACATTTGTGACTATGCGAAAAATTTAAATGTGAACTCAATACTGTAAATAATAATTTATCATGATTTCTTAAACATTTCAATTTAAACTTTTTACATCCAATAAACCCACAATTGGCATAAATATTGATATTATATTTTGTGTAATTACATGACTTTATATTAATTAAGCAAGTATTGTTGACCTTTTTTATGAGTTGTTTAATTAACGAAGGATACACAAAAGGATTTAATTTATTTTTTGATTTGTCGAAAATGGAAGTCATTAGATTCTCACTAACTGTGATATTGCCCTCGGTAAAATTATAGTCATAGTTCAAAATTGTCGCAGGATATATGTTTTTACTTCCAGGCGGAAGTACTTGATTGGATTGCATAGGAAGGATTTCCATTTGATAAGGCAGATGTGGAAGCTCATTTGAAACATCAAGAGTTGTATTAGTAACGTCTGTTATGCTATTATCAAATGATTCAACGTTAGCACTATCCGGGACTTTAATAAAATCATTAAGTAAAATATCCGATACACCTTTATCAATATTTATATCCACTGACTCGTTATTTATTATACTAACCGGATATAGGTTTGTCATCTCATCTTTTTCAATATTATTATCATTTTTAATATCTTTATTTTCAACAGAAGAGATTAACTGCATCTGATGCCGAATATATGACACATTTCGCTTAATCATTGAGTATACTTTTTTTTTAGATAAATCAGAATCGTCATTGTATAGAAAAGTACTGGCCGTTTTAATTATTGGATTTGAAAATTTTATCGTCACTATAAAACGATCTGAAATTTTTCCCACGAAAAACTCGGCCAGATCATCAATTGTTTTGGCCATTATAAACAAATTTTTAAAAAATGCTTGTAAATGAACTTAATCCAAAATATATCTGATAAGGCAATCAATAATAAACTCATGCAATAAACAAAGAAAAATACTTAACTTAATAAGAGAATTCTTGTAGCAATATCTGGCACTAGATTAAAATCGATGTGATCAATCTAACGATTACAACAAGAATGAATTCGTTTTCAGTAAATTACTCAAACTGGCTAACGTACACTTTGCCTCTTATAAATGAATGATGTTGTAATAAATGTGCATGCACATCAAAATCCGAAAAAAAAAAGATAAATATCGCCTCAATAAGTGATCCACTTCAATTCTGTGTATTATTTTATCATTAATAATATCCTTTTCAAGTGGGCCTCTCGAATACCGTATTTTTTTCTATTTTCTGGTAACATTCCGAATACTTTTCCATTATATAATAAACCTCCAATTTTACACAGGAGTGTTTAGTAAAAAATAATATAAATAATATATAAATTCCTATAACTTAGAGTCTACTCTTATCATTTTTCATTTTTTACACGAACTAATTTAAAGTCGGGATTATGGTGAGTTTTCACTATGGGAATCTCGGCTACTATAACAGCGACAGAAACTTGACTTATTTAAAAAAAATAATAATAGAAACGGTTAGCAAAGTAATGCAGTTTAACGAGGAGAATAAAAATACTCTTGTAAAATGTTCCCTGTTCAAACAGAAGTTATGATTTTTTTCTTTAATTTCATCCGATCTTTTAAAGTCATGCCAAGTCGTAATTTATGAGTGCCACTAAAATTAAATTGCTTAAAATTGTTCATTAGAGTGTGCTTGGTTCATATTTGATGAGAAATTTTAGGGTTTCGTTGTCCAAACAGAAGTTATAATTTTTCTAAACATTTAGTCCGATCCGTGGCTGGGAATATATGTCACTTTCAAAGTCATACCAAGTCGTAATTTATGAGTGCCACTATAAAGAAATTGCTTAATATTGTTAATTAGAGTGTGCTTAGTTCATATTTGATGAGAAATTTTAACTCTTGTCCAAACAGAAGTTATGATTTTTTTAAACATTTCGTCCGATCCGTGGCTGAGAATATATGTCACTTTCAAAGTCATACCAAGTCGTAATTTTTGAGTGCCACTAAAAATAAATTGCTTAAAATTGTTAATTAGAGTGTGCTTAGTTTATATTTGATGAGAAATTTTAGGGTTTCCTTGTCCAAACAGAAGTTATGATTTTTTAAAATATTTCGTTCGATCCGTGGCTGGGAATATATGCCAGATTTAAAGTCATACCAAGTCGTAATTTATGAGTGCCACTATAAATAAAGTGCTTAATATTGTTAATTAGAGTGTGCTTAGTTTATATTTGATGAGAAATTTTAGGGTTTCCTTGTCCAAACAGAAGATATGATTATTTTAAACATTTCGTTCGACCCGTGGCTGGGAATATATGCCAGATTTAAAGTCATACCAAGTCGTAATTTATGAGTGCCACTATAAATAAATTGCTTAATATTGTTAATTAGAGTGTGCTTAGTTCATATTTGATGAGTAATTTTAGGGTTTCCTTGTCCAAACAGAAGTTATGATTTTTTTAAACATTTCTTCCGATCCGTGGCTGGGAATATATGTCACTTTCAAAGTCATACCAAGTCGTAATTTTTGAGTGCCACTAAAAATAAATTGCTTAAAATTGTTAATTAGCGTATGCTTAGTTTATATTTGATGAGAAATTTTAGGGTTTCCTTGTCCAAACAGAAGTTATGATTTTTTTAAATATTTCGTTCGATCCGTGGCTGGGAATATATGCCAGATTTAAAGTCATACCAAGTCGTAATTTATGAGTGCCACTATAAATAAAGTGCTTAATATTGTTAATTAGAGTGTGCTTAGTTCATATTTGATGAGAAATTTTAGGGTTTCCTTGTCCAAACAGAAGTTATGATTTTTTTAAACATTTCGTCCGATCCGTGGCTGGGAATATATGTCACTTTCAAAGTCATACCAAGTCGTAATTTTTGAGTGCCACTAAAAATTAATTGCTTAAAATTGTTAATTAGAGTGTGCTTAGTTCATATTTGATGAGAAATTTTAGGGTTTCCTTGTCCAAACAGAAGTTATGATTTTTTTAAACATATCGTCCGATCCGTGGCTGGGAATATATGTCACTTTCAAAGTCATACCAAGTCGTAATTTTTGAGTGCCACTAAAAATTAATTGCTTAAAATTGTTAATTAGAGTGTGCTTAGTTTATATTTGATGAGAAATTTTAGGGTTTCCTTGTCCAAACAGAAGATATGATTATTTTAAACATTTCGTTCGACCCGTGGCTGGGAATATATGCCAGATTTAAAGTCATACCAAGTCGTAATTTATGAGTGCCACTATAAATAAATTGCTTAATATTGTTAATTAGAGTGTGCTTAGTTCATATTTGATGAGTAATTTTAGGGTTTCCTTGTCCAAACAGAAGTTATGATTTTTTTAAACATTTCTTCCGATCCGTGGCTGGGAATATATGTCACTTTCAAAGTCATACCAAGTCGTAATTTTTGAGTGCCACTAAAAATAAATTGCTTAAAATTGTTAATTAGAGTATGCTTAGTTTATATTTGATGAGAAATTTTAGGGTTTCCTTGTCCAAACAGAAGTTATGATTTTTTTAAATATTTCGTTCGATCCGTGGCTGGGAATATATGCCAGATTTAAAGTCATACCAAGTCGTAATTTATGAGAGCCACTATAATTAAAGTGCTTAATATTGTTAATTAGAGTGTGCTTAGTTCATATTTAATGAGAAATTTTAGGGTTTCCTTCTCCAAACAGAAGATATGATTATTTTAAACATTTCGTTCGACCCGTGGCTGGGAATATATGCCAGATTTAAAGTCATACCAAGTCGTAATTTATGAGTGCCACTATAAATAAATTGCTTAATATTGTTAATTAGAGTGTGCTTAGTTCATATTTGATGAGTAATTTTAGGGTTTCCTTGTCCAAACAGAAGTTATGATTTTTTTAAACATTTCTTCCGATCCGTGGCTGGGAATATATGTCACTTTCAAAGTCATACCAAGTCGTAATTTTTATGTGCCACTAAAAATAAATTGCTTAAAATTGTTAATTAGAGTATGCTTAGTTTATATTTGATGAGAAATTTTAGGGTTTCCTTGTCCAAACAGAAGTTATGATTTTTTTAAATATTTCGTTCGATCCGTGGCTGGGAATATATGCCAGATTTAAAGTCATACCAAGTCGTAATTTATGAGTGCCACTATAAATAAAGTGCTTAATATTGTTAATTAGAGTGTGCTTAGTTCATATTTGATGAGAAATTTTAGGGTTTCCTTGTCCAAACAGAAGTTATGATTTTTTTAAACATTTCGTCCGATCCGTGGCTGGGAATATATGTCACTTTCAAAGTCATACCAAGTCGTAATTTTTGAGTGCCACTAAAAATTAATTGCTTAAAATTGTTAATTAGAGTGTGCTTAGTTCATATTTGATGAGAAATTTTAGGGTTTCCTTGTCCAAACAGAAGTTATGATTTTTTTAAACATTTCGTCCGATCCGTGGCTGGGAATATATGTCACTTTCAAAGTCATACCAAGTCGTAATTTTTGAGTGCCACTAAAAAAAATTGCTTCAAATTGTTAATTAGAGTGTGCTTAGTTAATATTTGATGAGAAATTTTAGGGTTTCCTTGTCCAAACAGAAGTTATGATTTTTTTAAACATTTCGTCCGATCCGTGGCTGGGAATATATGTCACTTTCAAAGTCATACCAAGTCGTAATTTTTGAGTGCCACTAAAAATAAATTGCTTAAAATTGTTAATTAGAGTGTGCTTAGTTTATATTTGATGAGAAATTTTAGGGTTTCCTTGTCCAAACAGAAGTTATGATTTTTTAAAATATTTCGTTCGATCCGTGGCTGGGAATATATGCCAGATTTAAAGTCATACCAAGTCGTAATTTATGAGTGCCACTATAAATAAAGTACTTAATATTGTTAATTAGAGTGTGCTTAGTTTATATTTGATGAGAAATTTTAGGGTTTCCTTGTCCAAACAGAAGATATGATTATTTTAAACATTTCGTTCGACCCGTGGCTGGGAATATATGCCAGATTTAAAGTCATACCAAGTCGTAATTTATGAGTGCCACTATAAATAAATTGCTTAATATTGTTAATTAGAGTGTGCTTAGTTCATATTTGATGAGTAATTTTAGGGTTTCCTTGTCCAAACAGAAGTTATGATTTTTTTAAACATTTCTTCCGATCCGTGGCTGGGAATATATGTCACTTTCAAAGTCATACCAAGTCGTAATTTTTGAGTGCCACTAAAAATAAATTGCTTAAAATTGTTAATTAGAGTATGCTTAGTTTATATTTGATGAGAAATTTTAGGGTTTCCTTGTCCAAACAGAAGTTATGATTTTTTTAAATATTTCGTTCGATCCGTGGCTGGGAATATATGCCAGATTTAAAGTCATACCAAGTCGTAATTTATGAGTGCCACTATAAATAAAGTGCTTAATATTGTTAATTAGAGTGTGCTTAGTTCATATTTGATGAGAAATTTTAGGGTTTCTTTGTCCAAACAGAAGTTATGATTTTTTTAAACATTTCGTCCGATCCGTGGCTGGGAATATATGTCACTTTCAAAGTCATACCAAGTCGTAATTTTTGAGTGCCACTAAAAATTAATTGCTTAAAATTGTTAATTAGAGTGTGCTTAGTTCATATTTGATGAGAAATTTTAGGGTTTCCTTGTCCAAACAGAAGTTATGATTTTTTTAAACATTTCGTCCGATCCGTGGCTGGGAATATATGTCACTTTCAAAGTCATACCAAGTCGTAATTTTTAAGTGCCACTAAAAATTAATTGCTTAAAATTGTTAATTAGAGTGTGCTTAGTTTATATTTGATGAGAAATTTTAGGGTTTCCTTGTCCAAACAGAAGATATGATTATTTTAAACATTTCGTTCGACCCGTGGCTGGGAATATATGCCAGATTTAAAGTCATACCAAGTCGTAATTTATGAGTGCCACTATAAATAAATTGCTTAATATTGTTAATTAGAGTGTGCTTAGTTCATATTTGATGAGTAATTTTAGGGTTTCTGTGATGTTTGTTAGTTTTAATAAATGAAACACTGTATTTACAAAACCCCCAAACACAACTTTATTATTTCTTATTAAATTCACCACCATTACAAATGACTGTCTGCAACATACTGGCGCAAAAATAATTCTGCGCAACTCACGCAAGCGCACACGCTACAATTTATAATTTATATCAAAATACACTACACTCCTCCCTGCTTTATTCCTTTAAATACGACTTAGAATACAGAGAGAAGTTCGTGATTTTCACATTTAATATTTTAAACGATTAGGAGGTACCCTCCGGCGCTGTGGTCGGACAGGTATATCCGAAACAATGTTTTCTGAAGGCGAATCAACAACGCTATGTGCAATACTTGTTGTTGGTTCCTCTTCAGATTCCGCATTTTCACTACAATTTTCCGAAACCGTATCATTTTCTGAAACCATTTGATTTTCCGAAATCATATTGTTTTTTTCGACACAATCGCTGCGATCTATTACGAAATTATCACTCTCCGCGAGTAATTGATTCACGTGACGTTTCCATAATAATTCGCTACCTTTCACTTTCACAAAATAAATAACGGCTCCAATTTTCTTCGCGATTGTTCCAGCAACCCACCGGGGTTTTATCGGTCTAAAATCACGCACTAACACTTGTTGTCCTAGTTCAAATGTCACTTTCCTCCCCCCTTTAAAATTTCGACAGTTGCGAACTTGAGAACTCAGCATTTTGTTCCTTATCTCAATTATGTTTTTAGTTTTTCTGCAATTTTCTATTGGTTTAATGCTGTCTAATCTAGTTCGCAATGGACGTCCGAACATTATTCGTGCTGGCGTTTCTCCTGTCGAACAATGTTCGGTATTTCTGTAGTTTAACAAAAATCTACTGATAGCAGTTTCAAAATTGATTTTATTAACATTTTTCATTTCTTTTAACAAAAATTGCTTTACAGTTTTAACTGTATTTTCGGCTAACCCGTTAGATGGTGCATGATATGGGGGAGAAGTTAAGAATTTTATGTTATTTAATTCTAAGAAATTTCTAAATTCGTGTGCTGTAAATTGCGTGCCGTTATCGGACACTAGTACCTTAGGGATTCCAAATCTACTAAATGTTTCACGTAATTTTTCAATTGTGTTTTGTGTCGTTATGCTTGACATTACAAAAACCTCTACCCATTTTGAAAAAGAATCAACTATAACAAGAATGTGTTTTCCCCCAATAGGGCCTAAAAAATCCAAATGAATGCGTTCCCAAACATTATTTGGAACTGGCCAACAATTTAACGGAATTTTATTTGGAAGTGTCCTAAAGTTTTGACAGGTCTCACATGATTTACATATATTTTCTATTTCTTTATTGAGTGAGGGCCACCACACATATGATCGGGCTAACGATTTAGTTTTTACAATGCCCTGATGCGTATTATGCAATTCACTTAGAACGTTTTCTTGTAGAGATGTCGGGACAATTACCCGAAATCCCCACATTAAAATATTATCCTCTATTGTGATCTCATTTCTGCGAACAAAATAAGGTTTTAAATGTGCTAGCTCACACTTTTGTGGCCAACCGTTACAAACATATTCCTTGATTTCAATTAAATTTGTATCTTTTGCAGTTTCTTTTTGAACACATTCAATATTTAAATTTAAATTTGAACTATCAATATAATTAATATAATTAAAATTTCCAAAAAATTCTGTGTCTTCAGCAGTATAAACTTTGAGTGGTAATCGAGAAAATATGTCGGCAAAATTTTGGTTTGATTTTACGAACTGTATAGTAAAATCAAATCCACTTAAAAATATTGCATAACGCTGCAACCTATTTGCTGCTAACGTGGGAATTCCACGTTTTGGACCAAATATTGTTATTAATGGTTGATGATCGCTGAGTAAATGGAATTTGCGACCATAAACATATTGGTAAAATTTTTTTACCCCATATACTATGGCTAAAGCTTCTCGTTCTATCTGGGAATATTTTTGTTCAGTGAAAGACAAGGTTCTGGAAGCATACGCAATTACTTTTTCTTCCCCCTTGTCTGACACTTGTGATAGAATTGCTCCCAACCCTACTTGGGAAGCATCCACTATTAAATTTAGTTTATAATCTGGATTGTAATGTGCTAGAGAAATGTCTGACATTAAAATATCTTTTATTTTATTAAACGAATTTTGACAATCTTTAGACCAAAACCATTTTGTGTGTTTCTTTATTAAATTGTACAAGGGATATAATATTTCTGACATCTTAGGTACGAACTTATGATAATAATTAACAGTTCCTAACATTGACCTCACTTGTGACACGTTTTGTGGAACACTCATTTTTTTAATAGCTTCTAAACGATCAGGTGACTTATGTAGTCCCTTTTTATCAATTATAAATCCTAAATAGGTTATTGACTCTTGGAAAAATTTACATTTGTCTGCCCGAATTGTAAAACCTGATTCTTGTAAAATTTTTAACACATTATGTACTCTATTTAAATGTTGCTCTTTATTTGCTGCCGTAATTAAGATATCGTCAAGAAATATACATATACCCTCGAGATGTCCCAAAATACCTTCCATTATTCTTTGGAATTGAGCTGGGGCAGAACTTACCCCAAACGGTAATCGGTTATAAACAAATGTCCCAATATGAGTCGAAATGGCTGTGACTTTTCGTGATTCAGAGTCTAACAATATCTGCTGATAAGCTTGTGTCAAGTCGATTTTAGAGAACTGCTGACCTCCCTGTAATTTTGCAAAAATGTCCTCGATTCTCGGAATCGGATACCGTTCAGACTCTAAACACGGATTTAAGGTAATTTTATAATCGCCGCAAATACGAACAGTATTGTCATCTTTTAATATGGGGACTATCGGTGTGCCCCACTCGGAATGCTCGATTGGGCTTATAATACCAGCCTCCTTTAAACGCTTTAATTCCAATTCGACTTTATCCTTTAAGGAAAATGGCAATGCTCTTGGTTTAAAATATTTAGGATTACTATTTTCTTTTAATTTTAATTTAAGAGTATAATTTTTTAAAGTTCCAAGTGTTTTGCAAAACACTTCAGGGAATTTATTTAGTAATATTTCGTCATACCCATTCATATAATTTAATTCTCTGAACCCTAAATTAAACATTTTTAAAAAATCACGTCCCAGTAATGGTGGTCCGCCTCCTTTTATTATGTAAATATCCATTAAATTACTTTTATTCTTGTACGTTAAATTAATCGATGCTTTTCCCACGGGGAATATTTTTCCTCCTGTATAATTTACTAACTGTAAGGTACTATCAGATAACGGTACAGTTTTGAAATGTTTAAACCATAATTCACTTGAAAGCTGTAATTACAGAAGCAGCAGCTCCTGAATCAATTTCCATCTGAAAGGGTTTTCCGTTTATTTTTACATTTTCTAAAATTGGCGCATAATATTTATTATTTTTCATTGAAAATAGCGTAAAATGTTCATTAGTTGTCTCCATAAATTTTATGTTTCCATTCCTACATACATAACTTAAATGGCCTTTGCGACCGCAATTTTTGCAATTGTACTCACGAAACCTGCAGTCTTTGGTCGCATGATTGTCCCGTCCGCAGCAGGAACAATGTGACGCGTTCGCTGTACCCGCTGATCGGTCGGCGCGAGCTCCTCCAGCTGATTGGCCTGCGCGCGCTCCTCTTTGCATCGTCCATCCTTTCGCCGCTGCTCGCCCTCTTCCGCTCGGTCCACTGGATCCTCCTCGAAACGGCTTCTCCAGGCGGTGCAACTCCACTTCCTCCCGCTTTATCTGAGGAAACTGGGCTTGCATACTATCAATAATATGCATGGATTGAGCTGCTTCAGTCTTTAATGCAATGTCCAGGGCAGCGGACATCGTTAATGCTTCCGTTTCTTGAAACAACCTTTCCCTGATTCTTCCTGGCTCCATCCCCATGATAAATTTATCTCGTAGGGCTGCGTCTAGGCGGGTGTCGAATTTGCAGAATGCCGCTAAACTTTTAATTCTTGCTGCGTATTCTTGCACTGATTCGTTGGGTTGTTTCGATGCCGAATAAAATCGGTACCTTTCGGCGAACACGGCTTTTTTTCTATCGTAAAACTCATTTAATAAAGTAATTAGTTCGTCGTATGTTTTTTTATCGGGTGCAAACGGTACACACAAATTTTCTATTAATTTAAATGCGCCTTGATTTAGCCCGTTTAATATCATCGCTCTTTTTATATCACTCGCGTCAATTTTGTTTGCAACAAAAAATTGTTCCATTCGCATTTTGAATACTGACCACTCGTGTATTTTGGGATCGAATTCTAATTGGATGCCAATGGATTGCACTTGTTGCACTGCTTGGTTCGCCATTTTGTCTTCTTATCACCATGCGGTTTCGCACACTACCCTTTCTTAAAATCACTTTACACTTTGTTTTTTTTTTCACTTTAAACTGTAGGTCCTTTCGCCTCGTCGCCAATGTGATGTTTGTTAGTTTTAATAAATGAAACACTGTATTTACAAAACCCCCAAACACAACTTTATTATTTCTTATTAAATTCACCACCATTACAAATGACTGTCTGCAACATACTGGCGCAAAAATAATTCTGCGCAACTCACGCAAGCGCACACGCTACAATTTATAATTTATATCAAAATACACTACAGTTTCCTTGTCCAAACAGAAGTTATGATTTTTTTAAACATTTCTTCCGATCCGTGGCTGGGAATATATGTCACTTTCAAAGTCATACCAAGTCGTAATTTTTGAGTGCCACTAAAAATAAATTGCTTAAAATTGTTAATTAGAGTATGCTTAGTTTATATTTGATGAGAAATTTTAGGGTTTCCTTGTCCAAACAGAAGTTATGATTTTTTTAAATATTTCGTTCGATCCGTGGCTGGGAATATATGCCAGATTTAAAGTCATACCAAGTCGTAATTTATGAGTGCCACTATAATTAAAGTGCTTAATATTGTTAATTAGAGTGTGCTTAGTTCATATTTAATGAGAAATTTTAGGGTTTCCTTGGCCAAACAGAAGTTATGATTTTTTTAAACATTTCGTCCGATCCGTGGCTGGGAATATATGTCACTTTCAAAGTCATACCAAGTCGTAATTTTTGAGTGCCACTAAAAATAAATTGCTTAAAATTGTTAATTAGAGTGTGCTTAGTTTATATTTGATGAGAAATTTTAGGGTTTCCTTGTCCAAACAGAAGATATGATTTTTTTAAACATTTCGTTCGACCCGTGGCTGGGAATATATGCCAGATTTAAAGTCATACCAAGTCGTAATTTATGAGTGCCACTATAAATAAATTGCTTAATATTGTTAATTAGAGTGTGCTTAGTTCATATTTGATGAGTAATTTTAGGGTTTCCTTGTCCAAACAGAAGTTATGATTTTTTTAAACATTTCTTCCGAGTCGTAATTTTTGAGTGTCACTAAAAATAAATTGCTTAAAATTGTTAATTAGAGTGTGCTTAGTTTATATTTGATGAGAAATTTTAGGGTTTCCTTGTCCAAACAGAAGTTATGATTTTTTTAAATATTTCGTTCGATCCGTGGCTGGGAATATATGCCAGATTTAAAGTCATACCAAGTCGTAATTTATGAGTGCCACTATAAAGAAATTGCTTAATATTGTTAATTAGAATGTGCTTAGTTCATATTTGATGAGAAATTTTAGGGTTTCCTTGTCCAAACAGAAGTTATGATTTTTTTAAACATTTCGTCCGATCCGTGGCTGGGAATATATGTCACTTTCAAAGTCATACCAAGTCGTAATTTTTGAGTGCCACTAAAAATAAATTGCTTAAAATTGTTAATTAGAGTGTGTTTAGTTTATATTTGATGAGAAATTTTAGGGTTTCCTTGTCCAAACAGAAGTTATGATTTTTTTAAATATTTCGTTCGATCCGTGGCTGGGAATATATGCCAGATTTAAAGTCATACCAAGTCGTAATTTATGAGTGCCACTATAAATAAAGTGCTTAATATTGTTAATTAGAGTGTGCTTAGTTCATATTTGATGAGAAATTTTAGGGTTTCCTTGTCCAAACAGAAGTTATGATTTTTTTAAACATTTCGTCCGATCCGTGGCTGGGAATATATGTCACTTTCAAAGTCATACCAAGTCGTAATTTTTGAGTGCCACTAAAAATAGATTGCTTAAAATTGTTAATTAGAGTGTGCTTAGTTTATATTTGATGAGAAATTTTAGGGTTTCCTTGTCCAAACAGAAGATATGATTTTTTTAAACATTTCGTTCGACCCGTGGCTGGGAATATATGCCAGATTTAAAGTCATACCAAGTCGTAATTTATGAGTGCCACTATAAATAAATTGCTTAATATTGTTAATTAGAGTGTGCTTAGTTCATATTTGATGAGTAATTTTAGGGTTTCCTTGTCCAAACAGAAGTTATGATTTTTTTAAACATTTCGTCCGATCCGTGGCTGGGAATATATGTCACTTTAAAAGTCATACCAAGTCGTAATTTTTAAGTGCCACTATAAATAAATTGCTTAAAATTGTTAATTAGAGTGTGCTTAGTTTATATTTGATGAGAAATTTTAGGGTTTCCTTGTCCAAACAGAAGTTATGATTTTTTAAAATATTTCGTTCGATCCGTGGCTGGGAATATATGCCAGATTTAAAGTCATACCAAGTCGTAATTTATGAGTGCCACTATAAATAAAGTGCTTAATATTGTTAATTAGAGTGTGCTTAGTTTATATTTGATGAGAAATTTTAGGGTTTCCTTGTCCAAACAGAAGATATGATTTTTTTAAACATTTCGTTCGACCCGTGGCTGGGAATATATGCCAGATTTAAAGTCATACCAAGTCGTAATTTATGAGTGCCACTATAAATACATTGCTTAATATTGTTAATTAGAGTGTGCTTAGTTCATACTTGATGAGTAATTTTAGGGTTTCCTTGTCCAAACAGAAGTTATGATTTTTTTAAACATTTCGTCCGATCCGTGGCTGGGAATATATGTCACTTTCAAAGTTATACCAAGTCGTAATTTTTGAGTGCCACTAAAAATAAATTGCTTAAAATTGTTAATTAGAGTGTGCTTAGTTTATATTTGATGAGAAATTTTAGGGTTTCCTTGTCCAAACAGAAGTTATGATTTTTTTAAATATTTCGTTCGGTCCGTGGCTGGGAATATATGCCAGATTTAAAGTCATACCAAGTCGTAATTTATGAGTGCCACTATAAATAAAGTGCTTAATATTGTTAATTAGAGTATGCTTAGTTCATATTTGATGAGAAATTTAAGGGTTTCCTTGTCCAAACAGAAGTTATGATTTTTTTAAACATTTCGTCCGATCCGTGGCTGGGAATATATGTCACTTTCAAAGTCATACCAAGTCGTAATTTTTGAGTGCCACTAAAAATAAATTGCTTAAAATTGTTAATTAGAGTGTGTTTAGTTTATATTTGATGAGAAATTTTAGGGTTTCCTTGTCCAAACAGAAGTTATGATTTTTTTAAATATTTCGTTCGATCCGTGGCTGGGAATATATGCCAGATTTAAAGTCATACCAAGTCGTAATTTATGAGTGCCACTATAAATAAAGTGCTTAATATTGTTAATTAGAGTGTGCTTAGTTCATATTTGATGAGAAATTTTAGGGTTTCCTTGTCCAAACAGAAGTTATGATTTTTTTAAACATTTCGTCCGATCCGTGGCTGGGAATATATGTCACTTTCAAAGTCATACCAAGTCGTAATTTTTGAGTGCCACTAAAAATAGATTGCTTAAAATTGTTAATTAGAGTGTGCTTAGTTTATATTTGATGAGAAATTTTAGGGTTTCCTTGTCCAAACAGAAGATATGATTTTTTTAAACATTTCGTTCGACCCGTGGCTGGGAATATATGCCAGATTTAAAGTCATACCAAGTCGTAATTTATGAGTGCCACTATAAATAAATTGCTTAATATTGTTAATTAGAGTGTGCTTAGTTCATATTTGATGAGTAATTTTAGGGTTTCCTTGTCCAAACAGAAGTTATGATTTTTTTAAACATTTCGTCCGATCCGTGGCTGGGAATATATGTCACTTTCAAAGTCATACCAAGTCGTAATTTTTAAGTGCCACTAAAAATAAATTGCTTAAAATTGTTAATTAGAGTGTGCTTAGTTTATATTTGATGAGAAATTTTAGGGTTTCCTTGTCCAAACAGAAGTTATGATTTTTTAAAATATTTCGTTCGATCCGTGGCTGGGAATATATGCCAGATTTAAAGTCATACCAAGTCGTAATTTATGAGTGCCACTATAAATAAAGTGCTTAATATTGTTAATTAGAGTGTGCTTAGTTTATATTTGATGAGAAATTTTAGGGTTTCCTTGTCCAAACAGAAGATATGATTTTTTTAAACATTTCGTTCGACCCGTGGCTGGGAATATATGCCAGATTTAAAGTCATACCAAGTCGTAATTTATGAGTGCCACTATAAATACATTGCTTAATATTGTTAATTAGAGTGTGCTTAGTTCATACTTGATGAGTAATTTTAGGGTTTCCTTGTCCAAACAGAAGTTATGATTTTTTTAAACATTTCGTCCGATCCGTGGCTGGGAATATATGTCACTTTCAAAGTTATACCAAGTCGTAATTTTTGAGTGCCACTAAAAATAAATTGCTTAAAATTGTTAATTAGAGTGTGCTTAGTTTATATTTGATGAGAAATTTTAGGGTTTCCTTGTCCAAACAGAAGTTATGATTTTTTTAAATATTTCGTTCGGTCCGTGGCTGGGAATATATGCCAGATTTAAAGTCATACCAAGTCGTAATTTATGAGTGCCACTATAAATAAAGTGCTTAATATTGTTAATTAGAGTATGCTTAGTTCATATTTGATGAGAAATTTAAGGGTTTCCTTGTCCAAACAGAAGTTATGATTTTTTTAAACATTTCGTCCGATCCGTGGCTGGGAATATATGTCACTTTCAAAGTCATACCAAGTCGTAATTTTTGAGTGCCACTAAAAATAAATTGCTTAAAATTGTTAATTAGAGTGTGCTTAGTTTACATTTGATGAGAAATTTTAGGGTTTCCCTGTCCAAACAGAAGATATGATTTTTTTAAACATTTCGTTCGACCCGTGGCTGGGAATATATGCCAGATTTAAAGTCATACCAAGTCGTAATTTATGAGTGCCACAAAAAATAAATTGCTTAATATTGTTAATTAGAGTGTGCTTAGTTCATATTTGATGAGTAATTTTAGGGTTTCCTTGTCCAAACAGAAGTTATGATTTTTTTAAACATTTCGTCCGATCCGTGGCTGGGAATATATGTCACTTTCAAAGTCATACCAAGTCGTAATTTTTGAGTGCCACTAAAAATAGATTGCTTAAAATTGTTAATTAGAGTGTGCTTAGTTTATATTTGATGAGAAATTTTAGGGTTTCCTTGTCCAAACAGAAGATATGATTTTTTTAAACATTTCGTTCGACCCGTGGCTGGGAATATATGCCAGATTTAAAGTCATACCAAGTCGTAATTTATGAGTGCCACTATAAATAAATTGCTTAATATTGTTAATTAGAGTGTGCTTAGTTCATATTTGATGAGTAATTTTAGGGTTTCCTTGTCCAAACAGAAGTTATGATTTTTTTAAACATTTCGTCCGATCCGTGGCTGGGAATATATGTCACTTTCAAAGTCATACCAAGTCGTAATTTTTAAGTGCCACTAAAAATAAATTGCTTAAAATTGTTAATTAGAGTGTGCTTAGTTTATATTTGATGAGAAATTTTAGGGTTTCCTTGTCCAAACAGAAGTTATGATTTTTTAAAATATTTCGTTCGATCCGTGGCTGGGAATATATGCCAGATTTAAAGTCATACCAAGTCGTAATTTATGAGTGCCACTATAAATAAAGTGCTTAATATTGTTAATTAGAGTGTGCTTAGTTTATATTTGATGAGAAATTTTAGGGTTTCCTTGTCCAAACAGAAGATATGATTTTTTTAAACATTTCGTTCGACCCGTGGCTGGGAATATATGCCAGATTTAAAGTCATACCAAGTCGTAATTTATGAGTGCCACTATAAATAAATTGCTTAATATTGTTAATTAGAGTGTGCTTAGTTCATACTTGATGAGTAATTTTAGGGTTTCCTTGTCCAAACAGAAGTTATGATTTTTTTAAACATTTCGTCCGATCCGTGGCTGGGAATATATGTCACTTTCAAAGTTATACCAAGTCGTAATTTTTGAGTGCCACTAAAAATAAATTGCTTAAAATTGTTAATTAGAGTGTGCTTAGTTTATATTTGATGAGAAATTTTAGGGTTTCCTTGTCCAAACAGAAGTTATGATTTTTTTAAATATTTCGTTCGGTCCGTGGCTGGGAATATATGCCAGATTTAAAGTCATACCAAGTCGTAATTTATGAGTGCCACTATAAATAAAGTGCTTAATATTGTTAATTAGAGTATGCTTAGTTCATATTTGATGAGAAATTTAAGGGTTTCCTTGTCCAAACAGAAGTTATGATTTTTTTAAACATTTCGTCCGATCCGTGGCTGGGAATATATGTCACTTTCAAAGTCATACCAAGTCGTAATTTTTGAGTGCCACTAAAAATAAATTGCTTAAAATTGTTAATTAGAGTGTGCTTAGTTTACATTTGATGAGAAATTTTAGGGTTTCCCTGTCCAAACAGAAGATATGATTTTTTTAAACATTTCGTTCGACCCGTGGCTGGGAATATATGCCAGATTTAAAGTCATACCAAGTCGTAATTTATGAGTGCCACTAAAAATAAATTGCTTAATATTGTTAATTAGAGTGTGCTTAGTTCATATTTGATGAGTAATTTTAGGGTTTCCTTGTCCAAACAGAAGTTATGATTTTTTTAAACATTTCGTCCGATCCGTGGCTGGGAATATATGTCACTTTCAAAGTCATACCAAGTCGTAATTTTTGAGTGCCACTAAAAATAGATTGCTTAAAATTGTTAATTAGAGTGTGCTTAGTTTATATTTGATGAGAAATTTTAGGGTTTCCTTGTCCAAACAGAAGATATGATTTTTTTAAACATTTCGTTCGACCCGTGGCTGGGAATATATGCCAGATTTAAAGTCATACCAAGTCGTAATTTATGAGTGCCACTATAAATAAATTGCTTAATATTGTTAATTAGAGTGTGCTTAGTTCATATTTGATGAGTAATTTTAGGGTTTCCTTGTCCAAACAGAAGTTATGATTTTTTTAAACATTTCGTCCGATCCGTGGCTGGGAATATATGTCACTTTCAAAGTCATACCAAGTCGTAATTTTTAAGTGCCACTAAAAATAAATTGCTTAAAATTGTTAATTAGAGTGTGCTTAGTTTATATTTGATGAGAAATTTTAGGGTTTCCTTGTCCAAACAGAAGTTATGATTTTTTAAAATATTTCGTTCGATCCGTGGCTGGGAATATATGCCAGATTTAAAGTCATACCAAGTCGTAATTTATGAGTGCCACTATAAATAAAGTGCTTAATATTGTTAATTAGAGTGTGCTTAGTTTATATTTGATGAGAAATTTTAGGGTTTCCTTGTCCAAACAGAAGATATGATTATTTTAAACATTTCGTTCGACCCGTGGCTGGGAATATATGCCAGATTTAAAGTCATACCAAGTCGTAATTTATGAGTGCCACTATAAATAAATTGCTTAATATTGTTAATTAGAGTGTGCTTAGTTCATACTTGATGAGTAATTTTAGGGTTTCCTTGTCCAAACAGAAGTTATGATTTTTTTAAACATTTCGTCCGATCCGTGGCTGGGAATATATGTCACTTTCAAAGTTATACCAAGTCGTAATTTTTGAGTGCCACTAAAAATAAATTGCTTAAAATTGTTAATTAGAGTGTGCTTAGTTTATATTTGATGAGAAATTTTAGGGTTTCCTTGTCCAAACAGAAGTTATGATTTTTTTAAATATTTCGTTCGGTCCGTGGCTGGGAATATATGCCAGATTTAAAGTCATACCAAGTCGTAATTTATGAGTGCCACTATAAATAAAGTGCTTAATATTGTTAATTAGAGTATGCTTAGTTCATATTTGATGAGAAATTTAAGGGTTTCCTTGTCCAAACAGATGTTATGATTTTTTTAAACATTTCGTCCGATCCGTGGCTGGGAATATATGTCACTTTCAAAGTCATACCAAGTCGTAATTTTTGAGTGCCACTAAAAATAAATTGCTTAAAATTGTTAATTAGAGTGTGCTTAGTTTACATTTGATGAGAAATTTTAGGGTTTCCCTGTCCAAACAGAAGATATGATTTTTTTAAACATTTCGTTCGACCCGTGGCTGGGAATATATGCCAGATTTAAAGTCATACCAAGTCGTAATTTATGAGTGCCACTAAAAATAAATTGCTTAATATTGTTAATTAGAGTGTGCTTAGTTCATATTTGATGAGTAATTTTAGGGTTTCCTTGTCCAAACAGAAGTTATGATTTTTTTAAACATTTCGTCCGATCCGTGGCTGGGAATATATGTCACTTTCAAAGTCATACCAAGTCGTAATTTTTGAGTGCCACTAAAAATAAATTGCTTAATATAGTTAATTAGAGTGTGCTTAGTTCATATTTGTTGAGAAATTTCAGGGTTTCCTTGTCCAAACAGAAGTTATGATTTTTTTTAAACATGTCGTCCGAAAAATTCATTTTATCGGAAAATTTTAACGTAAACTGTAAATAGATTATTTGTATTTTTTTCCTAGCTGTTTAGGAATTCAATTGTGCCAAAAATATGTTGTGGTTTCAGCCAATTGATAATAATTTATTATTCATTGAAAATCGGGCGATGGTGGAGGCGCCAAAATCCGTGGCTGGAAAGTCGTGGCCAACTTCTCATCGGTAGGAAATGGTGAGAATGGCTAGGTATGAGATGAAGTTATGGGATCTGGAGAAAAAGTGATTGGTGAAGGCGGTGTGGGTGGCGTGCGTGAATGGGAGAAAGGGTTTTGTTGGAGACGAAGGTGATGGAATGGCTGGGGAATGCGGTAAAGGTGGATGCGTGGGTGAAAGAGAAGGAGGTGGAAGCACAGGAAAGACAGGGGTGTATAGAGAGGAGTGAATACAACGATAGGTACAGGAGGTGGCAGGTGCATAGGAGAATGCCGAGGTATTTGGTGGAGGTAGGATGGAGTAGGGAGGAAAGGGTGGTGCTGGCGAGGGCGAGGTGTGGGTCAGGGGAGAGAGGAAGGAAGGTGTGAATGGGGGAAGAGTATGGGAAGTGTGTAATGTGTGAGCGGGGGAGGGATACGTGGAGTCATTTGGCGGAGGAGTGCGAGGGGGTGAAGGAGGAATGGGTAGGAATAAGAGGGAATAGAAGAGTGACAGAATGGATGAGAGAGAATGGGGCCAGGGTAAGGACGCTGGAGAAGTTGCGGGAAGAGAAAGAAAGCAGGAGGAAGAGAGGGGGCAGCGATTAGTGTAGATGTATTGTAGTATTATGCCAATAAAGGTCTTTATTTGTAATTGTTTAAATATTTCAAAAATTTGAATATTCTGATTAACAATAACTAAGTATGTTTTTGGACTTCATATTAAATCAGTGTTTTATACGCCTGCCGCATAAAATAAATATTTTAAGTTTGGAAACGCCTGAAAATTTAGATTGTTTATTCTGCTTCGCTTCACGGCCAATCCAAATTTTCAGGCTTTTCTAAACTTGAAATATTTACTTCATGCTTAATCAAGGAGTGGAACCCTTGTTAAAAAACAATTAAATAATGTATTGACAACACCAAATTCTTAAAAAAAATAATAAAACTAATACAGATTATAAAAATAACTACAGTTTGTGTTTGTTTTCCATGGTTTTTGAGAAATCAGTGTTGTCATTTAAGGTTCAAATAGCTGTATAACAAGTGCTTTCCGTTCCCAGATTGAGCATGAAGTAAAATTTCGAGCTTAAAAAACTCAGGCTTATCTAAACTTGAAATTTTACTTCATGCGCCAGGTATATAAAACCCTGATTTCAAGACAAGTTTAAAATACACTATTAGAGCTGAGATTTTTTCAAATTTATTTATTCAATTATTCTTAAAAAAAATGTTCAAATATTTGATTTATTTCAAAATTCAAATAATTCAAATATGTCAATAATTTAGTGAAATATTCATATTTAAATATTCAAATATTTGACTATTTCAATTATTGGTATTTGAATCTAAGCCTTAGTCATAATAGCTCATTTCATTTAACTAGGCGAGCAACTCACATTTTTTTTATCTCTGGAGCTTATTTGTAACTAAGTTATTTGTTAAAAAAATTATGACGTTTTAATATCGTTCACGTTTGACAAGTTACACAAGTCGCTTCCTAGGACTATTATTAGTTTTTTGTGCACAAATATGTATTAATTTTATGCCTAGTTAAATGTAATAAGCTCTACCAAGATACAAATATAATTATAACTTACCTCATCAGTTCTAGAGAACTGTAATATTTAACATAATTAGAAAAAGAATAAACAACATTTGACAATATGTAATATATTTGCCGTTTCCTTTTACATAAATCAGTATATAAAATATCAAATAAAACATCGGAGCGTAACAAAGAAACAAAAAACAAAACAATTCTAACTACTTGGGCCGTATCTTCTCATACATGTACCGCTGCATCCTTTCCGATTGTCTCTTAGCGAAATGAAACTGCTCTAAAGCAAACTCGTATAGCTCATTCTCCATCTGCCAGACGACGTGCTGCTGGATCTTCTGAACGGTCTCCTCGGAGGGTTCGACTTTCTGCACGGTCTGTCTCAGGTGCGACTTGTTGCTCTGCATGAAATACTCGGTGGCGCCTTTGAATATCCTCGGCACGGATTGCTCCAGTAAATAAATAAAGTCGTTCAGTTCCTCGGTGACCCCGACTAGAAGGTAGTTGTTTATAAGATTCTTCTTCGCCTCGTTCAGAGCCCATTTGTTGCCAGGTTTCCTTGATTGGTAGAGGAAGAGGTTTAAGTTTCGATTTTGGGTTTCGCAATTTGTGGACTTACCAACAATTGGCGGCTTGACCGCAGAAAAAGGGAATTTGCAACCACATGTTGCTTGGATCACAGTCTGATTGTTTTTTGGCAACACATTCGTCAAATGTCTATAAAAATAAAAAATAATATTGGAATTATGAAAAATATTCGGGGGTTCCAGAATATATAGGTATATAAGGACTTTTTTTTTAAATATACATAAGATGATACACACAGGGTATATCTCGGTTATTTGAAGAGATAGAGTCGGTTAAATTGAGGCAAAGCCTAAAAATTTACTTCATGCTTAAGTATATAATAATGGGAATCACTTGTTGCCAGCTTTAAATGTAACTTATTATCAGTGTTCATATTTAAAACAATATTATACAAATATTCAATTACGTTTCATCAAGTGATGAATGTGAATCAATTAATGATTAAAACATGAGATCTTTGTAAAACAAACCAAATCATGTGCATTTAAACATAGAGAATATAATACAAGAAATATTATTTTTAAAGTATTTTTTAACTAAAAGTTAAAAAAATTTTAAAGATGAAGGAAAGATTTAAAAATTTTAAAATATCTTACAGAAAATAAATAACTTCTCATTTTTAACTCACCATTGTATTTCCATGTTTCTTCCTTATCAAATACGGCCTGTAATTATCCCCGTACCTTAGAAAATAATAATACGAAACCAGCCTGTCCAGTGGCTTCCGTATGATATTAATAAACAGCGGCTTTCTAGCACTAAACTTGGAAAAGTCCAGGAAGGCAAAGTGGCCATGGTAGAGAGCCGGCTTCATCGAATCCCACCTCGTGATGTTTTTCACAATGTCGTACTGATTGGCAAGCGACAGGTCATGATTGTTGGCTGTTATATTTACGTGAAGAACGTGGAATTTGTTGCGTTTGCACAGATCGTAGGCGATGCCGACGAAACTGGTCGAGCCCGTTTTCGGGACTCTGTTATATATGACAACGACGTCATCTTCTTGTTTTGTTTTCAGTTTTTGAGATTCTGTATTTTTTATGTCGAGTTGTTTCCCTATAAATATGTGACAATTAAGTAAACTTTAAATCTTTGAATAATAGACTTTATTAACTCAATTAATAATGATAAAATGTAAGATATAGTATATTAAAATAATGTTGATTAATTAATTCCTTACATTTACAACACAGTTCAAATGGACATAAGTCTCACAAGTTTATAAATTCTACAATATAGAACAAACAGGAAAGCTGTTTGCACAAAATTTATTAATAAAATATAATCAATAAACAAATAGGAGCAATTTTCTGGGCACATATCAAAAAAAGGGTGTGTACAAACAAACATAGTTCAACAAATTCAACTCGAAAAAACATGATTTTTGTTTCAACAAATTCAATAAAATCAATAAGTATTTTAATAAATTACCTGCTTTATCCAGTTTTCCATGTAAATTGTGTATTTCAAATATAAGGTAAACCAAAACAATGAAGAAGGTAAACAGACATCCTAACCTCAAATCTCTCATCACTGACGTTACCTAAATGACCAAGTTGGTGATTACGGCTACGCGAGATTCATTTAAATTCCGGTGGCTTTTGGACGGCTTCATGCATTTAAATGTCGATGTATTTGCGGAATATTTTGTTAAAACATAACGCACCCATTTGGAATGCTTGGATTGGCGGTGCCCCGCGAATTAGGCAAGCCAATTCACCCATAGATTAAATTAGATTGATAACTCCTAGAGGGCTCCACGTATCATGATTTTAGTTAACCGACCCACTCGATGGGACAGCGCTGCAATCGCAAATGACGTCATTAGGCGCAGGGAGCGGGCGGGCTTCTTGCTAAGCGGGGTGTGCGGTACAGGGGGTCATAACATTGAATGGAGGGTGCGGTGTGGGGAACATGGCACGGTATTAAATTACCGTGCGATGCGAAAAATAACAAAGACCTAATGAACATGTTAAATGTATATTTTAAAAGTTATTACAAATATATTTCACTATATGTCAAAACCTAATTACATTTCACTTTTCAACAAAATGTCTGCAGTTCGTCAAAAAATGCATCTTAGAAATGAAATAAGAGGTCTCCTTATCCGGATAAGGATGTTGGCGTAAGTAGTGTTCCATACAGTGAATTTTTCTCTAAGGTAAACATATGCACAAGCTGTACATTTTCCGGCATTCGTTGTTTTTCAAAAGAGTTCAATATAAAGCTTTAAACGAGTGTTTTCCACTCCCAGACTAAGCATGAAGTAAAATTTCGAGTTTAGAAAAGCCCCGTGAAAATTTGTCGAGGGTCGCGCAGCGACCCGAGACAAATTTTCTGGGCTTTTCTAAACTCGAAATTTTACTTCATGCGCCACACGTATAAAACACTAAAATATTGTGAAATTTATGTATATTTATGAATTTCACTTGAAATCTGTGTTTTATCCGCGTGGCGCATGAAGTAAAATTTCGAGTTTAGAAAAGCCCAGAAAATTTGTCTCGGGTCGCTACGCGACCCTCGACAAATTTTCACGGGGCTTTTCTAAACTCGAAATTTTACTTCATGCTTAGTCTGGGAGTGGAAAACACTCATTTAAAGCTTTAAATTGAACTTTAAAAAAAAACGAATATCTAAAGATTTACAGAAAATAAGTTGAATTTGAAATACGTATACTTAAAAGAAAACTCCCTGTATGTATAAATACAAATAAAATATTTCCAGAAGAAAGTTATTGTTACTGCAAAAATGGTCAGCAAAAATATTAAAAGGAAAAGTATTTGGTATATAGTGAAACTCATTTCGTAAATCGGGAAATCTTTTGACTTATATTTGACAAGGTGAAAGATATTTGGGATATAGTGAATCTTATTTGAACAATAGTAAAATGCAATAGAAAAACCGTGTAATTGAATTTAAGGCATTATTTTATGTTCTGGGATCGTACTTTGTGACTAGATGGAATTTCAGAATTGCTTGATCCAACAGCAACAAGAACATTCTCCATGGAAGTATGCTCCTAGCCCGGTGTGAAGAAAATCTCCACGTCCGTGATTGTTTCATGCATGGTACTTGAAGATCATTCACGAATGCTAGGAAGAAATAAAGAGAAATAATGTAGACATACTAAATGTGTTTGACTACAGATTTAATTAAAAGAATAAACAATGGCTTGAAAACTTAAGATATTAAATAAACTTACGGTTTTAATTATTAATGTTAACGCCCATCCCTAAAGATTCAGAATTGCTTAATCCAACAATAACGGGGATATGATGAAAATATCATGTATCATGTACTAGGAAGAAATAAAGAAAAATAATGTAGTAACACCCTGGTTTTAAATTTGTTTGACTGTAGACTTATTTAAAATAATACACAATAGGTTAAAATTTTAAAATATTATATATACTTACGGTTGTAATTATTTATATTTATTAACGCTCATCTCGAGACGATTTCGCCTTATTGGCATTTTTGTGCCTTCAGATCCGACGGATCTGACAGCTGTTGATTGAAAACGAGCTGTTAGAAATTTGAAATTCCGACTATGCGCCCTCCCATCGAGTGGGTCGGTCAACTATATATGTGAACTTATAGAATCATATGGAGTCGACTGGGTCTGAATTCACCTAATTGTTGTGGAGATTTTAATTCAATTCTTGAAACGCTAGCGCCATCTATTAAACTACTGCTGATTTAATTTGGGTCTAAATGTTTGTTCTAATAGAAATAATATTTAATTCGCTATTTACATCAATTTATTTCTTTAGATAATCGTTAGTTACAACAATAGATGTTATTTTAAAGTATTTAACAGAAGAAATTTCTAAAAAATAATAATTTGTATATTATACAGGGTGTCCCATTAGTGCGGTCTCGGAAGATATCTCAGCTCTCGTTAAAGATAGAAAAAAAATGTTTTCACCAAATTTGCTTGATTTTAAGAGCTGCATAACCTAAAATTATTTTCAAATATACAGGGTGTCCCATTATTTCATACTTAATACCAACTTTGTTATTTTAAATGGAACACCCTATATATTATTTTTTTATTTGATCCGCCTTTAGATAACCTACACAAAGATATATCATTATTGGCACTTTAGGTTACTTGTTACTTCAGAAAAAAATATTTTTTGAAAATTTTGGCAGTTTTAGTACTTTACTTAAAAATTCACTGTGTCCTTATTTTTTAAGATATCAGTCTGTAATTTTACACACATATGCAGTAAAGAATGCTTTATCCATTGACTATAACACATTATAATATTACTTATAAAACCTAATAAAAAACTACCTTCTAATATTTAATATTTAAAATGTACATAACTTCATTTTCTTAAATGGGACACCCAAATTTCTTTACTTTATCAGATCCGCAATGAAAAATGCTTTATTTTTTGTATAACATACCCTATATCTATTTTTATTAGTTTTTGAGATATTAACATTTTCCTGTCATATATGGGAAATTAGGCCACAATCAGCATTTAATTAATCTCTAATGGACGTCTAACTTTAATGGTATTTAGATATTTCAGTTTTACTTCAAATCATTTATTTATGACATAATATAATTACATTTATAATATCAAAGTAAACAATATAACGACAATGGAAACAAGTAAACCGTATTAATATTAACAGATTAGCATATAATGAATTTGATTATTATATTAAGTGTTCGATATGGCCTCCATTTTGGTTTTGGCACACTTGAAGCCTCCGTATGAAGCTTTGATTGACACTTACTAAGTTGTCTACAGTAATGGCACGCATAACATTACTAATTCTATTTTTCATATCCTCTTGTGTTGTTGCAGGTATTTTATAAACTTCTTCCTTCACAACACCCCATAAAAAAAGTCCAGTTTTGTTAAATCGGGTGACCTCGCTGGCCATGGAATTGGTCCTCCTCTTCCAATCCATTTGTTAGGAAAAGTTTGGTCTAAATATTGTTTAACTTGTCGACTATAGTGTGGTGGTGCGCCATCTAATTGTAACCATGCATTTTGTAACGTTCTTAACGGCAATTCATCCAACCAGGTTTCGAACTGATTTTGAAGAAAATTTAAAAACGTATCACCAGTAACATTTCCATTAAAGAAATACGGACCAATAATCCTATTCCCAATAATTCCAGCCCAAACATTAAGAGACCATTTATGTTGATGGTCTATACAAACAATATGGTTCGGGTTATGGTCATCGTAATAATGATAATTATGTCTATTAACGAAACCATTTCTATGGAATATCGCTTCGTCGGTAAACAAAATATTGTTAAAAAAGTTTGGTTCAACTTGATGTTTTTGTAACGCCCAATTACAAAAATCCAATCTTTTTAAAAAATCATTCTCACCTAATTCCTGCACCAACTGAACGTGATAGGGATGAAATTTGAATCTCTTTGTTATTTTGTTTATTGTTGATTTGGGAATATCAAGTTGTTTTTCTAACTGGCGGGAAGAAATTTGAGGGTTCTCAACAATGGACTGAATTACCAAATGTTCATTCTCTTCTTTCGTTGTCCTTTTCTTTCTCTTTAATTTTAGAGGGTACATGATACTTCCTGTGCTTTCAAATCGGTTCTTCAATCTCACAAACGCTGCTGCATTAGGATGCCGTTCCGCATTTGGATACTTTTGTGCATATATTCGACTTGCAAGAAAACAATTTTCTTCACTTGCACCCAAAACGTATGTCATTTTTATAAATTCTTCTTTTGAAAAATTCATTATTGCGTTATCAAAAATTCAATAATATTAATAATAGTGTTAACAGCACTTTATTTATCTGTATGTCAAATAAATACGTTTGTTTACTTTATCAATTGTTTTTCATGGCCTCCTTTATTGCATTCATGATATATTAAAAAATGACAAAATTTGTTTATATTGTTTACTTTGATATTATAAATGTAATTATAATATGTCATAAATAAATAAAGTAAAGTAAAACTGAAATATCTAAATACCATTAAAGTTAGACAACCTTTAAAGACTAATTTAATGCTGATTGTGACCTAATTTCCCATATTTGACAGAAAAATGTTAATATCTCCAAAACTAATGAAAATAGATATAGGGTATGTTATACAAGAAATAAAGCATTTTTTATTGCGGATTTGATAAAATAAAAAAATATAGGATGTCCCATTTAAAAAAATGAAGTAATGTACATTTTAAATATTAAATATTCGAGGGTAGCTTTTTACTAGGTTTTATAAGTAATATTAAAATGTGTTATAGTCAATGGATAGAGCATTCTTTACTGCATATGTGTGTAAAATTTCAGACTGGTATCTTAAAAAATACGAACACAGTGAATTTTTAAGTAAAGTACTAAAACTGCCAAAATTTTCAAAAAATATTTTTTTTTTTAAGTAACGAATTACCTAAAGTGCCGATAATGATATATCTTTGTGTAGGTTATTTAAAGGCGGATCAAATAAAAAAATAATATATACGGTGTTCCATTTAAAATAACAAAGTTAGTATTAAGTATGGAATAATGGGACACCCTGTATATTTGAAAATAATTTTAGGTTATGCAGCTCTTAAAATCAAGCAAATTTCGTGAAAACATTTTTTTTCTATCTTTAACGAGAGCTGAGATATCTTCCGAGACCGCACTAATGGGACACCCTGTATATGATTGTGTCGTCTGTTATAAAGTAGATGCAATGATCAGAAGTGTGTGAAAGTTTTATTCGTAATTTATAAATAAAATAATTTATAGTTAAGCCTAACATTTACTTAGATAATTATTTTTATCATTAGATGTATTTTTTTAAATAATTAGCTAACATTGAAATTACATATTAGTATTGTAGTGAAGTCTGTTATGCAGTTGTTGAGTTTGTGAAACTAAAAAATTGAGGTTTAACCAATTAATATGTAATTAGTGCATTTTTAAAACAATCTACAAGTTATAAAAGCACTTGAAACATAGAATTAGTAACGAATATTCTTCGTCGACGACTCAATTATTTTATATTCGAGGATGTTATATAGATCTATTGATTCCTTACTTCCGTTTTACTGGTGAGGCAAGTGGTAGGCGAAAATCAAGGTACATCGAGTGACACATGTGCTTCACCACAGTCTCCTTCATTTTCAGCAGCCACCTTACCCCGCGACATAGTTCTCGGTCCTATGACATAGGACGTGGCTCCCTATGTATTAGCGCGTCATAGGACCGGAGCCCTGCCTGCATTCCATCGCATTCTAACCCACCGATCCTTATATACACTATATACTCGATCGTCCTTGGACGAAATTAATCCCTACCACAATATGGCCGCCGTTTGTTGACATTTCGAGTGAACTTAATATTGCTATTTTTGGTGTTACTTCACAGTGTTGCCTCCCCTGATTATTATTTTGGGCTTGTTACTATTTTATTCAATATTTTAAGACTATTGTCTGTTAATTATTATCGTCAATATAGGTTAGTCAATGCAATAATTTTGTTTTGTGTAAAAAATTGAATTTGTGTTCAGTGTTCCGGCACCGGATATCCACATTTGTGTAGTAAACAGGGTGAGTTTTTTTCGATGTTCTCTATGGGGATCTCGGAAACTATAAGAGATAGAAAAACGCTTAAATGGGGAAAGAAGTGTAGTTTTATAGGACGAATAAAATTACACTTTCAAAATATTTGAAAAAGTCAAGGGTAACTAGATATTTTGAAGAAAGTAAAATGTGTCAATTTTTTGAAATCAATATATCTCTATTATTATCATAGATAGAAAAAACTGTAAGGGACAAAGTTGTAGAAAATTTTACACAGATTAATAACAAAAAATCAAAAAAAAATGTCGCCCATATTTTGGGAGATATGACACAAACTTACCTTTTTTAAATGGAAACAATAGTTGGCTATGACTTTATTAAAAGAGCTATTTTTTCCCCTTCAATTCGATATAACATATGAAATAGTTATTTTTAAAATAAAGTAAGTTACAGTCGTTTTTAATTTTACCATACACCAAAGAATAGTTAGCCATGAAAAAGACAGAAGTAAAACAATTGCAGTTGTTTATTCTAAACACATATTAATTCATTTCCATATTTGGTTTGTTTCGATAAGTTTGTTTTGTATTTATTTGGTGTTGAAAGTTTTTTAAAGTGATAATGAATTTTTCCAACGAAGAAAAGCGTGATATGCTTGTTTGTTACATTCAGTGTAATAAAAACGCTGCGGATGCTGCAGAACAATATTATACACAATATATAATCAATATATTGTTCCTATATGTATAAGTACAAATTTTAAATAAGTATTATTACCTTTTTAGTTATTGTTTTTTTGCATAAATGTATAAGTATTGTTGTATTATGGATTTATTATTTTTACATAGATATTTAAGTATGGTTTTAGACTGATTTTATTAAAGTAGTAAAAAGATTATATGTTAAGTATTATTATGTGATAAATTTATTATACATACACAATTTATAGATTAAGGATGATCAAATGTTTATTTTATATATATATATATATAGATATACATATATTTTTCTATGTTATTATATAGCAAAGATGCTAAATAAAGATTATTATTATTATTATTATCGATCGTCGGCAGCCATCTTTACCAACATTCAGAAGAATTTACCACAATTTGGGTGAGTACTGATCCTTTTCAAAGCCGAAACTTGAAAAAAATGAAATTAATGAAGTTTCGGAAATAAACGTATTAGCATTGGCGATGATAGATCCATCCACATCGACCAGACAAATTGCAACAGAAGCAAGCATGTCTCAACGGACTGTAGTACGAGTTTTGAAAAAACACAAATATCACCCATATAAGGTATCAATTTCACAAAATTTACATGACGGTGATACCAATAAGAGAATGGTCTTCTGTATGTGGTACAAAAACATGTGCCAAGAGGATAATACGTTCCCTACAAAAATAATTTGGACAGATGAAACGCTATTTACTAATTGTGGGATTTTTAACCGGCACAATGAACATGTTTAGAGTCAGGAGAATCCACGAGAAGTTGCACAACGTAGACCACAAATTAAATTTGGATTTAATGTATGGTGCGGTGTGTTCGGATCGAGAATTCTCGGCCCATATATTTTTGATAACACATTGATTGGAAATGATTACCTTCGTTTTCTTCAAGAAACATTTGAAGATATGCTCGATGATTTAAATTTATCAGTACGGGCAAGATTGAAGTGGTTTCAACACAACGGAGCTCCACCTCATAGCAAGTTGGCTGTACGAAACTATTTAAATAATGCTTTTCCTAATTCATGGGTGGGAAGAAATGGACCAATCCTATGGACACCTAGATCACCCGACCTATCCGTTTTAGACTTTTTTCTGTGGGGTTATGTGAAGAACAAAGTGTATCAACAATCATATCAATCCGTGGAGGATCTTAGACTAGCTGTACTTGAAACATTTAATTCTATTGACAGAATAAAAGTCAAAAAAGCCGATTTCGATTTTAAAAAGATGTACTTTATGCCATAATAATAATGGTGGACTTTTTGAGCATCTTATGTAATATTTAAAATTTTCATCTATTATTATATTGATAATTTTGGAATTATTTTACTCTATGTTGCTTTTGACAAATCTAAAGAAAGATAATAAATTAAATATTGATTTCGTTGCTATAAACAACCCCAATTGTTTTACTTTTGTCTTTTTCATGGCTAACTATTTTTTGGTGTATAGAAAAATTAAAACGACTATAACTTATTTTATTTTAAAAATAACTATGGCATATGTTATATCGGATTAAAGGGAAAAAAATAACCTTTCCAATGAGGCCATAGCCAACTATTGTTTCCATTTAAAAAAAGATAAGTTTGTGTCATATCTTCCAAAATATGGGCGAATTTTTTTTTTTGATTTTTTATTATTAATCTGTGTAAAATTTTCTACAACTTTGTCCGTTACAGTTTTTTTCTATCTATGATAATAATAGAGATATATTGATTTCAAAAAATGGACACATTTTACTTTATTCAAAATATCTAGTTATCCTTGACTTTTTCAAATATTTTGAAAGTGTCATTTTATTCGTCCTATAAAACTACACTTCTTTCCCCATTTAACCGTTTTTCTATCTCTTATAGTTTCCGAGATCCCCATAGAGAACATCGAAAAAAACTCACCCTGTACAAAAGGGTATATTTAGTAATATAGATAATAAAATATATTCGTATACATTTATATTGCAACGAGTGCGATTTCAAATGTTCCCGCTTAAATACCTATTTGTTCAAATTTATTCAAAACCAAAGAAGAAAATGGCAGCAGTGTCCTGAACTTAATAAAAATGTAATTAACGATAATGTTACCACAGCGACACCAAAAATCTTAAATTTACTATAGAAGGCGCTCAAAAATTGAGAAAAATTTGAATCACTTCATTAAAATCAATATCATGTAATAAGATAATTTACCCCAATATTGTGTTAGATTGGCAATACCAATTTCTGGCCGTTTTATTAGATCTCTTTTAAAATATTTTTTTAAATATAAAGAATTCTTTAGTTTTATGGGGTCTCAGCTTGTAAAATAATCAGCGTTTTGTGGATTAACAAAGGGCCAAAATAAACAATTATTTTCTTTATTAGGTCTCGTTGGTAGTCTAAATTTTATCTCTCTAAGCTTGTCTGTTGTTTTTGACACACTCGATATAACCAGTGTTGCCATCTGGCCGCTTGTTATTTCCGCCAGAAAGCCAACCTAATTCCGCCAGAAAATATAAAAGTACGAAATAAATATAAATACATAAAATTTCTGAAATTATTGACTATATTTAAAATAAAACAACTAGATATAGTACAAAATACAACAATGTTATTAATAACAATAACAAAAATAAAATAATTAAAGGATTTGTAAACATTCCTCAAGTATTACTTCATCGTCTTCAGGCCATACCTGAAATACGTTGGCAGATTTCAATTCATCCAAAATTAAATCTGGTGCCTTAAATTCATGACAATAAATGTTTTGTCTAGTCAACCCTTCCCTAATTGCAATAATTGAATTTAACATTTTAACATTAATGCGGTTGCGCAATTTATTTTTTATTAAATTCATTTTTGAAAATAATCGCTCTACTTCAGCATTTGAATAGGGAAGGGTTAATAGAGATAATGCTAATGATGATATTCCAGAAAATGGATTTTCACTATCCGCATTTTTAAAATTAAAAACTTCTATCCAAAAATTGACTGTGTGGTTAGTGTTTTGCCATGTAAATAAATTAATTTGTTGCTACTGATTATCTATTTTTGATATATTTTCATCGGAATATTTAAAATGTATGAGTAACTGTGATATGTCATTTTTTACTGTTTTTAGCGTATTTTCTACAGAAAACATATTAATTTTTTTTAGAATATCTATGTTTTCTGGTAATCTGTTTTTTATTTCTTCTAAAAAATGTTTAATAAAATGAATGCACCTTTCTCTTATAGCATATTCCCCTACGAACCCGTGCTCTTTCATTTCACTATTTTTACTTTCCCCCGTATGTAATACAAAGGGAAAGTATTGTTTTCGTGAAAATTTTCGAATCAAAAATTTTAGCGGAAATATCCGTTTTGAGGTCCCCTGAGTCGAATAAGACCATTTTTGAAAAATGTCTGTCTGTCTGTCTGTCTGTCTGTCTGTCTGTGTGCGCTGTACCGCAAAAACCGCTAAAGATATCGAGATGAAACTTGAAACTTAAGCTTTTTGTTACAATCGGAAGAACTGAAAAGCTTTTGGTGAAAATCGGAAAACCGGAAGTTGTACTTTACTCTTAGCGTTTTTCATTTTTTTCAGATTTATTCAATTAATATTTATCAAACAAAAAATTCTTTCAAATAAAAGTTGTAGATAATAATAAAATGAAGATGTATTGTTCACTTACTTTTTGTCATAGCACTCTTAGTTTTTAAGATATTTCAAAAGTTGTGTGTTTTATCTAGTTATTGGTGTGTGACAGTGTATGTGTCGATACAATTGAAAAATGTTTCAAATAAAAGTTGCAGGAAATGAAAAACTAAAGATTTTTTGTGGTTTCACTTTTTGTCATAGCACTCTTAGTTTTTGAGATATTTAATAAATAGTGTTTTTTATCTAGTCATTGATTTGTGTCAGTGTGTGTGTTGATACAATTGGAAAATGTTTCAAATAAAAGTTGTAGGTAATAAAATATTAAAGATTTTTTGTATCTTTACTTTTTGTCATAGCACTCTTAGTTTTTGAGATATTCAATAAATAGTGTTTTTTATCTAGTCATTGGTTTGTGTCAGTATGTGTTGATCCAATTGAAAAATGTTTCAAATAAAAGTTGTAGTTATCAAAAAGTTGAAGACATTTTGAAAATAATAATGCTACAAATATTTTAAAAGTGATTTAATACGCAATTTACGGGGGAAAGTACTATGATGGACACATCACCATTTTTATTTTTTCAAATAGGTATCCAAGATAGGAGCTTTTGTTTATGTATTTATCGATTTCATCAAATGGATGATTAAATATATCGAAAATAGATCCTGGTATTACAATTTTATATACAAACGAATTTAATAGCATGGATAAATCAAAAAATACTTTAGTTGGATCGGCATTTTTTCCTTCAAAAGCCTTGTTTACTTTTTGAATGTCCGCCAAAATAGGTTTTAAGAAGCAAACATAAGCATAATTAATATCATCATTATACATAGTGTATAACATTTCGGCAGTGTAACATTTTTCGGATAATCTGCAGATCTCGAAATGTGTTTTTAATTCTAACCACTGTTCAAATATTCGGCTTACAGCAGATTCAATAGATAGCCACCTTGTATTGCAAGATTGAACAATTTTGAGTGGGTCATGGTCATTATTTATTAATTTGAACAGTTGTTTATATGCCAATTGCCTTTGACTGGAACGACTAAACCAGTCATACGTTTCTCGAATTAAAAATTCTAAATTTCTTGGCAAAAATGTAGCAGCTGCCGAAGAAACTGACAATTGCAATGAGTGGCACACACATCTTACAAGTATCAGCTTGGGTACAAAACTTTTAAGTTTTGTGTACACCCCGTTATTAATTCCTGTCATTACAGACGCGTTATCGGTGCCTATACCCTTTAAATTTTGCAAAGGCAGCTTATAATTTTTTAGTACCGCTAATAGCGTTTGAACAATACTTTCTGCATTACAACTGGCAAGTTCTGCTAATTCTAAAAACGTGCTAACTATTCTATTATTATTTTTACTAAAATAATTAATAATAATACCTAAATATTTATGAACACTTATATCAGTTGACTGATCCAATAATAAACTAAATGAACTTTCTCCAATATCCAGAGAAAGTTCACTCATAAAGTATGGTCCCAACACATTTTGAATAATATTAGAACACTTAGTACGTTTTAACTTAATATTCATACTAATATCGCCGGGAAATATACTTTGGCATAAGGGCGTTAGATGATCTATATGTCTAATACTGCCATGCATTGCTATATATAATGATTTTTTTTTTCTCCACATGAGGTGGTATCGCTTAGCGTCCCTGCACTACGGTCTCCGTAGTCCTTTTGTGCTCCTCTGGTTATTTTACTCCCTGTATATTCCTGTGTCTTCTAAGAAGTCCAGGAGTTTGGGCCAGGGGATGTTCTTGAGCTGTTCTTCAGGAAGCACGGGCTTCCCGAGTTGCTCCGTGCGTTGCCGTTTATAGGCTTCGCATGTGCACAGTAGGTGTTGGGGAGTTTCCTCTTCTTCCAAGCACCCACGGCATAGGGGGCTTTTCTTAAGACCCATCCTATGTTTGTGCTTATTCAGGTCACAGTGCCCAGTAACTAGTCCTGTGATTTTCCTTAGTTTCATTCTGCTCAGTCCTGACAGCGCTAATGCGCTATCAGGTACCGGGCCATCTAGGAAGAGTCTCGTGTGCCTCATTCCCATTGGGTTGTGCCATGCCTTTGTATGCTCCTCTGCTAACTTGCGTCGGATTATTTCCTTTCCGGTTTCATGTGGTATTCCGAAAGCGGGTTCAGGTCCTACAAATTCACCTGTTGCCCCTTGTTTGGCCAGCAAGTCGGCCCCCAAGTGTCCAATAATTCCTTGGTCCTTGGGTATCCATACTAGCTGTGTTTTTGTTGTTGTCGCCAGTGCGTCCAGCCTGTTTATGCAGTCTATAACCAGTCTGGACTGAACTATCGGCGAGGCTAGCGCTTTTAGGGCTGCCTGGCTGTCCGACATAATGGTAATTGGTCCTTTGTTGAGTCCCGACTCCATTATGTGGTGGGCACACCAGTCAATGGCGGCCACTTCAGCCTGGAAGATGGAGGCATGTTTCCCCAGAGCAACCGTGAATTGTTTGCTCCGGTTACAGCCTCCATAGATACCAGCCCCGGTTCCTTTTGTGTTTTTGGACCCGTCTGTGTACCAGATGGTTCCTTTACTCGTTCCCGGGTATGTTCCATTTGTCCATTCACTCCGCTGTGATATGATTATTTTGAATCTGCGGGATGGGTGTACGATTTTAGTGAAATCGGACCTCATTTTTAGGATTTCTTCTTCTTGTAGCACTTTAAATGTTTCCGGTCTAGATGACCCTACATTTAAAGTGTGTCCATTTATGTGCAGTCTGTAGGCTGCTTGTCTGGCTTCCATCATAACATATAGATGTAGTGGTGGAAGCGATAATATGTGTTCCATGGCTGCTGTGGGCGTTGTTCTCATTGCCCCAGTAATCAGCAGACACGCCTGTCGTTGCACTCTTTCGAGTTTTACGGCTGCGCTCTTGGTTTGGGTTTTTTTCTCCCCAAGCGAGCGCCGCGTATGTCACTATGGGTCTTATGACCACGGTGTATAGCCATTTGGTCATACTGGGTCTCAGTCCCCATGTGCGTCCTACCATTTTCCTGGTCGCAAAAAGTCCTCTCATGGCCCTTTTGCTGATGTTCTCCAGGTGGAAGTTGAAGTTCAATCTGGTATCAAGTATGACCCCTAGATATTTTACTTCATTTTTGATTGGGACTTCCATTTCATACATGCGTAGCGATGTTATGTCATCGGTTTTTCGTCTCCTAGTGAAGGGGACTATCGCCGTTTTGGCCGGGTTTACAGCTAGCCCTTCGTTCTTGCACCATCTTTCCACGGTAGTTAGTGCCCTCTGCATCAGGCTTGATACAGTGGTCCCAAACTTCCCGCTAACTAGAATGGTCAGATCATCTGCGTACCCCAGGGCATAAATGCCCTGGTTTTCAAGTAGCGGCAGAAGGTCGTCCATGACGAGGCACCACAGGAGCGGCGAGAGAACCCCTCCCTGGGGGCACCCGCCAGCGACCACCGCTTCTGCTGTCTTTCCGTATAGAGTAGTTGTTACAGTCCGGCTCCTGAGCATCTTGTTCACCCAGTGTCGGACCTGCGGGTAAATCCCTCTTTTCTCCATTGCTGTTACTATGGAGTTGAAGGTTGTGTTGTCAAACGCCCCTTTAATGTCCAGATAGGCCCCCAACGCAATGTCTTTGCATTGTATGGTCCTTTCGCATCTGCTCACTAGCTGGTGGATTGCCAGTTCGTATGACTTTCCCGCTTGGTAGGCATATTGTTGACGGTGTAGTGGTAAGTCCTTTAGGACTCCTTCCCGTATGTGCCTGTCTACTAGTTTTTCTAGTAGTTTTAAAATGAATGATGACAAGCTGATCGGTCTCTAAGATTTGGCCAGGGCATACGAAGCACGCCCTGGTTTGGGTATAAATACCACCCTTACAGTCCGCCAGCTGCTTGGAATGTATGAAAGGGCAAGGCTAGCTCTGAGGATATCACATAGTGGTCCCCTCAGCGCTGCTATCCCCTTTTGTAGCATGACAGGGTATATCCCGTCAGGACCTGGTGATTTGAATGGTTTGAACGTGTTAATTCCCCACTCAATGTCACCAGGTTTGATAATTGTTTTCGCTGTGTCCCAGTCCTGTTTTGGAGCCCATGTATTGGGCTCGCTTAGGTCCCCGGATACAGGATTTTCAAGTATTACAGAACCCGGGAAGTGCGTCTGCAGTAATACTTGCAGGGTCCCTTCTGCCGAGTCTGTGTACTCTCCATCTTTGGTCAGCAGTGAGCCGATGTTCCCAGCATGATCTTTGCTGAGCATCTTAAGTAGACGGGAGCTTGTGGGTTCACTTTCTATGTCCCCACAGAATTTTTGCCAAGAGTCTCTCTTGGCTTTTTTGATGGCATTGTTATATGCCGTGAGGGCCGTTTTGTACTGCGCCCATTCACCGTTTCTCTTGGCTATGTTGAATAGCCTTCTGGTGCATGCCTTTGCCCTATCAATATCCCTGTTCCACCAGGTGACCCTGGTGGAAGTGGGTTTGGTAGTTCTTGGGCAGCTTGCTTCAAACGCCGTATTGATGGAGTCCATGATGCTTTGCACCATGAACTCCAGCTCATGCGTTGTTCTCGCTCCTGTTGGACAGTCCCCGATTCGGCTGGCTAGTACCTCATTGTACAGGTCCCAGTCAGTTCTCCTCGGGTTTCCGTTTTGGGTTTCCGTTGGTTTTTCTGATTCGATATCGAATCGTATATATCTATGGTCTGATAATGATGGTTCATCAGACACATGCCAAAGTTTTATCAGTTCACTTGCCTTGCGAGAGGCAAGTGTAATGTCAATTACTTCGCTTCGCACCGCGTTTACGAACGTGGGTACATTTCCAATATTTGCTATTTCAATGTCATTCTCTAAGATAAAATCTAATAGTTTCTCACCTCTTGGATTGATGTCCGTGCTCCCCCATATGATGTGGTGTGCGTTGGCATCGCATCCAAGGATCAGCGGTATGCCATCGTGGCTCCCGCGATTTATCAGCCGCTGGACGATGTCTGGCGGCGGTGGTCCTGGTTGGTCGTAGGGAAGGTAACCGGATCCGAGTATAAACTCCCTCCGCGTTCCCCTTTCCACTACTTCCAGCCGTTCTGCCACTAGGTCTCTTCAACATAGGTCCCATAGGGGCATTAGATTCAGTTCATGTTTTACGATTATACATGTACGTGGGTTACGCATAGGTTCGGCCACTATCAGTCGCCTGCCCTGTATGTTTAACCCCTTTACACTTCCCTTGTAGAGCCATGGCTCTTGTACAAGTGCAATGTCAATATTCTCATTAAGGATATATGCACTGAGGGCAGCGGATGCCGCCCTACAGTGGTGTATATTAATTTGAAGTAATTTGAACATTACTTACCCTTCGGTGATTTGGGCAACGGACTGCTGTCCATTGCTCCCTCTCCATGCAATGGAATGTCTTCCATTGTTTCCTCTGTGGTCTCCTCAGGTTTGGCGCCGGTCTTTGCCGCCAGGGCCCTGAGGGTGATCGTTGAGAGGCCGAAGTGCAGCTTCTTCCTCTCGCTGACCTTCCCCCAAGAGAACTTGTCCATCAGTAAGGTGTACTGAGTTCCCCTGGGGTCCGGCCTCTCGTTAACCACTCTCCAGGTATCGGTGCTCAGGTTGTTCTGCACCGATATTCTGTTGAGGAAGGTGGTCGCCTCTATGGGGCGACCACCTTCCTCAACAGAATATATATAATGATAGTTTACATTCACATATTTTTGATTTTTTTTCTTCCGACGTTTTACCAAAGTTGATTGTTAATTGTTTTTTGGTTGTAATTCCATTAATTACATTTTCATGCGCAATGTGTTTTTTTGACTTTGCATGCATTTTTAAATCACAAAGCTTATTGTTAAGCATCACTTTGCAATATTTGCATTTCGGCATTGGTCCAGAAGTGGATTCGACAACATCCAACCACTTTTTTAAGTCCGGATCTTGCAACCATGCACTTCTGAATTTTTGAATATATTGTGGATTTGTCATTTTCACTTATTTTGTGTACTGTCTGAAATTGTTTTAAGTTAATTTAACTATTAAATGTATTATATTTAAATATTATTACCGAAAATATATATGTAGGTCTATGAAAATTAAACTGAACTTAATTCAATTAATTCCTGCTGCTAGTAGTATACATGTACGGTATATAACTAAAATAAAAGATATCATTATATTTATCCCAGAATAAAAACAACAGACTTACCAATAACTAAATAAACTATTGAAATTGAATTATAAATAACTTCAAATAACAGCCGGCTTGTAATACTAAAATAATAGATTTTATTGACAATTGTATCCCTCAATATAAAGTAAGAAACTTACCAGTAATCGTAAAGTACAACGAAAAAAATGATAAAAAAGTCCAATTAAAACTAAAGAAATACACAATTCAAAAGTTCAAAACAGCACAGACACAACTTCACACAACGAGTACTAAATGATTATGGTAATCCTTTTAAGAATAATTTTGGAATTAGATGGAAGGAGAATGATAACAAATCTCGATTGTGGTAATTTTGTGCTCAGCATTAAAAATTGAGTAGTGTTTACATTTTGTCAGCTAAAGAGGAAATTCGATTAATCGGGATTTTTGTAACATACTCATTCTAAATGAAGGTTTATTTATTTTATTCCGTACTGAGCATCGCCTGTTATTCGATATTTTCCGTGTGCGAAGATGTGTGTTATTTTTACTAAGCGGAAAAGAATAATGTGTTTAGATAAACAACAAAATAATCTTAGTTATTACATTTCGTTTAACCTTTATTGAAAATAATGAAGTTTACACGTTTAAATCAAATTCCGCTAGTTTTTTCGACAATTCAAAATAATTCCGCTAGAAAATCCGCCAGCCGCTAAAATGAAAAATATTCCGCAATCCGGATTGGAAATCCGCCAGATCTAGCGGATTTTCCGCTGACATGGTAACACTGGATATAACATCCTTGTTTATATTTGAGTGCCGTAGTGCCATCTGTTATGCAATAGCTGAACTACTTGTAAGAGTCTTCTTCATATTTTTGTTCAAATGCACAATTCATCCGCAAAACTTTGCGAAAACGGTTTTGTACTGCATTTGTTTCTAATTTATTCCTTTAAATCATCGTACTAACTGATTAAATACTTTTCGTGAAGTATATTGTATTACAGTTGAGTAAAGGTGTTAATTTTCAAATTTAATCAAGAGATATTTGGCCTTATTAATACAATCACCGTATAATATCATTATAGTTTAATGCTAGTAAATTTCTACTAGTCCCACATAAACACGATATTAGTAACATTTCGTATTAATTGAATAAAATGTAGAAGCAGTTAGTTAGTTCTGAACTACTGATAAAATTAACATGGCAACATCGCATTTTCATGTATAATTTAGAGCGGAAGGCGTCAACCCGTGTCCCATTTTTGGCGCCACCTATGGGTGTTCCTGATAACTATCACTAACCCAACACGCACGGGGTGTCAACAATATAGGGAATTGCGAAACCAAAATTTTTTCCTTGTCTAACAACAGTAAAATGCCTATAGCTCCATTTCACCGATGGTTTACCCAAGGATCACGGCGCCGCCGGCGGCGCCACTAGAAAATTATAATAGGAAACTGTAAAAATGCTTTAACAAAATTGCTCTAACAAAAATTCACTATAGTCTGTTTAAAAACTAGAAGGAGTAAGTGCCAAAGCCCAATTTACACTATAAAAAGTTACCAAATATATCACTAGATAAATTTGGCGGCAATTTTAAATAATTTCATAATTACTCTTTAAATAAAATCAAATATCTATTTTGTACTTCTTAATTGTGGTTAAGTATTTTCTTTCCCATCGTACGATATCGTCAGTTTAATTAAAATGCTTATACGGCATCTCGCCATATATCTATAAAATAAAACTCTATCAGAGCTGGGACAAATCCTCGTAAAAAGAATTCGAATCACGAAGCCGAATCACCTAATATGATTCGAATCATGACTACTCGAATAAAGGATTCGTAAGAGATAAATATGATGCGAATCCTGTTTTTTCGAATCACGAATACAAATCCTTTAAGAATAAATTTTCGTATATTATTTTTTTACAACTATTAATATATAAATATCGTTACCAGTTGTTTTAGCAAAAATATTGAAAACCTAATTATTTATTATTACCACTGAACATCGTTGATAACAGACTAAATATATAATAAAATAACTCCCTGTTACTCTGATTAAAGATGAATTTGTGTGTTTCTGAACTCCACTTCAAATCAGTGTTTTGTACGCGTGGCGCATGAAGTAAAATTTCGAGTTTAGAAAAGCCCCGTGAAAATTTGTCTCGGGTCGCTGCGCGACCCTCGACAAATTTTCACGGGGCTTTTCTAAACTCGAAATTTTACTTCATGCTTAGCCTGGGAGTGGAAACACTCGTTCAAAACTTCAAATTATAAAATCGACTAATGCATGAAATTTACGCAAATAAAAAATTCACTGTATATCATTAAAACCGGAAAAGTCAGAGAAAAATCATGGAATTATATTCAAACTGATACAACAGCAGTCATTTTCATATGTGGATTATCTGTTATCATCTGCTTATACATATTTATTATGCACTGTTTTTCAGACAGATATAAATGACCCAAATCCAACTTCTTACACTTTTTTGGGGGTGAAGGTGATATTATCACCGAGATTGTACTGGGTCCATAATCCATCACAACAATATAAACAAAACTAATTTTTAACCATGCTAAAGAAACACCGCACAAAAGATTATTACGAAACAGACAAAGCTGCAACTCGGTAACGCTTCGAATTAAGGTGATGTCAGCTGTTGCGTCTAATAATGACGTAATTAGCATAGTGTAAAATGGGCGCGCTCTCGGCCAATCAGAGTTGTAGGTTTTGGCGCGTGAAATTTGAAACGCTCCTCCCAGTTATTAAACAGATTATAGATGTCTCTACATCTGTCTGTTTAGCTCCAATTTTGTGTTCTACACGTGACACGCCATTTGTAATGATTTGTAATTAATCTTTTGCTCTGTTTGCATGTTAGACCGATTTATCTGGATATTTTTGGAACCAAATTTGTAATATGAGTCGGGAGAGAGTGAAATATTGCATGATTTGTGGTTGTGCAGAAGATGAAGTGAAGAAATTGTAATTATTCCAAAGTATTTACAATTACTCATTTCATCCCCATTACCATTACCATTTATATTCACCGAATACTTATATTATTACAGAATTACATAAAGTGAAATCACGTAAGTGAGTTTTGATTTTAATTTTAAAATATGGGCTATAGCTTAAATATTCAATTCAATTCAATTCAATTCAATTCATTTATTGTGCCACTAACATACATTGTCATTACACTTGTCATCGGAGAATAAGCTTAAAACTAGTAAATACATTGAGGGTAGAAATATACAAATACAAGAGTATACACGGAAAATAAAATACAAGAACACATTAAAATATTAAAATATAAAAATTACTTAAAAATACTGCCATCGCTGACTAAAAATTCCTCAATTGAAAAGAACGCATTTGTGACTAGAATATTTTTTATTTTAGATTTAAAATGCATAAGATCCAACGTTTTTAGACTTTCGGGTAGATTATTGAATAATTTTATTGAGAAATATCTCGTTGCCGTTTGTGATTTCGTAAGCCTCATGTTTTGTTGGTAAAGATCTGTCTTAAATCTAGTGTTATGGCTATGATGATCATGTATTGAAAAACTTAAAGGGTTTTTCTTTATATATATGAGCGATTCATATATATAAAGGGATGGTAAGGGTAGAATTTGCCATGTTTTGAAAATGTGTTTACAGTCATCTCTGTAAGGGGCGGATACGATGATTCGAATGGCTTTTTGTTGCAGCCGAAACAATCTATGCCTCGAGGCAGAGTGACCCCACACTAGTAAGCCGTATCTTAGGCGGGATTCGATTAATCCGTGGTATGCTGTTTTT